>QXEO01000430.1:13015551-13615551 GCA_007115705.1 Dactylis glomerata | reverse complement strand
CTTCAGAGGCAAATGCCGGCCACACTGGCCGAAACAATCAAGATTGCTGATAGTTATGCTCTGGGAGATCCCATGCAGCCCAGTCTCGATTCACAGGGACAGGGGCAGACCCAGGGGAACACCAGCAATGCCGGGAGACCAGGGCAATACTATCGCTCTGATAACCGGAACAAGAGAAGAGATGAAAGGCCGGATCACCGGTATGGGGCAGCACAAGTTGCAGCTGTGGAGGAAGAGCAAGAGGGCGCCGGCAGTAGCCAGCATCCGAGATATGAGGGCTATCAGCAGCCTCAGCAGCAGCCGCAGCAGCAAGCGCAGCCGTTCCAGAAGAAGAATGTCTGGACCAACAAGAATGCCGGCGGAGCCACCGGCCAGAAGAAGCAGTGGCCGAAGTATACTGTGGGTCTTGCCATGGACAAGCCTTGTGTGTTCCACACATTCCAGCCGGGAAAGCCGGCAAACCATTTGACAAGGAACTGTTCGTGGCTGGACGACATATTAGCAGGTCGTGCAGGTCCCTGGGGACCGGCTAGACCATCTGTCCCGGCAGCTCCATCGCCGCTGACAGGTGCCAATACGATTGCAGTCCCACCTAGGCCGGTTAATCCCGGGAATCAGAGCAACGCCGGAAATGCCGGCGTAAATCAAGTTGACCAGAGCTATAATCCGGAATATAACGCCGGAGGCCCAGGAGCGGGCCGGAATGAGTACAAGGAGTATGATCAGAGCTATATGGTCTTTGAGACCGAGAGAACAGACAAGCAGAGCTTGTACCGGCGGTGTTTGGAGGTAAACGCCGTTATGTCGGCCGTTCCGAAACTAATGCATTGGTCTGACCAGGGCATTCGCTGGGACAGGGCAGATCATCCCAGGATCATGCCAAACCCCGGCGGGTATGCTCTGGTGATGGATCCGACATTTGTCGGGCCGGCTAATAACGTGAGATTCAGTAAGGTCCTCATTGACAATGGAAGCAGCATCAACATCATGTATCGGGATACGATGGAGAAGCTGGGAATCAAGGAAAATATGCTGGAACCAAGCAAGACCACATTCCACGGCATTGTGCCGGGACTTTCGTGTGCGCCGATGGGCAAGATCTGGATGGATGTTATGTTTGGCAGCCGGGATAACTGCAGGGTGGAAAACCTCATGTTCGAGGTGGTTGATCTGGAGAGTCCCTACCATGCTTTGCTGGGGAGGCCGGCATTGGCAAAGTTCATGGCCTCTACGCATGTTGCGTACCTAAAGATGAAGATGCCGGGGCCCGGAGGGGCAATAACCATTGTTGGTGATTACAAGCGTTCGATGGCATGCGCTACAGCCGGGTCTAACCTGGCCGAGACTTTGATCATCGCAGAGGAAAGGAAGAGGCTCAAGCGAGCTGTGGAGATTGCTGAGACGGTCGTGGCCGGCAAATCTATGCCGGGCATGTCGAATCCCGGCGGCAGTGCTTCTTTTCAAGTAGGCAAGGAAGTTAAAAAGGTGCCTCTGGATGAAGCTTTCCCGGAGCGCCATGCCCTGGTTGGGGCAAGTTTGGATCCCAAATAGGAAAGCGAGCTCATCAGCTTCCTCCGTGAGAATCGGGATATCTTTGCATGGTCTACTTCGGACTTGCAAGGTGTGCCGAGGGAGCTGGCTGAGCACGCATTGCATGTGAGGCCGGATGCTAAGCCGGTGAAGCAGCCGCTCCGGCGGAATGCCGGCGACAGAAGGAAAGCCATTTGGGACGAAGTGGCCAGGCTCTTGGCCTCTGGCTTTATCAAGGATTGGGTGTCTAATCCGGTTTTAGTGGAAAAGAAGAAAGATGAGCCCGCCATAGTGAAAGTATGGCGGATGTGTGTTGATTACACCAACTTGAATAAGGCATGTCCTAAAGATCCATTCCCGCTCCCTCGGATCGATCAAGTGATTGATTCCACAGCCGGATGTGAACTGTTATCATTTGTAGATGCCTATTCTGGTTTCCACCAGATCCCCTTGTATGAGCCGGATCAAATAAAGACATCCTTTATTACCCCGTACGGGGCTTATTGCTATCTCACTATGCCGTTCGGTTTAAGAAATGCCGGCGCAACTTACCAAAGGTGTATGCAGAAATGTCTGCACGATCAGATAGATAAAAATTTGCAGGTATATGTCGACGATATCGTCATAAAAACCAAGGAGAGCAAGACTCTCATAGATGATCTCCGGGAAACCTTTGGGAACCTGAGGAGATTCCGGATGAAGCTGAATCCGGCTAAGTGCACCTTTGGTGTGCCGGCGGGCAAGTTGCTCGGCTTCCTTGTCTCCAGCCGGGGTATTGAGGTGAATCCCGGCAAGATTCGTGCCATAGAAAGGATGAAGCCGCCGACAGATTTGAGGGAAGTACAGAAGTTCACTGGGTGTCTCGCATCCCTGAGCCGCTTCGTAAGCCGGCTGGGAGAGAAAGCTTTGCCGTTATATCAGTTGATGAAAAAGTCCGACACATTTGTCTGGACAACGCAAGCAGATGCAGCTTTCAAGGAATTGAAACAGTTGTTGTCAACAGCGCCGGTATTAGCGTCTCCAATGCCCCGGGAGCCAATGTTGCTCTATATAGCGGCAACCAATCGAGTTGTCAGTGCTGTGGTGGTAGTAGAGCGAGAGGAAGGAGGCAAAACCGTGCAGCGGCCGGTATATTATCTGAGTGAAGTCCTCTCCACCTCAAAGCAAAACTACCCCCACTATCAGAAGATGACCTATGGTGTCTATATGGCGGCCAAGAAGCTCAAGCATTACTTCCAAGAGCATCCAATCCGGGTAGTGGCCGAGGCCCCTATCTCGGAAATTATAAGCAACAAAGATGCCAGCGGCCGGATAGCAAAGTGGGCAATAGAGCTTTCACCATATACACCGCAGTATGACAAGAGAGATACAATCAAGTCCCAGGTGTTGGCTGATTTCTTTATTGACTGGGCCGAGATACAATACGAGCCGCCATTGCCAGATGCAAACTATTGGAGGATGCATTTCGATGGGTCCAAGACAATCCATGGCTTGGGTGCCGGCATAGTTCTCAGTTCACCAAAGAATGACCAATTGAGATATGTCCTGCAGATTCATTTTGCAGCATCAAATAATGTGGCGGAATACGAGGCACTTGTGCATGGCCTGAAGGTGTCTAAGGACATAGGAATTCGCCGGATTATGTGTTTCGGTGATTCTGACTTGGTAATCCAGCAGTGTTCCGGCATATGGGACGCGCATGATGCTAACATGGCATCCTACCGTTTCCTGGTGCAGCAGTTAAGTGGTTACTTTGAAGGTTGTGAGTTCCGGCATGTTCTTCGGGCTCAGAACGACGCAGCCGATGCATTGTCCAAGCTGGGATCTTCCAGAGACTCAATCCTGCCCGGCATTTCGCTGGAGCATCTGAGGAAGCCGTCAATCAAGCCCTCGCCAGAGTCATCCTCCATTTATGTCCCGCCAGGTCCAGACGAAGCAGTTCCAATGGAGATAGATGCCGGAGCCAGGTCAGATAACCCGGGGACTGACTCCTCAGTCCCAGGGACTGGGCCGGCATATGCTGTGAGTACGGTATTCCGGAGTAAAACTAAGGGCAAGGGCAAAATATGCCAAGAGGTTGTGCCGGTATACCCAGGAACTGCTCCGGCATACCCGGGGACTGATTCCTCAGTCCCGGGGACTTCGCGGCCCATGGAGATCGATTATGTATCGGTCGAAATGATGGAGATAGATCAGGCAGTGTTCACTGTCAAGGAAGTGCCCTCATGGGCACATCCTATTATGAACTTCTTGGTGGATGGCCAAGTGCCGGCGGATGAAACCGAGGCCCGCCGGGTTATAAGGAGATCCAAAGCGTATACCATCATCAACAAACAAATATACAAGAGAAGTACCACCGGAGTATTGCAGAGATGTGTCGAATCTGCGGAAGGTCTGGAGATGCTCCGGGAAATTCACCAGGGGGAGTGTGGTCACCATGCTTCGTCCAGGGCATTGGTGGCAAAGGTATTCCGGCATGGCTTTTATTGTCCAACGGCACTGCAAGAGGCAGAAAACTTGGTCCGGAAATGTAATGGGTGTCAAAGATATGCCCACCAGATTCATCAGCCGACATCTGCCCTGAAAACTATCCCAATAACCTGGCCCTTTGCTGTATGGGGCTTGGATATGGTCGGGGCTTTTAAGCCGGCCAGAGGAAAGATGACCCATATCCTGGTCATGGTGGACAAGTTCACCAAGTGGATTGAAGTGAAGCCCATAAGCAAGTGTGATGGTCACACAGCAGTGAAATTCTTAAAGGATATAATCTTGAGATATGGTGTTCCTCATAGCATCATCACTGACAATGGGTCAAACTTTGCCCAAGGGCCATTTGCCAGATTTTGTGAGGAAGTGGGAATCCGGCTGGACGTTGCGTCGGTTGCCCACCCTTGTGCCAATGGCCAAGTAGAGAGATCAAATGGGCTAGTGTTATCCGGCATAAAGCCCCGGCTGATAGAGCCACTAGAGAAAACTCCGGGATGTTGGCTAGATGAGTTGCCAGCAGTGCTTTGGAGTTTGAGGACAACTCCAAATAGGTCAACAGGCTACACACCATTTTTCCTGGTGTATGGAGCAGAAGCTGTGCTTCCAACAGATGTAATACACGATGCACCAAGAGTGGTGCTATATACTGAGGAAGAGGCTAAAGAGGCCAGGGAAAATGATGTTGATTTGCTAGAGGAAGCAAGAGAAATAACTCTGTCAAGAACAGCAGTGTATCAGCAAAACCTCAGACGCTATCATGCGCAGAAGGTAAATCCAAGGAGATTCCAAGAGGGAGATCTAGTACTCCGGCTAAAGCAAGGGACAGAAGGCCGGCATAAGTTAACACCTCCGTGGGAGGGGCCATTCATCGTGAGCAGGGCACTGCACAATGATGCCTACTATCTTATAGATGCGCAGGACCCCAAGAAGGATAAGGCGGACAGGTCCGGAGAAGAAACCAAGAGGCCATGGAACATAGCTCTACTCCGTCCCTTTTACTCCTGAGCAACACAATGTATGTATTTCCATATTTTCCTTTGTATGCCGGCGTGTTGTGCCGGCACAAGACTAATGAATGAAATGCCGGCATCCCGAAGAAGCCGGATAACTAGCTCCGAGGTATATTTGTTGTTTATTTTACAGTTCTTTATTATATGCCGGCTGGCTTGATTCGAATGTTTCCTATGTCGGCCTAGTAATGTGTCGGCACCAAAGGCCACTCTTCAACTCAGCTGCTGTCCGAAACCCGGCTTCATGGCTAGCAAGAGTAGATGCCAGAGATTGTCTACACATGGAAAACGGCTAAGGAAATATAAAGCAAGCGAACCGACATTTTTGTTCAAGCTAAAGTTAAAATTAAAAGTGTCGGATGATTTGAAGTCTAAGTGTCAAAGTTAAAGTACTGTATGTTCGAGGAAGCAACCTTGAGACTCATACGTCGAAAGCCAAATAAGGTAGACAAGTAGCCAAGGTTGTGAAATTGAGGAAACAGGAAAACAACTCGGTGACTTAGCCAAAAGATGATCCGGCATTGATAACAAGCAAACCGAAATAAAACTTGTTCAGGTAGCAAACCAAAGGAAGTTAAACGTGTATATTACAACTGCACCCGGCATACCGGGGATCTGATAAAACTTAAAAGTTTTTGTGCTGCAAAGTCAAGGAGCAGCGGCAGAAGCAGCGCCGCCGGCTGGAGGAGCTGTAGCGGTGGAAATGTCGGCCTCAGGAGTGCCGGATCCAGCGGATGGAATGGAGCCATCACCTCCGCCCGGGGCAGATGCCTGTTCTGGGGCGTCAGTGTCGGCCTCTTCAGCTTCATCTTCATCTTGGCTGGAGTCGGAGCCCTCGGCAGCGGCAGATGCCCCGGCATCGTCTTTCTTCTCCGGCTCGCGGATGTCCCGGACGAAGGCGTCGGTGTCGGCATAGTCCACATAGCTGTGGGCCAACTCCCGGCGCCGGCGGATATGTTCCGGATCCGTGGTCCAGATGGATCCTTCGCGCACAGTGCGCAAAGTCTCCAGGTCTGCTTTCTCATACCAGGAGAGGAAGTAGCTGAGAGCTTCATCAGCTCCTACCCTCGCACCGGAATCTCGCCATTCCCGGAGGCGAATCTTGGCGAGCTGCAAGTCGTTGCCGAGGTCCACAGGATCAGTGGGAGTCCTTTGTCCCGGCCAGAGGGCAGAGAATGCCTCCTGGGCGCCATAGAAGAGTTCTTCGGTGTAGAGCGTCATGGCGTTCTTCCGGGACTGCAGAGCCAACAGCTGCTCCGACATATCCCAGTTGGCCGAGTCAACCGGAACACCCCGGCTTTCTCGGTCCAACTGCAAAGCCCTCTCAACGTCTTCGACGGAAGCGGGGAACATGTCTGAGAAAAATAGATGAAGTTAGCAAAAGGAGAAAATGTCGGCATAAAGAGTATGTCGGAAGAGAACATGATATGTCGGGAAGGATAAAGGGAAAGGATTTGAAGCTTACTGGCAAGGTCGGCATTCAGCTGTGCAACTGTAACCTCCCATTTGGTGGCCTGCTCCTTCAGGCTATCCAGTTCAGCGTGGGCGTTGGAGGCATCAGTCTCGGAGGTGACAAGCAGGGTCTGGGTTTTCTTCAGTAGGCCCTCCCTCTGTTCCTTTTCGTCCAGAAGCTCGGTGATCCGGCCCTTCAGCTGCTCAACCTCGGCCTTGTGACCAGCATCCCGGTCGTCCAGTTGCTTGGCTACATCCACTGAGGACACACAGTCCTGGTGGCGTGCCTCCAGTGCAGCTTTCTCGTCTGAAAAGATTGGAAGTCAAAACAAGGATTTGAAGAAAGAAAACAGTGAAAAGATTAAAGGATTTGAAGTATAGAAGGATTAGTTGAAGATTAAGGGGATCCGGCATACCTGTCAGCTCCTTCACTCTCTTGGCAAGCTCGGTGACTTGGGCTTCGGCACCAGCTGCGAAATGTCGGACAAAGATTAGGTGTCGGCATATTAAGATGTGCCGGCCAGAGGTCTATTGAGAAGGGGCAAGGTATGTCGGCTGAAATTACCTTTCTGGGACAGTTCCAGCTGGAGCTTGCTGTGTGCGTCGGAAAGCTTCCGATGCTCGCACACCAAGTCATGGAACATGTCGGCACGGGCGTTATTCATGCGCTGCAAAAGTATTAGGATTTGAAGGGATATCAGATAACTAAAGCATGCCAGTACAGTTGAAGATTATATGAAGTATTTATGCTATAGGAGATCCGGCACAGGTGCTGCGCACCTATCCCGGCTCTCGGTGACTAGGATTTGAAGCTCGAATCGAGCTTATATCTCGGTCAAGAGGATTTGAAAAATAATTGAGATGTGAAATTGATAGAGACCCGGCACAGGTGCTGCGCACCTATCCCGGCTCTCGGTGACTAGGATTTGAAGCTCGAATCGAGCTCATATGTCGAAAAGTTAATTGGAAAAGCAGCTAAGTGCAAAAGGTCTTGGAAAATCCCGGATGTCCGTATCCCGGACAGCCGACATTTTCGGGGACTGGGGATATCTATATGTAAAGGACTTACGTTGGTGGCATCGGCCAGGCGATGAAGTCGTTGCTGAAGACTGAGAAGTTCGCAGGCAATAGGAATGGGCTTCGCGGCCAGGATATCAGCTGGGTCGCCGGTGGCCGAAGCTTCGGCCTGTTTCTTCTTCTTGGATTCAGCTGTGTCCAGGGAGTCGGCGTCATTCCATTTCTCGCAGCGCTCCTTAAGAGAGCCGAGGCTCTGGTCACTTTTCGTCAGAAGAGGGACGATGCCCTCGAGTTCTGGTGTGTCGAAGAAGCTGGCCCGGTAACCAGGCCGGGTTGCTGCCCTGCCAAGATGCAGGGCCAGGGCGGAGCTGGTCCGAGGCGCTGCCTTGGAAAGTGCAGTGGCGGCGGATGGAGTGCCGGGCTTGGTCGGCTGAATCTTCAGTGTGCCGGGCTTGGCCGGAGCAGAGGTCTTGGCCGGCACCGTGGGCTTGGCCGGAGCAGAGGTCTTGGCCGGTGCAGGAGTCTTTTCAGCAGAAGGAATCTTGGGCGCGGGCTGTTCCGGCGCGGCCGGTGCATCTTGGCCAGCAGGAGCAGGATCCGGAATAGTCCGGACTTCCGGCACTAAAGGGCCTTTACCCTTGATGTCTGCTCCGGCGTCTTCAGTTGTGCCGGCGTCGCTGGTGGGCGCGCCGGAGTCTGGTGCTTCTTGGTGGGCTTCTGTGTCCATGTGGACATCAGAGGCCGATGGTTCCTGTTGAGCCCCCGAGTCCATGTGGACTTCGGGGGCAGAGTTGTCTTGTTCCGGCGGAGGATCGTCCTTCGCCGGGGAGGTGGTCTTGTCGGGCGCAGGCGAAAATGCCGGCGCCGGGGAAGTCGTATGACTGGCAGAGGGTATGTCGGAGGTAGCGGTGGCCGCGGGCTTGGTAACTTTCGGGTCGCCACTCGAGCCAGAAGCTTGTTCCGGCGCAAGAGGAGCCCTGAAAGAGAGAAAACACCAAGTTAGTAATCAGGGCAAGAGATATGTCGGAAATGAAACAAGCAGAAGGAACTTACCCCGCGACGACAGGTCTCGGTTTCTTCAATATGGGCACGCCGACCTTCTGCCTCTTCGACTTCTGAGGTGTGTCGGGCTGGGGCTTCACACCTCGCTTCCGGCCGGCACGTCCGCCGGTGGAAGGAGGTCCCTGGTTCAGAGGCGCGGCATCGATAACCATATCGTCCGGGATAGCTGAGGACGGCATTGGAAACTCGTAAGCAATAGGTGTTTCTGGAAAGGCATATGCAAGTGGCATCGGGTCATAGTACAGCAGGATCTCCTCGTCAGAATCAATCTCACTCCGGTCTTGAGTATAATGCCGGGATGAAGAGCCCTTACCCATGGCAGCTGCAGCACGGGTGCTCCTGGGTAGCTTATCCCAATGATCTGGATCTTCAACATCCGCAACAGTGCGGTCCGCCGCGATCTTGATCCGGGAGTTCTCCATGGCTTGGAAGCTGAATTTCTGTATAAACAGCCAAGTCAAAGTATTCAGACAAGGAAATATGCCGGTGGAAGAGGTATGTCGGATCAATATGATATGTGTCGGCAAATAGACATGTGTCGGCTTAAGTATCTATGTGCCGGACATGGACTTTATGTATCGGATAGGACGGTTTACCGTTGGGGCAGGCCTATCCCGGCTGTATGGTTCTAGCCCCCAGGCAAAAGTGGCCTGAGAGGACTTGCAGACATCCTTAATCCGGCGCAGAATGTCGGCCGGAGTCAGCTCGTGTGTGGAGTGCCGGGTGGGGTCCATTGGCCCGCTCATCTGGCAGATCTTGTGCGACCGGCGCTGCAGAGGGGAGACGCGCCGGCTTATATAGCAGGCCACCAGGTCTTGAGGAGTAAGACCGGCATCCCGGAGCTCGCCCTTAACCCGGTGAAGCGCATTCACCGGCATCACCGAGTTCTTCGGGTTGTAGGTCCAATTCGTCATAGCCAAGGGTGGCTCATCCACAAATGGCGGCAGGTTGAGCAGATCCTCGTCGGTGGTGTTCTTGACATAGAAGAAGCTTTTCTGCCACTTCTTGCAAGATTCCAGGAGCTCCACCTTGGGGAAGTCCGAGCCCTTCCGGGACATGATGGTGGCCGCGCCGTAGAGGGTCATGGGGCGGTCCTTCTTTTCCTGGGCCGTCTCCGGTGGGTCGTCCTTGCTCCGGGGCGGCTCCTGGACGACTTGCTTCCGCAGTTGGAAATATTTCGCCCAGCCTTGGGTGAGGGGCTCGATGCCGGCATAGCCCTCGCAAAAAGCAGCGAAGGCGGAGAGGATCATCACGGCATTGGCCAGGATATGATGAGGTTGTAGGTCGTAGGTGTTGAGGAAGTCCCGGAAGAAGTCCGATGCCGGCAGCCCGAAACCCCGCTCGAAGTGGGCAATGAAGACGACGCGTTCGCCAGGTTCAGGTGCCGGCACAGTTTCTCCTGCTGGTAGCCGGCATGCTACGCCCTCCGGGACTCTCCTGGTGGAGGTGACCCAGGATATGTCGGCCGGAGTAACCTCCGACCCCTCCCAGCCGGAGCGTCCTTGGGCTCGGGCCGAGGTATCTTCCTCAGAGGCCGAGGTACCCGTCATGCTTGAAGATGCCATCTTAGTGGCCGGGACAAGGCGTGAGAGCCGGAGTCCCGTGATGTTATTCCTATCAAGGCCGGAGAAAAGAGGGAGGTTAGTCTCTCCGCCATACCGCCCTCACCAATGTTAGTAGAGATAAAAAGATCTACCGAGACAGTTAAAATAGGAAACAAATAAGGGTAAAACTCCTAAAGATGAACACCTGCGAGCGTTGCCTAGCAATGCTAGTCGAATCAAAGGGAAAACTAGCTCTGAAACTGAAGCAGATCTATGCAAGTGTGGCTACCGATGAGAAGTTATAAAAAGCGTGAAGGAGGAAGAACAGAGGGAGATCTCACCGGAGCTTTGCCGGCGGCGATGAAGCAGCGGCGAGCGTGCAGGAAGAGTTCCAATCTCCCTGCAATGTCGCGGAGGAACGATGCGGCGGCGGCGGCGTCGTCGACGGAGATGTCGGGCGTCGTCGAGCGTCGGCGTCGGCGAGGAACAGGTTGACTGCGGCGGAGATGCTGTTCTTCGGACCGGCGGTGGAGCGCAGGAGGCAAAGGAGCAGGCGAGGAAGACGATGGTGGGGGGTAAAAAGATAAGTTTACCCCCGCCGCCCTATTTATATGTCTGCCAGGTCAGGGTCGTGGGGATCGTGGGAGTGTTCCACTCCCCCGACCGTTCCTGCAGAGAGTCGCCACGTGGCGGCACGGAGTGGGGTGGCGGTTCCGGTAACCGTGCCATGACGCAATGATGGCGAGGAGTAACTGCACTGTGAACCGTCACATCGTGGGTGACCGTTCGAGGTGGCAGGACGGTTCCAAGTTTCGATGCAAACTGTCAGGCGTGGCTTCTCAAGGAAGACTCGTCTATATGACGGAATAATTGCCCGATGTATATGTTCCGTCCGGAATACCCTCGGGACCGGCCGGAATAAGTTTTGGAACAGGAGCAGAGGCCGGGATGTTGAAGTGCCGGCATATAATCTGATCGCCGGGGCATAATGAAGAAAGGTATGTTGAACCTGTCAAGGCTCCACAGTTATGACTGGGGAACCTCGGCAGCTTCGGGGACTAGTGTCGGGGGGATGACCCCCGGTAGGGTCAAGAGACTAGAAAAACACAAGGTCTATGGTTGACTTTGTGCCGGGTTATCAATGAAGGGCCTGGCCGGAATATAAGAGCATCGGCCAGGCCGGCATATGTGTGTATCCCGGCTGATACTTGGATATGCCGGTATAGCCGGGATACTTATATAAGTGTGTCGGCATATACTTAGATATGCCGGCCTAACCATTTGGTGTGTTGTGCAGGAGCAGGGGAGGCCGGATTACCCGACCCTCGTAGGTCGTTGGTCCGGCATATATATCCTGGGTATGGCCAACGGTCATATCCGGGATACTTAAGTCAACCAAGGTGTCACATCCCTACAATCAAGGAAGAAAACATCCAAGCATGGTAGCAGAGTGGGATGGCAGGGTGCACAGTGGTGGTCTACCAACCCTCACTGTGCACAAGTACAGAGCTCACCTCACAGAGGTAAGGCCACAGTTCAAGAGGTACAAGGTACAGGGATATGAAGTCCCATCGGGAGCAATCAGGGAGGAAGTCAAGGGTCGGTGCCTTCGTCAGCAAGTCCTATTTGGAGTGTAGCCCGTGTCTTGTGGTCCCTTATGACCGTTGTAACCCTGGCTACCACTATATAAGGTGGCATAGGGAGCCCTAGTAAAGGGTTGGTCACTCTGTGTTCCTACACTTAGCAGTTCATCTTCCTTCTCTAGCAGAGAGCTTGGAAGCACCATTGTTGTGTACTACATCGACCCAAATATACAACCAGTAGAGCAGGAGTAGGGGTGTTATCTCCTTACGAGAGCCCCGAACCTGGGTAGATCTGTGTTCCTTTCTGTCGTGCTCTTTAGCCCGTTCCCCTCTCCCGAATCCTCCAGCATCTAGTTCGTCCCCCATTTAAGCCATCCTATGGCATATGTTGTTTCACCACGACGACATTTTCAGTAATGAGGGCTGTAAGAGGGAGGGCTCGCACCCCTTTGAGGACGCCATTATAGACCTCTGACATATTGCTGGTCATTATGCCGTACCGAGCCCCTGAGTCATGAGCGAGTGCCCACTTGTATAAGTCGGGGCAATTCTCTGTTATCCACTGTGTCAGATTGACAGGTGGTGTTCGACCCCTCCGGCCTTCTCGAGATGGCAAGGCAGCACGCTCGATTTCTCCATTGATTCCCGTCCAAATTGCATTCATCTTCGACTCGGTGTTCTGCATGCACATCCTCTTGAAAAGCTTGAACCAATCCTTGTTCTTGAACTTTGTGTAGAAATTTGCTGCTAGGTGCCGCATGCACCACCGTGTCTCCAAATTAGGCCACTCCCATTCAGGGTCCGTAACCTGCTTGATTGTGTTCAGCGCGTTTAGCAGACCCGCGTTGCGATCAAAGATGATGCATACATCGGGACGCTGCTTCACGACTCCATTCTTCAAACAGCTTAGAAACCACAACCAACTATCCTTGTTCTCACCCTCCACCAAACTATATGCAATAGGAAGAAGCTGGTTATTTGCGTCTGCTGCAATTGCCACCATGAGTGTACCCTTGTACTTTCCAGTCAGAAATGTACCATCAACTGATAACACCGGGCGACAATGATGGAATGCCTGTATAGTCTGGGGGAATGCCCAGAATACACGGTCAAGGATTCTTTTGTTCTCCTCCCGAGGGTGCGGCCGATATTTCAAGAACACTTGAGTCCCCTTGTTAGTTACACATATCTGATTAAGCAATCTAGGGGTGTAGTTATAGGCATCCTCATATGTGCCATACAACCTCTCAAAAATGTCCTCCTTGGCACGCCGAGCCTTGCCGTAGCTGACTTTGTAGCCAATTCGGTCTTCTGCTGCTTTTTGCAGCTTCTTAATACCCATATTAATATCTTCTTCCACTGCCACTGACATTATATGTGACACGTACTTCGCGGTCACATTGCAATGATCTAGAAGAGTTCCAACCTGCTCGCAGCTATGGGGTATAATTTTTGTGATCATCCATGGCTGACATACACCACGCCTCTGACGAGCGATCACTCTACCCTGGCAACCCTCAGCCTTGAAAAGGCAGACGACTTTCAGCTCAGTCTTATCAGACTGTTTAACTCTGTGCTGCCGAGATATGGACAATGCATATCTTTTTATTGCCTGGTCAGCAGAGTCCTTGTCAGGATAACTATGCCCAACCTCCAGACTAGCCTCACCGAGGCCCGCAACAGAGTGATATTCGTTGCAGATGATCATAGTCTGCAAGAAGTCTTCGGGCATTGGTCCCGCAACCGCCCTCTGAGATGGACCAACACCTTCCGCCTCTGACGATGACGACCCAGAAGAATGATCATCATCGTCATCATCTAGGGCCTCCGGTAATCCCTCCATACGTTCACTTATGTCAACGACCGCAGACCAATAGCCTAGGTCGGGCACAAGCTCAAGTTCCATCGGCTCCGATCGGCCGCTGCTGGGGCCGCCTGTGATGGCTAGCTGCGCCTCTGGAGCGCCGCTACTGCATCCGGGCTCATCACTAGGAGAGACAAACCGCACATACACCATCGGCCTTTGAAACATAGCGGCGCCTGGCGTGGTTGCAAACCTCATGTATGTCCTCCATGAGTTATTTCCTTTCACCTCCCGCAGACCCCAACGGGGAGCTGTCCCATCATCCCCTCCCACACATATGACGGCCTCAACGGTCATCTTCTTCCCCCGCATCTCAGGACCAAACTGTACCCGGATGCATTTCCTCACTTCCGCAAAATCTAGGTTCTCCATATCTCTCACTACAACATTTATAGACTCGCACTGAGACACATCTAGCCCAGAATTTCCGTCGCGAACCACATCCCCATAAAACACTAATAAATTTTCCATCGTACCTACCCCACAAATTTAAAATGGACATTAGTAACACGGAAGCTAAATTTTATATTTATGTACAAATATAAATATTCTACTAAATGAGCTGACGTAATTTATATTTTGCGTATAATTATTTATTCTTTCTGCATGCAATCACGAACGGAATTATATTTACTGTTCTACCAACTTAACTACATGGGATACAGTATAAAAAAAATAAATACTTAACACTTTTTACTACATAAATTTTATACCTTCGCGTTAAGTATGCGATCGAATATTACTCATAGAATTAATTATTCTTTCATGCATGCAATCACTAACGGAATTATCTTACTTCACTTTATTGTTCTACCAATGTAAGTACATGACATACACTACAACAAAATAAATACTTAACATTTCTTAAGAGATTAATTTTATACCTCAACTTCAAGAACGCGGTCCGCAACTATTTATGCCACCGAATATTTTCAATAACCAATATTTAACTAACGTTCGTAGAAAATTTCACCTGAAATATATATGCAACCAAATTATTAACAAATCATACTTATACTACAAGACTGCAAAAATATATGACATGAGATTTTTACCGTTACTTCAATGACTATTGGTACACTTCAAATTCTGCGGCACACAATTTCCAAGTATTACCAGCGATATCGTATTCATACTACAATCCACCTACCACATAAAATCATTGGTTTCGTTAGAATGAATGCAAAAATAATCGATGCTTCATTACCAAGTTCGAAATCATGCAACTATAATATTATCATTATCACTCTCCATGCTAATAATATGTTAAATGACTAAATCTTTAACTACCATGCAATAATATAAGTAATCATTTGAAGATATTACCTTCATACAAGAAGCTCCTCTACTTCTTCATGTCTGGATCTTCCTTTAATATCCAATTTTGCCACCTTAATACCACCTACTTGTGCTAAACTTGAACAAAGCACGGCTCATTACAGAGGAGATAGCAGGAGATGGACTACGAGAGATAGCAGGAGATAGAGAGAAGCTCAGCTCATTAGAGAGGAGAGAGCAGGTGAGTGAATAAGTGAAGGAGCAGGCGTGCTGCATGTGTGAGGGTGCTACCCTTTAAAAGGAGAGCTCATCAGCTCACATCGCATCCTGTCTCGTGATAATTCGAGTCTATTTACTATATGAAACAGTGTTTCAAAGCATCAAATATACAGATAAAAATACCACAGATTGCATATCACATGCAAAAAGCTTCACAGGCGGGAATCCTAGCATTCCAATCATGCAACATTGAAAATTCGTTGCTTCTTTCCAGACCTAGTAATCAGCGCCGATATCTTCGGAACTTGGGCCGGTCGGCTTTGGCAGGGTGCCGGCACCACCGATGGCGGCAGGCGCCACATCAGCTTGCCGGCAATGAGGGAGGCGGCAGGAGGCGGCAGGCCCACTCACTCACGAACCAGGCCACATGCCGGCGATGCTGCTGGCGGCACCCCCATGCCGGCGTCGGCCCAGGCGGCACGTGCCACGTGTCGCCTGGCCAGACGTGCCGCCACCCATAGGGGGTCTTTTTTGACAAAATTTTTCAGAGGTGGTCTTTTCTAGCATTTCAGTGGCGCAGGTGGTCTTATGTGTCAAAAATTCGGCACTTTGTGCTGGGGCACTATTCAAAGTGCCCCTAAAGGTTTTAATTTGGGGCATTTTGAATAAAGTGCCCCTAATTTATCATAATTTGGGGCACTTTGGTTGAACTGCCTCTAATTTGAAGAATTTTGGGACATTTTAAAGAAGTGCCCCAAAAGATAGCAACCTTTTGGGGCACTTTTGATTGAAATGCCTCTAAAGGTAGCTACTTTTGGGGCACTTTCAAATGTGCCCCTAAAGTAGCAATAATTTGGGGCATTTTAATCAAAGTGCCCCAAAAGTTGCAATCTTTTGGGGCACTTTCAGATGTGCCCTAAAAGTAGATAACGATCAACATAACAAGGCTGCACCATAAATCCGCAACAAAACATCAGAATCCAACCGAACGGAAGCTTTTGTGGTCATAGTTATTAATGAGCTTGAAGATACCATGAGAAAGAAGGGGAAGGAGGAGAGAGGGGCAAGCTCGTGGCAGGAGGAGAGGATCTCGGGCTCACGACCGGAGAAGAGAGGCAGCACGCCGATGTTAGCCGGCGCATCAGCAAGCGGCAGGATGAGTGAATTCAGGCAATACGGGGGAGACGAACGAGCGTGGGGGAAGCGTTTCCCTAAAATTATGTTATTGGTAGTTAAATTTTTGTTCCACTATTATTTGTGGTTTTCCATAAGTCCAAATTTTTCATTCCTTGATAATCGTCAATTGTTCCTCAATATATTTGTATTCAAATCAACCGCTTGTGGGGTGCACAACGACTCGAAAAGCTAGCATTTTGACGCGCTTTTCTTTACAAACCTAAATATGCTTACTAGTAATTTTCCTAGTTGTGGTCAGACATCCACAACGATAAAAGCATCTTGCTTTTTCTTTTGTTTAGGCACTTTTTACTAGAGAATCATTGAAGTGTCCCAGCGGGATCCTGTTTGCATGCATTGATGTTTTTGGTCAGTACATAGGAAGTAATGGAGCGACAGTACACCACAGCTAAGAATGACAATTTTATCCATGGAGTCGGGTATCCACGAATATCCGACCCGGTGGGCACAGGTATGAAGGACCGATCACGCTAATGGATTTTATGGGACGGATATCCAATTACTAATAGGGTGGATATCAATTACTAATAGGGTGGGCACGGGCAAAGATTTTGCCCCGCGGATATCCAATGGATATTCAGCTGACAGATGGGACCAACATGTTAGTGAGATATGTATTTTTGCCTAGGCCTAAACACCTAACGTCCAACCTTAAATGCTAATTATTTGGATCCAACCAGACAGACTAGGCAGTCAAAGCGACCGTGACCGTGTCCGTCACTCCCCTTCCCCTCTATTGTCCATATAATTATTGCTAAAGTGTTGCCGAAATTCTCCAATATAATTATGGTGATGTACATAGTGTGTAAACCCATGGATGTCCATGGATATCCGGTGGGTTTGGATTTAGAGCGATATCCATGCCCATAGATACTTTCATGGGTGGGGCAAGGTGAGGCTGATGGATTTGGATTTGGATCTGGTTCTGCAATATACGTCCAAACCCGCTCTATTGCCATCCTTAACCACAGCCAGCATGTAGTATCTTTTTTTAATGTTATTAGTTCTTGTCACTCCTCGTCATTTTCTCATACTTCATACATGAGACCACGTCCCTAATTACCTCTGCATGGCATCTTTAGTCCCACATCGATAACAGAAGGAGCGATGTACCACACATTTTTTTTGTTTCTTGTTGTAATTTGTTCTACGGATCAAAATTTTGTTTCTGATGTACTCTCTCTACTTATAAATATAGGACATTTTGGCTATTTCAAACTGACCTAGATAGGGAAAATACATCTGATCTCGAGTGCCTAGCACCCGAAACATCTAAAAAATTAAACGGAAGGTTAAAAAAGTTCAAAATCTTTTAGGAACCAAAGATGATCAAGTACTCCCTCCGATCACTAATACAATACTTGATCAAACCCAAACATTTTTATAGTAGTACAATACTTGATCATCTTTTGAGTTCAAGAGGTTTCGATTTTTTCTTCAATTTTAAAATTCCTACATATTTTAGCGTTATAGGGTGCTAGGCACCTAAGAGCCAAAGGTCTGTGTCCATCTAGATGCATGTTATAATGAGCGAATCTACTCACTAAAAGTAGACTAGATATGTACCAAAATAGTTGAATCTAAAAAAAATAAAACATCATATATTATTGAACGAAGGGAGCAGTATTGATTTGTTTGGCGGAATAATTTTTTATTTCCTCTATAGATGTGAGTTGTCTCGTGGACGCTAATTTTCTGTCTCTTCTTTCTAGTCGTGATTTATTCCATACTAATTTTTGTTCCCGTAGTAGTAGTAATTTGTTCTATGGTCTAATTTTTTGTCTCCACCGTACTTGTATTTTTTTGTTCTTTGCAAACTAATATTTCGTTTTCCCTTTGGAGGACAAATTTATACCTCGGTTCCTAAGTTTTTGCTTCCACCTGTAGTCATTGCGAAGTGGTTGTATTCCACTTTTGCATTTGTTATTTTTCGTTCTTCGACACGGAAATTTTGTTCATCTTTTTGAATAATTTATTCTAGAAGAAATCATTTTTATGGATCGTGAGCTAATTTATTTTCCTTTTGGTCTTTATTAATATGCCATCCCCATTTTTTGAAACTAGCATCATAAACAGCATGCTAGCTGAGAGCCTGGAATATATTATTACTACTCGAATATTAGTCCAATATAATACGCACCTGTGTAGTGGTGTGAACCTGACATATGGGATCGATTTTGTATCTAGTTGGGAGCAAAGCTAGGCAGAAATTAACGTAAAAAAAAATCTAGGCAGAAGCAACGACACTTCAGTACTGGCTTAGCGTCCTCATACCAAAGGCGTGGTGCGGCCGCAGTGTCTAGGGACAGTGCTCGCTTAACGTCCGCGTCGGCAGATGTAGCTGCTCTGTTTAGTCCCACCTCGAGAGATTGCAACGAAAATTACCTGTTTAAATAGTGGATCCGTCCCCAGTCTGCAGGCAAGTCGTGCACTCGTCTCTAAACCGACGCACGTGCGTGTGCGCGAGCGAACTGCCCAAGCTAAGGAACGCTTCAGCCTATAATATTGGGCCAACATCCGCGGCCCAACCGGGGGCTCTAGTGGGCCTAACCGGGGAGACCCGCAACAGTGAACCTAGTGGGCCTGTTGGCCTATACCCTAAACAGTTGGGAGGGCCGACTCTACTCCGCCTATTGTGGGCCCAAGATGTAAGAAACGGGACGTGCTGGTGTTGAAGTCCAGCTAATAATACCTATATATCCTATTAAAAAAAATTAACTATCACCATAAAAATATCTATTATATATTAAAAGTACATTACGGTGTACCAGAATTAATGTTTCCCGTACTCCTTTCATATTTCAATTACTAGCTACGGATTAAAAAGGTTGGGGACTCTTGAATCGGTAGAAAAAAAAAGCTACGGCCTCAGCTCGCCGCCGCCGCCGTCTCCCGGTGCTCTCAGCTCGGCAGCCTACTCCAGGTGCATGCACATCAAGGAATAGGTCTCTATTTTGGTACCCCCATGCCAGCAGACCACCGGTGCACATCCAGTCTCAACTATCGATTCAAGATTTGCCTCACGTTGACAGCCCCTGATCTAGATCGGATCGGAGACTTGCATCATAGACACCCCGGTACGTCACCAGCATGACCGACCGCTCCGTGCATGGCCGGCGACACACCTGCTGGACGCGGCGCACATGAAGCAGCTGCCGGCCGATGACCCAGACAGCAACGAGCAGCAATGATGCATGCACTGCGCCTACTCCAACGGTGCATACGGCTTCCAGTAGCACCGGCACATAGGTACATCATGCGTCAGCACCGCGATATATATACATCAGCTTTGCAAATTGTCAACCACATCATACATCATACAATAATTACATACTAATAATGATTTTTTATAGGTATCTCGAACATATCTCACAGATTGTTTGAAGGAAGTTGACGCTTTTGGCTCTTGCAACAAGTCGACACTTTTGATACTTCTGATATCTTGCGGCAACTCGAAGGCAGCTCCGAGCTCCCCCAACTTGGCATGATTTCCGCTTTCCAGATATCAAACATCCTGAAATTTCACAATCAACCCTCAAGTCAAGCCCATACATCCCGTAAATCTCCTTTTCTCTATTTATCTCACTGGTTATTAATCTAAATACAACTAGCAGATCCTGGATCGGTCTCCTTTTCTATCAACTAAGTATAGGAAGCTACATAGTGCGACATAATGGTAAAACTAGGTGCAAACTTCTATCAAGATGGAAAAATTTGCAATCATCAAAGCTATTCTTTCCAATTGACCTAGCCAACTAACACATAAATCCTGGACATCACCTCTTAGAAAAATTCTCTATATCAATAATAAATATCATTATCATTGTATTACGTGTTATATATTAACATTTGCACTTCCTCACTTGCCTCCACAGATATGTTACCTACACTCCTAAGTGCATTGTCTACCAGAAACGAGCCATGAAAAATCAAATCAAGTTAAAGTTTTTATGACTTTGGGAGGCAATTGATCTATTAAATAATGAATTCAGTGCTGAATGATTTTAGCAGATAACAAGGTACAGTTATTAATTGTGTACAACTTGAATATTATCCCAATTTCACATTCTTCTACCATAATAGTTGTACATAAGGCAATAAAGACAAGTACTGTCCTTCGAAGAACAATCTGAAAAATATTTTTATTTCGGATACAACAATAAAGGAACTTCTGGAAGAAACACAGAACTTTCTGAACTATTAATTCGAGCTTGCTGATAGTAATACCTTATGGAGTGAGAAAATAATGGCACAATGCTCAGGTATGTAGATCCTCCATGCATGTCAAAGACTATATATCAAATAAGTTTTGCTATACATATTTATGCAAATGTTATTTTCATGTTCAGACGGATAAAACAACACAAGAAAAAAACAGCAAGGAAGGACATGTCAAAGGAGGGAACTACAAACATTGGTAATATTGAAACCCGTTTGTTCCTTCAAAAAAAAGAAATCCTTTTGTTGGAGTAAGTAATTTAAGTTGTACCATTATTTAGTATCTCTTCTGATTTAAGTTCTCATATAATTTGAAATCACTTTTACAAGATTAAATTTCTAAGTGGTGAGAAAATCAAGGTCACTTTGTGGGGGAACAGTTCAGCAAATATGGTAAACAAAGATCTCTTGGGAAAAAAATGGTAGTTATTGTCACTTCAAATATGGTCAAACACTTATATGGTGAGAATTTAGTCTCTTTTATTTTTGCATGATATGATTTTACTGATTCATTTATAAGTAGGCTTATTACTGTGCACAAGAAATGCATCAAAAGTCTACTTGGACTTTGAAGTTACAGAGACAAAACAAATCTAAAAAGTTATGATATATAATAACAAAGTTATGTTTACACTATTTAGTCACAGTGGATGTCTTCCAAACAATAATGGAAGTCAATGCAAGCACCCAACCAACATCAAGCAACGTACACACTTCGCAGAGCTAATAAATAATACATTGCTATTCTGTGGGATGAGGTTCCAATGAAAAACATGATATGTTTCAAGGCGCTGGACAGAAATCTAAGAGATGTACTAAGGCATAAGAAAAAGAACACCAGCGAAAAGCAATTGGTGGCATGACGGTGGTTCTAGGAGGGGACTTCCACCAGATTATCCATGTTCTGCCAAAGGGAAGAAGACACTGTTAAATATAATAGGACTGTGTTACGTGTTAGACACGAACACCTATCCCTACCCAACCGACCCAACCTTGTCGGGTTTGATACGGTTTGATTCTCTGTAAACTCTCGGCCTAGAGCCGCCTTTATAATCAACACGTAACCCAGCGTGGACGCTAGCGCTGTTCAGATCCTCGTCATTGTATTTGACATGGTATCAGAGCACCTTCTCCTCAAGACCTAGCTGCTGCCGCCGCCGCAGGACCCCCACTGCCGCCGCCGCCGTATAGCACCGACAAACACAGCCGCCGCCGCCGGGAACTTCCCTGCCGCTGCCGCCGACAACCAACCAAACAAAAACCCTACACAAAACACAACCAGCCGTCGCTGCCGCTACTAAGCCGCCGCCGCCGCAAATCAAAACCCTACAACTCGCTGCTGCCGCAGAGCCTCGTCTGCCGCCGCCGCCAAGAAGACCCCAACAAACACATCCGATCATCCACATCCATCCCAAACCCTAGATCAGCATGTCTTCCTCTTTGTCAAGTTCGTCGTCAAGTTCGTCGCTGGCTGTGGCCCTCGGTACCCCTCCGACTCAGCTCCTGACACGGGGCAATTACCTTCTATGGCAAGCTCTCATTGTGCCCGCGTTTCGTGGGGCCAATGTCATGGGTCTCCTTGATGGCTCCGATCGTGCCCCGCCCAAGACCATTGAAGAAGAAGATTCAGAGAAGAAGAAGATCCAAGTTGAGAACCCCGCGTATGTTGCCTGGATTGCTCGGGATCAGCTGGTGCTGCGTTTCCTTTTGAACTCACTATCACCGGAGATTCAATGGCATGTTCTGGGCATGGATACCACTGCTGCAGTCTGGGCCGGCGTCAATGGCATGTTCAAAACGGCGTCTCGCACCAAGGCGCAACACCTGCGTGAGAGGCTCAATGACACCAAGAAACTCACCATGACCGCTGATCAGTACTACACCAAGATGAAGGGTTTTGCTTCTGAGCTTGCTGCCCTTGGAAAACCCATTGGAGATGATGAACTTCTTGGTTATCTTCTTCATGGGCTGGACAAGGGTGAGTATAATTCCTTGATCACCTCGGTTCATGGCAAGGAAGACACTACTGTTGATGAATTTTATGAGCAACTTTCGGGATATGATATGCGCAATGGTGTGGAAGAAAACGGTGTCTTTGTCTCCTCAGCACATCTGGCTCGCCGCGGCTATACACCACGTGGCCGTACTCCACCTCGCCGTGGGTACTCACCACCCTCCCGTGGGCGCAGTCCTGATGAGCGCCGTGATGATCGCTACCGTAGAGATGATGATCGTGGCTGGCGCCGTGATGAGCGCCGTGATGATGACCGTTGGCGTCGTGATGAGCGTCGTGATGATGATCGCCGTGGTGATCGGCGTGATGACCGCCGTGATAGGCGTACTGATGGTGGAGGACGGCGCTCAGACCGTACACCCACCAAGTATGTTGATACTGATTGCCAGATCTGCAAAAAGCATGGCCATCCTGCTAGTGAGTGCTGGTGGCGCTACTCTGATGATAAGAAGAAGAGAGATGATGCTGAGAAGGGGGCCCATCTTGCAGCCGCCCATCTTGCAGCCGCCCCTTATGGAGTTGATACAAATTGGTATGTTGATTCTGGTGCCACTGATCACATCACTAGCCAGCTAAGCAAGCTCTTCAGCGCCAACAAGTATGATGGGCAAGACAAGGTCCGCACTGCTGAAGGCACAGGTATGGACATTAGTCATATTGGTGATTCAATATTGCATACCCCTCATGGTTCCTTTGACCTCAAAAATATTCTCCTTGTTCCACATGCCTCTAAAAATCTTTTATCTATTCATCGATTTACACTTGATAATCATGTCTTTATTGAGTTTCATCCTTTCTTCTTTTTAATCAAGGACCAAGCAACTCGAAGAATTCTGTTTAGAGGACCTTAATATGGTGGTCTCTATCCCTTGGTGCCTATGTTTCACGAGACCTCCAAGCATGCCTTCTTCTCAATAAAGCCATCTTCATCTACATGGCATCGACGTCTAGGACATCCTTCTTCATTCGTGGTTCAGCAAGTTCTTAGGAGAAATAAAATAGCTTACACCCCAGATAGTACCCCATATATTTGTGATTCTTGTCAGTTAGCTAAGAGTCATCAGTTGCCATATCCTGTGTCATCTAGTGTCTCTCATGCTCCCTTGGAGCAAGTCTTTTCTGATGTATGGGGTCCTGCTCCTTTGTCTGTGGGCAAACATGCATATTATGTAAGCTTTATCGATGATTTCAGTAAATTTACTTGGATATATTTGCTTAAGAAGCGTTCTGATGTTTATCAAGCCTTTCTTAATTATCAGCAATATGTTGAGCGCAAGTTTGATAGAAAAATTATTACTATGCAAACTGATTGGGGAGGTGAGTATGAGAAATTAAATAGTTTCTTTCAGAAGGTTGGCATATCTCATCATGTTTCTTGTCCTCATGCTCATCAACAAAACGGTTCCGCTGAGAGAAAACACCGTCACATTGTTGAAGTGGGTCTTGCCTTACTTGCTAATGCCTCCATGCCTCTAAAATATTGGGATGAAGCGTTTATTACTGCCACCTTTCTCATAAATTTGCTCCCTACAAAAGTCTTAAATTTTGACACTCCTACAGAACGTCTTCTTCATGTCACACCAAATTATGATGCTCTTAGAACTTTTGGTTGTGCTTGCTGGCCCAACCTTCGTCCTTACAACAAGCGAAAGCTTGCCTTTAGATCCAAACGGTGTGTCTTTCTTGGCTATAGTCCTATGCACAAGGGTGTTAAATGTCTTGATATTTCCACTGGTAGAATCTATATATCCCGTGATGTTGTTTTTGATGAGAACGTATTTCCTTTTGCCTCCCTTCATCCCAATGCCGGCGCACTTCTCAAACAACAAATTCTTCTTCTTCCAACCACTAATGAGGGTGTGCAAAATATTGATCATCATGTGCCTATTATTGTTCCCATTACTGATGCTCAACAGTTTACAGAGGAGCCAGAAGAAAATTGCAGTCAAAATGGTTGCTCAACACGTCCAGAATTCGATTCTCAAATTTCTGCAGACACAGACGTCTCGGGCGCTGAACACGAGGTTGATCCTCGCCGACATTCCTTCTGTCGGCTGACACCCGAAACAGATCAGGCGGATCCCGAGGCAGATGCTCCTGGCGCCCCTGTCCTCCGCGTCTATTCGCGTCGCAGGGCGCGGTCTACATCGCGTGGCCCCGCGCCTGGGCGTGGCGAGCACACGCCTTCAACTGCTGGCGGTCCTCCACCTGGCACCCCGCCGCGGACAACGCGGTCCCCTTCTCCGGCTCCCGATGTGGATCGCGACCACGACAGCATGCAGCTGTCCCCCACGCTGTCGTCTGCTGCAGCGGGATCCTTCCCAGGATCTTCTGCGGCCGGCGGTGATGGGGGCGAAGATGTTCTCTCAGAAAATGCAAACAATGATATTGATGATGATTTAAATTCGGTTAATTCTGATTCTCCACCACCGTCTCCACAGCAGGATATTGGAGTTCGCACGCGACTTCAAAGAGGTATACGTCAACCAAAGAAATATACTGATGGTACTGTGAGATATGGTATGTTTTCTTCTACAGGAGAGCCAAGTACTTTGATAGAGGCTCAGAATGATTCAAATTGGCAGCAAGCAATGCAAGAAGAATATGATGCATTACTTGAAAACAAGACATGGCATCTTATTCCACCTAGCAGCAACAAAAATCTGATTGACTGCAAGTGGGTATATCGTATAAAGAAGAAAGCAGATGGCTCCATTGATAGATACAAGGCAAGACTTGTTGCAAAAGGTTTTAAGCAGAGGTATGGCATTGATTATGAGGACACCTTCAGTCATGTGGTTAAAATTGCTACTATCAGAATTGTCTTGTATGTGTCTGTTTCTCGTGGATGGAGTTTACGGCAGCTAGATGTCAAGAACGCGTTTTTACATGGTGTTCTGGAGGAGGAGGTATATATGAAACAACCTCCAGGTTTTGAAAATCCTCACGCTCCGCATTATATTTGCAAACTTGACAAGGCTCTTTATGGACTGAAACAAGCACCTCGAGCATGGTACTCAAGATTGAGTTCAAAGTTGAGTGATCTTGGATTTATTCCTTCCAAGGCTGACACTTCATTGTTTCTCTATAATAAGTCAGGTATCATCATTTATGTGCTGATTTATGTTGATATTATAGTAACAAGTTCTTCTGATGAAGCCATTGATATTCTTCTTCGAGATCTTAACAAGAATTTTGCTATTAAAGATCTTGGTGACTTGCATTATTTTCTTGGTATTGAAGTCAAGAAGGTGCCGAATGGATTGGTCTTGACACAGGAAAAATATGCCTCAGATTTGCTTGCAAAAGTTGGCATGCGAGATTGTAAAGCAGCTCCCACGCCGTTGTCCTCCACAGAGCAATTGTCTCTCACTGATGGTACACCCCTGGGTTCTGATGATAGTACTCAGTATCGCAGCATTGTTGGAGGATTACAGTATTTAACTCTTACACGTCCAGACTTGTCTTATTCTGTGAATAAAGTCTGTCAGTTTCTCCATGCTCCTACTACAGAACATTGGTCAGCTGTGAAGCGTATTCTTCGTTACATACAGGATACTTCTAAGATTGGAATCACCTTTATCAAATCATCATCTACACTTCTCAGTGCCTTCTCTGATGCAGATTGGGCAGGTTCTATTGATGATAGGCGATCCACTGGTGGATTTGCTATATTTGTTGGCTCAAACTTGGTTTCTTGGAGTGCCAGAAAACAAGCCACAGTGTCCAGGTCTAGTACAGAAGCTGAATATAAAGCCTTGGCAAATGCTACTGCAGAATTAATTTGGGTTGAAGCTCTTCTTGGTGAACTTGGTGTTAAGCTAAAGGAGAAGCCCTGTCTTTGGTGTGATAATCTGGGTGCTACCTATTTATCTGTCAATCCAATCTTTCATGCTCGTACCAAGCACATTGAGATAGATTTTCACTTTGTTAGAGAGAGAGTAGCCAATAAACTTCTGGACATTAAATTTATCTCCAGCAAAGATCAAGTTGCAGATGGTTTCACAAAGGCACTTCCTATAAAACAGTTAGATGAGTTTAAGCGTAATCTAAACCTTTCAAAAGGTTTAGATTAAGGGGGAGTGTTAAATGTAATAGGACTGTGTTACGTGTTAGACACGAACACCTATCCCTACCCAACCGACCCAACCTTGTCGGGTTTGATACGGTTTGATTCTCTGTAAACTCTCGGCCTAGAGCCGCCTTTATAATCAACACGTAACCCAGCGTGGACGCTAGCGCTGTTCAGATCCTCGTCATTGTATTTGACAGACACAACATACTCACAGCATCCATTAAAAGGTCTTATCTTTGGAAATACTTCCAAATACTGAAACTCAGAAAGAACACGCAACTCAATTGCATGACAGATAACGAGACAAAAACATGATAAGTAGCAGAATATGCAGACTTGATTTCACATATTTACGAATGGAACCACGACATCACCAAAAGGTAGGGAATGCACCGTATGCAAAGTTGCAACTTTAAGCGATGATGTAGATAAGCTATATTCAGATGAGTTCCTAAACAGCTAAATTTCCTGGAATTCCAACTTATGAGCTCAAACTGAAGATTGGGCTTCCGGTGATGCTACTGTGTAATATTAACCTGAGTTGACAGTAACTCATCTTGGACGAGGAGTCATTGAAACCTAGATAATAATAGGAATCAAGGTAGGTGAGGTGTATATTCCAAGAATAATCATGTCACCTACTGAATCACCATGGCCATTCTTGCTAAAAAGAAGACAATATCCTATCTCTGTGTGTTTTGCTATGACAATAAACAAAGCCAGGGAATCTCTAAACAGGGTAGGACTATAAAGCTTAAGGTTTCATACAATGCGTATCAGATGAAAGTTACACATGAATAATTGATTTCATTATAACAAATAATGAGATTCTATAGTATCTGATATTCCATGATTATTATATGGTATTCTAAATTTTATATGTACAATGCAATCAGCATTTTTCTGTCTACTGATTTCTTTATTGTTTGTATTTGTGGGTACTTCAAAATTTTGGGTTTAAATTGGGGTGAGGGGCTAAATGAGGGGGCATTATAAAAATTAGATTTGGACGAACAAATAGTACCTATATTACAATTTTTTGTACTGGACGGAGACAAATGGCTAATACATGTATGCCTATTAAGCTTCAGCAAAAAATTAATTAATCATTTGGATCAAAATGAATATAAAATAATCTATGCATAATACATGTCCTTAGACCATCATCTAGGAACTGAAAAAAATTGCTATCTGACCAAACAGTTCGACCTAGGCATTAGAAAATCAAAGAAAGCTAAGAGCAGGGGAAACCAATTTATGGTCATGTCCTCATCGAGTCTAACATCAGGCACCAGAGCCTTAATATCCTCCAAGTAGAGGCGTCGCAGTCCGCCGTCCGCCCGGACCAACCTAATGCAGCAATGCTTACCATCAGGATGCAAGGTACCTGACCATAACGCCCTCCGAGTGACGTAGCTAGCAAAATTCCTCCTCGAAACAGGCTTTCGTCCCGCTATATTAATATAGCAACACGTAGCTAGCAAAATTGGGCAGCCTGGATAAGGCACAAAGGAATCAAAATGGATATTGCTTTCTTAAGGCCACATGCATAAAGGAATCGAAACGGAGAGTGTATGCCCAAGGAATTTACCATCAAAATCTAGATGTCCAGCTCAAGTTTCAATGGGTCGCGTGGAGCTATCTCCGCCTTCGGCATTCCCCAGCACCAGAAACACCAGATCCCCGCGACGGAGAGCGGCGACAACGGCGGCGATTTGGCTTTAGGGAGCGGAGCGGCCGCAGCAAGTAGATTGGAAGTGCAGAGTGGGAGGAAAAAATGGTTCGAAGTGGGACAGTGAGCATTGCGGATTAATACGTGTGAAGTAGGGAAGGGAGTTAGAGTAAGTAGTACTGTATTGTCATTTTTCTTAATATGCACTAAGTACTTTTTTTAAGAGCTATGCAGACTCGGGAGTGTAGTCCATCCTTGACTATTCGTGTATGCTCTATAACGTATACATAGAACATGAATTTACCTTCTGAAAGCAAGACTAAAAAATGACAAAAAACAATTCGGTATGTTGTTTGGACAAAATATTTTTAACATGTCTCAGTCAACTAGCAAATTCCACCTTAGCAAAAAGAAAGCGGGTCTAATAATTTTGTTCATACAGTTCTGACAATTGAATTTATCTCAATGAAAGAATTTACTATAAACATATTATTATACTGAAGTTTCAGATGCACAAATGTATTGTACTTTTGGATACTAATAGGATTAGGTTCATTTTTATAATCGTTATGAAACACTACCAGTAAATGTATACCAAAAAATTAATTAATATCTAAAATTTCTATTATAAAAAAAGTACAAGATAGAAAAAACTAAATAACATATACTAGATGCCCGCGCATTTGCGCGGGCCCCTGTGCTAGTTTATATAAAAACTACTAAAACAATTTACTTGTATGAATTTGGGGCACTTCTAAAAGTGTCTCTAATTAAATTTTAGGGCACCTCGGCCAAAATGCCCCTATTTAAATCTAATTAGTGGCACTTCAATTAAGTGCCCCAAAAACTTTTAGGGGCATGAGTAAAGGAGGCACATTACAAAGTGCCTCTAAAAGTATTTAGGGGCATATTATTCAACATTAGGGGCACTTTAAAGTGCCCCATATTTACTACCATGTTGTAGTGTAGTTTGCATCGCCGCCACCACCGCCGGCGGTCGTACCAGCCGTCTCCTACATGACTCTGTCCCCTATCGGCAATGGTTAATCGCCAATCTGCGGCCGGCCGCCTCCAACACAACTCCTTCCCGCATCGGCAAGGGCGAGTCGCCGATCTGCCGCCGGCGCTTTCAAATCTCCTCCCGCTGCCTGATGTCTTTTCCCGCCGGCGGCAGGTTAGATTTCTCGCGGGGAGTCTTCTCCGGATGAAGCTGGACGTGGTAAGTTGTGGACAAACAGGCAACAGATAGATCGATCAGTTGGAAAGAGAAGTAGAGAACTTCAATAATCTCTGTCTTCCAAACAGTTAAATCAGTGTAGAGTTTTGAAGAGGAAGGAGATTATGGTGTAACCAAGAGTTTTGGGTGAGATGCGTGTTTTCACCCAATCCTCTTCGAAAAATACTCTCACAAATTCTTTAAAACACTCTTGCCAAACAAGGCCTCAGAGTTCAGAGCTGGGTCGACGCGCGTGATGCATGCAGCCTGCGTGCCTCCGTGCTCGCCCACCGGCGGTCGAATCGAGACCAACTCACTGTGAATCCGTGATGGAACGTTTGAACAAACGAAAGCCGAGAGAATAGTATCAGCGGAATATGGCCTTATTTCTACACGCGATTGTAATTCAGATAAACAATCGGCAGAATTTGATTCGCTGCATTGCATGAGGTCCAACCACGCGCTCACTAGGCTAACTGCATGTTTTGATCGATAGATTCACCATATAATATTATTCAGTAATGTATTTCTTCTTCAGTATTTTAGTTGTTGATATACTCTTCTATTTACTTGGCAAGCTCATTAAGATTTTTGACTTTCCACTAAAGTTATATGTTATGCATTCAGTAACAGAAGTCGTTGCTTGGCGAGTGTTAGGAGGTGGAGGACTTGTTGCAGGTGTTCTGGCAAACTGTTGCTGCAGACTAATATGTCATCAAAGAAGACCACAACACATTTTCTCAATAGTGGTTGCAGAGTTGCTTCCATTGCTCCTAGAAAGGTAGTTGGGGCGCCAGCCAAACCAAAGGGCATTACTGTGTACTCCCAATGGCCGGTATGCGTGTGAAATGCTATTTTTGCTTCCTCTCCCGGGGCCAGCCTGATCTGATGATAGCCGGCTCTGAGATCCATCTTATAGAACCACTTAGCTCTAGCCAGCTCGTCTAGTTGTTCGTCAATGACAGGCACGGGGAATTTACTGACCACTGTCATTGAATTCAGTGCCCTATAGTCCACACAAAGGCGCCAGGTGCCGTCCTTCTTCTTCACTAGAATGGCTGGTGATGAAAACTGACTGGTACTTCTCTAAATTATGACAGCAGCAAGCAGTTTGGCTACTTGTCTTTTTATCTTAGTTTTCAGCTCTGGTTTATGCCGATAGGCCCACAGATTGACGGGTTGGGCTCCCTTAATGAGTGGAATCTGATGATCACAGACCCTCCTAGGTGGTAGAGATGTAGGTTCCTCGAAAACATCTTGAAACTGAGATAATATTGACTGTACTTCTGTAGGGGTCACCTCTTCGACGTGCAGGGTAGCATCCAAGGCATACACATGTACCAAATGGGCCACTCCTCCTTGGTGGCATACTGAAGAAAGTTCAGCAGCAGAGATTGCTGAGCATTGTGGCTGGACGTTGCGATGACCTTGCAATTGTATGTGGCCTGTTGGTGTCTCAATAGATAGGGTTTTGTGAATCCAGTCAATATTAGGGTTGTGCTGCTCAAGCCAGTCCATCCCTAGAATCACATCAAAAGCTCCTAGTGGCAGGATATTCAAATCAGTGTAGAAGTGAAGACCACTGATAGCCTGGTAAGAAGGAAGTGCACTTGTGTTGAGTCCCATCTGCGACATTGACCTTGCAAGGTCGTGCCAGAAGCTGACTACTTGGAAGGAGATCGGCGAGCTGATTGATAAAGGAGGTGGATGTAAGGGTAAATTGCCCCTAAGTGTGTTTTTGGTAATTAATTTCAATCCCTATGGACTAATGTTTTCATTGAGCTTTTTATGAAGGAATTGTTCATAGGAATTGCTTAAAGTCCATGTGTTGGATTCAAGGCTTGGATGCCATGAAGATAAAGATATATCTTAAGTATTGGCATCAAGATCATTGAATAAGAAGATATGAATCCAATATGATCAAGAAGAAGAAATAAAGATGTAGTTCTTGTGTAGAACTCAAGTAATTCATGCTATAGCTTATGTGCTAAGCCAAGGAGTCTCAAGATCTTGAGAGTTTGGTTACATGAGAAGAATTCAAGATATGGCTCTATGTCGAGGCCATGATGGTCTCATGAGTTGAGATATGATTGACTAATATCTAGAGCATGCAGTCAAATGAAGAATTCTTTACGTGGCTCAAGATATTGTGATAGAGCATGAGAAGTTTCAAGGTTGACCAAGGCAAAGATCAAAGATTGGTTTCTAGTTTGGTCAATACATGAAGCATAAGGAATGTGCCACATGGGACCAATCGGTCTTGTGATATGGTATGGTTTGTCAATTATGCTTTGTGAACTAACCCATTACATATGTGTGTTTGTGTTGTCTATGTGGGTTAGGTATTGTGTCATGGATATGCATCACTAGTGATTTACATATAGCCCATGAGAAGATGACATCAAGTGGTGGTTGTCATCAAGATTGTGAAGTGCAAGTTTCAAGATAAGCATCTCGAGAAGATCATATGCTTGAAGCTTGTCATCCATTTGGTGATAATGAAATTGTTAAGACATGCCTTAGTGAAGGTATCCCATAGTGGTGTATGGGGGAGCATATGGAAAGTCTCCACGAAGCAACAATGATCAAGTGAAGCATTCCGGCCTGACGGAAGCATGAAGCATCATCATCAAGATCAAGCGGGGTGCGTAAGGGAAAGGTTTGTCCTTGCTAGGTTTTCCTTTTACCGGTCTCAAGGTGTTTGTTGGGAGACCGGGTTATAGTATAGATAGCCGCACTATCAAGAGGGGCTTTCGGTTGGGTAACTTGATCACATCGTCTTAGGGAGCTCAATCCTTTGCATACTTTGCTTCTCCCTACTTTGTTGCTCATTGGTGTTTCTTTTTGTGAGGTTCTTGATCTTGTTGTTAGATTTTCAACAAGTCCAAGTTCATTGAAAATGAAATTCGTATGCATCTCTTATTGCATTTTCGGGTTTGGAGGATTTACCGGTTCTTTTCTATGAGAGGTTCTCACCTCTCCTTATTTGATTTTTTACCTCTTACTAATTCTTGGGCTTTATGTGGTTCATTGGATAGGTCTTTTTCTTAGCTTTTCAAAAAGCCCAAGTTTGCTAAAAACGGAGTCCGGATGCAAAAGTTATGACCGTTTTCATTTTCCGAATTTTTCAGTTGGTGCAAATCCGGTAAGAACCGGGATTTTCACCGGGAGGCCGGTTTCGGGCCGGCTGCGCCGGGCTGTACACCGGGAGGCCGGTTTCGGGCCGGTGGCGCCGGGCTGTACACCGGCCGGTCCAGCGTTCGTACTGGGGCTGCACCGAAACCCGTCCAGAACTTGATTCCGGCGCAGGTCTGGCGCTCGCCAGGCTGTGCACCGGGCGGTCCGGCGCAGAGCCCGGTGAGACAGACTTTTGACCGGTTTTTGGCCGAGTTTTGCCCCCAACGGCCCTATTTCGATTTTCTATAAATGGGTTCTTCTCCAATGGTTTTCTAGGGCTCTAGGTGTCTTCTTGAGCTTTTCTCTCACCTCCATTGTTGTCCCTCTTGAGCTTGCTCCCTCTCTCTTCCCTCCAATGATTTTTGCATATTTTTGAGGGATTTGGAAAAGGAGATCTAGATCTACAACTCCACCAATCAATTATTCCTCTAAGTGAGGGGAACCTATTGGATCTAGATCTTGAGGTCATTGGTTGACCTCCACCCTTGTTCTTCCTCTCTAACTCCTCCATAGCATTTGTTGCCTTGGTGGGATTTGGGAGAAAAGGATTTGAGCACTTTCCCTTATGTTCTTGCTTTGCATCCTTGCATAGTGTTAAGCTCTCCATTATGATTTGTTCGAGTGAGAGACCGTGAGCTTGTTACTCTTGGAGGGTGACCTCCTAGTTGGCTTGGTGGTTGGTGCCTCGGTGACCTCTTCGTGGAAGATTGTGAAGAGGCTCGGGCTTCCTCTTCGTGGGAGTTGTGAAGTGGTTGTGGAGCTTGCCATCTCCAGAGTGGAGGAAAAGCCAACCATAAGAAGGGGTCCCTAGCTTCGTGGGGGACTCGGAGAAGAAGGTGAGCCTTCGTGGCGTTCGGGGGCCTTCGTGGTTTCCCGCATCTCTCCAACGGTTATTAGCTTACTTTATGTAAGTGAACATCAGGATATATCTTCGTCTCTGCGTGCCTCGGTTATCTCTATACCCGAGTTTATTTCCTTGTGATAGCCTTCGTGCTTGAAGTACTCATATCTTGTTTATTACTTGTGAATTATATCTTGTGCTATCTTGCTTATCTCTAGTTATTGTTGTTGCACTTAGTTGAGCCTAGCATATTTAGGTTTTGTGCTTGAAGAAAATAAACGTTAGTTTAATTCCGCATTCCTTCAAGCTAATTCCGTAATTGTTTTTAAAACGCCTATTCACCCTCCCTCTAGGCGACATCTCGTCCTTTCAGTGGAGCTGCCTGAATCCACCAGAATGAGCACCTCGTGCTTGCCGATGAAAGCATGCAACTAAATCACACCAGATTTTTCTGTTGTTGCACCTGCCAGTGCATGGATAGAAATCGAGCAGGCTGTCTCTGTTTCCTCTAAACCTAAGTCAGGAGCTTCTCTGCCTGTGATTTCCTCTTGGAAAAATAGTTCCAGAAGTTCCTCCACAACATGTTGCACTGTTTGAGGACAAGAATGCCCGGGTCCCCATTTTCACCACACTTGAAACACAAGCCTTTGGCCTTGCGGTAATTGCGCAAGCAGTCAACCTACTACTATTGTTCTGTCTCGCTGCTTCCATTCCCATGTTATCTGTAGCTTTACTGACATGAGTAGGATTTGACGAAGGAGCATTTACCGTTGATGGTCGCCTCGGAAAAGTAATAAACTTGTGTTCCAGTTGTCTTGGTGGAGAAATGCATTCGCCTTAAGTGACCTCTTCCTGGAGAAGTGCCAGGGAACAAGCAGTGTCGAGGTCAGTAGGTCTCTGGACCATGACCACTGCTCGAATGTCCGCCCTCAGTCCCTTGACAAAATGAGTAAGAAAATAGTACGGGTGAGTAGTATCTGAGTAGGAAACCAAATGGTTCATTAGAATGTCAAAGCGTTCAATGTAATCTGCGATAGTGGTTGTTTGTTTAATGGAATAGAACTGTCTAATGAGGAGCTGATGGCGATCTCGTCCAAAATGCATATAAAGTAGTGATGTGAATGAGATCTAGTCGAGTGCTGCTATTTTCTTCCGCACAGACTGCAGCCAGATGCCAGCGGCACCAGAGAAGTGGAGAATCAACATTGGAACCCAATACTATTCGTGAGTGGAAAACATTTGGAAGTATTTTCTGCAAGTGTAATCCAGAGGTTTGGATTGTCACCCAAAAACGGTGGGAAAAAAGATAGGTGCATTAGGGCCCAATCCTGCGATGATATGACTCGACAACACTAAGGGATCCGTCGTGGCCGCTAAAGGATGTTGCAGAGAGATCGGTACACGTAATCAGAGGTAGTGACGGCGGCACGGTGGCCACCACCGTAGGACCTCCGGGGGAAGCGTTGTCGCCGTGGCTGAATTGCCCGTGGATCGCGCCTTTGTTGAAGAAGGTGGGCGCGGTGGGGGCACCCGGCACCTCCAATCCACTCGCGACTGCCACCAGCGATGGCTGCACGCGCTTGAGATCCACGACCCTCTTGTAGATCGATGAAATGTTCTTCCAGATCCGGCTTCCAGCCACACAGATTGGTCAGCCGATCTGACTGGTTGACGATCTGCTGGACCAGCGAGTCCTGCTTGTGCATGACAGCGTCGAGGCGGGTGTTGACAGAGCGCTAGAGTTGTACCATGTCTCCCTTGAGCGTGTCGAGGTAGTCCTTCAACGCCGGATCCGTGGTGTTGAGGAGACGGTGGTGATCCGCCATGTAGCGACGAGTATCTCGATTGGTGGGGGTGGTGGAGCAATTGGGGATCGGCTGGTCTCTGATACCAGATGTTAGGGTATCGGTGGTAGTTTCCTTCGATTCACGAGTTCATCACAGATCCGAGATTACAAGGTAGCAAAAAAGGGAAAATCGAACTATCCTCTTACAAGGAATAGTCGCCGCCATTGTTCAGTCGTGATCCCCAAGATAGTCTGGTTTCACCTTTGCTTCAGGTACTTATCCTGTGAGGCAGGTGACGCTGTTAGCGCGTCCACTCAGGCCCAACATGGCGATGATTTAGCCTTTTGGGCCGTGGGCTTTGTGGCTTCTGTCGCCCGTCATCTTCAGAGTTCCTCTTGTCAGTAGCGGTGCTGACAGCGAGGCCTAGGGGAAAAATCAATTATGCACGAGGCACGACGTCCCTTCTCGAAGAAGTGCTCACACTCTTCAACATCGCTCCCCTTCTTTGAAAGGTCTTTGATCACCAAGAAACAGACTTGATGACGGCGGCTCGTCCATCGGTGACGCTCGGCAGCGGCAACACCTACCTCTCCACCGACATCTCTCTCTCTCGTTTCACGTACTTGTAACAAGTACACCATAACTCAAGAATGAATGATATGCTAGATTTGCTTGATCTTTAGGCAGTCTTGTTGATCTGTCTAGTCCAATTGCAGATTTTTTTAGCACTAATAACATGTTAAGTGTAGTGATTGAAACGTAGGACATTCTCGATGCCCTAGTTCTTGAGGCCTGACGTAGCGTAATTTCAAAATCCAAATACATTTACTTGGGACTTAGTGGCATGTTGTAGCATAAGGATGACCTTTTCGAGAATGTTGTACATCTTACCAAGTTAATTTATACTCCCTCCATTCGGAAATATAAGATGTTTTAGCTTTGTAAATGGAATGTATCTAGACATCTTTTAGTGTATAGATTCGAGCGAACCTATACACTAAAAGATGTCTAAATACATCTCCTTCACAAAACTAAAACATCTTATATTTCTAAACGGAGAGAGTACTAACTATCTACAAACATCTTAAAAAGCAATTATCGAAGACAAACTCATCTATGAATCATCACGAAGAGTATATTGATATCCTGGATTGCACTTGTATGATACTCCCCTCCGTTCCTTGATATAAGGTGTACAATTTTCTTGCACGAATATTAACGCACGAGCTAAAAAGGTAAATTTCGTTACTCTTGGATGTTAATACAGGTAGGTGATCGACATGACAATAGAGAAAAAATAGGGAAATTTTGGTATCTTATCTCTCCTAATCGGATTGGCTCTAATAGTGTGTAAAAAATCCTCCAATCCTGCCATACACCTTATTCTAATTTTTTTCCCAGAAAACTATACACCTTATATTAAGGAACAGAGGGAGTATATGATGATGTGTTACCTAAATATTTACTATCCCAACTCTAATATTCAAATAGGATAATGAAAAAAAGATAAGAACATCAAGAACTTTGTGGATCCATGTCCTCCCTTGCCCTAACTCGTTAAAAAGTGGGATCCTATGGTCGAGATTGGTGGGTATAACTCGAACTCCATGGATCATAGTGAGGAAAACCATGAACAGAGTGGAGGAGGAGACTCCAAATTAGTGGATTACAAAGCACGTACCATGATCTAGATCTCTGGGCCCTCGGAGGGCTCTAGGGATTGAAGAGGGATAGTAAGTGGCACAATAACGCGGGTTAGGAAAGAAGTGTATCCTTGAGAGAAAAACTTTCGCCCGGCCGAGCCCCAAAATGCAATCCGTGGCATCCAGGGTTTACCACCCAGAAGTACCATGAAAGTTGCAACTAGTGAACCCATGAAACACATGCGTACCTCCTTATCCATCACAAAAAAACTCTTTTAAAGCCCTTTGTTCTTTCTTTCTTTTCAATATTATTGGTTCTCAAAATAGAAAAGTTTGTCAAACCTTTTGATTTATTTGGTTCCCCATAGAAGCAAATTCTCCGATCGTCAAGAAAAATAAGTTTTACAGTAAAAGAAAATTCCTTTGTGGTCGGTAATGGTTTTGAGTTCCACCAATGCAAATTGAACAACATTGAAAACAAAATTTGCACCCTATCAAAACAAACTAGTCGTGAAAAGTTATTTCTCAAAAAAACTGATTATGTGGTAGATCTCGTTGGAAAAAAAACCCTATGCATAAGTGGAGATTTAAAATTTACTACTCTCTTCAACCCATATTACCTTTTATAAATATAAATGTATATAACGCTAAAATATATCTATACATGTATATATTTATAAAAGATAATATAGATTGGAGGGAGTAGTTGCAAAAATCGATGAGGCATATGGTGCCGAGCATATACTCAGCCCAGCCCATATCAGCCAAACATCATACTGGACACTGTACAAGTGACATCTTCGGAGCACGTCTCAGAGGCCCATGTTTGACTTCGCCTGTCAGTTCTCCTTTCCATTCCGTTACAAATGCCAACTGTTCATCAGATACCACATGGCAGGGAGAACCAGACAAGCGGTTCATCGAAGCAAGCACCTGCCGTGATGCAGCCAAGCAGCAAAAACACAAACAGTACAGGACAAAATACCAAGCCAGCAATAAAACCAAGAGGCTGCCGGTCTCGGTCGAGATGCTACCGGCCGTGCAGACGGCCTGGAGTTTCTGCTGGATTCAGATGCCTGTTTTGTTCTTACATAACTCCCATCTGATCAGAAGTTCAGACAAATATTTATTTGTTAATTATGTCGCCAACAAATACGTTCAAAACTGAAACTGGTAGAGGAATCAAGTGGTGTTTGTTTAGGGGGTGTTTGGTTCTCAGCCACGTTTTGCCAAGCTAAAGTTTGGCTACCACAATATAGTTTGCATGTGTTTGGTTTTTGCCAAACTTTGGCTTGTAATATTTTATTCTTAATGTGGCTCATTTGTCATAGAGTTATTATTGTTGCCAACTTTTACCAAAGTTTGGTTTCATATTTTTAAGCCACACTTTTTGTGGCTGCCACACTTTTATGGCTAGCCACATTTTGATTTGGCAAAATGTGGCTAGAAACCAAACACCCCCTTAGTCTAACCAAGCTAAACCGTCATACCAATATGGACAGGAGGACATGGCATCATCTTACTCATCGTCAGCTCGGTTAGTCAAAATCCGCCGGAGCATGCTTGATTGGAGTTGCTAACTGGTGGTGGTTTGGACAAAGATGTCACGCTGGCTTTTAAATCAGAGGATGGATTGGGTTAGTGACTAGATGGACTGGCATTAGACTAACCTGAATGATTGCATGAGACATGCGTGCTGATCTCCGGGAAAGGCCAAAGAGGAGCTTTTTGCTGTGACGGCATTTGACTAATGGAATCTATCGATGCAGCAACCAGACTTAGCGGCAACGCACAGCTCCAATCAAATCTCAGTTGGTTGTGCGTTTTGAAAAGGTAGTCAAGAGTAACCAAACCAAGCTAGTTGTGCATGCTAAAATGGTGTTCTTCTAGAATTTACGCCACCGTTACCACGGCCATCGCTTGTAACATTTGGAAAAGACACAACACCTTAGAGCATCTTCACTAAATTTGTTGTTGACAGCGGCGCTGGCTGAGCTATTTTAGGAGTGCCAGCAAAGCCTCTTTTGGAATTGGGACCGGCCTCTCACACCGACGTTCCTAAAACGCCGGTCCCAATTTTTTTTTGAATTCATATAATGCTAAAATTTGATATGATATTGCATTTGATGTCTCAAATACTAAAATTCAATAGATTACATGCCAAATTTAAGTCCATGTATCGGTGCCGCCCCGGGCCACCAAATCACCACAAAAGTACGGCTACCAAAAAAGAACTTCGGACGCTTGTATAGTGCTCAAATGGACAGCGGCACCACCAGCGGCTCCTCAACCTCCGGCTACACCACCGACGACTCATGGGAACTCATCAACTCCTTGCCGATCCGATCACGGATCATCATGTAGTACCATGACTTGGTCAATGCATCCATGCCCGCCAATGGCATCAACAAGATTTTTTGCTTCCTCCATCATTTTTGTCAACTCAAAGCTCTTGCGTCATTCTTCGCCTTGATCAAAGTAGCTTCGGCTTGCGGTTTGGACCCTCTCCCTCTCAAGCGCTAATTTCTCTCTTTGAGCTTCTTTTATCTCCTTTCGCGTTGCGTCGGACCTCTCATATAGCTCCTTTGTGTTTGCGTTCATAGAATCCACAGACATATTGATGGACACATCAATGCCGACTGTGGAGGAGCCGACATGTAAGGGTAAATTGCCCCTAAGTGTGTTTTGGTTAATTAATGACAATCCCTATGGACTAATGTTTTCATTGAGCTTTATACGAAGGAATTGTTTATAGGAATTGCTTGAAGTCCATGTGTTGGATTCAAAGTTTAGATGCCATGAAGATAAAGATATATCTTAAGTATTGGCATCAAGATCATTGAATAGAAGAGATGAATCTAATATGATCAAGAAGAAGAAATAAAGATGTAGTTTTTGTGTAGAACTTAAGTAATCCATGCTCTAGCTTATGTGTTAAGCCAAGGAGTTTCAAGATCTTGAGAGTCTGCCTACAAGAGAAGAATTTAAGATATGGCTCTATGTCGAGGTCATGATGGTCTCATGAGTTGAGATATGATTGACTAAGACCTAGAGCATGCAATCGAATTAAGAATTCTTTATATGGCTCAAGATATTGTGATAGAGCATGAGGAGATACAAGGTTAACCAAGACAAAGATTGGATTCTAGATTGGTTAACACATGAAGCATAAGGAATATGCCACATGGGATCAATCGGTCTTGTGGTATGGTAAGGTTTGTCAATTATGCTTTGTGAACTAACCCATTACATATGTGTGTTTGAGTTGTCTATGTGGGTTAGGTATTGTGCCATGGGTATGCATCACTAGTAAGATTACGTATATCCTATGAGAGGGTGACATCAAGTGGTGGTTGTCATCAAGGTTGAGAAGTGAAAGTTCAAGATAAGCATCTCGAGAAGATCATATGCTTGAAGCTTGTCATCTATTTGGTGATAATGGAATTGCTAAGACGTGCCTAAGTGAAGCTATCCCATAGTGGTGTATGAGGGAAAAAATTAGAAGTTGATACGTCTCAAACGTATCCATAATTTTTGATGCTCCATGCTTGTTTTTACACCATTTGCCTTGTGTTTTGTTACACTTCGTGGCACTTTTATGCGATTTCCGGAACTAACCTATTGACAAGATGCCACAGTGCCAGTTCCCTGTTTTCTGCTGTTTTTGTGTTTCAGAAAAGCTACACAGGAAATATTCTCGGAATTGGACGAAACAAGTTCCAGAAGTCTTATTTTTCCCGGAAGCTTCTCGAAGACCAAAAGAGAGCCGGAGGGGGGCCAGAGGCCACCCTCACACATAGGTGGCGCGGCCCAGGCCCTGGCCGTGCCACCCTGGTGTGAGGAGCCCCTGGCTGCCCCCTGACGATGCCCCTTCGCCTATATAAAGCCTCGGGACGGAAAACCCTAGGGGAGTCGGCGAAATTTCCAGAACAGTTCCGCAGCGCCGCCACCGTCGAAGCCAAATTTCGGGGGACGGAAGTCTCTGTTCCGGCACCCTGCCGGGACGGGGAAGTGCCCCCGGAGCCATCTCCATCGGTCTCCATCGCCGTCTCCGCCGTCTCCATCGACCTCACCGCCATCTCCATCAACCTTGCTGTCTCCTATGATGAGGAGGGAGTAGTTCATCCCCGGGGCTAAGGGCTCTACCGGTAGCTATGTGGTTCACCTCTCTCTCCCATGATGTGATCTTTATGTGATCGTGAGCTTTGTATCATGTTGAACAAGTAGATGTTATTATTCAGATATTATGTGTACTCTAGTGTGTTATTAAAGTAATCTATTCCTCCTGCCATGGTGTAACAGTGACAGTGCGTGCATCATGGTGGTACTTGGTCTAGGCTACGATTGTGATCTCTTATGGATTATGAGAATAATTATCACTATGATAGTATTGAAGTGATCTATTCCTCCTTTCATGGTGTAATGTTGACAGTGTGTGCACCGTGTTAGTACTTGGTCTAAGTTGCAATAATGTCTGTCTTGAGTTGTGATTTGATTTGGATATCTCTATGAGTGGTGTTTGTCAAGTACTTGATGAACTTTGAGGAGTGCTTCGTAGCCCTATGCAATGATTAGTGTTATTCAATAGGAGAGTAATTCAGAGTACCATAGTGAAGAGAAGTTATTTATTTGTTCAATTATGTTATATTTGTTGGGAGTGTGTCCACTAGTGAAAGTATGATCCCTAGGCCTTGTTTCCAAGCTTTGCACACCGTTTACTTGCTGTTTTGTTACTTGTTTGCTTGCTGCCATTTTTATGCCAGATTGCATTTACTACTTATAATCATCTATACCACTTGTATTTCACTATCTCTTCGCCGAACTAGTGCACCTATACATCTGACAAGTGTATTGGGTGTGTTGGGGACACAAGAGACTTTCTGTATCGTAATTGCAGGGTTGTTTGAGAGGGATAGCTTTGACCTCTTCCTCCCTGAGTTCGATAAACCTTGGGTGATCCACTTAAGGGAAACTTGCTGTTGTTCTACAAACCTCTGCACTTGGAGGCCCAACACTGTCTACAAGAACAGACACGTGCGTAGACATCAAGCTCTTTTCTGGCGCCGTTGCCGGGGAGGTAAGGTAAAAGGTACTCGCATCCTCCTGTGTGAGTGCTCGAAGTTATTTCCTTTAGATTCTGCAATTATATCTTTTTGTTTCTTGTTTTTATTTTCACTAGTTAGGCTTAATGGAAAATAAAGAGTTCTTTAGTCTTTTTCCTAATTTTAGATTTGAAGAGAAAATTGAAAAACCTTTGGAGCTTATTTCGCATAGCAATGTTATTAGTACGAATGCTTTGAATACCGTTACTGCTAATGCTATAGAAAAGTCTAAGCTTGGGGAAGCTGGTTTTGTTAAGTATGATATTTTTAGTCCCCCAGCTTTAGTGGAGAAGGTTTGTTCTGATAATATTTTATCTCCCATATGTGATGTTTCTAGTGATGCTTGTGCTCCTCATCCTTTTAAAATACCTACGAAGATTGTTGAATGTGTTAAGAATAACTGCTATTTAGGAGATGGAACTGTCCATCCTGGTGATCATTTGCTCTTTATACATGAATTATGCGAGTTGTTCCAGTGTGCAGGTATTTCGATGAACCAAGTTAAGAAGAAGTTGTTTTCTTTATCACTGAAAGGTAGAGCCGAGGAATGGTATCGGCTGCTTAAAGATAGTCCATCTGTTGGCTGGGAGGAAATTGTACCTCTCTTTTATTCTAAATTCTATCCTCCATGTGAGATTCATAAAGATCGTAATCAGATATATAATTTTTGGCCTCATGAGGGAGAAAGCATTGCCCAAGCGTGGGGAAGATTGAAGTTACTAATGCATAAATGTCCTATTCATGATCTTCCCTGTAATATTGTTATTAATAATTTTTATGCAAGGCTTTCAGGATATTATAAGGACTATCTAGATGCATGCTTTGATGGGTCTTTCACAAGCAAGGATGTTGACACCAAGTGGGATCTGCTTGAAACAATTCAAAACAATATTGAAGGTTGGGATAGCGACAAAGGTAAAGGATCAGGTATGAATTACGAGTTTTATTGCATTAAGTCTTTTGCTGAAACTGCTAATTTTTCAAGAGCTTAGTGCTAAATATGGTCTTGATCCTCAAATTATGGTTGATTGCTTTAAAGCCTTTGCTTCCCATATGAATGTTCCTAAAGGAAATGGGGACGTGTATCATGAACCTTTTAAGGACACTTGCATAGAAAGTGATATTGTTATTGATGATTGCAATAAACATGCTCAAACTTCTAAAAGTACTATTTCTTATAAGCATGTTAATTTTTGTGGAATACATAGACCTTGTGAACAGAGTTACAACAAGGAAGATTATTGCATCACCCACGCAAATGAAGAAACCAGTATGTGGCTCAAGGATCTAGATGTGCTTGGTGAAAGAGTTTGTGAGCTTTATCCTTTTCTTTGTGAATTTTGCGGTGACAAAGGTCACTTTAATTTTCAATGCCCAATTAATCGAACGAGTACCGTAGATTTGTATTGTGATGATAAGATTACTTTCAATCAGTATGATGAGCTTACTTTGTTTTTGAATTGTGAAGAGATATCTAGAAAGATTGCTTTGGTAGACATGAATGATATTGATATTAATAGCACCCTTCGTGGTTGTCGTCTCTATTGTGCTAAAGATTGCCTTGCAAATACTTACTTACAAGATCTTATAAAACATGATGTTTTGCCAAGCTATGACAGGACTAATAGATGTTTCAATCTTATTAATAGAGAGGAGGAATCCTCCAAAGTTTCTTCTGTTGTTCCTGTCAGTAAACCAAATTATGTGGAGAAGATGCCTTTCCCTCCTAGAGAATATGTGGAGAAGATGCCCTTCAAGTCTCTCCCTCCTAAAGGAGAGAGTAAGAAGAGTATGAAGAAGAATAAGAAGAAGAAGAGGAGTAAAAGGCGAGAGGACACGATATCTTCCCCTAAGCGTTATGATCCTGCTATAGATTATGATAATTCTGATTGGGATGATGTTCCTATGCCTATTACTTATGTTAGTGATCATGATTGGTGATACGTCTCCAACGTATCTATAATTTTTGATGCTCCATGCTTGTTTTTACACCACTTGCCTATTGTTTCGTTACACTTCGTTGCACTGTTATGCATTTTCCGGAACTAACCTATTAACGAGTTGCCACAGTGCCAGTTCCCTGTTTTCTGCTGTTTTTGTGTTTCAGAAGTGATACACAGGAAATATTCTCGGAATTGGACGAAACAAGTTCCTGAAGTCTTATTTTACCCGGAAGCTTCCAGAGATCCGAAGGAGAGTAGGAGGGGGGCCACCAGGGCCCCACACGCCAGGGCGGCGTGGCCAGGGCCCTGGCCGCGCGAGCCTGGCGTGAGGGCGCCTGGCTCCTCCTCTGACATCGCCCCTTCGCCTATAAAGACCCCCCGACGGAAAAAACCTAAGTACCCGATCAATTTTCTAGAACACATCGCGATCCGCCGCCGCCGTCGACCCGAAGATTGGGAGGGTCCAGAAGCTCTTCCCGGCACCCTGCCGGAGAGGGGAATCGCCACCGGAGGTCTTCTTCATCGCCATGCTTGCCTCCAGAGCGATGAGTGAGTAGTCTACCTTGGACTATGGGTCCATAGAAGTAGCTAGATGGTTGTCTTCTCCACCATGTGCTTCATGTTTAGATCTCATGAGCTGCCCTACATGATTGAGATCACCGTTATGTAATTCTACATGTTTGGTTTGTTGGGATCCGATGAATATTGGTGTTTATGATTGAGTTGCTGTACTGAATATTATCTTATGTTATCTCTATGTTGTTTATGATCTTGCATGCTCTCCGTTGTTAGTAGCTATCTTGGCCGAGTAGTTGCTAGTGACTCCAAGAGGGGGTATTTATGCTCGATAGTGGGTTCATGCCTCTGCTTAACCTCGGGGAGTGACAGAAACCTCTAAGGTTGTAGATGTGTTGTTGCTACTCGGGAGAAAACAACATTCATATGCTCAAGGGCATATGCTTTATTTACATTACACACTTTGCTTAATGCAATTATCCGTTGTTCGCAACTTAATACTCATGGGGTGTTCGGACGATATCCCCGTGAGTGGATTATTAGTCATAGATGCAGTTGGATGGCGGTCTATGTATTTTGTTGTAATGCCCAGAGTAAATCTCATAGTGATCTTCTTGACATATCACGTTTATCTTTATTCTATCAATTGCCCAACTGTAATTTGTTTACCCAGCATGCGTTATTTATCTATGGAGAGACACCACTAGTGAACTGTGGACCCTGGTCCTATTTCCATCATATTGCTATCACCTATTTACTTTACTCGCACTGTTTACTTTACTCGCACTGTTTACTTTACTCGCATACTCTACTGTTTTCCACTCGATACGCTCATAACCTTTGTTTCAAGCAAACCGGTGAGATTGACAACCTCATCGCAAGTTGGGAGCAAAGTACTTGGTTGTTTTGTGTGCAGGTTCCGCGTTGCTACTGGCCGAAGACGAGTCAACAAGTATCGTTAAACGGCGCCCTTGTTGGAGTGTTATTAAGCCAGTCTGCATCACCTTCAGTCGTCGCTGTCTGCTTTTCTCCTGAACGATATTAAACCTTGGTTTCTTAACTAAGGGAAAACTAGCTGCTATACTCATCATACCTTCCTCTTGGGGTTCCCAACGGGCTGGTCATTCACCACGCACAAGGACTATCTGCTACACGTCAGCTTGGCACCAGCAGCTTCTTTTCTGGCGCCGTTGCCGGGGAAGAGTGGAAGACTTCTGCGAGGGGAGTTTTTCGCATGCACATCCTTTACTTTGTTATTGTTTTGCTTTACTTTATTTATTTTACCTGCATCGTTTTGTATCAAAAAACCCAAAAAAATTAGAATCCTTGGTAGTTGTTATTTCTTTACTTTAGTTCATCATGTTGATCCCTAAGTACGTTCTGGAGGACCTCTCAGTAGGTAGTGGTTTGATTATTGGCAAAAGTAACATTGAGGAGTTCTTTAATCACATTAGTATGCATGAGGAAGTTGAGGAAAAATCTTTGGTTGAGTTAGCTCCTAGTTATGAAGTTGCTTCTGCTCATTTAGTTCACATGTTGGAAACTAGGTTTGCTAGTCTTAATCCTTTTATGCAATACATGTTCCTTAAGCTTCATGAAATTGAAGATCCTGAAAAGAAAGCTTTTATCTTGGAAACCTTGCGCATAGAATTTAGAGATGTTGCAATTGAGGCTAGGAAAGTTTTTAAGAAGTTTAATAAGCTTGGCTCACCTGTGGTGGTTGTTGGTACACCCAATGAAGAATCTAGATTGCCAATACTTTGTAAGCTTGTAGGAATTCATAATGCCTTGGTAGCTAATACTAGTTGGATTTGTCCTGAAAATCTTTTTGATGAAAATAGTGTACCAAAGCATGATCACAAAGGGTTTTAAAAAACTTATGTGGATGAAATACAATGCCTTATTGACAAGACCTCTGCTATTGATCTTAATGCTTCTTCAGAAAATACTTGATTCGCAATTTTCTGCGCCTAGCTCAAAGGCGTTAAAGAAAAGCACTCTTGGGAGATAACCCAATGTTTCTTTTTAGTACTTTTTCTTTTATTTGAGTCTTGGAAGTCATTGCTACTATAATGACTGCTCCTTATCTTGTTTATTTCGTTTTTGTGCCAAGAGAAGCCTCTAATTCAAGTGAGGTAAAGATTTGGGGATGTTGCTGTCCTGAAACTGTTTTCGGTGCTGCACCATAAAAATTCGTATAAATTCTCTGTATATCTTTTGGACCTGCTATTTCTTGTGCATATGCCCCAGGTTATATACAAACTTTTGTTAGTTGAACACTTTTTGATTTGAGCAACAGAAAACCCCTCAAAAATTCGACCTTTGTCAGCTGTTCAGTTTTGACAGATTTCTGCCAATATTTGTGTTTGCCACTTTATCACTTTCTTTTGAGTTCTTTTGATCACGGAACTCTTGGGGAGGTTGCTACAGTAATATTTGCTATATATGTGGTGGTTTTTAGTTGAAACCTGAAGCAAAAAGAGGTTGATTATATGTTATGCTTGCACTAATGTTGCTAATAGATTGGTGTTTAGTTTTGTATGAAGGAAGTTTTCAAGTCTAGGGATTGGAGAATGATGAGATGAGTTGAAGAATGGACAAAAGCTCAAGCTTGGGGATGCCCATGCATCACCCCAAGAAATATCCAAGAAGTACAAGCGTCAAAGCTTGGGGATGCCCCCGAGGCACCCTTTCTTCATCGGCAAAAATCAGGTCACCTTTCAAAACACTATATTTTTATTGCTTCATGCACTATGTGTTTTTCTTGGAGCGTCAGTTGTTTTAGTTTTCTTAGTTGGTTTAGTTAGTTTGTTTGCTGCAATAAATGGTTGGACCCCAACAAATTTCCTTTGGAGGAGATGTACTCGTTTTCATTTGCAAAGAACGCTCTAGTTTTCACTCTTATTAAAAATCGAGTGTTCTTCTTTTTCTGCTACTGCTTTTGGTTTTCGTTTTTGCCTTGATTTGCGTTCAGACCTTGTCATATCTTTTCATCAAGGTGTATTTTTGCCTCTGATCTTTATTGGTTTTCATCAAAAGAGGTGTCTTTAAAATTTTTAAATGGTGTTGGAAAAGAGAAAAAGCTTTATGCAAAATAGTGGTACAAGAAGGAGCTTGTGTAGACTGCAGGCTTAGGCTTTTTCATGTCATGCTTGATGTCTTTTTGATAGTATGCTTAGTGGTTTTGCTGTAGCATGACTTATCTCAAATAACTGAGATTGCTTAATGAGCCTTTGAAAAAAATCATGCCTTGTTTATAATTATTTGGAAGCATTATTTTGGTTTTCTCCTTGATGCTTTATTTGGGTTGACTTGGCGCATGCTCACACATGTTAGACTCTTACAAAGTCGCCAATAGCCTCTATGATCATTTAGTTTTTGACTTTTGATGCCATCTTATGCTTCTTTTAATGTCGCGTTGTCGCTTTGCATGATTATGGCCATTATTGCTCTCTTAGTTGGTCGCTCCCAGTCTTTTGCTAGCCCTCGCCTTGTACTGAGTATGAGCTCTCACTAGTAGGAAAACCGTTATAGGTGGGATGCAATTCTGTGGCGCACTAGCTAGCAGTGCGCCACAGAAAATAATTCTGTAGCGCACCTCGCAGGGTGCGCCACAAAAATACAACATTTCTGTGGCGCATCAGAAGGCCATGCGCCACAGAATTTGGGTGGGGCCCACTCCATGCCAGCCCCAATCATTGGTTCCACTAATTCTGTGGCGCACTGGATGTGATGCGCCATAGAATTAGTACATTCTGTGGCGCATAAGGTCTGGTGCGCCACAGAATTAGGACATTCTGTGGCGCATCCGGTTTGGTGCGCCACAGAATTCGGACATTCTGTGGAGCACTTGGCCAGATGCGCCACAGAATTAGCTCGTCCCACACCTTTAAAGTGCCAACCTCCCACACCTCCCACACTCCCAAGCCATTCATCTTCCTCTCCTCCATCTAGATCTAGCTCTAGCTCCCTTCCCTCTCATCCCATTTTGGTCATAGGTAAAGATGAGCCCGATGGACCCCCGCGACAGAGGAGCGGTGCAGATGATGATGATGATCAGACGGAAGGGACTCAACGTCTCCGCAAAAGGGACTCAACGTCTCCGCGAAAGGGCTAAGAAGAACGCGGTGGTGCTTCCCGCTGCCTGCTTCACAATGAGTCCGGAGGAGCTCGAGCAGTTTTTCAGGTGCCTCCTACGAGTGAAACTTCCGCACGGTTACTCGGGGAATATAAGCAGATATCTAGACGTAGCGAAGAAGAGGTTCACCGGGATGAAGTCTCACGATTGTCACGTGCTCATGATGCAGATACTTCCCGTTGCGATCCGAGGGATAATGGACGAGCACGTCCGTGATACGCTGTTTGGCCTTTGCAACTTCTTTGACGTTAGCACCAGGAAGTCGATCGGCGTGAGGCAGCTCAAGATGCTACAGGATGAGATCGTGGTGATACTGTGTGAGCTCGAGATTTACTTCCCGCCCGCATTCTGTGATATATGCGTCCATCTCCTTCTCCATGTCGTTGATGACATCAGGCAGCTCGGCCCGACGTTCCTCCACAACATGATGCCTTTCGAAAGGCAGAACTGTGTCATGAAAGGATACATTTGCAATAGGGCCCGTCCAGACGCAAGCATGGCCAAGGGGTTCCTAACCTACGAGTGCATCTCCTTCTGCCAGAATTATCTAAGCACCGAGGACGACCAGGATCATGTTGGTCTGCCCACCAGGACGCACCTCGGCAGGCTCGCTGGAGTCGGTCACCGCGAGGGCTACCGCTCAGTCCATGTGGGCATTGTCAATCGACGCGACGACTTTGAAAGGGCTCACCGGGTCGCGCTACAACACTTAAAATTGGTCGAACCTTTTGTGCAAGAGCACAAAAGCATAATCGAGCAGAATTACGCTAAGCTAGCTCGGAACCGGACGGAGAAGACTTTTTTGGTGTGTGTGATCGAGACTTTTTTGTGTATGCACATTCCAAAGCATAAGGCTTATATTTTTAGAAACTATCGACAACTATAATATTATATAGACATCATATGAAAATTTGGTCAAACTTCATGTTCTTTGAATTTTTAGAAAAAATATAAGCCTTATTCATTAAAACAGAGGGAGTAATAACTAATGGTGGCCATCGGGCCGAGCTTTTTTGGGCCATCCCGAGGCACGAGAAAAAAGCCCGACACGAAACCCGGCCCGACACGTACTGTTTCAGGCCCGACCCGGCACGAGGCCCGTAACGGGCTGGGCTTTTTTTAGAAACTTGACCCGTGGGCTAGCACGAGCCCGGCCCGATAAATTTTGGGCCAAGCCCAGTACGGGCCCAGCCCGGCACAGCACAGAAAAGCCCGAAAAAACGGTTGAGAGGGAGTTGAAAACTAGAAATTTTGAATGGGGAGAGGGAGCATGTGTGGCTGCATATTGATTTATTTACGCTTTTCTTAATTTTTTATAATTTTTTGAAGCCAAAACAGCTAAAATAAGCGAAAAAAGTCCGATGGGCCAAATAAGGCCACGTCGTGCTTAACAGGCCCGCAGTGCTTTCGGGCCATCGGGCTGCCCGTGCCGGGCTTTTTTATATTTTCCGTCCCATGGGCCGGCCGCGCACTGCTTCTTCTCTCTCTGTTCCCCTCCACTGAGCCGGCCGCAAACCCTAGATAGCCGCCGGAGACTCCTCGCTCCACCCTCCACCCTCTCGCTCTCGTCGTTGTTGAAGGAGACGTCGTCGTCGCGCCGCCGTCCCTGCAGAGGAGGAGCCCCGCCGCCCCCGAAGAGGAGGAGCCCCGCGGTCCCCGGTAGAAGAGGATCCCCGTCGTCGCGCCGCCGCCCCTGCAGAGGAGCACGCCGCGACACCGTCTGTTCGGCGAGAGCACCTCCTGCTGCTCTGCCGTCCCCGCTGAATCCCGTGGCCCAGATCCACCCGGCCGCCCGTCGACCTCCCTGCCCACCGCGTCCCCGCCGGCTGACCCCCTCCCCAGAGACCGTCGGTGAGACATCTCCCCTCCCCCATTCATCTCCATTTTGTGCTGTGAGGCTGCTGTGATTTCCCCTTATGTTTGCTGCCACTGACGTGGTTTCCCCAAAAGTATTCAAAAAGATTATTAGTAGCTTGTGAGGCTGTTGTGATTAGCGTGTTAGGCTTCTGTGATTAGTTTGGTACCATTGTCGTGATGGTAGTGCTAGGATTGTGATTTGCCACATGATTCTGATGTTGGCTGCTAGTGCTAGGATTGTAGGACGTTGCTGCCTACTGCAAATGAATTTCTCCTAGTTAGTTCTGTAGTGTTTTTTTTGTTTAGCTTGTTATTACTTTGGAATGGAGAAGGCTATTTGGGATGCCTACCATGCTAGAGTTTTCTGCGACATGTGTATGATGAAGTCAATGCAAACAAATAACATGGCGTTTTACAGCAAAGAATAGAGGCCATTTTCTCCCTTACATTTCTCATGTTTCCTTCATTTCATCAACATTGCGCAATGAACCCAACCTCGCTACACATATCAATGGTGAATGTATGCAAGGTGTTACGTTGCACAACCCCTACTTCTCATACACACCAGGTAGTCATGCACACATTTTATAACATGAGAGAATTCCGTCTAATTTTGCGACTAACGGTGTTAAATGACACATGAAAAGACGTTGGTACCCCTAATGCATTGTCTTACAAAACTGTTTGAACTTTCATCAACAACAGACCATCAGTACATGATGGCGGCGGCCACTCATTTTGCTTCTTTGCGAGCAACTTCGGCGAGCAGCAAGTAGCAGCATGCTTGTCTTGAGCTTCTTTGAGCAGCGCCGCCTGCTTCTTCATGTATTTTTTTTTGCAAAGATTCTTCATGCATTATTATAGCTAGATAAAGATTCTTCTTTGAGCAGCGCCGCCTGCTTCTTCATGTATGTTTTTACATCAACTTGTTATATGCTTCAAAAGGTGTTGCTCGCGGTCTCCAAGTGGAGGAGACACGTGTGGAAGAAGAATCGGATGAAGTTCTTGATCATGGTCTCGATCTTGCTCATCGTCGTCGCCGGTGTGATCTATTCGAACTTTTTTTTCGATGTTGGACTTGCTTATATATGATCGATCGTCATCCATGCTATGTTTTATTCTAGGCTTATGAATCCTTGCCATTGTATTTGTGATCATGCAAGCATGTTTTTGCACTTTGTCATTCCTTTCGTTGCATAACATATATACTACATGTCTATAGAGCTACAGGTAGAGCTACCTTTCTCTACATGTCTATAGAGAAAGGTGTTGTTATATGCCTTGTGTCCATAGAGATGACGTGGTACGTCGTGTTCGAGGGGCGGGTTCCAGGAGTCTATGAGGAGTGGACGGACTGCAAGGAACAGGTGCACAAGTTCAGCGGCAACTGCTACAAAGGCTACCCGACTCAACAAGAGGCGGTTGCCAAGTGGAGGAAGCACCAGTCGAACAAGAGCAAGATGAAGACCTTCATTGTGCTCTCGCTCTTGCTCACCATCGTCGGAGCGGTACTCTATTTCATCCTAGTGTAGGCGGCGGCCGGTGTCACTTCATTTGTATCTTGAGATGATGCACTTAATTTGCATGGATTATGAGTTGTATGGAGATATATATGTATGATGAGTTGTATATGCATGGAGCTATATGAAATCTGTTAATATTCTATATGAAATGAGTTTTATATAGAGATATATAATTGTGCTATATGAAATCTGTTGATATATCTGTATACTGCTATATTATATCTATTTAAACCTGTATATCTACACCAGACAGAATAAGTTCTGTATAAAACCTGTAATATTTCAGTGGCGCACTAAAATGTAATTATGTGGCGCACCTAATTCTGTGGTGCACCAAGCCATAATGCGCCGCAGAATTACTTAATTCTGTGGCGCATTAGGGCTTGGTGCGCCACAGAATTAAGGAATTCTGTGGCGCATGTACTGGTGCGCCACAGAATGCTTATTTTTGTGGCGAAGATTCTGTGGAGCACCACCCATGCGCCACAGAATGCATATATGGGTGCGCCACAGAAGAGGTTTTCCCTACTAGTGTCTACTCGTGCATCCAACTCCTAAAAGCCAAAGTTTTCCAAAGTGTCCACCATACATACCTACTAGCAATTTGCTATTCCAAGTAAATTTGACTTGCTTTTATTATCTCTTCAAATTAAACTCTTACCAGTGTTATGCGAAATTCGGTCAGTAAAGCTCTCACAAACCGGAAGGCACACTTTACTTTTTCCTGTTCTTTAAAATTTGACATTGTGGTCTCTTATGTTGAGTTGTTATGCTTGCAAGTTGTAAGTTGGATTCTAGCCCAGCCATGCTGTCATGGGGCAAGCTTTCAACATTGCACTTCTTATTTGAGTTGATATCGTGATCTTTTGTTTATGGATGCCCGCGGTGTGAAATGAATTGGGAATCTTGTGGGGATCATGGAGTTTGTATATGTGTTAGGGAAACGCTGGGCCGCCAATCTAAGCCATGCATAATTCATGGTGGAAATTTGCAGCATACCCATGGTGAACATTCGACGACGCATCTCACAATAAAAAGCTAAACAAAATGGCAAATAAAAGAGATGTCGAGGTGTTCATTGTCTGCTTGTCCTGTTATTTTGGTGTGGGCTTGCTCCATGTCATCGGGCACGGAGGTACCCCATTGGCGGTTCTCAATGATATGCATATACTTACAATGACAAGAGCCTTGCTTGGGACTCTAAGTAAAGTAGCATGAGGTTTGGGTACTCGTATTCATGGGGCACGAGGTTTTCAACTTATGATTTGTCAAGCATATGCATCATAATTGTTCTCGCATTAACTTTAACCATTCAAGATGCTTATGATGGGGGCAATGAGAGCTCAAAGCCGGTAAGTACCATAATTTTTGAAGGTTGTAAAACTTGCAATCACTGCTTCCCTCTGTGAAGGGCCTTTCTTCTACTTTTATGTTGAGTCACCACCTTCTATCTTAATGCACCATAAGAGAGCATAGTTGTCATTCTTAGTATAATATGCATTGTCCCAAAGTTCATTGATTGATTCATATTATTGGTTTCACTTGTTCTTAAATTATTTGTATCTAGTCGCCGTCTTAAACTTGAAGGTGTCCTATGCATTTATGTTTTGCTCTCTTTGAAGGACAAGCTGAAAACCATTTGTATGTTTTTCCTTATGATTTGAACACACGTTTGACTTTCATTGTTTCAGTTTCATGATCTTTTGTTTGTGTTCATTTGCATGTTTACAACATGGTTGCTAAGTTCTTATTGTCAAGATTATATCTTCATGTCCATGTTTTAAGTTCTTATGATCCCAGCTCACAAATGCTTACATACATGATCAAGATTGTGTAGGTGCATGTCACCTCAAAAATTATTCTTTTGTTATCACTTACCTACTCGAGGACGAGCAGGAGTTAAGCTTGGGGATGCTTGATACGTCTCCAACGTATCTATAATTTTTGATGATCCATGCTTGTTTTTACACCACTTGCCTATTGTTTCGTTACACTTCGTGGCACTTTTATGCATTTTCCGGAACTAACCTATTAACGAGTTGCCACAGTGCCAGTTCCATGTTTTCTGCTGTTTTTGTGTTTCAGAAGTGATACACAGGAAATATTCTCGGAATTGGACGAAACAAGTTCCTGAAGTCTTATTTTACCCGGAAGCTTCCAGAGATCCGAAGGAGAGTAGGAGGGGGGCCACCAGGGCCCCACACGCCAGGGCGGCGCGGCCAGGGCCCTGGCCGTGCGAGCCTGGCGTGAGGGCGCCTGGCTCCTCCTCTGACATCGCCCCTTCGCCTATAAAGACCCCCCGACGGAAAAAACCTAAGTACCCGATCAATTTTCTAGAACACATCGCGATCCGCCGCCGCCGTCGACCCGAAGATCGGGAGGGTCCAGAAGCTCTTCCCGGCACCCTGCCGGAGAGGGGAATCGCCACCGGAGGTCTTCTTCATCGCCATGCTTGCCTCCGGAGCGATGAGTGAGTATTCCACCTTGGACTATGGGTCCATAGCAGTAGCTAGATGGTTGTCTTCTCCACCATGTGCTTCATGTTTAGATGTCATGAGCTGCCCTACATGATTGAGATCACCGTTATGTAATTCTACATGTTTGGTTTGTTGGGATCCGATGAATATTGGTGTTTATGATTGAGTTGTTGTACTGAATATTATCTTATATTATCATTATGTTGTTTATGATCATGCATGCTCTCCGTTGTTAGTAGCTATCTTGGCCGAGTAGTTGCTAGTGACTCCGAGAGGGGGTATTTATGCTCGATAGTGGGTTCATGCCTCTGCTTAACCTGGGGGAGTGACAGAAACCTCTAAGGTTGTAGATGTGCTGTTGCTACTAGGGAGAAAACAACATTCATATGCTCAAGGACATATGCTTTGTTTACATTACACACTTTGCTTAATGCAATTATCCGTTGTTCGCAACTTAATACTCATGGGGTGTTCGGACGATATCCCCGTGAGTGGATTATTAGTCATAGATGCATTTGGATGGCGGTCTATATATTTTGTTGTAATGCCCAGAGTAAATCTCATAGTGATCTTCTTGACATATCACGTTTATCTTTATTCTATCAATTGCCCAACTGTAATTTGTTTACCCAGCATGCGTTATTTATCTATGGAGAGACACCACTAGTGAACTGTGGACCCCGGTCCTATTTCCATCATATTGCTATCACCTGTTTACTTTACTCGCACTGTTTACTTTACTCGCATACTCTACTGTTTTCCACTCGATACGCTCATAACCTTTGTTTCAAGCAAACCGGTGAGATTGACAACCTCATCGCAAGTTGGGAGCAAAGTACTTGGTTGTGTTGTGTGCAGGTTCTGCGTTGCTACTGGCCGAAGACGAGTCAACAAGTATCGTTAAACGGCGCCCTTGTTGGAGTGTTATTAAGCCAGTCTGCATCACCTTCAGTCGTCGCTGTCTGCTTTTCTCCTGAACGATATTAAACCTTGGTTTCTTAACTGAGGGAAAACTAGCTGCTATACTCATCATACCTTCCTCTTGGGGTTCCCAACGGGCTGGTCATTCACCACGCACAAGGACTGTCTGCTACACGTCAGCTTGGCACCAGCAATTGGGAAAAGCACTCTACTTTTGATATTGAAAATCTTTTTGGTACCAATTCTAAGGTTAATAATTGTTGTACCATTAGTGCTATCCATGTTCCTTCTTATGATGATATGTTTGATGAATATGCTTTGCGACATAGTGGTTCTCTATCTTGTGATGATACTAAGCCTCTAGTTTATGATGATGAGTATAATGTTTTCAATTCACCTACTTTTGAGGAAATAAATAGTTATGATTATAATATGCCTCCTGTCTTTGATGATTATGGTGATGAGAATAATTATTCTATTGAATCTGCTCCTACTACTATTGTTCATGTGGGGAGTATTAATCCTTTTATGCATGTGGCTCATGATAGGGATGCTTTATGTGATAGTTATATTGTTAGTTCTATTCATGATGCTACTGAAAGTTACTATGAGAGAGGGAAATATGGTTTGATGGATCTCAACAATATTGAGTTTCCCCTCTTTATGTTGCAATTCTTGAAGTTGTACTTGTTTTGTCTTCCTATGCTTTTTGCTTTGCGCTTTTATGACTTGTCTCTTTACAAGACTATTTTTCATAGGAAGTGGTTTAGATTTAAATGTGTTCCATACTTGATTTTTGATGCTCTCTATTGCTTTAAGTTCCTATATGGTGCCTTTGCCTCAAGCTCTCATATGGCGCCCACATGAGCATCTTTGCAAATTACTGCGCCTAGCTCAAAGGCGTTAAACAAAAGCACTCTTGGGAGATAACCCATTGTTTTATTTTCAGTACTTTTTCTTTTATTTGAGTCTTGGAAGTCATTACTACTGTAATGACCGCTCCTTATCCTTTTATTTTATTGTTGTGCCAAGAGAAGCCTCTAATTTGAGTGAGGTAAGATTTGGGGATGTTGCTGTCCTGAAACAGTTTTCGATGCTGCACCGTAAAAATTCGTGAAAATTCTCTGTATATCTTTTGGACCTGAGATTTCTTGTGCATATGCCCCAGGTTGTATCCAAACTTTCGTTAGTTGAACACTTTTTGATTTGAGCAATACAAAACACCTCAAAAATTCGACCTTTGTCATCTGTTCTGTTTTGACAGATTTCTGCTAATATTTGTGTTTGCCGCTTTATCGCTTTCTTTTGAGTTCTTTTGATCATGGAACTTTTGGGGAAGTTGCTACAGTAGTATATGCTTTATATGTGGTGGTTTTAGGTTGAAACCTGAAGCAAAAAGAGGTTGATTATATGTTATGCTACACTAATGTTGCTAATAGATTTGTGTTTAGTTTTGTATGAAGGAAGTTTTCAAGTGTAGGGATTAGAGAATGATGAGATGAGATGAAGAATGGACAAAAGCTCAAGCTTGGGGATGACCATGCCACCCCAAGAAATATCCAAGAAGTACAAGCGTCAAAGCTTGGGGATGCCCCCGAGGCACCCCCTTCTTCATTGGCAAAAATCAGGTCACCTTTCAAGACACTATATTTTTATTGCTTCATGCACTATGTGTTTTTCTTGGAGCGTCAGTTGTTTTTGTTTTAGTTTTATTTTGTTTAGTTTGCTGCAATAAATGGTTAGATCACATCATGTTTCTTTTGGAGGAGATGAACTCGCTTTTCATTTGCCAAGAACACTCTAGTTTTCACTCTTATCGTTCAACGAGTGTTCTCTTCTTCTGCTACTGCGTTTAGCTTTCGATTTTCGCCTTGATTTGCATTCGGATCTTGTTATATCTTTTCATCAAGGTGTATTTTTGCCTCTGGTCTTTATTGGTTTTTATCAAAAGAGGTGTCTATAAAAATTTCAAATGGTGTTGGAAAAGAGAAAAAGCTTTATGTAAAAAAGTGGTACAAGAAGGAGCTTGTGTAGACTGCGGCTTAGGCTTTTTCATGTCATGCTTGATGTCTTTTTGATGGTATGCTTAGTGGTTTTGCTGTAGCATGACTTGTCTCAAATAACTGAGATTGCTTAATGAGCCTTTGAAAAATCATGCGTTGTTTATATTATTTGGAAGCATTTATTTGGTTTTCTCCTTTGATGCTTTATTTGGGTTGACTTGGCGCATGCTTACACCATGTTGACTACAAAAATAAGTCGCCTATAGCCTCTATGATCATTTAGTTTTTGAATTTTGATGCCATCTTATGCTTCTTTTAATGTTGCTTTGTCGCTTTGCATGATTATGGCCGTTATTGCTCTCTTAGTTGGTCGCTCCCAGTCTTTTGCTAGCCCTCATTTTGTACTGAGTATGAGCTCTACTCGTGCATCCAACTCCCAAAAACCAAGTTTGCCATTGTGTCCACTATAAATTCCTATGCATGGTATTTGTAAGCCATTCCAAGTAAATTTTCATGTGCTACCTTTGAAAAAACCTTCAAAACACTTCTCGTTTTGTGACACTGTTTTCAGCTCATGGGGACGTAGTGGTCGGATTTGCTATCTTCCATATTGCTTATTCCAAAAAGAAAAAAAAAGAGAAAAAAGAAAGAAAAAAGGCACTCCTCCATGGAATGTGAATGTTGGTGGGCACCCGATGGAATCGGTTAGCCATGGTTTGTGAAAGGAAAAAAGGTGGGGAGGAGTGCCAAGCTTTATAAAAGAGCACAAAAGTGCCAATCTCTCTCAAAAACTTGCTTCATTTTTGTATGGAAGATAGTAAGAACCCCATTGCCAGTCGTTGACAAAGACAACCACCTCTCAAAACCCAATTTTTATCTCTCTGTTTTACAAATGAAAAGCTCTAGCACATGTTTAATCACTGCTTCCCTCTGCGAAGGGCCTTTCTTTTACTTTTATGTTGAGTCACCACCTTCTATCTTTATGCACCATTAAGAGAGCATAGTTGTCATTCTGAGTATAATGTGCATTGTCCCAAAGTTTTTCATTGATTGATTCATGATCATGGTTTCACTTGTTCTCAAATTATTTGTATCTAGTCGCCCTCTTAAACTTGAAGGTGTCCTATGCATTTATGTTTTGCTCTCTCATTAAGGACAAGCTGAAAACCAGTTGTTATGTTTTTCCTTATGATTTGAACACACGTTTGACTTTCATTGTTTCATTTTCATGATCTTTTGTTTGTGTTCATTTGCATGTTTACAACATGGTTGCTAAGTTCTTTATTATCAAGATTATGTCTTTCATGCCCATGTTTTAAGTTCTTTGATCTCAGCTCACAATGCTTACATATATGATCAAGATTGTGTAGGTGCATGTCACCTCAAAAATTATTCTTTTGTTATCACTTACCTACTCGAGGACGAGCAGGAGTTAAGCTTGGGGATGCTGATACGTCTCAAACGTATCCATAATTTTTGATGCTCCATGCTTGTTTTTACACCATTTGCCTTGTGTTTCGTTAGACTTTGTGGCACTTTTATGCGATTTCCGGAACTAACCTATTGACAAGATGCCACAGTGCCAGTTCCCTGTTTTCTGCTGTTTTTGTGTTTCAGAAAAGCTACACAGGAAATATTCTCGGAATTGGACGAAACAAGTTCCAGAAGTCTTATTTTTCCCGGAAGCTTCCCGAAGACCGAAAGAGAGCCGGAGGGGGGCCAGAGGCCGCCCTCACACATAGGTGGCGCGGCCCAGGCCCTGGCCGCGCCACCCTGGTGTGAGGAGCCCCTGGCTGCCCCCTGACGACGCCCCTTTGCCTATATAAAGCCTCGGGACGGAAAACCCTAGGGGAGTCGGTGAAATTTCCAGAACAGTTCTGCAGCGCCGCCGCCGTCGAAGCCAAATTTCGGGGGACAGAAGTCTCTGTTCTGGCACCCTGCCGGGACGGGGAAGTGCCCCCGGAGCCATATCCATCGGTCTCCATCGCCGTCTCCGCCGTCTCCATCGACCTCACCGCCATCTCCATCAACCTTGTTGTCTCCTATGATGAGGAGGGAGTAGTTCATCCCCGGGGCTAAGGGCTCTACCGGTAGCTATGTGGTTCACCTCTCTCTCCCATGATGTGATCTTTATGTGATCGTGAGCTTTGTATCATGTTGAACAAGTAGATGTTATTATTCAGATATTATGTGTACTTGATACGTCCATTTTGCATCACTATTTTGTATCATAACTTACTGTTATTCATTGATATATTTCATATTTAGAGTTGATACTTATGTTATTTCCCTTGTTTCCACATGTTTGATGATCATCGGAGGATTTGCTGCCGGAGTCAGGATTCTGCTGGAAAAAGGACCATCAAGGGACCATATTTTGAAGATCAGGAAAATTCCAGAAAAATACCAGGAAATTATATTTTCCTAGAAGACTCAGGAAGCCAGAAGGAGGAGTCGAGAGGAGCCTGGGGGCCCACACGCCAGGGTGGCGCGGCCTGACCCCTGGCCGCGCCAGCCCTGTGTGAGGCCGCCCTGGCCCACTTCTGGTCTCGCCCCTTCGCGTACTTCATGGTCCCCGAAAACCTAAGTCGAGGGGGGCTCAGAGTTAGACACAGCCGCCTCTGCGGGGCAGAGAACACCAGATAGAGAAAAGCTCTCCGGCAGGGAGAAATCTACCGGGGAAATTCCTTCCCGGAGAGGGGAGATCGTCGCCATCGTCATCGCCATCGCACCGGACTTCATCGGGATCATCATCGTCATCATCTCCATCATCAGCACCTTCATCTCCACCATCACCACGCCATCCCGCTGTAACATCTTGAGTTGGATCTTGTTATATTCATAGGGGAAACTTTCCCGGTGTTGATTACTCTTGTAGTTGATGCTATTGAGTGGAACCGTTGAATTAAGGTTTATGTTCAGATTGTTATTTACCATTATTTCACCTCTTATCATGATCCATATGATGTCTTGTGAGTAGTTCATTTAGTTCTTGAGGACATGGGAGAAGTCAAGATGTTAGTAGTGAATTATTGTTGAGAAATATTTAATGGTTTGATATTGTTGTGGTGCTATTTCACTAGTGGTGTCATGTGAACGTCGACTACATGATACTTCACCATTTATGGGCCTAGTGAGATGCATTGTGTATTTGGCTACCGATTGTGGGGTTGCTGGAGTGACAGAAACCTAAACCTCCGTTGGGAAACCATTGCACGAGGGAGCGTAGGATCTTAGAGTTTAAGGCTGTGGTTAGATTTATCTTAATTACTTTCTTGTATTTGCGGATGCTTGCAAGGGGTTTAATCACAAGTGTGTATTTATCCTAGTAAGGGTAGTGCGCTAGCACAGGTTCACCCCCATAACACCTATCAAACCAATAAAGACTATTGGCCTTATGAAGCGAAAGCTCTTGACAGAAACTCCCGTGTGTCCTCGAGAACGTTTGGTTATTATAAGTACACAACCGGCTTGTCCTTTGCTGAAGAAAGGATTGGGCCACTTGCTGCAATTGTTACTACTGTCTTTTATTTACTCGAACTTTATTTACTCATATTACCAAATACCCCTGGAAACCTGTTTGCTAGTATTTACAGTGATTCCTTGATCAAAACTGCTCATCAACACCTTCTGCTCCTCGTTGGGTTCGACACTCTTATTTATCGAAAGTACTACGATACACCCCCTATACTTGTGGGTCATCAAGACTATTTTTTGGCACCGTTGCCGGGGAGTGTAGCGCTATTGAAGAGTGGAATTGGTAAAGGTAACCGTCGCTGTGAGTATTGTTTTTATTTTGTCTTTTATTTTTGTTTTACTCTGCTATGGAGAACTCTCCATTTGGTTTCCTATTTGGAAACACATCTACTACTACTGCTGCACATGCGGAGGAACTACCACCACCACGGCCTGTTGAAATTGATCCTTTTAAAATACCTATGAAGATTGTTGGGCGTATTATGGATAACTGCTATTCAGGAGATGGAACTGTCCATCCGGGTGATCACTTATTATTTATACATGAATTATGCGAGTTGTTTAGATGTGCAGGTATTTCACCAAGCCAGGTCAACAAAAAATTATTCTCATTATCATTGAAAGGCAGAGCTGAAGAGTGGTATCGACTACTCCAAGATGGTCCATCTATGGCATGGGAGGATATTGTGCCTCTCTTTTATTCCAAGTTTTATCCTCCAAGTGAAATTCATAAAGACCGTAACCGGATATATAATTTTTGGCCTCATGATGGAGAAAGTATTGCCCAAGCGTGGGGGAGATTGAAGTTACTAATGCTCAAATGCCCCATTCATGAGCTCCCCAATAATATTGTTATTGATAATTTTTATGCGCGGCTTACTCTCCCTGATAAGGATTATTTGGATGCTTCTTGCTTTGGATCATTTACTCATATGAAAGAAGACGCTAAGTGGAAACTTCTTGACCGTATACAAGAGAATGCTGAAGGTTGGGAAAACGACAAAGGTAGGAAGTCAGGTATAAACTATGATTATGAATGCATTAAATATTTTATGGGGACCGATGACTTTCATAGTGTTAGCACTGCTTATGGTCTTGATTCACAAATACTTGCTAATTGTCTCAAGGCTTTTGCCTTTTATATTGATGTTCCAAAGAAAGATTGGAACAAATATCATACGCCTTATAAAGATTCTATTAGTCATTTACCTGCTGCAGCTACTGAAGTTTGTACTGTTGATAGCATTGTGCCTGAACCTTATTTTGAGAAGACACCTTTCCCTGCTAAGGTAAAGAAGTATTCTACTTTGGTAAGTGTGTCTATTAAAAGTACTAAGAAAGCTGCAGAACCTGATGAGCAAATTACTATTAACTCTCCTGTAGCTATATTGAAGGATCTTGTTACTAAAGATGTAGGGGATGAATATATTCTTTTTTGTGAAGATGCTTCTAACATTCTCTCACATCCTTAAAAACATAGGAAAACAAGTGTTCCTGTTATTTTTGTCAGGATTGGAGATCATTGCTATTATGGTTTATGTGATATTGGTGCTAGTGAAAGTGCTATTCCTTTAGAGCTTTACAAAGAAATCATGCACGAGATTGGCGCTTGTGAACTTGAAGATATTGATGTGGTTGTTCAGCTTGCTAACAGAGAGACTGTTTGGCCTCTTGGTATTGTTCGAGATGTGGAAGTTCTTTGCGGTAAGACTAAATACCCCACTGATTTTCTAGTACTTGGTAAGGAGGCTAGTAAAACTTGTCCTATTATTTTTGGTAGACCGTTTTTGAACACCTGTGGCGCCGTGATAGATTGTAAGAAGGAGAATTTTTTTACTAAGTTTAATGGAGAGTCTTATGAGTTTAATTTTTCCAAGTTTGCTAAGACTTCTTATGAAAATGACACGCCTAATGAAAATTTTCGAGTTGAACAGCTTGCTTCTATTGCTCTTGCTCCTAATAATGCCTTGCAGCAATTCATGGAAGATCACGAAAGTGATGTTTTCAGCAAGGAAAGAGAAGAGATTGACGATATTCTTCTTCGTCAACCACCATTAATCAAGCATAATCTACCTGTGGAGGATCTTGGTACCACTTTGCCACCTAAGGAAGATCCTGTGTTTGAATTAAAGCCTTTGCCTGATAATCTTAAATATGCTTATATAGATGATAAGAAAATATATCATGTTATTATTAGCTCTAAACTTTCAGGAAAGGAAGAAGAAAGATCATTGGAGATATTGAGGAAACACCGAGGAGCTATGGGATATACTCTTGATGATTTAAAAGGGATTTCTCCCACTTTATGTCAGCATGCCATTAATATGAAGAAAGACGCGAAGCCAGTCGTGGAGCATCAACGCCGCCTAATTCCCAAGATGAAGGATGTGGTAAGAAATGAGGTATTAAAGCTCCTTGATGCTGGTATTATTTATCCTATTGCTGATAGTAGATGGGTTAGTCCTGTTCATTGTGTTCCTAAGAAAGGAGGTATGACTGTTGTGCCTAATGAGAATAACAAGCTTATTCCTCAAAGGGTAGTAGTTGGTTATAGGATGTGCATTGATTATAGGAAGGTAAACAAAGTTACTAAGAAAGATCATTATCCTTTACCGTTTATAGATCAGATGTTAGAAAGGTTGTCTAAGAAGACTCATTTTTGTTTCCTTGATGGTTATTCTGGTTTTTCTCAAATTGCTGTTAAGAAGGATGATCAAGAGAAAACCACTTTTACTTGTCCTTATGGAACTTATGCTTATAGACGTATGCCGTTTGGTTTATGCAATGCTCCTGCTACTTTTCAAAGATGCATGTCTGCTATTTTTCATGGCTTTTGTGAATAAATTGTGGAGGTCTTCATGGACGATTTCTCCGTCTATGGAACTTCTTTTGATAATTGTTTGCACAACCTTGATAAAGTTTTGCAGAGGTGCGAAGAAACTAACCTTGTTCTTAATTGGGAGAAATGCCACTTTATGGTAAATGAAGGAATTGTCCTTGGACATAAAATTTCTGAAAGAGGTATTGAAGTTGACAGAGCAAAAGTGGAGGCAATTGAGAAAATGCCCTGTCCCAGAGATGTTAAAGGTATTCGTAGTATTCTTGGTCATGTTGGTTTCTATAGGAGGTTTATTAAGGATTTCTCTAAGATTTCAAAGCCTCTTACTAATCTTCTTCAAAAGGATGTATGATGCGTGGTGAATGACCAGCCCGTTGGGAACCCCAAGAGGAAGGTATGATGAGTATAGTAGCTCGTTTTCCCTCAGTTAGAAACCAAGGTTTATCGTTCTTGGAGAGGAGAGACGGTGACGACTGAAGGTGATGCTTGCTAGTTTGCGACAGCAGCGGACAATTTATATATGGCGCCTCGTCCAAGCTTTGCTTGCTAGCTGCAACGTGGAACCTGCACACACACAAACAAATACTTTGCTCCCAACTTACGATGAGGTTGTCAATCTCACCGGTTTGCTTGAAACAAAGGTTATGAGCGTATCGAGTGGAAAACAGTAGAGAATGCAATAAAGTAAACAGTGCGAGAAAGTAAACATGTGATAGCAATATGATGGAAATAGGACCGGGGTCCACAGTTCACTAGTGGTGTCTCTCCATAGATAAAACATGCTGGGTAAACAAATTACAGTTGGGCAATTGATAGAATAAAGATAAACGTGATATGTCAAGAAGATCACTATGAGATTTACTCTGGGCATTATAACAAAATACATAGACCGCCATCCAACTGCATCTATGACTAATAATCCACTCTCGGGGATATCAATCCGAACACCCCAGTAGTATTAAGTTGCGAACAACAGATAATTGCATTAAGCAAAGTGTGTAATGTAAACAAAGCATATGCCCTTGAGCATATGAATGTTGTTTTCTCCCTAGTAGCAACAGCACATCTACCACCTTAGAGGTTTCTGTCACTCCCCCAGGTGAAATAGAGACATGAACCCACTATCGAGCATAAATACCCCCTCTTGGAGTCACTAGCAACTACTCGGCCAAGATAGCTACTAACAACGGAGAGCATGCAAGATCATAAACAACATAGAGATAACAAAAGATAATATTCAGTACAGCAACTTAATCATAAACACCAATATTCACCGGATCCCAACAAACCAAACATGTAGAATTACATAACGGTGATCTCAATCATGTAGGGCAGCTCATGAGATCTAAACATGAAGCACATGGTGGAGAAGACAACCATCTAGCTACTGCTATGGACCCATAGTCCAAGGTAGACTACTCACTCATCGCTCTGGAGGCAAGCATGGCGATGAAGAAGACCTCCGGTGGCGATTCCCCTCTCCGACAGGGTGCCGGAAAGAGCTTCTGGACCCTCCCGATCTTCGGGTCGACGGCGGCGGCGGATCGCGATGTGTTCTGGAAATCTGATCGGGTACTTAGGTTTTTTCCGTCGGGGGGTCTTTATAGGCGAAGGGGCGATGTCAGAGGAGGGGCCAGGCGCCCTCACACGGGGCCCGCGCGGCCAGGGGCCTGGCCGCGCCGCCCCTGTGTGTGGGGCCCTGGTGGCCCCCCTCCTACTTCTCTTTGGATCTCTGGAAGCTTCCGGGTAAAATAAGACTTCAGGAACTTGTTTCGTCCAATTCCGAGAATATTTCCTGTGTATCACTTCTGAAACACAAAAACAGCAGAAAACAGGAAACTGGCACTGTGGCGCTTGTTAATAGGTTAGTTCCGGAAAATGCATAAAAGTGCCACTAAGTGTAACGAAACAATAGGCAAATGGTGTAAAAACAAGCATGGAGCATCAAAAATTATAGATACGTTTGAGACGTATCAATGTACCATTTGTCTTTGATGATGATTGTAAGGAAGCTTTTGAAACTCTTAAGAAGGCTTTAACTACTGCTCCTATTGTTCAACCACCAGATTGGAATTTACCTTTTGAAATTATGTGTGATGCTAGTGATTTTGCTGTTGGTGCTATTCTTGGACAGCGCGTAGATAATAAGTTGAATGTTATTCATTATGCTAGTAAGACTCTTGATGCTGCTCAAAAGAATTATGCTACTACTGAGAAAGAGTTTCTTGCTGTTGTTTTTGCATGTGATAAGTTTAGATCTTACATTGTTGATTCTAAAGTTACTATTCATACTGATCACGCAGCTATTAGATATCTTATGACTAAGAAGGATGCTAAGCCTAGGCGTATTAGATGGGTGTTGCTTTTACAAGAGTTTGATTTGCATATCGTAGATAGGAAAGGTGCTGAAAATCCTGTGGCTGACAACTTGTCTAGATTGGAAAATATTTCTTTTGATCATGTTCCTATTAACGATAGTTTTCCAAATGAACAGTTGGCTGCAATAAATGTAACTTCGCGAGACCTTCCTTGGTATGCTGATTATGCTAACTTTATTGTTTCCAAGTATTTGCCTCCAACCTTTACAGCTCAGCAAAGAAGAAAATTCTTCTATGATTTGAGGCATTATTTTTGGGATGACCCACACTTATATAAAGAAGGAGTTGATGGTATTATGAGAAGATGCGTACCGGAATATGAGCAACAAGAGATATTAAGAAAATGCCATAGCAGCGCCTATGGAGGGCATCATGCTGGAGATAGAACCGCGCAGAAGGTTCTACAATCAGGTTTTTATTGGCCAACCCTCTTTAAAGATACCAGAAGGTATGTTTTATCTTGTGATGAATGTCAAAGAGTTGGTAATATTTCTAGACGCAATGAAATGCCTATGAATTACACTCTTGTTATTGAACCGTTTGATTGTTGGGGATTTGACTTTATGGGTCCTTTTCCTCCTTCAAAAGGCTATACCCATATACTTGTTGCTGTTGATTATGTTACTAAATGGGTAGAGGCCATACCTACAAAGAGTGCCGATGGTGAGACCTCGTTGAAAATTCTTAAGGATGTTATTTTTCCTAGGTTTGGTGTGCCTAGATATCTTATGATTGATGGAGGTTCTCATTTTATTCACGGTAGTTTTAGAAAAACGCTTGCTAAATATGATTTCAATCATAGAATTGCTTCTGCTTATCATCCCCAAACTAGTGGACAGGTAGAGCTTTCAAATAGGGAGATCAAGTCTATCTTGCAGAAGACTGTCAGTAGATCTAGGAAAAACTGGGCTAGTAAGTTAAACGATGCTTTATGGGCTTATAGAACTGCTTATAAGAACCCCATGGGTATGTCTCCTTATAAGATGGTTTACGGAAAAGCGTGTCACTTGCCCTTAGAATTAGAACACAAAGCTTTTTGGGCAGTGAGAGAGCTCAATAGAGATTTTAAACTAGCTGGTAAGAAAAGGTTATTAGATTTGAGTTCTCTCGATGAGTGGAGAAACGAAGCGTATGAGAATGCCAGACTTTTCAAAGAGAAAGTCAAGCAATGGCATGATAAGAGAATTCTTAAGAGAGAGTTTCATGTTGGTGAGAAAGTTCTTTTGTATAGGTCTCGTCTCAGATTTTTTGCAGGAAAATTACTTTCAAAATGGGAAGGACCATATGTTATAGTGGAAGTGTACCGCTCAGGTGCTATTAAGATTACTTCATTGAAAGATGACTCTACACTAGTGGTGAATGGGCAAAGACTCAAACATTATATTTCTGGAGATTCTTATAATGAAGATGTTGATGTTATTGAAACAGTTTCTCCGGAAGAATTCATCCAAGACAAATTGCAGGTACCTGCAGAGTTCGTTTTCAAATAGGTAACAGTTCTAGTCAGAGAAGTTTCGCGAAAAGCTCTTCCTTTAATATTTTTGCTGTTTTTATTAAATATGAAAAATCACGAGATGAAAACGGGCAGGAAAAGGAGTCCGTGTGTTTCTCACACGTAGGTGGCGCGGGTCCACCCCTGGCCACGCCACCTAGGTGTGAGAACACCCCGGAACTCGTTTCCGTCCTGGTTTCCTCCTGTGACTTCGTTTCGATGTATAATTTTCGCCTATTTAACCCCCCGGAGTCCCCGAGGTCTGTATATCGTTTTCTCGTCGTGTTTTGTTTCGAGCTGTTTCTGTCAGGAGTTGATCTTAAGCTTGGGGGAGCCATGGCCTCTTCAAGCAATGACAAAGGCAAAAGACCCTGGTAATTTGTCCACATAGGGCAAAAGTGGAAGGAGGAGCAAGGTTCTGGAAGAGCAAGGCCGAAAAACCCTGATTTTGAAGGACCAACGAAAGCTAGGCGTATCTTTTCTCATGATCTGCAGGGACCAACATATCATGTTTTGGATCTTAACTCCATGCCCGTGATAGAACACGGAATGTTGGTCACTTTTGAGTTTTGCACTCAATATCAAGCCTTGAAGAGGGAGGTAGAGATGCTTCAAGAAGAGAATCTCAGGCTTCGCAGAATGCAGGAATATTTCATTAATCCAAGGCTGCTACCAACACCACCAAAGGAGTGAATCGTCATCGGTATAGGCATCCCCTTGGCTTGTTCCAAGCTTGGGGGAGTGCCGCGGTATCACATCATTACCTTTTACTCATTTACTTTTCAAGTAGAGTCATATCATGAATAGAGAAGTTATCGTATAGAATAGTTTGCAGTTTGGAAGTATCCTCCTTAGTTGGTTATCTATGTATCCCTTGGTGTGGGTTGCGGTAATAAAATATTAATGAGAAGTTTTATCGTTTACTTTCCGCACACTTTATGTTAGTTTGCAATCTCTCTTTTATGACTAGTCTTGTTGATTGGTATTGGTATCACCTTGGGAGCATGAGTAAATTTAGTTGGTTTTGGCAAACCTAGCTTGGTCAGTAGTAAACTTTACCTTGAGGTTTGAGTAGAAAAGACTAAAGAAGTGCTTGTAGTTACATCACTTTAGTTTTCCCTTATGTTTGGCTTATAAGCATTGTTATTCTCAAAGTTAAAATCATGGTACCTTCAAGGGAGTTTGCATGATTGTTCTTATTATATGTATGTTTGTTTGTTTCATGCAACTCTTATGCTTGCTACCTAGCCTTGCTAGCCAAAAACCTGTACTGAGAGGAAATACTTCTCGTGCATCCAAATTCCCAAAAGCCCAGTCACTTCCAAAGAGTCCACTATAAATTCCTATGCATGGTATTTCAAGCCATTCCAAGTAAATTTTCATGTGCTACCTTTCAAAAACCTTCAAACACTTCTCATTTTGTGCCACTGTTTTTAGCTCATGAGGACGTAGTGGATGGGTTTGTTATCTTCCATACTAAATTAAGTACCCCTCGACTAGGCAGCTTCATCTGCTCGTCATTAATTTTGCAAGGGAGCTGGTCAGACCATTTTAATCTCAAAAAGAAAAGCAAAAGAAAAGCACTCCTCCATGGAATGTGAAAGTTGGTCGGCACCCGATGGAATCGGTTAGCCATGGTTTGAGAAAGGAAAAAGGTGGGGAGGAGTGCAAAGCTATAAAAGAGCACCAAAGTGCCAATTAATCAAACATCTCAGAACCGCTCTCATTTGTTTAGTATGGAAGATATCAAGAACTCTGTTGCTAGTCGTTGACAAAAGCAACCACCTCTCAAAATAACTTTTTACCTCTGTTTTGCAAATGAAAAGCTCTAGCACATGTTTAATCCCTGCTTCCCTCTGCGAAGGGCCTATCTTTTACTTTTATGTTGAGTCAACCTATTTCCCTCTATCTCAAGCAAGCATTTGAGTTGTTATGTTTCATTCATCCATATGTTGATTCGTTTAATCATGTTTACTATCTTCCTTGTTTTATATAATGCTTTTGTCTGAAGGAATATATCTTTGAAAGCTTTCTATGAATGCAAAAGTTTGTTTTGTTGAGCATATAGTCTTTGCTATATCAGCTCTGTTTTAAAAGGCTCCGTTCAAAAGAAAGAACAGCTTGTTCTTCATTCTTTGACCAAGAACTAAGGTTTGCCATTGCCAATTATAGTTTACCTTGTGCATCTTTACATGTGATCCCTTTTACCTATTGCAAGTCTATATCTTATAAAGGGAAGTTGCTTTCTACTATAACTTGTGCCTAGGTGAATGTGATGCTTCTTGTCCGTATTTTGATTATCGACACTTCACTCCATAAACCTGTGGTCATGTTTACCGAGTTTAGTTTTCGCTTGGGGACAAGCGAGGTCTAAGCTTGGGGGGGTTGATACGTCCATTTTGCATCACTATTTTGTATCATAACTTACTGTTATTCATTGATATATTTCATATTTAGAGTTGATACTTATGTTATTTCCCTTGTTTCCACATGTTTGATGATCATCGGAGGATTTGCTGCCGGAGTCAGGATTCTGCTGGAAAAAGGACCATCAAGGGACCATATTTTGAAGATCAGGAAAATTCCAGAAAATACCAGGAAATTATATTTTCCCAGAAGACTCAGGAATCCAGAAGGAGGAGTCGAGAGGATCCAGGGGGGGCCACACGCCAGGGTGGCGCGGCCTGACCCCTGGCCGCGCCAGCCCTGTGTGAGGCCGCCCTGGCCCACTTCTGGTCTCGCCCCTTCGCGTACTTCATGGTCCCCGAAAACCTAAGTCGAGGGGGGGGGCTCAGAGTTAGACACAGCCGCCTCTGCGGGGCGGAGAACACCAGAGAGAGAAAAGCTCTCCGGCAGGGAGAAATCTACCGGGGAAATTCCTTCCCGGAGAGGGGAGATCATCGCCATCATCATCGCCATCGCACCGGACTTCATCGGGATCATCATCGTCATCATCTCCATCACCAGCACCTTCATCTCCATCATCACCACGCCATCCCGCTGTAACATCTTGAGTTGGATCTTGTTATATTCATAGGGGAAACTTTCCCGGTGTTGATTACTCTTGTAGTTGATGCTATTGAGTGGAACCGTTGAATTAAGGTTTATGTTCAGATTGTTATTTACCATTATTTCACCTCTGATCATGATCCATACGATGTCTTGTGAGTAGTTCGTTTAGTTCTTGAGGACATGGGAGAAGTCAAGATGTTAGTAGTGAATTATTGTTGAGAAATATTTAATGGTTTGATATTGTTGTGGTGCTATTTCATTAGTGGTGTCATGTGAACGTCGACTACATGATACTTCACCATTTATGGGCCTAGTGAGATAAATTGTGTATTTGGCTACCGATTGTGGGGTTGCTGGAGTGATAGAAACCTAAACCTCCGTTGGGAAACCATTGCACCAGGGAGCGTAGGATCTTAGAGTTTAAGGCTGTGGTTAGATTTATCTTAATTACTTTCTTGTATTTGTGGATGCTTGCAAGGGGTTTAATAACAAGTGTGTATTTATCCTAGTAAGGGTAGTGCGCTAGCACAGGTTCACCCCCATAACACCTATCAAACCAATAAAGACTATTGGCCTTATGAAGCGAAAGCTCTTGACAGAAACTCCCGTGTGTCCTCGAGAACTTTTGGTTATTATAAGTACACAACCGGCTTGTCCTTTGCTGAAGAAAGGATTGGGCCACTTGCTGCCATGGTAGATGTTATTATTCAGATATTATGTGTACTCTAGTGTGTTATTAAAGTAATCTATTCCTCCTGCCATGGTGTAACGGTGACAGTGCGTGCATCATGGTGGTACTTGGTCTAGGCTACGATTGTGATCTCTTATGGATTATGAGAATAATTATCACTATGATAGTATTGAAGTGATCTATTCCTCCTTTCATGGTGTAATGTTGACAGTGTGTGCACCGTGTTAGTACTTGGTCTAAGTTGCAATAATGTCTGTCTTGAGTTGTGATTTGATTTGGATATCTCTATGAGTGGTGTTTGTCAAGTACTTGATGAACTTTGAGGAGTGCTTCGTAGCCCTATGCAATGATTAGTGTTATTCAATAGGAGAGTAATTCAGAGTACCATAGTGAAGAGAAGTTATTTATTTGTTCAATTATGTTATATTTGTTGGGAGTGTGTCCACTAGTGAAAGTATGATCCCTAGGCCTTGTTTCCAAGCTTTGCACACCGTTTACTTGCTGTTTTGTTACTTGTTTGCTTGCTGCCATTTTTATGCCAGATTGCATTTACTACTTATAATCATCTATACCACTTGTATTTCACTATCTCTTCGCCGAACTAGTGCACCTATACATCTGACAAGTGTATTGGGTGTGTTGGGGACACAAGAGACTTTCTGTATCGTAATTGCAGGGTTGTTTGAGAGGGATAGCTTTGACCTCTTCCTCCCTAAGTTCGATAAACCTTGGGTGATCCACTTAAGGGAAACTTGCTGCTGTTCTACAAACCTCTGCACTTGGAGGCCCAACACTGTCTACAAGAACAGACGCGAGCGTAGACATCAGAAGTCTTCACGAAGCAACAATGATCAAGTAAAGCATTCCGGCTTGAGGGAAGCATGAAGCATCGACATCAAGATCAAACGGGATGCACAAGGCAAAGGTGTGTCCTTGCTAGGTTTTCCTTCTACCGGTCTCAAGATGTTTGTTGGAAGACCGGGTTATAGGATATATAGCCACACTATCAAGATGGGCCTTCGGTTGGGTAACTTGATCACATCGTCCTAGGGAGCTCAATCCTCTGCATACTTTGCTTCTCCCTACTTTGTTGCATATTGGTGTTTCTCTATGTGAGGTTCTTGAGCTAGTTGTTATCTTTCTAATAAGTCCAAGTTCATCAAAAAAGGAATTTGTTTGCATCTTCTTTTGCGTTTTCAAGTCGGAAGGTTTTACCGGTTCTTCGTATTGGAAGGTTTCGCACCTCTCCACATTTGGTATTTTATCTTTTGAAAATACTTGGTGTTTCTCTGCATGAAGTTGTAGATCTTGTTCTTAGCTTTTCAAAAAGTCTAAGTTTGCTAAAATCAGAGTTCGGATATGAAAGTTATCGCATTTTTCGTGAGGATGTTTTCTGCCGGTTTCGAGCTCAGTTTAAACTGGAATTTGGACCAAGCTCAGACCGAACAGCTTCTGAACAGTTTTCTTGTATGCTCGGTTTTGGTCCGGTTGGACAGGGATTTGGTCCCGGATCAACCCAAAAAAGTGGGAAAAGACCCCAACGGCCATATTTGGCTTTCCATATAAAAGGGCCTTCTTCCCCAATGTTTCCTAGAGTTCTTGAGCATGAAATACACCTCTATTGTTGACACTTTTGAGCTTTCTCTCTCTCCTTTTCCTCCTATGTTTCTTGCATATTTTTGAGGGATTTGGAAGAGGAGATCTAGATCTACAATCTCCACCAATCAATTTCTCCTCTAAGTGAGGGGAACCCATTAAATCTAAATCTTGGAGTCATTGGTTGACCTCCACCATTGTTCTTCCTCTCTAACTCCTCCATGGCATTTGTTGCTTTGGTGAGTTTTGAGAGAGAAGAATTTGAGCACTTCCCTTTGTGTTTTTGCTTTGCATCCTTTCATAGTGTTGAGCTCTCCATTACGATTTGTTTGAGTGAGAGACCGTGAGCTTGTTACTCTTGGAGGGTGACCTCCTAGTTGGCGTGGCGGTTGGTTCCACGGTGACCTCTTCGTGGAAGATTGTTAAGAGGCCCGGGCTTTTTCCCTTCGTGGGATTTGTGAAGTGGTTGTGGAGCTTGCCATCTCCGGAGTGGAGGAAAAGCTAACTATAAGAAGGGGTCCCTAGCTTCGTGGGGGACTCGGAGAAGAAGGTGAGCCTTCGTGGCGTTCGGGAGGCCTTAGTGCTTTCCCGCATCTCTCCAACGGTGATTATCTTACTTTATGTAAGTGAACATCGGAATACATCTTTGTCTCCGCGTGCCTCGGTTATTTCTATACCCGAGTTTATTTTCTTGTGATAACCTTCGTGCTTGAAGTACTTATATCTTGTTTATCACTTGTGAAATATATCTTGTGCTATCTTGCTTATATTTAGTTGTTGTTGGTGCACTTAGTTGAGCCTAGCATATTTAGGTTTTATGCTTGAAGAAAATAAACATTAGTTTAATTCTGCATTCCCTCAAGCCCAGTCCATAATAGTTTTTAAAACGCGTATTAACCCCCCTCTAGGCGACATCTCGTCCTTTCATGGCATTCCTCTCAGCCTTGGCCCTCTTGTTGCCTCCTGGGCGTCCCGCCGTGGCCGATGCTGTGGGAAGTGGCCCCTCTTCACCGGTCTTGCCATCATTAAGTGTGTGTCGAACTCGATCCCACTTCTTGCAACCCTCAAGGTTTTTGAAACAGTGCATCATGGGGAAGTCTTTGTCCTCATTCTCGAACTTGTACAAGTCAAGAGCATCAAGCAACTGCAAGCAAAGCACACATCAAAGGAACCCACACATCAATAGGCAAAGTTCATAGAGCAAAGAACGAAGCGGGTACTTACTTGATCCATTGGGCTTGCTCCACTTTGCTTCCTATTGTGGTTAGTCTCTAGGTTGCCATGGAATTTGCTGCACGTAGTATTGATGGCACCCCACCTATGGGAGATGGCATCTTCATTGCGGTTCATGTGAATCTTCGCATATTCTCAAGTGTGGCGGCGCTCATTGAATTCATCTAAAATCCATGCGTAGTACTTGCGAGGGTTTGGTTGGCGCCGGTGATTGGATCAAGGCTCACCGCTTTCCACGATGAGGCATTCGTCTTCCAAAGATTTCCACTTGGAATGATGGGTGCCACGGCTGGTCCCTGCGGCTTCCTCTTGCCGAAGGACTTGCCGTTAGAGCAGAGGTTGCCGGTGTATATGGCAACCGGGACCTGGGCGTCAGATCGGAGCTTTCGGGAGCTGCCGGTGCTCTTGATAGGGTCCTATCGCGCAGCGGCGTGCCAACTCATTTATTGGGCTCAAACCCACACCGACATGGTTTTGGGGCTGTAGATGTGTCCGCATTTTCAGCCCTGAGCCCAGATAACACGTCGGCGCCCTTTTGGAGGCATTTTGGGGGCGGTGGTGGAGATACTCTTATCTTCAATAGAGCGGATAATCCTATCACTCTGACCATACGAAGCTGCCTTGAAGATGTTAGGCTCTGGGCCTATCTCTGCACCACTTCTACTTTGTCTATTGCTCTTTATAATTAGTGTATTAGGTTCGTTCCCCTTGAGCTGTAATATCACTCCTTCTATTCCGTCTATCCTCTAATTTTGTAATAGCTCCCCGTTGCACTGCTGTTTGATCTATAAAAATGTTTAGGCTGGCATAAGCCCGCAGTAGTCACGGTAAAAAAAAGGCAATTTGTCTGTGGTGTGACAAATATGTTTAGCTCTTGGCTAAGTTGGCATTGTACTAGACCATATGACTCTCATTGTGATCAGGCTTGCAATTTTATGTTGGTTATACACTCTCTAGCTACAAGGCTACAAGGAACAACGCCTCTTGCTCAGTTTCGTGGTCACAAGATAAAATTGGCAGTCTTGTGCCCTTCTTGATCATGAGTTCTTCTCCCGCTTGCCGGGCTTAGTACAATATATATGTTCGTGATTTCCATTATCAAGAATAGGAGTTTGTAATTGTGCATCAAAGTTTTAAATAGCAAGTTATAGCCTGCTGTAGCCTTTCAGAGGCCTCCCGCTATGGCTACGGCCTTTGAAGGCTGTAACAAAAATAGCCGCTAATAGCCTTGTTATATGAATTTAGCCTCTTACCTGCTGGGTCCAAAATATTAGACTCAAATTTGTCTGTGCACCCTAATTTCTCAGCCAAAATCGACCACACGACTAACCCTGTCCTCACTTTCCCATCTCTCCCGAAATAGGTAGGGGATGCGACCATGGCGGCACGCATGTTGCCAATACCGGTTAACATAACTTGTCTTTTCAATACCTCCGGATAATGCTTATGGTTATGTAATATTTGGAGATAACTATGTCCTGAATTGATGTTGTAATATGTAGACATAACTATATCTAAAACTCTTGGTTATTCGTATTTTTCTGTGTCTGTTAATATATTATGCATCCGTGAATTATTGATATATACGAATATATGCTGCCCAAATTTAATTATTATTATCATTATTTGGCAACACTATGGACTTAGTCTGGCTATAGCCTTCGTAGCTTCTGAAATCGCCGTGGCTAAATGCAATATCCTGCTATTTAAAACTTTGTTGTGCATGTATTGATTCCATGGTTGGCCTATGTTTTAGCAACATAAACAACATCCTCCGTTCCATATTCGTTATCACTAATTAGTACAAAGTTGTACTAAATCAGCGAATGCTAATATGGAATGGAGAGAGTTGCAAGACCATGTGACGGAAGAATGCGCACAATTGGAGCTCGTGATTCAAGTGGTATTTACCTAGCATAATGGCAATCCGATTGATGCCCCTATATCCTAGGGAGTCTTTGGTTCAAATTATTTTCAAAGAAATTGTATTGGATTTTGTCGATTTCATCGGAATTTGTCCTATTAGTCCATTTGGTCCAAAAAATCCTTCAAAATTGCTAGGCTTGCTTTCCTGCACATTGGTAGGATTTCTTGAGAGAGGTTAGGTCTCTTGGAAATGTTCTTATTTTTATAGAACAATTACTCTATGTACTCAATCACTGTTTAAGTACCCTGCCATGACATTCTATTTTTGTTTTCTTACTCCACTATAATGGCTTGTTAGAACAAAATGTACCGTTCATATCTTCCAACAACACAAAGATCTGCTTGATCATAGCTCTTGGCAGGTTGGGCCATTACTTGTCGGTAGAACAGCATTTGTGTGCATGTGCATCACCAGCTCACCGCCTGTACAACCTCATACACCTCACATCTGTGATTACCAATTACTCTCCTCGGGCCAACCGCCCAAACAAAGCAGCACATTGTTTCCCTTGCAAGCAACACAAAATTATCAAGCACATCATAATTAAAGAAAAAGGTACTACCCTTATTTGGTCTGAATACTAGGTAAGGTTGAGCCGTGAGATGCAGGATCGCAGATGCAGCAGATCATCAGCAAAGCTGAAAAGATGCCACTAATTACAGAGAGAGCCACACAGCATATAGCAGACAGGAAGAAGCAAAGCAAACTTCCTCAAAGAATTTTTAGCCAAAGAGGGAGGCTACAACAGCAAGGTACAGAGAACAAATCATCATGAATGCACTCGCTACACACTGACACTAGTACTACTTCTCTAACTAATAACATCTAATCGAATGGCATATGTACATGGGTAGATTTATCTACTGCTAGGTTTCATCATCTTGTTCCTTCCTGATCTGATCCTACCCCCCTTGTGCACCCCAGGCTTTCCTAGATCTTCTCCTTAATCATTTGTTTCACCTCACCAACATTCAGGCAACTCTTTCTCTTCATCTGAATGGGACATGTCTGACCTTTCTGTCGGGCTAACTGAGCTGAATCTTGTCCCATCATCTTTGTCCCTCAGAATCTTCAATGTACAAAAAAGATTGTAGATTGCCGGAGAAGCAACAAGGATGGAGAAGCAAGTAGTGTGAAGCCTTTGATTTCTTCCTTATGAGGGCATCACCAAGATCTGATCAGGCCGAGGTGGTACAGATTCCTCTTCACGAAGTTGCCAAGGTGATACAGACCAATGCCGCCGCCACTGCGGTCATCCCTGTCATCTGGCTGTGTCTTTTGGTAGAGCTGCGGCCGGTGCTCCTCGACGACAAGGCAGTCAATGCCAACCCTCTCCCTCACGGCCTCGATGGCGCTTTGGTGAACGGCCTGGCCGGCGCTGGTGCCGGTCACGTAGAACACGTTGGAGGCCATGTCGCCCTTCGTGGACACCTCGGCCTGCGCGACGAGCAATCCATTCTCCCTGAATGTCCTGGTGACGTCTGAGAGCAGTCCCGGGCGGTCTGGCGTGCACAACTCCAATCTCACTCCCTAGAAATTCAGAAATCAAAGCACATCAGCAAACATGCATGCGAAAGATTACGGATTGTGGTATACGAAGATCAGAGACTAGTTCAGTACCTCGAACGATCTGCGTTCGATGGCGTCTTGGAGGCATTGGCTCACTCTCTGCATCTCTGCCTCGGAACTGATGGGGCTCCCGTCGGCGTGGCGGATGTAGAACTCCTGGCGCGCCTCGCCGCAGTTTGTGTCGATGGTGCCGTGGAAGACGAGGTAGTCCATGTCGGTGAGCGTGCACACGACGTCGTAGAGCAGCTTGGGGCGGTCGGGGCACTGCACGGTGACCACAGAGTACCCGCGCTCGGCCCAGCTCTCGACGGACACTGACGGGGTGGGGAACGCCCCGTCTTGGTCCCTGGCCGCGTACATGAGCTGGTGGAGGCGCCGGTCGGCGTGCGCGACGGCGCAGGCTGGGACGGCGACAACGCAACCTCTGGCATCGGTGTCTCCGCGGAGGAGCGGGGCGAGGCGGGACTCGATGCGCGCCACCTGGGCGGCGTCGGCGTCCTCGTCGCGCAGGTATACGAGGCACGCTAGGCGGCCGCGGTGCGACCACGCCCTGGCGTCCACGACGCTGCAGTCCATGCCGGCGAGCACGGCGAACACCTCGGAGATGAGCCCCGTGCGGTCGGCGCCCGTGAGCTCAAGCACCGTCAGCCCCTCGAGCGCCGGCGGTTGCGACGGCTCGGTCCAAGTCCCAAGAGACTGAAACCAAATCAAGAAATCCGGTAAGAAATGCTGCCCCTTTATAACCGACTCCGGCGAGGCCAAGGCAAGAAACCGGGAAAACATGTGTGGAGTATCTCCTACCTTCTGGATGTAGGAGATGACGCTGTCGTCGGTGAGCTTGCGGCCATGGCGGTCGGTTACATGGAAGACGTCCATGAACCACCTGCCGTCCGACGAGATGTAGGCCTTCTTGACCGACAGGTCGAGGTCGGCGAGCACCTGCACCGCTTCGAGCAGGACGCCTCTCTTCCTTGCGCTGTCCACCTACACCAATCACCAAACAAGAATCAGCACCTCGCTCGCTGTCCATGAACCAAGAAAGGGAAGAAAAAGGTCTTCGACGGTCACACACCTGGACCAGCGTCGCCGTGGGACAGACGGCATTGTCGATGACCACCTTGGGGGTGTCCATCCTGATCACCAGCTTCTCGTACTCGTCCAGCCACTCCATCGCCGGATTCTCAAACAGCAACGGAATCACCACTGCTTCTTCTCTGCTCTGTCTCTGCTCCGTCGCGGCACCACCACGAACCCGTCCTCTGGTATATAAAAGCAACGGAGGTAGAGGATGAAGGGCTTGGGAGGAGCTGGAGCTTGGGAGGGATCGCCCGGGATTTGGAGTCTTCTTCGTCTTGTCGCTCGCTTTCCCTGGTTCGAATTGGAATTTGGGGATGGAATGCGGGGAATGGGGGTTGAGGACGGTGTTTATGTAACGGGGTGTAGGTGGTGGGCCCAGGGCCACATGGAATGTGAAGAACTGATGAGAGCCAGGTGGATCGCCACGTGGAGGTGTTCCTTGGCTTTCAATCGCACTCTCTCCTCTCCCTTTGCGTCCGGCTTAATCAACAGATCTCTTCTTCTTGTGTTTTCCTGCCATTCCCAAACAAATTTTAAAACGGCTTCAAACTGCAAACTTAAGAATAAATTTTGTGTGCTCCATTCGCTGGGAAAACAATGTTCCGTTGTCTTTAGTTGAGGGGTTATTTTCCATGTTAGACGAGATCTTTTGACATAGTTTCTTCCTAAGAATATAGTACTCTGGTATATTGCTTGATGCCTTACACCTGGTAACTAGAACTTGACAGTGGGTCATTTTCCGTCTTGCCGAGGTACTATATCAATCGCCCGGCGTGCTGGGACTTGTATCCGACGTCTGACCATCCGTCGTATTCTCAGTTGTGCGCCAATAACATGGGGATCTGCTTAGGATGTCTTCACCCTCTACTAAGGAGTGCACCTGGGCAATATCGAAGGTCTCAGACATTGGTATACTCCAAGGAGAGGTGGAAATGAAAGAAAAGATTGTATATTCTTTTTTTTAAAAGTGTAGATTTGAAATTCTTTGTACGGCACAGTAGCTGGTGGATGGGGCCGTTTATGTTGCTGGGTGGCGGGCCCGGTTCGACAGCGCGCTTTTGTGTCGTCGTGTAGCACCAACAAACTCAGGTCAAGCTGCCGTGGCTGACTGACCAAACTAGCCCCGAGGTCAAACGCAGAGGAAGCACCAGCATGCAGGGGCTTTCCAGTAATTTCAAGCGCGCAGCCGGCCCGGCCCGTGGTGTCGCGTTGCTGTCCTGTCCCTGCCGCCCCGCCGGTGCGCGCCACGAAACATGGATCCGCATCTTTTGGAACTGCCGATTTCCAATGACTCGGTTTTTACGTTTACGTCCCTGTCATTTGCAGATTTTATATCTTTGCACCAAAGGACCGGGCACTCTTGTTTTTGTTGGGAGCGTGTGGTCTTGTTCCGTCGATGCTTTGTTGCTGCACGGGACGGCGGCACGGACAAACCAGGGCGGGCCGGGCGTCGGTCCAAATTTGGAGCCGTGAACCGGCGGCCGGCTCCAAACAAGAAGAAATTTTTTCATCACGAAGAAAAACAAACAAGACAGAAATTTGCAAAAGGAATATCCCGTGGATGTCGAAACGGCACGGATCTTGATTAATCCGAACGTTTTCGAGAGATCTTGATTAATCTGACGAGCGTCCCACGATGACGCAGATCAACGTCCCAGCCACGCGGTGGCACGAATGTCGCAAGTGGCAGCAGCAGCAGCAGCATACATGCGGCGTGATGGCCATTAATGGCGCACGCGAGATCAGGGAGATCGAGGTCGCCGTGGAGTGGAGTGGAGTGAATCGCCGGGGCGAGAGATCATGTGACTGGGGACGAAAACGGCGCCGCGCATTAATGGCTACCGTTAGCAGCTGCCGGACTCAATTTCTCGCGCCCAATCGGCGGCCATCACGGCGCCATCACGATCGAATCTCTCGCGCTTAATCGCATTGCTAGGATTAATTAGCCGCGCAATCGTGCCATTAGTTACTAAAACGATGCGGAGCAAAGCTGGAGATACGATTTCATCCGTCGCCAGTTCGTGCGCGCGTACAGCGCGCGAATCCGGGGGCGGTCGACGCACGTACATGTACGAGTAGTACGAGTACGGCGACGACGTGCGCCGCACCACCGCACTGCTCACCACGCCGCCGTCGCGTCCTCCACCCCACTGCGAAGACGACGTGCGGGGTAGTGCGGGCGCCTCGAGCCCGGCGCCCTTCATGAGAGTGGCAAGTCAACGACACGCTTTGCAGCTCCGAAGCAACGCCCCATAATTGTTTCGAGCTCGCACCAATTAGCAACCATGAAAAATTCTGCGGCGGCTTCACATTCGTGCACGATTTGGCCGGGAATATGCGGCAAATCGTGCGTTTAATTATCATTTGACATTCAATGTCAGCGCCAGGCAATGCGATAGGCTATTTGTATGGTGTTAATTGATATCTAGTCAAAGCGCTTGAAATCAAAAGGTCAAATACCACATGCATTTGAATGGTGATCCTCAAGATTTCCAAAATATTGGGTTTGAATCTGTCGAGACAAACAATCATGTACTCCTAAATTTCTCCAACTTGGGGTTGAATAGGTTCCGAGTCTTATCATTCGAGGAAATTGCACTTAACACCAACCTTTGGTGCATTTGTTGCACAGAACACAGAAATCAAACCCGTTTTGCAGCTGACCCTATGTTTTGGTCTAACTAGTTGCAGCTAGCCCAAATTAAGCCATTTAGGCCCTTAACACATATGGACAAGTGGGCCCATCGTATTTATGACTTTCTATACATATCTGTGTACCTAACTGGGAAAGGGGTCAGGCAAGGAGATCCCATCTCTCCTATCCTTTTTAATTTTATGGCTGATGTCTTTACCAGAATGCTTATTAAAGCTGCTAACCATGGGCACATTAGTGGTCTCATGCAGAGTATGACAAGTACTGGGGTGATTAGTCTGCAATATGCAGATGATACCTTGCTTTTTCTTAAAAATGATTTGTCTTCTGCTATAAATTTAAAATGGTTGTTGTCCTGCTTTGAACAAATGTCTGGTATGAGGATCAACTTTCATAAGTGTGATCTCATTGCCATTAATGTTGAAGAGCAGGATGCTCAACTGGTCTCTCAGTCTCTTTGTTGTAAACTACGGCAGCTCCCCTTGAAGTATCTTGGGGTTCCTTTGCACTATACAAAGCTGAGAAAAGAGGATGTGCAACCTATTGTAGATAAGTTGCTGAAAAAAGCTGCTGGCTGGAGAGGCAGGTTATTAAATCATGCTGCCAGGCTAGAACTGGTTAGAAGTGTGTTAGCTAGCATTCCTCTCTATTTGCTGAGTGTTATCAAATTTCCCAAATGGGCTATTACTTTGATTAATTCTCAGATGGCTCATTGCCTTTGGGATGACTATGAGGGACATCATAGATATCATTTAGCTAATTGGGGTTTGGTTTCACAAAAGAAAGAATTTGGGGGATTGGGGATACCTAATCTGTCTGATATGAACATGTGCTTACTTGCTTCTTGGATTAAGAGATACCATTTGAATGACAATAAACTGTGGAAACAAATTATTGACCACAAATATAATGTTAATGACCCAAATATCTTCTCCTGCCCTCCTGCTGGTGCTTCTCCTTTTTGGAAAGGAGTTCTTTGGGCTGCTAAAGCTGCACATATTGGGTACCAGTGGAAGGTGGGTGATGGTAAGAAGGTTAAGTTCTGGGAGGACCAATGGTTTGGAACTTCCAGTTTAGCCATTCAGTACTGGGAAGTGTATTGTCTTGCCAATGAGCAAAATTGTTCCATCTCTGAACTTTGGGATGGTACTAACCTGAAAATTACGTTCAGAAGATGTTTTGATCATAAATTGATGTTGCAATGGTTGGAAATTCTGCAAATTGCTCAAACTTTGCAGCTTTCCTCTGAAAGTGATACTTTGGTTTGGAAATTTGAGCCTAATGGAGTGTTTACTGTCAAATCTATGTATGCTATAATCAACTTTAGAGGGATTATCCCAATGCATGTGCACTCTGTTTGGAAGCTTAAACTTCCTCCAAAGATACATTTCTTTCTGTGGTTACTGGTGCATAACAAGAATCTCACTAGAGATAATTTAGTTAAAAGGCAAACAGTAGATGATTTGACTTGTGCTTTTTGTAATGAACCAGAAACTTGTAACCATCTGTTTTTTGATTGTGTGGTTGCTAAGGTTGCTTGGTCTGAGCTTAAGCTCTGTACTGAGAATATGTCAACAGTAGTTGATATCAACTCTCTTGCTAGGTTTTGGAATATGAAGAGTGACCCTAGTGCTCTTAATATGCTCCATGCTGGTCTGCTTTGGGTGATCTGGCTAACCAGGAATGACATGTATTTCAAACGTGATATCTGGTTTGGAATGCAGGTAATCTGGAGGAGATTAGCTTGCACCCTTGCTCTGTGGGGCATTCTGCTCACAGGGGCAGAAAAAGAGAGGCTGGGTCGCTGGGTGAGGTATCTGGATGGGGTGGCGTGTGCCCCTCCGCCGCTGTTGTGGCCGGATCCTGGTTAATCCCGGAGAAGAAAGCGAAGACAGAACAGGAGGTAATCCTCCACAATCAGCTGGAAGGTGCTGATTTGAAGATCACAGCTGGGGACTTGGCGAGGACCCTGGTGGCCAATGGTCTGATGCTGATTGGCGATGGGGAGAGCTTCAAGGTGATCAAGTCCTGATGCTGCCACTAGTAGAAAACGGGCCTTAGGCATGGACCCTTTAGTCCCGGCCTCCATCTGGGCCGGGACTAAAGGCCCGGCCACGTCGCCCCAAATTCGCCAGCCGCCCGGGAGGCTTTGGTCCCGGCCCGTTACGAGCCTTTAGTCCCGGTTTGAGACACAAACCGGGACTAAAGGGCTATGCGCTGGGCGGCCCGCATGTGCGCCCCCTTTAGTCCCGGTTTGTGTCTCAAACCGGGACTAAAGTACTCTGCCTATATATATGGCCCCTGCAGCCCCTCTCTCCCCTCTTGCATTTTTTTGGATGAAAGTGTGTGAGTGTGTGCTAGCTCTCCTTTTTGCTTGGATGCACTAGAGGTGTTTGTTGAAATGTTTGTTAGAGCGATGCCGCTTCAGTTCACCGAACACAACTACGATATGAGGTGCCCGAGCCACGCTTAAGCCTCTTCCTCTTTATTTCCACTTATTCTAAAAGGTTAGCAACTATATTTCCTCGTTTAGACCGTGCGGTACTAATTTTTAGGATCGTGATTGTGTTTGATATACTGTTGCATGACGCAGATGAGCCATCCATGGATGTACGGTGATCGACGCACCGCCGCTTACAGAGAAGGCGTGCATTCTTTTTGAGATGCGGCCGATGCGAACAAGCATGGTGGTGGCTATATGTTTTGTCCATGTGTTGAATGTCGGAATGAGAAGGACTACACTTCCTCAAGAGTCATTCAGAGCCACCTGCTTCGGTCCGGTTTTATGTCGGGCTATAATGTTTGGACCAAGCACGGAGAAAGAGGGGTTATGATGGAAGACGACGATGAAGAAGAAGAGAACGATGATGACAACTACCGATCTATGTTCCCTGAGTATGCTGATACCGCAATGGAAGACAATGAAGAAGAAGATCAGGGTGCATAACGGGAACCAGATGAGCCCGCTGATGATCTTGGCCGGGTCATTTCTGAAGCACGGCGAGGCTGCGACACAGAAAAGGAGAGGTTGCAGTTCGAGCAGATGTTACAGGACCACAACAAATTGTTGTACCCAACTTGTGAAGATGGCCAGAAGAAGCTGGGTAGCACACTGGAATTGCTGAAGTGGAAGGCAGAGACCGGTGTGACTGACTCGTCATTCGAAAAGTTGCTGGTACTGATGAAGAAGATGCTTCCAAGAAAGAACGAATTGCCCGCCAGCACGTACGAAGCAAAGAAGCTTGTCTGCCCTCTAGGATTAGACGTGCAGAAGATACATGCATGCCCTAATGACTGCATCCTCTACCGCGGTGAGAAGTATGAGAATATGGATAAATGCCCGGTATGCACTGCATTGCGGTATAAGATCGGAAAAGATGACCCTGGTGAGATTGAGGGCGAGCCACCTAGGAAGAGGGTTCCTGCCAAGGTGATGTGGTATGCTCCTATAATACCACGGTTGAAACGTCTGTTCAGAAATAAAGATCATGCGAAGTTGTTGCGATGGCACATGGAAGATCGTATGAAAGACGATAAGTTGAGGCACCCCGCCGATGGTCGGCAGTGGAGAAAAATCGAGAGAGAGTTCCCGAGATTTGCAGGTGACGCAAGGAACTTATGGTTTGGTCTGAGTACAGATGACATGAATCCTTTTGGGGAGCAGAGTTGCAGTCACAGCACCTGGCCCGTTACTCTATGTATCTACAACCTTCCTCCTTGGTTGTGCATGAAGCGGAAGTTCATTATGATGCCAGTGCTTATCCAAGGTCCAAAGCAACCCGGCAACGACATTGATGTGTACCTAAGGCCATTAGTTGATGAACTTTTACAGCTGTGGGCCGAACCAGGTGTACATGTGTGGGACGAGCACAAACAAGAGGAATTTGACCTTCGAGCGTTGCTTTTCGTAACCATCAATGATTGGCCTGCTCTTAGTAACATTTCAGGACAGTCAAACAAGGGATACAATGCATGCACGCACTGTTTAGATCAGACAGAAAGTATATATCTGGACAAGTGTAGGAAGAATGTGTACCCGTACAATCGTCGTTTTCTTCCGCCCAAGCATCCCTTAAAGAAAAAAGGCAAGCATTTCAATGGCAAGGCAGAACCCCGGGGGAAGCCTGTCATCCGTACTGGTGCTGAAGTATTTGATATGGTCAAAGATTTAAAAGTAATCTTTGGAAAGGGTCCTGGCAGCCAACCTGTTCCTAACGGCCCTGATAAGCGCGTACCCATGTGGAAGAAGAAATCTATATTTTGGGAGCTACCCTATTGGGAAGTCCATGAGGTCCGCTCCGCAATCGACGTGATGCACCTGACGAAGAATCTCTGCGTGAATATTCTAGGCTTCTTGGGCTTGTATGGGAAGTCAAAAGATACACCGGAAGCACGAGAGGACCAGGAACGTCATAAAGGAAGAGATGGCATGCATCCAGGGCAGTTTCAAGGGCGTGCCAGCTACGCTCTTACTAAGGAAGAGAAGGAAATCTTCTTTGAAGTCCTTTTCAGTATCAAGGTCCCGACTGGCTTCTCGTCGAATATAAAGGGAATCGTAAATATGAAAGACAAAAAATTCCAAAACCTAAAGTCTCATGACTGCCACGTGCTTATGACGCAATTGCTTCCGGTTGCATTGAGGGGAATTCTACCGGAAAATGTTCGTCTGGCAATTGTGAAGGTATGTGCATTCCTCAATGCAATTTCTCAGAAGGTAATCGATCGAGAAAGTCTATCAGGGTTACAGATTGATGTGGTCCAATGTCTGGTCAGCTTTGAGTTGTTGTTCCCGCCATCCTTCTTCAATATAATGACACACCTCCTAGTTCACCTAGTCGAAGAGATTAGAATTCTTGGTCCTGTGTTTCTACACAATATGTTCCCCTTCGAGAGGTTCATGGGAGTCTTAAAGAAATATGTTCGTAACCGTGCTAGGCCAGAAGGAAGCATCTCCAAGGGCTATGGAACAGAGGAGGTCATTGAGTTTTGTGTGGACTTTCTTCCTGACCTTAAGCCGATTGGTGTTCCTGAATCTCGGTATGAGGGTAGGCTGACAGGAAAAGGCACACTAGGAAGGAAAGCAAAAGTATGTATGGACGGGTATTCTTTCTCTCAAGCACACTACACAGTTCTACACAATTCCACTGTGGTGGCTCCGTATATCGTGAGACACAAGAATATTCTATGCTCCGAAAACCTGGGGAAGGCTGACTCTTGGATTAAAGGGGAACACGAGAAGACTTTTGGTAGTTGGTTGCAGACACATCTCATGAATGACGACACCGTTGGAGATCAGTTGTACTGTTTGGCCAGGCCACCATCTTCGACTATATGTACTTTCCAAGGGTACGAGATAAATGGGAACACATTTTACACGGTTGCCCAAGATAAAAAGAGCACCAACCAAAATAGTGGTGTCCGCTTTGATGCAACAGACGAGAATGGGCACTGTTTGGAAACATATTACGGGTACATAGCGGAGATATGGGAACTTGACTATGGACCTACTTTTAAGATCCCTTTGTTTCGGTGCAAATGGGTGAAGCTGACAGGTGGCGGGGTAGTTGTAGACCAAAAGTACGGCATGACAACAGTGGATCTCAATAATCTTGCGTACATGGATGAACCATTCGTCCTAGCCAACGATGTCGCTCAGGTTTTCTATGTGAAGGACATGTCTACAAAAACGAGAAAAAGAAATTAGCAAAAGAAGACATCGTCCGATGAGCCAAAGCGCCACATAGTTCTTTCAGGGAAAAGAAACATCGTGGGAGTAGATGACAAGACAGACATGTCAATAGATTATAATAAGTTTCATGAAATTCCGCCCTTCAAAGTGAAGACTGACCCAAGCATCCTACTGAATGATGAAGATTCTCCATGGCTACGACCCAGAAGAAAACAGAAATAATAGATAGGATTGTTGGTGCAATAATGTAATAATGTATTAAATCTTTTATGTAATGCATGATGTGAATAATTGTATGGATCGGTCATCACCGCTCTTTAGAAAAAAAGTCGGCTCACTAGTTCTTTCGTTCCTATGGCACTCCTCCCGGCGGGCTACTACCTCTCCCCTACCCCTGTCGCCGCTATACCCAGTACTGATTTCTTCGCCTCGCAGTTCTTGTACCCACAGCCTCCACATAGAAAATTGTTTTGAATTACTTATTCAATTTTAAACACTTTTCATATTCATAGTTTTATCAGATTCTAAAATATACATAAAGAATATAAATCAATATAGTTTTAATTGAAAATGGCAAACTAGTTAATAGTTTGGATAGTTAAAATAATTAATTTTGAAAATAGAAAATAGTTTTGAATTATCTATTCAATTTCAAACACTTTTCATTTTTATAGTTTTGTCAAATACTCAAATATGCAAAAAGAATATTAATAAACATAGTTTTTAATTAAAAATGGCAAAATATTTAATAGTTAGGATAGTTAAAGTAATTAATTTTTAAAATAGAAAATAGTTTTGAATTATGTATTCAATTTCAAACACTTTTCATTTTTATAGTTTTGTTAAATTCTTAAATATGCAAACAGAATACTAAACAAATAAAAGAAAAAACAGAAAATAGGCCTTTAGTCCCAGTCCGTGCCACAGACCGGGACTAAAGGCCCTGGCCGCTGAAATCCCCACCCGAGGCCTTTAGTCCCGGGCGGTGGCACGGACCGGGACTAAAGGCCCCCCTTTAGTCCCGGTCCGTGCCACCGCCCGGGACTAAAGGTCCCGGGGTATAAAACTGGCGCCTTCTTCCCCAGGTTTCGGACTTACCGTTTTCGCGCGCGAGGAATTGCCGAAGACGCCGCCAGGCTGCCCGAGCTCGCCGCCGCGCCGCCGCGCCACCGCGCCCCGCCGCCGCGCCCGAGCTCGCCGCCGCGCCCCGCCGCGCCCAGCCACCTCGCCCCGCCGCCGCGCGCCCAGCCACCGCGCCCAGCCGCCGCGCCCAGCCACCGCCGCCGCGCCCAGCCACCGCCGCCGCGCCCAGCCGCCGCCGCCGCGCCCAGCCGTCGCGCCCAGCCACCGCCGCCTGCAAGGTAATTTTAAAAAAAAATTATTTTAGATATAGTTAGTGTTAGGGTATTTTAGTGTTAGTGTTAGGGTATTTTAGTGTTAGTGTTAGGGTATAGTTAGTGTTAGGGTATTTTAGTTAGTGTTAGGGTATTTTAGATATAGAATTATTTTAGATATAGTTAGTGTTAGGGTATTTTAGTTATAGTTAGTGTTAGGGTATTTTAGATATAGAATTATTTTAGATATAGTTAGTGTTAGGGTATAGTTAGTGTTAGGGTATTTTAGTGTTAGTGTTAGGGTATTTTAGATATAGAATTATTTTAGATATAGTTAGTGTTAGGGTATTTTAGTTATAGTTAGTGTTAGGGTATTTTAGATATAGAATTATTTTAGATATAGTTATAGTTAGATATAGAATTATTTTAGAGATTTATTTTAGAGATAGAATTATTTTAGATATAGTTATAGTTAGTGTTAGGGTATTTTAGAGATAGAATTATTTTAGTGTTAGGGTATTTTAGATATAGAATTATTTTAGTTATAGTTAGTGTTAGTTTATTAGTTAATAGAATTTATTTGCGCGCGAGATATAGAATTATTTTGCAAATAGAAATAGAATTATTTTGCATCATATATAGTTTGTTAGTTTATTAGTTAATCAAATGTTCGTTTTTTGCAGAACTATGGATCCACATAGCAGGAACCTCGAAGAGGAAGAACTTATCGAAGATATAATCAAAGACGCCCCCGACGTTGAACCTGCAGAATCTCCGTCGTCATATCTAAACCCCTCCGGAGATGGAATGGAGGTTGATCGACACGAAGATGAAGCTGATGGGGCCGGAGATAGCTCCAATGACGGAGAAGGTGATAGCTCCACTGATGGAGAAGCCGGTGGAGAAATAATAAAGTCCGGCGAGGTATACATATGAAGTTCGACAATCACTTGTAATATGTGAAAAATATTGGAGATAGCTCTATATTGTATACATATACATTCATTTGACGAATGTTTCTCCCTCTTAGGCCTCCACATCGAGCAAAGCTACGAAACGAGGCCCGACTAAAAAGTTGGACGCACGGACGCATTACACCTTTGAGGTGATATTGCCTACGGGCGAACCAAAGCTTCCTAAGAATGCTGCTGACACATTCAAGAAGCAATGCGGAGTTCTCGTTAGGGATCACGTCCCGATCAGCGTTCGGGAGTGGAACAAGCGCAAAGGGGCAGCCGATAGTGACTATGTCGCCGAAAGGTACAAAGATAATCTTTGGAATGATATCATGTCACATTTCAACCTGCCAGAATGTGAGAATGAAGACGCCGCAAAAAAACTGAGGGCCAAAGTCAAGCAGTGGACTCTAAAGAAGATGGCCGAACTGTTCCGTAGCTGGAAGAAGCTATGGAAAGACTATCTGAAGACAAAGAAAGTGTCAGTATTCGAGGGGTATCTAGCCAAGCAGGCGAATCACTGGAAGGCATTTCAGGAGTACAAGCAGTCAGAAGATGCCAAGGCATTATCAGAAAAGAACAAGAAAAATGCCGACAAGAAGAAATATCACCACACGCTGGGGCCAGGGGGCTATGAGACTGCCACCCAAAGTGGGATAAGAAAGAGCAAGATCTGCTAGCTAAAGGCATCGTACCTGAACCCATCCGTGATGAGTGGGAAATGAGAGCAAGGAATTGGTTCCTTGCGCATGGTGGTTCGTACGACGAAGAAACAGGGGACCTCATCTGCAGTGGCGGTCTTAGGATACCCAGGGAGAATTGGAAAAAGATAGTGAAAGAAATTAAAGAGGGAAAAAGACAGTTCACTGCAGATAGAGAGAAAGATTTGCTCACACTGGTCCTCGGCAATGACGAACATGGAGGACGAACGCGAGGCTTCGGTCCTTCTTACCCGTGGTGGCTTGGGTTTGCCAGAGACCAAGACACTTACAGAAGTCGGGCGAGAGCAAAGAAGCGACAGCAGGATGAGGAGAATGACAAGTTCAACCAGTTGCTTGCCAGGCTTAACGAGCAACAGAAGCAGATTGACGAGCTTAGAGGAGTAGCGCGCCAGGAAGATCCTGGACTCGATATTATCGGCGCCCCATCTAAGCGGAAAAGCAGCGTGGCTGAATCTGAGGCCCCGCCCGACGATGCACGAAGAATGATAGAGGGCGGTCCCGGCTACCCCGTGGATGGAATCAAGGAGTCAACATCATGTGAACTCCATCAGAAATTCAAGAACATATCCATGAAGGTGGTCGTCGGACAAGCTTTACCTTCTGGCCCTGATGCACGCTGGCATGGCCGTGAGATTCCAGTTGGCTTTGCTAAAGTCGGGGTGGATGAAATCATGGCGGGGTTTCATGATATGGAGCTCGACATGGCTGGACCCGAAGATGAGAGGACACTCGGAGAAGTACTGGGTGGAGTCATCCTATGGGACAAGAACTACATCAAGCTTCCAGGCTCGGCCCCAAGGACAACACCGCCTCCGAGTCGTCGCAGGTCACCTACACCTCCATCACCTCCAAGCCCTCCACATGACGACGGCCACCACAACACGAGTCCATCTCGATCACCGCCGCCGGACTTGGGTCGGCCGTCTCCGCCGCCGCCCGCTAAGGATACTAAGCGGAAGCGTGCCAGCAAGAACGCTCCGTCCATGAGTTCTAAGCGACGGAGCTCCCCAAAGCGCAAACTGTCGCCCCTCCCAAAGGTACCTCATGCTAATCTTCCTATCAGACCTTATGATCGTACCGACGAGGAAAACGCCAGGATAGCAAAGGAACATTATGAGGCGCAGATGAAAAAGAAGGAACCCGAGCCCCGCCCGGAATACACCGAGAAGCAAATAGCATATGCAAAATACTTCATGACCCTTCCATCACAGTATGACTTACACCACAAGCCTGACGACTATACACGCACATTGCAGAAGGAAGGGCAAAAGAGCAAGTCACGTGCAAGTGCAAGTGCAAGTGGGAGCAAATCAAGTTCAACTACAAGCAAAATAAGATCAGACGTTCCTCAGCTTGGACAACAGGCCAAACAGTCGATCCCACCCCTCAGGGTGTTACCCGAGAATGTTCCCTCTCTGGTGCAGGGGCAAGATTTGGGATTAGCAAAGAAGTGGGCGGATGAATGGGGTATCCCGGTTGAAGTCATTCTGGCTTCCCAAGACGACGTGGTACCCAAGGCTGTGGTAGCCCCTAAGCCACAGTTTGTCATGGGAGCGCCTTTGGTCAGCAAAGATAAGTTTGATGATCTCCCAACAAATATGCATTACTTGCATACATGGTACTTAAGTGAATCAAAGAAAGGGAGAACGATGATCGTGGCGCTTGTCCCACGGGAGTACTACGGCCGTCCCGAAGACATCCATATCGACTTTGATGAACTCTTCCAGATGTACAATGCCGACGCCCTCGACAAATCGCTTATGAGTTGCTATTGTCTGTAAGTTTTTCAATTCGTTGTCTACATATAACTTGTTCAATTATTTCAATTCATTGTCTACATATAACTTGTTCAGTTATTTCAATTCATTTTCTACATATAACTTGTTCCGTTCTGACTTGTACTCTATTATGCAGAATGAAGATTCTGGAATGTAAAAGTAGGAACATCCTAAATATTGGGTTTATTGACCCAGATAAAATACATATAAAGACGCTAACTGATAACCCCAAGGAGACGGAGGAAAACCTTCTAAGGTTTCTAACAGATCAAAATTACTGTGACCACATACTGTTTCCATACAACTTCAAGTGAGGGTCTTACTCTGTTGTGTCCATTCACTTATGAGTGTAATTGATAAGTTACTGACACATATATATATATACATGTGCAGCTACCACTGGATTCTGTTGGACATTCAAATTGATAAGGGAAGAGTTGATGCCTTCGACCCATTATCGAGACCCTTGGAACAGTTCCAAAGCCTGCAGGACATGCTCCAAGGGTAATTTCAATCATTCTTGCGCTCTATCGGTCTCTTTCGATGATTTTCTGATATATCAATTAATGAAAAACTTAGCAAATCATTTTCCTTGTCGGGCAGGGTTTGGAAGCGGTTCAAGTGCGTGACTCCCGGTATCCGGCATGAGAAGCTGACCTTTAGAGCGGCTCAGGTAAGTAGTAGTATGATATACTTCTATTTTCAATACTTTTGTAATGCTAGATTATTATTTTGATTATATATATTCTATTCTCGTAAAGTGCGACCAGCAGCCACGGGGGACGCATCTATATGGATACTATGTTTGCGAGACCATTCGCACGTTTACCTCTGAGCACAAGGATTACAGATACGATGTAAGCAATAAACATTCACACCTCTATTTTTACTCGTCATTCTTTGTTATCATGATTGATATTCATATTCATCTCCTCTTCTTATATAGTACACGGCCATGCGGGAGAAGTACCTACCAGAGCAACGCGCGATTGCTGTTGCAGAGGAGCTGGCGACCTTTCTGAGAATAGAAGCTATAGACGACAAAGGACGATTTAGTGTAGCTAGGGGCCATTACTAATGTTGGTCCATGTAATCGAATAGACGGGCTCTTGTCCCGATAATTCTGATCTCCATATAATTGTATATATATGCTCGCTTGTAAGATAAGTTAATCTTATATATATGCATAAACTAATTCCCGAACACCAAGGCACCAAACGAGGCATCACGTTAATCCCCCACCTAAAACCCTAAAACCCCTAAACCCTAAAACCCTACAGCAAAAAACAAAAATCTGCAGATGACCTTTAGTCCCGGTCTGTGTTACAAACCGGGACTAAAGGTCCTGGCCCTGATTCGCTCCGAGGTGCCCACGTGGACACCCTCCAGTCCCGGCTGGTAAGCGGGCCGGGACTAAAGGTTCAGCCTTTAGTCCCGCGGCTGGGGTCCCGGTTTGCAAACCGGGACTAAAGCCCCTTACGGGCCGGGACTGGAGGCCCCGTCCCCACTAGTGTGCGCTCTTCTGTCAGATTCATGAACTGGTTAGGCAGCTTGTAGGCTGTGTTGGATGGCGTTTTATTTGGTGGTGATTTGTAATAAGTGGTGCGTGAACCTATGTCTGAGGCTGCACGTTAGCATGCTCTCTGCGAACTGTAAAACCTGTGCCGTGGTGGTTTCTTAATGGAACCGGGGCAAGGCCCTCTTTTTCTAAAAAAATATCTGTGTACCTCTTCGATACATGTTTAACAGTTCGATATAGAGCGAGACAGAGCGAGGATAGAACGCTCGGTCGATATGGGATTATGTCCTTGAAATCGTATGGGGTGATATGAGCCATGTAATGACTTTATAATATGACAACTCTATAATTTGTATTATGCCAGGACATACTTTGATTGGCATATGTGAACTGTCATGTGACTAAAATTATTTGTATGTGGATATTGATGCTATGCATGATGTTGTGTTGATGCTCAAATATTTTCATCTGTATATATTCTCTATTTTATGTTGTTATGTTGTCTATTGTTTATCATATAATTGTAATATACTGGTATAAAAATATAGCTCCTATGTCAGATATACACGTTTAAAGCCTAAATCGTTCAATTTGGGCTAGTTGCAACTTGTTAGACCAAAACATGGGGTCAGTTGCAAAACGGATTTGATTTCTGTGTTCCGTGCAACAAATGCACCAAAGGTTGGTGTTGTGTGCAATTTCCTCCTTATCATTCACTATAAACCACAAACCCTAAACATAAACTCTAAACTCCAGCGAGCAAATGAATATATGTACAACATGTGCTGTTTTTTCTCTAAATATTGGCGTCTATAAAAGGATGACATTCTTGTTAGGTTTACGAGGATTCCTTCCGCTTCCTTTAAAAAAACAAAACCAATATAGAGTTTGTCATACAATTAGAAGCTATTGTTTTAAAATAGACTACACATGATTAGAGAAGTCTCTGAACTGCCCAGATCTTACTAGGATGAAGCTCGAAACAAGGCCGGGATATCCAAGGGCAGACATTCTTGAACCGGAAAATTAATTTGGCTTCAGGGCACATATGCTCCCACCACCAAAACATATATATTTCTAATTATTGAAATATTCTAACAAAAAATTCGTATGTACATCTTTACAAAATATCAAGTTTCTAGAAATTAATATTTTCTGTGGTTGATGTTAAAACATAAAACATGTCTCGCAAAAAACCTTACTTTTAGCACCGAACTCTTCCTTTTTACATTGGACAAATGACTAGTCGATTTTTCGTGAAACGACTTTGTGTGCATGTAAGATTTGAAGATGTACACTCGAATTTTTTGTTTGTATTTTTTAGAATTTTTAAAACATGTCAAAGATGTAATTTCAAATAAAGGGAGCCAAAACACCACTCACATTGCTCTCAACATCAAAATCTAGGACAATTTTGAAATAGAAGTTTTTGTTGGTACCCAGCTCAGATCAATACATGGATCGCATGGTCCTCCTTGAGGTGAGTCTTCACATAATCCGTCTAGCCCGAGCACCCTGCATTGCATATTTAGCTAACCACTTCCGCCAGAGAATCCAACCAAACTTTGTAGAGTTTGACAAGGACTAAAGAAATAGATATATCAATCTTGAAATATATAATGTATGTTGTATACATTATGAGAATGTATTTGATAGTGGTTCTTGTAATATAGATTGAAATTGTATGTATAGATACTTTTTCATAAATAATTGATCAAATTTAATAAAATTTGGCACTAAATAAAAATCAAATGCAACATATTTTTGGACGGAGGGAGTATTTAGGAATGAGAAAAAGTTAACTTATTTTTGGGGCGTAGAAGTGATCGTATTTTTCGGCACTAGAAGCGAGCTCATGTATAATTGAAAACCTACCTTCAACCGAAATAATGATGCCTAGTTTATTATCGTTTGACTTTGGAATTTTCAAAGTGTATTACTATTTTTGCACAACTCCTTTTTTAGCATTTGACTTCCTTTTCAATACATTGTTTCCATCTCACCCAAACATTGCATTTAGACCCCTTTTTCATTACTTATTTTGTTAGAACTCATCTTGCAATTACTTTTTCTGCAAAAAAAATCATATAATCAATAAATATTTATATATTTCAAGAAGTGAGTCTAGCTCACAAAAGTGGATATACAATCTACCCACCCAGATTCAAGTCCGCACAGACATAGATTTAGGTTCTTATTATAAAAAACACTGTAGGGGCTTCTCCTACCGTATTCCTTAAAAAAATATTTATATATTTTCACTAATCCATCGCAACACGTACTCCCAGGCTGGTGCTTTGGTCCAAAAAATATACTTATTCATACACAGGCTGGTGGATTGGCTTTTCAATGCGAGAAGGTGGTTCTACGACCGTGGCCGAAGACAAACAGTCGGTCCGAGGGCGGATACAGAGTATTGCAACGCAGTATCCGTCAAGGAAGAGTTGCCATGTTCCTTGAGGGTGCACTTTTAATACGTGTTATTTAGCTATTGAATGGATCCTCTATATATTTACTTTTGAAAAAACACTGGAATGGTACTCCTAATTCTCGTTTCCAGTTAACGTACAATGTAAAGATGAATCTGTTTACCAACTGCTGTGAAGAAAACAACCAAAAAAAGGTAGCCAGCCAAACGGTAAAAATAAGGAAAGAGAAAACTAATGTACTCCATAATAACGCTCAAAATCAACCTAAAACTTGTGAAAAAAACATTGTGCATGGTTTGTAAAAAGAATATAGCTCCAAATGGCGTAATTAGTGTACTCCCTCCATCCTTAAAAGTGTGCACTTCCAACTTTTTTTAGAGAGTCAAACAATTTCATACTTTGATCGAGTTTACGCAAAATACAACTACATTTATAAAATCAAGTAGCTATACGGTGAAAATTTATTTCAGCAGCATGGCTGAAATGATTCATGTGTGTGGTCACTCGTTGCGAAATGTGAGTATAATGTTCTGAAAGATCATCATGATCCTTTCCCCCTTCCATCCTAATTGAGCAATTGGTCTGTGGTTTGTTTATGGATTAAAGATCTTGAGTGTTAAAAGCTAGTTGTCGTATAGTTGAATCCTTGGATTTCAGTGAAATATTTTGTGGAAAATGATAATTGTTTGGCGATGGTGCCAAAATTATTTGCTTATTTTTGTGATTATGATTTGATATAAGTTGTGTTTACCAAATAATGAGCTTTATTAATTCAGCGACTATGTTTATGCAATCATTTGTAATCGTGCTGCCACCCAAGTCGGGGCTAAATGAAACAACACGCCGCTAAAGCCACACTTGCTTAACTATGCTAAAGCCACACTTGCTTAACTATGCTGAAGAATGCACCAAACTGTTGCTCACGCGGTCCACTTTCAATACTAAATTATCTTCATTCCATAGGCTCCCACAAGATGATAAGTTCTAATCCTTTTTTTGTTAGAGAACTTATTGCTTGGACGCAATCCAATTCTAATGTTTTTGGCCAATATCGTAAGTTGATCAAGTGTTTCAAACTATTTAGACTTGCCGGAACCTCACTTTTTTCGCCACTCGCACAAGCTGCAATAAAATTCCATTCTAAGAGGATCACACGACCAAGATGATCCATAATGATTATTCCAATTCAAGCATTCCTACATTGATGATCGCATTCCGCATTGATTTTGACTTTCACACTTATAGAGGTTATGCTTTGATGTAGTCGAAATACATTTGTATCTTTCAAATGTGCGTTTCTTCTAAAAAGCGTGTCTACATTTTTTTCAAAACTATCTTCCAATAAGGTGAAGCATGCGTTGAAATTAGTCAGCCAAGTTGTTTTTCATTTCTTTTTTTGTTATTGTTTTGTTCACAACAGTCATCCCGCCGCTCGACATCAATGAAATTAAATTACAAAGGGTAAGATCAACTCGTGATCTTGAGAGATGTGAGATCACACTTTAAGGAGAGGTCTGGCGCACATTTGGAAAGGCACTAGAGCGCTTGGGGCACAATGGTACGATTATTTTGAGAAATAAAAAAAATTAGGTCCCACCGAGACTTGAACTCGGGTTACAAGATTCAGAGTCTTGTGTCCTAACCACTAGACCATGGGACCTCTTGCATGAAATTTTTCGAAAACTCAATCTACTTATAATCCTGAGGGTCCCTTCTTTTTTCAACTCGAGCCACTCGGGTCATACTCGTCTCTCTACCCCAACAACAATGGATTTCCTGAATTTGCAGCCCCGTTCTAGCACAACTAGGAAAGTAAAGCACTGCCATGGTTGAGCATACATTAGTACTCGCTCAAAAGGGTCAAGTCAGATGTTGCATGAAAATAAAATAGTTAATGTTCTTTTGAGAGTGGACAAATGGAGCTCGAGCTCCATATAGCCTCTTTTTTTAGAAAAAAATCGACAGTGGCATTCAAAGTTTCAAAAAATTGGGGGCAAAAATCTTGATATAGATAATTATGAGATCTACTTGTGTGCAAAAAATAATCCAAAACTCATAGTATTTTAGGCTCAGCAAAAATAACAATTGCGTATTTGTTATTTTTGTTGAGCCTAAAATACTATGAGTTTCGGATTGAATTTTTGCATACTTGTAGATTTCATAATTGTCTACATCAAGATTTTTTGTCTCGGATTTTTTGAAACATGTAATGTGTTTTTTTTAAGGGCTACATGGAGCTTGAGCTCCATTTGAAGTTTCCGACGTTCTTTTATATTATATTCTGTATTATTTCATCCAACTGACCATCTATATCTAATGATGTGGTACTCCGTTCAGTTGATCAATAGGGCAAGTATTTTGTCTATAAATATATAGCATGGATATTTCTGAAATGGTATTACTACTATCTGAAAGAGACAGGAACATCTGATTTACTACTCAGACATCATTTCTACTCCATTCTGTCGGGCCGTCTTAATATTTACCGGAAGCTACAAGCTGGACCAGAGCGCTACACAGTAGTATCCTGCGACAACGAACCTACTAATCCCGGACCAGCGGCCAGTAGGGTTGGAGAAGAAAGATCGAAAAGGAGATAAAAGCCGCACGCTCAACGCTCAGGTTCGAAACGGCGTCTCTTTTCGCGCCATCCGGTATGTGAAGTCTTGGCGCCAAAAGTCGCTGAGGAGGCGGGAGGAGATTTCGCGCCAACGCCCAACGCTCAGGTTCGAAACGGCCAGCAAGGACGATCCTCGATCGCGCTAGCAGCTATCTCCAGATCCAGAAGAAGAGATGAACACAGTGTCAAGTGGTAGGCATCGATAGTGAAATAGTACTCCTACGGGCTACTGTGCTAGTGCTAGGTAGAGTAGCGGCATGGCGGTGCACCACGGAGTCCTGGAGAAAAGCTACAATGGCAACGGTCAGCTACAGCGACCGCAATTGCACATCCTACCCAGTTTGAAGTCAGCAGTTTTTCTGAAAAAGGGAGAAATAGTATAAACCGTCACACCGAAATTGGTCACGAAACAAGAACAAGTTCCTAAATTGGATCTTTCTTTTTTTTATGTGAAAATAATCCAACTTTTAGTCCTGTTATATCTGAATATAAAAGACAATCGAGATGTTTTTCAAGAAACAAAATCAAACTGTTGACAACTACAGACGGCTTCAGATAAACATATACTACTCCTACGAGCATCTCTACCAATGCCCCTCAAATAGGCTTTGGGGATATTGTCAAAAAATAGGCCGCACTAGCACACACACCCCCCAACCCGTACCGGCAACTTGAGTCACCTAATATGTTATCTGGCGCTACCGTGTTGGGTTCTTCGCGAAGGGGTCGGATCGGAGGCGCCGGCAACACTTGCCACGTCGGAATGGTCACGCGGGGCCATCCAAGCAGTGACCCACATGCCTCTATGCCTATGCGATTCGTGGAATGCCGTGAGCCTTGACCCTATCTCCGACGCCCAACAGCCGTGGCAAACCTATTGGAGGAGGACCTATGATCAATTCAATGAATTGCAAGACCTCTAGATACTACGCCAAGGTGGTCATGAACTGCAACAATAATGCACTTTCGCATAGATGGGGACTCATACAAGCTTTGCTGAACAAGTTTCATGGCTTTCTTCAGATAATTAGAAGAAGGCAAGAGAGTGGCCAGACAATGGAAGATTACGTGAGCTCAACCTTCCTGTAGTATTGGTTATTGAAATGCTTCTTTTCATAATATATATCTTCACCAATGTTATTCTTGTTAGTTGAAGGATGCACTATTCTTCTACGCGGTGTGGAGCAAGGAGAACGATTTTGCCCTAAGGCATATCTTCACCAAGCTTGAGTCTTGTCCTAAATGGGAGAAGACCCGCTACAATCCCGGTGACGGCAAGGTGGTCATGACATTGATGTGGACGGGCCGACACTGTCATCGGGTGCCTCGGTTGGCCGTCCAAATAGGCACAAGAGAGCCAAGGTGCAGAGAAATGGTGTAGCGTGTCAAGTGCAATGGAGGCATCGCTTGATAGCACGATAGCCAAGGTGGTGGCGAGCATAGAGGAAAGAGATGAAGAGAGAGACGACAAGAATGATGCTAGGTGGAAGGCATTGTTGGACAAGGCCGATGAAAAGATCAAATTTGAGAAGGTCAAAGTCAAAGTCGGCAAGGTCGCTACCCATGCCACCCTCCTACAAGCCATGAACGAAGCGTCGCGAGCCGCTGATACGTCTCCAACGTATCTATAATTTTTGATGCTCCATGCTTGTTTTTACACCATTTGCCTACTGTTTCGTTACACTTCGTGGCACTTTTATGCATTTTCCGGAACTAACCTACTAACAAGTTGCCACAGTGCCAGTTCCCTGTTTTCTGCTATTTTTGTGTTTTAGAAGTGATACACAGGAAATATTCTCGGAATTGGACAAAATAAGTTCTTGAAGTTTTATTTTGTCCGGGAGCTTCCAGAGATCCGAAGGAGAGTAGGAGGGGGGCCACAGGGGCCCCACACACCAGGCTAGCGTGGCCCAGGCCCTGGCCGCGCCGCCATGGTGTGAGGCCACCTGGCTCCACCTCTGACATCGCCCCTTCGCCTATAAAGACCCCCCGATAGAAAAAACCTAAGTACCCGATCACTTTTCCAGAACACATCGCGATCCGCCGCCGCCGTCGACCCGAAGATCGGGAGGGTCCAGAAGCTCTTCCCGGCACCCTGCCGGAGAGGGGAATCACCACCGGAGGTCTTCTTCATCGCCATGCTTGCCTCCGGAGCGATGAGTGAGTAGTCTACCTTGGACTATGAGTCCATAGCAGTAGCTAGATGGTTGTCTTCTCCACCATGTGCTTCATGTTTAGATCTCATGAGCTGCCCTACATGACTGAGATCACCGTTATGTAATTCTACAAGTTTGGTTTGTTGGGATCCGATGAATATTGGTGTTATGATTGAGTTGTTGTACTGAATTATATCTTTTGTTATCTCTATGTTGTTTATGATCTTGCATGCTCTCCGTTGTTAGTAGCTATCTTGGTCGAGTAGTTGCTAGTGACTCCAAGAGGGGGTATTTATGCTCGATAGTGGGTTCATGCCTCTATTTAACCTGGGGGAGTGACAGAAACCTCTAAGGTTGTAGATGTGCTGTTGCTATGAGGGAGAAAACAATATTCATATGCTCAAGGGCATATGCTTTGTTTACATTACACACTTTGCTTAATGCAATTATCTGTTGTTCGCAACTTAATACTTGTGGAGTTCTCGGATTGATTCGCCACAAGTGGATTATTAGTCATAGATGCAGTTGGATGGCGGTCTATGTATTTTGTTGTAATACCCAGAGTAAATCTCATAGTGATCTTCTGGACATATCACGTTTATCTTTATTCTATCAATTGCCCAACTGTAATTTGTTTACCCAGCATGTGTTATTTATCTTATGGAGAGACACCACTAATGAACTGTGGACCCCGGTCCTATTTCCATCATATTGCTATCACCTGTTTACTTTACTCGCACTGTTTACTTTACTCGCATACTTCTACTGTTTTCCACTCGATACGCTCATACCCTTTTTTCAAGCAAACCGGTGAGATTGACAACCTCGTCGCAAGTTGGGAACAAAGTACTTGGTTGTGTTGTGTGTAGGTTCCGCGTTGCAGCTAGCAAGCAAAGCTTGGACGAGGCGTCATACATAAATTGTCCGAAGCTGTCGCAAACTAGCAAGCATCACCTTCAGTCGTTATTGTCTGCTCTTCTCCTGATCGATATACCTTGGTTTCTTATCTGAGGGAAAACTAGCTGCTATATTCATCATACCTTTCTCTTGGGGTTCCCAACTGGCTGGTCATTCACCACGCACAAGGAATCTTCTGGTGTCGTCACCCACGCGCCAGCAGCTCTTTTTCTGGCGCCGTTGCCGGGGATTATAGAAGAATAAGCTCCCACATCAACTACATATTCCCACGTCAACTTGGCACCAGCAGCTCTTTTTCTGGCGCCGCTGCCGGGGAAGAGTGGAAGACTTCTGCGAGGGGAGTTTTTTGCACGCATATTGATACGTCTCCAAAGTATCTATAATTTTTGATGCTCCATGCTTGTTTTTACACCATTTGCCTATTGTTTCATTACACTTCGTGGCACTTTTATGCATTTTCTGGAACTAACCTATTAACGAGTTGCCACAGTGCCAGTTTCCTGTTTTCTGCTGTTTTTGTGTTTCAGAAGTGATACACAGGAAATATTCTCGGAATTGGACGAAACAAGTTCCTGAAGTCTTATTTTACCCGGAAGCTTCCAGAGATCCGAAGAGGAGTAGGAGGGGGGCCACCAGGGCCCCACACGCAGGGGTGGCGCGGCCAGGCCCCTGGCCGCGCGGGCCCCACGTGAGGGCGCCTGGCTCCTCCTCTGACATCGCCCCTTCGCCTATAAAGACCCCCCGACGGAAAAAACCTAAGTACCCGATCAGATTTCCAGAACACATTGCGATCCGCCGCCGCCGTCGACCCGAAGATCGGGAGGGTCCAGAAGCTCTTCCCAGCACCCTGCCGGAGAGGGGAATCGCCACCGAAGGTCTTCTTCATCGCCATGCTTGCCTCCGGAGCGATGAGTGAGTAGTCTACCTTGGACTATGGGTCCATAGCAGTAGCTAGATGGTTGTCTTCTCCACCATGTGCTTCATGTTTAGATCTCATGAGCTGCCCTACATGATTGAGATCACCGTTATGTAATTCTACATGTTTGGTTTGTTGGGATCCGATGAATATTGGTGTTTATGATTAAGTTGCTGTACTGAATATTATCTTTTGTTATCTCTATGTTGTTTATGATCTTGCATGCTCTTTGTTGTTAGTAGCTATCTTGGCCGAGTAGTTGCTAGTGACTCCAAGAGGGGGTATTTATGCTCGATAGTGGGTTCATGCCTCTATTTAATCTGGGGGAGTGACAGAAACCTCTAAGGTTGTAGATGTGCTGTTGCTACTAGGGAGAAAACAACATTCATATGCTCAAGGGCATATGCTTTGTTTACATTACACACTTTGCTTAATGCAATTATCCGTTGTTTGCAACTTAATACTTTTGGGGTGTTCGGATTGATATCCCCGGGAGTGGATTATTAGTCATAGATGCAGTTGGATGGCGGTCTATGTATTTTGTTGTAATGCCCAGAGTAAATCTCATAGTGATCTTCTTGACATATCACGTTTATCTTTATTCTATCAATTGCCCAACTGTAATTTGTTTACCCAGCATGTGTTATTTTATCTATGGAGAGACACCACTAGTGAACTGTGGACCCCAATCCTATTTCCATCATATTGCTATCACCTGTTTACTTTACTCGCACTGTTTACTTTACTCGCATACTATATTATTTTCCACTCGATACGCTCATAATCTTTGTTTCAAGCAAACCGGTGAGATTGACAACCTCATCGCAAGTTGGGAACAAAGTACTTGGTTGTGTGTGTGCAGGTTCCGCATCACCTTCAGTCGTTTGTCTCTCCTCTCCTGACCGATATTAAACCTTGGTTTCTTAACTGAGGGAAAACTAGCTGCTATACTCATCATACCTTCCTCTTGGGGTTCCCAACGGGCTGGTTATCCACCAGGCACAAGGACAGTCTGCTCCCACGTTAACCACCAGCTAGCAGCTAATTTTCTGGCGTCGTTGATGGGGAGGAAGAGAAGACTTGTTTTCGCACGCACATCCTTTACTTTGTTGTTGTTTTGCTTTACTTTATTTATTTTACTTGCATTGCTTTTTATCAAAAACCCAAAAAAATTAGAATCCTTGGTTGTTGTTTTTACTTGTTTACTTTCGTTTTGCTGAAATGGCCAATTCTGAAAACACCAAGTTGTGTGACTTTACTAGCACAAACAATAGTGATTTTATCTGCACTCCTATTGCACCACCTGCTACTGCTGCAAACTTTTATGAGATTAAGCCTGCTTTGTTGAACCTTGTTATGAAAGAGCAATTTTCTGGTGCTAGTACTGAAGATGCTGCAGCTCATCTCAACAATTTTGTTGAGCTATGTGAGATGCAGAAATATAAGGATGTTGATAGTGATATTATTAAGCTCAAGTTGTTTCCTTTTTCTTTGAGAGGAAAAGCTAAAGATTGGTTGTTGTCTTTGACTAAGAATTGTATAGATTCATGGGCTAAGTGTAAGGATGCTTTTATTGGTAGATACTATCCTCCTGCTAAGATTATATCTCTGCGTAGCAATATTATGAAGTTTACTCAGTTTGATAATGAACATGTTGCTCAAGCTTGGGAAAGAATGAAATCTATGATAAAGAATTGCCCCACTCATGGACTGACTACTTGGATGATTATCCAAACTTTTTATGCAGGACTGAATTTTTCTTCAAGGAACCTACTTGATTCAGCTGCTGGAGGCACTTTTATGTCCCTTACCTTGGGCGCCGCAATAAAGCTACTTGACAACATGATGGTAAATTATTCCGAATGGCACACCGAGAGAGCTCCACAAGGTAAGAAGGTAAATTCTGTTGAGGAAACCTCTTCCTTAAGTGATAAGATTGATACCATTATGGCTATGCTTACTAATGATAGGACTCATGTTGATCCTAATAATGTTCCTTTGGCCTCTTTGGTTGCTCAAGAAGAGCATGTTGATGTGAATTTCATTAGAAACAATAATTTTAACAACAATGCTTATAGGAACAATTTTGCTAGTAACAATTATAGGCCGTATCCTTCTACCAATGGTAATGGTTATGGTAACTCTTATGGTAATTCCTACAACAACACTAGGGCCGCGCCCTCCGAGCTTGAGGTAATGCTCAAGGACTTCATCGGTAAGCAAACTGCTTTTAACAAGTCTGTTGAGGAAAAGTTAGGCAAAATTGATATTCTTGCTTCTAAAGTTGATAGCCTTGCTCATGATGTTGAAATTCTGAAATTAAAAGTGTTGCCTAATGATGCGAAAGAGAACAATGTTTTTGCTACCGCTAATGCTATTCAAGTTGGAATTGATGAAAATATTAGATTGTTAGCGGAATTGCATGCCAGGTGGGAAAGAAAAGATGAGATGGCTAGAGAGATGAAGGTATGTACTATTACTACCTCTAATGATATTGCTCCTACTGGTAGCAATCCTCTTACTTTGATTGGTGTAGAGAAAACTCCCACTCCTTGTGTTAAAAAACCTAAAACTACCAAAACTTTTTCTCAAAAGAGTGCTGAAATTTTTCGGAGTGTAGGAGATGATAGCTCTATTTCTTTTAATGATTTTGATGTTGATGGCTGCAATATATCTGAAGTTATTTTGTTTTTGCAAAAGCTTGCTTTGACTCCCAATGCTAGTTCTCTAAATATTGCTTTTACTAAGCATATTACCAATGCTCTCATAAAGATTAGGGATGAAAAGTTGAAGCAAAAAGCCTCTGTTCCCAAGAAGTTAGAAGATGGTTGGGAACCCATCATTGATATGCATGTTAATGGTTATGATTGCCATGCTTTATGTGATCTAGGTGCTAGTATTTCTATCATGCCTAGAAAGATTTATGACATGCTTGATTTACCACCGCTTGAAAAATGTTATTTTGATGTTCCTATTGCTGATGTTGCTAAGAAGAAACCTTTGGGAAGAATTAATGATGTTCTTATTGTGGTTAACAATAACCTTGTTCCCGTTGATTTTCTTGTTATGGACGTTGAATGCCATGCTTCACGTCCTATTATTTTGGGAAGACCCTTTCTTCGAACTATAGGTGCCATCATTGATATGAGGGAAGGCACCATCAAATATCAATTCACACTCAAGAAAGGTATGGAACACTTCCCTAGGAAAAGAAAGAAATTACTTTTTGACTCTATTCTTAGAGCAAATTATGAGTTTGATGCTTCATCACTTGATATTACTTGATTCGCAATTTTCTGCGCCTAGCTCAAAGGCGTTAAAGAAAAGCACTCTTGGGAGATAACCCAATGTTTTCTTTTCAGTACTTTTTCTTTTATTTGAGTCTTGGAAGTCATTACTACTGTAATGACCGCTCCTTATCTTGTTTATTTCATTTTTGTGCCAAGAGAAGCCTCTAATTTGAGTGAGGTAAAGATTTGGGGATGTTGCTGTCCTGAAACTATTTTCGGTGCTGCACCGTAAAAATTCGTATAAATTCTCTGTTTATCTTTTGGACCTGCGATTTCTTGTGCATATGCCCCAGGTTATATCCAAACTTTTCTTAGTTGAACACTTTTTGATTTGAGCAACAGAAAATACCTCAAAAATTCGACCTTTGTCAGCTGTTCAGTTTTGACAGATTTCTCTCAATATTTGTGTTTGCCACTTTATCGCTTTCTTTTGAGTTCTTTTGATCACGGAACTTTTTAGGAGGTTGCTACAGTAGTATTTGCTATATATGTGGTGGTTTTGAGTTGAAACCTGAAGCAAAAAGAGGTTGATTATATGTTATGCTTACACTAATGTTGCTAATAGAATTGTGTTTAGTTTTGTATGAAAGAAGTTTTCAAGTGTAGGGATTGGAGAATGATGAGATGAGTGAAGAATGGACAAAAGCTCAAGCTTGGGGATGCCCATGCATCACCCCAAGAAATATCCAAGAAGTACAAGCGTCAAAGCTTGGGGATGCCCCCGAGGCACCCCTTCTTCATCGGCAAAAATCAGGTCACCTTTCAAAACACTATATTTTTATTGCTTCATGCACTATGTGTTTTTCTTGGAGCGTCAGTTGTTTTAGTTTTCTTAGTTGGTTTAGTTTGTTTGTTTGCTGCAATAAATGGTTGGACCCCAACAAATTTCTTTTGGAGGAGATGTACTCGTTTTCATTTGCCAAGAACACTCCGTTTTTCATTCTTACAATTTCACCGAGTGTTCTTCTTTTTCTGCTACTGCTTTTGGTTTTCGTTTTTGCCTTGATATGCGTTCAGACCTTGTCATATCTTTTCATCAAGGTGTATTTTTGCATCTGATATTTATTGGTTTTCATCAAAAGAGGTGTTTATAAAAATTTCAAATGGTGTTGGAAAAGAGAAAAAGCTTTGTGCAAAATAGTGGTACAAGAAGGAGCTTGTGTAGACTGCGGCTTAGGCTTTTTCATGTCATGCTTGATGTCTTTTTGATAGTATGCTTAGTGGTTTTTCTGTAGCATGACTTGTCTCAAATAACTGAGATTGCTTAATGAGCCTTTGAAAAAATCATGCGTTGTTTTTATTGTATGGAAGCATTATTTTTGGTTTTCTCCTTGATGCTTTATTTGGGTTGACTTGGCGCATGCTCACACATGTTAGACTCTTACAAAGTCGCCAATAGCCTTCATGATCATTTAGTTTTTGACTTTTGATGCCATCTTATGCTTCTTTTAATGTCGCTTTGTCGCTTTGCATGATTATGGCCATTACTGCTCTCTTAGTTGGTCGCTCCCAGTCTTTTGCTAGCCCTCGCCTTGTACTGAGTATGAGCTCTACTCGTGCATCCAACTCCTAAAAGCCAAAGTTTTCCAAAGTGTCCACCATACATACCTACTAGCAATTTGCTATTCCAAGTAAATTTGACTTGCTTTTATTTTCTCTTCAAATTAAACTCTTACCAGTGTTATGCGAAATTCGGTCAGTAAAGCTCTCACGAACCGGAAGGCACACTTTACTTTTTCCTGTTCTTAAAAATTTGACATTGTGGTCTCTTATGTTGAGTTGTTATGCTTGCAAGTTGTAAGTTGGATTCTAGCCCATCCATGCTGTCATGGGGCAAGCTTTCAACATTGCACTTCTTATTTGAGTTGATATCGTGATCTTTTGTTTATGGATGCCCGCGGTGTGAAATGAATTGGGAATCTTGTGGGGATCATGGAGTTTGTATATGTGTTAGGGAAACGCCGGGCCGCCAATCTAAGCCATGCATAATTCATGGTGGAAATTTGCAGCATACCCATGGTGAACATTCGACGACGCATCTCACAATAAAAAGCTAAACAAAAGGCAAATAAAAGAGATGTCGAGGTATTCATTGTCTGCTTGTCGTGTCATTTTGGTGTGGGCTTGTTCCATGTCATCGGGCATGGAGGTACCCCATTGGCGGTTCTCAATGATACGCATATACTTACAATGACAAGAGCCTTGCTTGGGACTCTAAGTAAAGTAGCATGAGGTTTGGGTACTCGTATTCACGGGGCACAAGGTTTTCAACTTATGATTTGTCAAGCATATGCATCATAATTGTTCTCGCATTAACTTTAACCATTCAAGATGCTTATGATGGGGGCAATGAGAGCTCAAAGCCGGTAAGTACCATAATTTTTGAAGGTTATAAAACTTGCAATCACTGCTTCCCTCTGCGAAGGGCCTTTCTTCTACTTTTATGTTGAGTCACCACCTTCTTTCTTTATGCACCATTAAGAGAGCATAGTTGTCATTCTTAGTGTGATATGCATTGTCCCAAAGTTCATTGATTGATTCATATTATTGGTTTCACTTGTTCTTAAATTATTTGTATCTAGTCGCCCTCTTAAACTTGAAGGTGTCCTATGCATTTATGTTTTGCTCTCTTTGAAGGACAAGCTGAAAACCATTTGTATGTTTTTCCTTATGATTTGAACACACGTTTGACTTTCATTGTTTCATTTTCATGATCTTTTGTTTGTGTTCATTTACATGTTTACAACATGGTTGCTAAGTTCTTATTGTTATGATTATATCTTCATGCCCATGTTTTAAGTTTTTATGATCCCAGCTCACAAATGCTTACATATATGATCAAGATTGTGTAGGTGCATGTCACCTCAAAAATTATTCTTTTGTTATCACTTACCTCCTCGAGGACGAGCAGGAGTTAAGCTTGGGGATGCTTGATACGTTTCCAACGTATCTATAATTTTTGATGCTCCATGCTTGTTTTTACACTATTTGCCTATTGTTTCGTTACACTTCGTGGCACTTTTATGCATTTTCCGGAACTAACCTATTAACGAGTTGCCACAGTGCCAGTTTCCTGTTTTCTGCTGTTTTGTGTTTCAGAAGTGATACATAGGAAATATTCTCGGAATTGGACGAAACAAGTTCCTGAAGTCTTATTTTACCCGGAAGCTTCCAGAGATCCAAAGAGGAGTAGGAGGGGGGCCACCAGGGCCCCACACGCAGGGGTGGCGCGGCTAGGCCCCTGGCCGCGCAGGCCCCGCGTGAGGGCGCCTGGCTCCTCCTCTGACATCGCCCCTTCGCCTATAAAGACCCCCCGACGGAAAAAACCTAAGTACCCGATCAGATTTCCAGAACACATCGCGATCCGCCGCCGCCATCGACCCGAAGATCGGGAGGGTCCAGAAGCTCTTCCCGGCACCCTGCCGGAGAGGGGAATCGCCACCGGAGGTCTTCTTCATCGCCATGCTTGCCTCCGGAGCGATGAGTGAGTAGTCTACCTTGGACTATGGGTCCATAGCAGTAGCTAGATGGTTGTCTTCTCCACCATGTGCTTCATGTTTAGATCTCATGAGCTGCCCTACATGATTGAGATCACCGTTATGTAATTCTACATGTTTGGTTTGTTGGGATTCGATGAATATTGGTGTTTATGATTAAGTTGCTGTACTGAATATTATCTTTTGTTATCTCTATGTTGTTTATGATCTTTCATGCTCTCCGTTGTTAGTAGCTATCTTGGCCGAGTAGTTGCTAGTGACTCCAAGAGGGGGTATTTATGCTCGATAGTGGGTTCATGCCTCTATTTAATCTGGGGGAGTGACAGAAACCTCTAAGGTTGTAGATGTGCTATTGATACTAGGGAGAAAACAACATTCATATGCTCAAGGGCATATGCTTTGTTTACATTACACACTTTGCTTAATGCAATTATCCGTTGTTCGCAACTTAAAACTTTTGGGGTGTTCGGATTGATATCCCCGGGAGTGGATTATTAGTCATAGATGCACTTGGATGGCGGTCTATATATTTTGTTGTAATGCCCAGAGTAAATCTCATAGTGATCTTTGTTGATATATCACGTTTATCTTTATTCTATCAATTGCCCAACTATAATTTGTTTACCCAGCATGTGTTATTTTATCTATGGAGAGACACCACTAGTGAACTGTGGACCCCGGTCCTATTTCCATCATATTGCTATCACCTGTTTACTTTACTCGCACTGTTTACTTTACTCGCATACTATATTGTTTTCCACTCGATACACTCATAATCTTTGTTTCAAGCAAACCGGTGAGATTGACAACCTCATCGCAAGTTGGGAACAAAGTACTTGGTTGTGTGTGTGCAGGTTCCGCATCACCTTCAGTCGTTTGTCTCTCCTCCCCTGACCGATATTAAACCTTGGTTTCTTAACTGAGGGGAAACTAGCTGCTATACTCATCATACCTTCCTCTTGGGGTTCCCAACGGGCTGGTTATCCACCACGCACAAGGACAGTCTGCTCCCACGTTAACCACCAGCTAGCACACATCCTTTACTTTGTTATTGTTTTGCTTTACTTTATTTATTTTACCTGCATCGTTTTATATCAAAAACCCAAAAAAATTAGAATCCTTGGTAGTTGTTTATTATGTCTAGTTCAGTTGCTACTACTATGTCACCTGAGGACATGATTTTTACTTTTAAACAGAAGGATGAGGAAAGTTTTAAAGAAGCTTGGTCTAGAATTTATGATTGGCATAGAAAAACTGAACCTAAAATGACCTTGAGTTTGCTTCTTAGTAGCTTTTACTTTGGACTTGCTCTTCGTTATAGATATGCTTTGGATGCTACTGCAGAAGGAGATTTTCTTCATTGTGATGGAGATCAAGCCTTCAACATTATAAAAAAGTTGATTACAATTTATAGCATGCCAACCTATTTTGATTCCTCTCTTGTGTGCATTTTTAATAGACTTGATACTCTTGAGACTCGCACTGCTAGCTTGAATTCTTGCTACAATACTTTGCGCCAGCATTTTGATTATGTGCCAACAAATTCTGAACCTTCGAGTTGGTATCCTATGGTAAAAATCACCATTAGTGGTGAAACTTTTCATGCTCGTTGTGATATTATGTCTGAATTTTGTCTCATGCCAAAGGATGTTTATGAATCTTTGAGCCTTTGGAAGCTTTCTGAGGGGGGAGAAGGAATTTCTCTTACTAACAATGCCACTATATTTCCCATTGGAATAGCTGAAGGAGTTTTTACAAAAGTCCTAGGAAGAATGATATCTACTGATTATCTTGTTATTGAATGTGTAGGAAAAGGACAAATCACACTTGGAAGATCCCTCCTGAAGCTCCTGGGCGCCGTCACTGATGTGGGAAAAGGCAATATAAGATTTATCTCTCCACCTTGCAATAACCATGTCTTCCCTAGAGTCAAGAGCAAAGGTAAGAAAGGAAGACGTAAGGCACCCGCTGATCCTAGCACTTCATCACTTGATGTTACTTGATTCGCAATTTTCTGCGCCTAGCTCAAAGGCGTTAAAGAAAAGCACTCTTGGGAGATAACCCAATGTTTTATTTTCAGTACTTTTTCTTTTATTTGAGTCTTGGAAGTCATTACTACTGTAATGACCGCTCCTTATCTTGTTTATTTCGTTTTTGTGCCAAGAGAAGCCTCTAATTTGAGTGAGGTAAAGATTTGGGGATGTTGCTGTCCTGAAACTGTTTTCGGTGCTGCACCGTAAAAATTCGTATAAATTCTCTGTATATCTTTTGGACCTGCTATTTCTTGTGCATATGACCCAGGTTATATCCAAACTTTCGTTAGTTGAACACTTTTTTATTTGAGCAACAGAAAACCCCTCAAAAATTCGACTTTTGTCAGCTGTTATGTTTTGACAGATTTCTGCCAATATTTGTGTTTGCCGCTTTATCGCTTTCTTTTGAGTTCTTTTGATCATGAAACTTTTGGGGAAGTTGCTACAATAGTATATGCTTTATATGTGGTGGTTTTGGGTTGAAACCTGAAGCAAAAAGAGGTTGATTATATGTTATGCCTACACTAATGTTGCTAATAGAATTGTGTTTAGTTTTGTATGAAGGAAGTTTTCAAGTGTAGGGATTGGAGAATGATGAGATGAGTTGAAGAATGGACAAAAGCTCAAGCTTGGGAATGCCCATGCATCACCCCAAGAAATATCCAAGAAGTACAAGCATCAGAGCTTGGGGATGCCCCCGAGGCACCCCTTCTTCATCGGCAAAAATCAGGTCACCTTTTAAGACACTATATTTTTATTGCTTCATGCACTATGTGTTTTTCTTGGAGCGTCAGTTGTTGTAGTTTTCTTAGTTAGTTTAGTTTTGTTTGCTGCAATAAATGGTTGGACCCCAACAAATTTCCTTTGGAGGAGATGTACTCGTTTTTATTTGCCAAGAACACTCTGTTTTTCATTCTTACAATTTCACCGGGTGTTCTTCTTTTTCTGCTACTGCTTTTGGTTTTCGTTTTCGCCTTGATTTGCGTTCAGACCTTGTCATATCTTTTCATCAAGGTGTATTTTTGCCTCTGATCTTTATTGGTTTTCATCAAAAGAGGTGTTTATAAAAATTTCAAATGGTGTTGGAAAAGAGAAAAAGCTTTGTGCAAAATAGTGGTACAAGAAGGAGCTTGTGTAGACTGTGGCTTAGGCTTTTTCATGTAATGCTTGATGTATTTTTGATGGTATGCTTAGTGGTTTTGCTGTAGCATGACTTGTCTCAAATAACTGAGATTGCTTAATGAGCCTTTGAAAAAAATCATGCGTTGTTTTTAATTATTTGGAAGCATTATTTTGGTTTTCTCCTTGATACTTTATTTGGGTTGACTTGGCGCATGCTCACACATGTTAGACTCTTACAAAGTCGCCAATAGCCTCTATGATCATTTAGTTTTTGACTTTTGATGCCATCTTATGCTTCTTTTCATGTCGCTTTGTCGCTTTGCATGATTATGGCCATTATTGCTCTCTTAGTTGGTCGCTCCCAGTCTTTTGCTAGCCCTCGCCTTGTACTGAGTATGAGCTCTACTCGTGCATCCAACTCCTAAAAGCCAAAGTTTTCCAAAGTGTCCACCATACATACCTACTAGCAATTTGCTATTCCAAGTAAATTTGACTTGCTTTTATTTTCTCTTCAAATTAAACTCTTACCAGTGTTATGCGAAATTCGGTCAGTAAAGCTCTCACGAACCGGAAGACACACTTTACTTTTTCCTGTTCTAATTTTTTTGACATTGTGGTCTCTTATGTTGAGTTGTTATGCTTGCAAGTTGTAAGTTGGAGACTAGCCCAGCCATGCAGTCATGGGAAAGCTTTCAACATTGCACTTCTTATTTGAGTTGATATCGTCATCTTTTGTTTATGGATGCCTGCGGTGTGAAATGAATTGGGAATCTTGTGGGGATCATGGAGTTTGTATATGTGTTAGGGAAACGCCGGGCCGCTAATCTAAGCCATGCATAATTCATGGTGGAAATTTGCAGCATACCCATGGTGAACATTCGACGACGCATCTCACAATAAAAAGCTAAACAAATGGCAAATAAAAGAGATGTCGAGGTGTTCATTGCCTGCTTGTCCTGTCATTTTGATGTGGGCTTGTTCCATGTCATCGGGCACGGAGGTACCCCATTGGCGGTTCTCAATGATATGCATATATTTACAATGACAAGAGCCTTGCTTGGGACTCTAAGTAAAGTAGCATGACGTTTGGTTACTCGTATTCACGGGACACGAGGTTTTCAACTTATGATTTGTCAAGCATATGCATCATAATTGTTCTCGCATTAAATTTAACCATTCAAGATGCTTATGATGGGGGCAATGAGAGCTCAAAGCCGGTAAGTACCATAATTTTTGAAGGTTATAAAACTTGCAATCACTGCTTCCCTCTGCGAAGGGCCTTTCTTCTACTTTTATGTTGAGTCACCACCTTCTATCTTTATGCACTATCTAAGAGAGCAAAGTTGTCATTCTTAGTGTAATATGCATTGTCCCAAAGTTCATTGATTGATTCATATTGTTGGTTTTACTTGTTCTCAAATTATTTGTATCTAGTCGCCCTCTTAAACTTGAAGGTGTCCTATGCATTTATGTTTTGCTCTCTTTGAAGGATAAGCTGAAAACCATTTGTATGTTTTTCCTTATGATTTGAACACACGTTTGACTTTCATTGTTTCATTTTCATGATCTTTTGTTTGTGTTCATTTGCATGTTTACAACATGGTTGCTAAGTTCTTATTGTCAAGATTATATCTTTCATGCCCATGTTTTAAGTTCTTATGATCCCAGCTCACAAATGCTTACATATATGATCAAGATTGTGTAGGTGCATGTCACCTCTAAAATTATTCTTTTGTTATCACTTACCTACTCGAGGACGAGCAGGAGTTAAGCTTGGGGATGCTTGATACGTCTCCAACGTATCTATAATTTTTGATGCTCCATGCTTGTTTTTACACCATTTGTCTACTGTTTCGTTACACTTCGTGGCACTTTTATGCATTTTCCGGAACTAACCTACTAACAAGTTGCCACAGTGCCAGTTCCCTGTTTTCTGCTGTTTTTGTGTTTCAGAAGTGATACACAGGAAATATTCTCGGAATTGGACAAAACAAGTTCCTGAAGTCTTATTTTGTCCGGGAGCTTCCAGAGATCCGAAGGAGAGTAGGAGGGGGGCCACAGGGGCCCCACACACCAGGCTGGCGCGGCCCAGGCCCTGGCCGCGCCGCCATGGTGTGAGGCCACCTGGCTCCACCTCTGACATCGCCCATTCGCCTATAAAGACCCCCCGACGGAAAAAACCTAACTACCCGATTACTTTTCTAGAACACATCGCGATCCACCGCCACCGTCGACCCGAAGATCAGGAGGGTCCAGAAGCTCTTCCCGACACCCTGCCGGAGAGGGAAATCACCACCGGAGGTCTTCTTCATCGCCATGTGCTGGTGCCAAGTTGACGTGTAGCAGACGGTCCTTGTGCGTGGTGAATAACCAGCCCGTTGGGAACCCCAAGAGGAAGGTATGATGAGTATAGCAGCTAGTTTTCCCTTAGTTAAGAAACCAAGGTTTATCGTTCTTGGAGAGGAGAGACAAACGACTGAAGGTGATGCTTGCTAGCTTGCGACAGCTTCGGACAATTTATATATGGCGCCTCGTCCAAGCTTTGCTTGCTAACTGCAACGCGGAACCTGCACACAACACAACCAAGTACTTCGTTCCCAACTTGCGATGAGGTTGACAATCTCACCGGTTTGCTTGAAACAAAGGTTATGAGCGTATTGAGTGGAAAACAATAGAGTATGCGAGTAAAATAAACAGTGCGAGTAAAGTAAACAGGTAATAGCAATATGATGGAAATAGGACCGGAAGCCACAGTTCACTAGTGGTTTCTCTCCATAAGATAAATAACACATGCTGGGTAAACAAATTACAGTTGGGCAATTTATAGAATAAAGATAAATGTGATATGTCAAGAAGATCACTATGAGATTTACTCTGGGCATTACAACAAAATACATAGACCGCCATCCAACTGCATCTATGACTAATAATCCACTTGTGGCGAATCAATCCGAGAACTCCACAAGTATTAAGTTGCGAACAACAGATAATTGCATTAAGCAAAGTGTGTAATGTAAACAAAGCATATGCCCTTGAGCAAATGAATGTTGTTTTCTCCCTAGTAGCAACAGCACATCTACAACCTTAGAGGTTTCTGTCACTCCCGCAGATTAAATAGAGGCATGAACCCACTATCGAGCATAAATACCCCCTCTTGGAGTCACTAGCAACTACTCGGCCAAGATAGCTACTAACAACGGAGAGCATGCAAGATCATAAACAACATAGAGATAACAAAAGATAATATTCAGTATAGCAACTTAATCATAAACACCAATATTCATCGGATCCCAACAAACCAAACATGTAGAATTACATAACGGTGATCTCAATCATGTAGGGCAGCTCATGAGATCTAAACATGAAGAACATAGTGGAGGAGACAACCATCTAGCTACTTCTATGGACCCATAGTCCAAGGTAGACTACTCACTCATCGCTCCGGAGGCAAGCATGGCGATGAAGAAGACCTCCGGTGGCGATTCCCCTCTCCGGCAGGGTGCCGAGAAGAGCTTCTGGACCCTCCCCATCTTCGGGTCGACTGGCGGCAGCGGATCGCGATGTGTTCCGGAAAATTGATCGGGTACTTAGGTTTTTTCCGTCGGGGGGTCTTTATAGGCGAAGGGGCGATGTCAGAGGAGGGACCAGGCGGCCTCACGCCAGGCTCGCGCGGCCAGGCCCCTGGCCGCGCCGCCCTGGCGTGTGGGCCCCTGGTGGCCCACCTCCTTCTCTCCTTCGGATCTCTGGAAGCTTTCGGGTAAAATAAGACTTCATGAACTTGTTTCGTCCAATTCCGAGAATATTTCCTGTGTATCACTTCTGAAACAAAAAAACAGCAGAAAACAGGGAACTGGCTCTGTGGCAACTTGTTAATAGGTTAGTTCCGGAAAATGCATAAAAGTGCCACGAAGTGTAACAAAACAATAGACAAATGGTGTAAAAACAAGCATGAAGCATCAAAAATTATAGATACGTTGGAGACGTATCAAGCATCCCCAAGCTTAACTCCTGCTCATCCTCGAGTAGGTAAGTGATAACAAAAGAATAATTTTTGAGGTGACATGCACCTACACAATCTTGATCATATATTTAAGCATTTGTGAGCTGGCATCATAAGAACTTAAAACATGGGCATGAAGATATAATCTTGACAATAAGAACTTAGCAACCATGTTGTAAACATGTAAATGAACACAAATAAAAGATCATGAAAATGAAACAATGAAAGTCAAAAGTGTGTTCAAATCATAAGGAAAAACATACAAATGGTTTTCAGCTTGTCCTTCAAAGAGACCAAAACATAAATGCATAGGACACCTTCAAGTTTAAGAGGGCGACTAGATACAAATAATTTGAGAACAAGTGAAACCAACAATATGAATCAATCAATGAACTTTGGGACAATGCATATCACACTAAGAATGACAACTATGCTCTCTTAATGGTGCATAAAGATAGAAGGTGGTGACTCAACATAAAAGTAGAAGAAAGGCCCTTCACAGAGGGAAGCAGTGATTGCAAGTTTTATAACCTTCAAAAATTATGGTACTTACCGGCTTTGAGCTCTCATTGCCCCCATCATAAGCATCTTGAATGGTTAAAGTTAATGCGAGAACAATTATGATGCATATGCTTGACAAATCATAAGTTGAAAACCTCGTGCCCCGTGAATACGAGTACCCAAACCTCATGCTACTTTACTTAGAGTCCCAAGCAAGGCTCTTGTCATTGTAAATATATGCATATCATTGAGAACCGCCAATGGGGTACCTCCGTGCCCGATGACATGGAACAAGCGCACACCAAAATGACATGACAAGCAGACAATGAACACCTCGACATCTCTTTTATTTGCCTTTTGTTTAGCTTTTTAATGTGAGATGCGTTGTCGAATGTTCACCATGGGTATGCTGCAAATTTCCACCATGAATTATGCATGGCTTAGATTGGCGGCCCGGCGTTTCCCTAACACATATACAAACTCCATGATCCCCACAAGATTGCCAATTCATTTCACACCGCGGGCATCCATAAACAAAAGATCACGATATCAACTCAAATAAGAAGTGCAATGTTGAAAGCTTGCCCCATGACAGCATGGCTGGGCTAGAATCCAACTTACAACTTGCAAGCATAACAACTCAACATAAGAGACCACAATGTCAAATTTTTAAGAACAGGAAAAAGTAAAGTGTGCCTTCCGGTTCGTGAGAGCTTTACTGACCGAATTTCGCATAACACTGAGTTTAATTTGAAGAGAAAATAAAAGCAAGTCAAATTTACTTGGAATAGCAAATTGCTAGTAGGTATGTATGGTGGAAACTTTGGAAAACTTTGGCTTTTAGGAGTTGGATGCACGAGTAGAGCTCATACTCAGTACAAGGCGAGGGCTAGCAAAAGACTGGGAGCGACCAACTAAGAGAGCAATAATGGCCATAATCATGCAAAGCGACAAAGCGACATTAAAAGAAGTACAAGATGGCATCAAAAGTCAAAAACTAAATGATCATGAAGGCTATTGGCGACTTTGTAAGAGTCTAACATGTGTGAGCATGCGCCAAGTCAACCCAAATAAAGCATCAAGGAGAAAACCAAAATAATGCTTTGATACAATAAAAACAACGCATGATTTTTTCAAAGGCTCATTAAGCAATCTCAGTTATTTGAGACAAGTCACGCTACAGCAAAACCACTAAGCATACTATCAAAAAGACATCAAGCATGACATGAAAAAGCTTAAGCCGCAGTCTACACAAGCTCCTTCTTGTACCACTATTTTGCACAAAGCTTTTTCCCTTTTCCAACACCATTTGAAATTTTTAAAGACACCTCTTTTGATGAAAATCAATAAAGATCAGAGGCAGAAATACACCTTGATGAAAATATATGGCAAGGTCTGAACGCAAATCAAGGCGAAAACGAAAACCAAAAGCAGTAGCAGAAAAAGAAGAACACTCGATTTTTAATAAGAGTGAAAACTAGAGCGTTCTTGGCAAATGAAAATGAGTTCAACTTCTCCAAAAGAAATTTGTTGGGGTCCAACCATTTATTGCAGCAAACAAACAAACTAAACTAACTAAGAAAACTAAAACAACTGACGTTCCAAGAAAAACACATAGTGCATGAAGCAATAAAAATATAGCGTCTTGAAAGGTGACCTGATTTTTGCCGATGAAGAAGGGGTGCCTCGGGGGCATCCCCAAGCTTTGACGCTTGTACTTCTTGAATATTTCTTGGGGTGATGCATGGGCATCCCCAAGCTTGAGCTTTTGTCCATTCTTCAACTCATCTCATCATTCTCCAATCCCTACACTTGAAAACTTCCTTCATACAAAACTAAACACAATTCTATTAGCAACATTAGTGCAAGCATAACATATAATCAATCCTCTTTTTGCTTCAGGTTTCAACTCAAAACCACCACATATATAGCAAATACTACTGTAGCAACTTCTCTAAAAGTTCCGTGATCAAAAGAACTCAAAAGGAAGCGATAAAGTGGCAAACACAAATATTGGCAGAAATCTGTCAAAACTGAACAGCTGACAAAGGTCGAATTTTTGAGGGGTTTTTTGTTGCTCAAATCAAAAAGTGTTCAACTAACAAAAGTTTGGATATAACCTGGGGCACATGCACAAGAAATCGCAGGTCCAAAAGATATACAGAGAATTTATACGAATTTGTACGGTGCAGCACCGAAAACAGTTTCAGGACAGCAACATCCCCAAATCTTTATCTCACTCGAATTAGAGGCTTCTCTTGGCACAAAAACGAAATAAACAAGATAAGGAGCGGTCATTACAGTAGTAATGACTTCCAAGACTCAAATAAAAGAAAAAGTACTGAAAATAAAATCATTGGGTTATCTCCCAAGAGTGCTTTCTTTAACGCCTTTGAGCTAGGCTCAGTAATTTGAGAAGATGCTCACATAAGAAATATGAATTGAAGCAAAAGAGAGCATCAAGGAGCAAATATAAAACACATTTAAGTCTAACCCAATTCCTATGCATTGGAATCTTGTAAGAAAATAAATTAAAGAAGCACATAGCAACAAGTATGGGTAGATAAAACAAGAGCAACTTCGAAACTTCCAATGTAAAGAGAGGTGTTTTAGTAACATGAGAATTCCAACAACCATATTTTTCTCTCTCATAATAATTTTCAGTAGCATCATGAACAAACTCAACAATATAAATATCACACTCACCCTCCTTTGTTAAGCATGGAGGGCGATCAAATAAGGTATTAGTTAAAGAGTTACTCTTATTGGGAGGTAGACATGGGTAACTCCATTCTTCCTCCTCTTGATCATCACTCTCCTCCTCTTTTTCATCCAATGAGCTTCCAATTTCTTCTTCCATAGGCTCCTTCAAGGCATTAGTCTCTTCCGTTGGAGAGCATCTATTAAGATATTTAAGAATATAGCCATTTCCTTCCTTGTAATTATCAAAGCAAAATGTGACTATATCATAAACCTCATATTTATAAGGTGCATCATCAGTATTTTGAAGCAAATAAGCAAGTTCGAATGCACCCTTCCAAGCAATAAATTCTTCAATTTGTTCCACATCATAAAAGTCATAATTTCCATTAACATAAGAAGATATGGTAACATCATCATTATACTCACATTGAAAAGGGAGGTGTTTATACCTCCTACAGCAACAAGATTCATCAAAGCAATAAGTAACATTATAAGTAGAGCACACATTTCTAGCAATGATATATAATCTATTGATTTGTTCCCATAAGTGTTTCCCTTTTTGTGACAAGCGGTGTTCATAATAATAATTTTGCTGCTCTTCCGTGAACCCACCTTGCCAAAAAGATTTAGTTTCAAAGAAATCAACCATTGATAGAAAGCATGATAAAGCAAGACAAGTAAAAACAACTACCAAGGATTCTAATTTTTTTGGATTTTTGATATAAAACGATGCAGGTAAAATAAATAAAGTAAAGCAAAACAATAACAAAGTAAAGGATGTGCGTGCAAAAACTCCCCTCGCAGAAGTCTTCTACTTCCTCCCCGGCAATGGCGCCAGAAAAGAAGCTGCTGGTGCCAAGTTGACGTGTAGCAGACGGTCCTTGTGCGTGGTGAATAACCAGCCTGTTGGGAACCCCAAGAGGAAGGTATGATGAGTATAGCAGCTAGTTTTCCCTCAGTTAAGAAACCAAGGTTTATCGTTCTTGGAGAGGAGAGACAAACGACTGAAGGTGATGCTTGCTAGCTTGCGACAGCTTCGGACAATTTATATATGGCGCCTCGTCCAAGCTTTGCTTGCTAACTGCAACGCAGAACCTGCACACAACACAACCAAGTACTTCATTCCCAACTTGCGATGAGGTTGTCAATCTCACCGGTTTGCTTGAAACAAAGGTTATGAGTGTATCGAGTGGAAAACAATAGAGTATGCGAGTAAAGTAAACAGTGCAAGTAAAGTAAACAGGTAATAGCAATATGATGGAAATAGGACCGGGAGCCACAGTTCACTAGTGGTGTCTCTCCATAAGATAAATAACACATGTTGGGTAAACAAATTACAGTTGGGCAATTGATAGAATAAAGATAAACATGATATGTCAAGAAGATCACTATGAGATTTACTCTGGGCATTACAACAAAATACATAGACCGCCATCCAACTGCATCTATGACTAATAATCCACTTGTGGCGAATCAATCCGAGAACTCCACAAGTATTCAGTTGCGAACAACAGATAATTGCATTAAGCAAAGTGTGTAATGTAAACAAAGCATATGCCCTTGAGCAAATGAATGTTGTTTTTTCCCTAGTAGCAACAGCACATCTACAACCTTAGAGGTTTCTGTCACTCCCCCGGATTAAATAGAGGCATGAACCCACTATCGAGCATAAATACCCCCTCTTGGAGTCACTAGCAACTACTCGGCCAAGATAGCTACTAACAACGGAGAGCATGCAAGATCATAAACAACATAGAGATAACAAAAGATAATATTCAGTACAGCAACTTAATCATAAACAACAATATTCATCGGATCCCAACAAACCAAACATGTAGAATTACATAACGGTGATCTCAATCATGTAGGGCAGCTCATGAGATCTAAACATGAAGCACATAGTGGAGGAGACAACCATCTAGCTACTGCTATGGACCCATAGTCCAAGATAGACTACTCACTCATCGCTCCGGAGGCAAGCATGGCGATGAAGAAGACCTCCGGTGGCGATTCCCTTCTCCGGCAGGGTGCCGGGAAGAGCTTCTGGACCCTCCCGATCTTCGGGTCGACGGCGGCGGCAGATCGCGATGTGTTCTGGAAAATTGATCGGGTACTTAGGTTTTTTCCGTCGGGGGGTCTTTATAGGCGAAGGGGCGATGTCAGAGGAGGGACCAGGCGGCCTCACGCCAGGCTCGCGCGGCTAGGCCCCTGGCCGCGCCGCCCTGGCGTGTGGGCCCCTGGTGGCCCACCTCCTTCTCTCCTTCGGATCTCTGGAAGCTTCCGAGTAAAATAAGACTTCAGGAACTTGTTTCGTCCAATTCCGAGAATATTTCCTGTGTATCACTTCTGAAACACAAAAACAGCATAAAACAGAGAACTGGCACTGTGGCAACTCGTTAATAGGTTAGTTCCGGAAAATGCATAAAAGTGCCACGAAGTGTAACGAAACAATAGACAAATGGTGTAAAAACAAGCATGGAGCATCAAAAATTATAGATACGTTGGAGACGTATCACCATGCTTGCCTCCGGAGCGATGAGTGAGTAGTCTACCTTGGACTATGGGTCCATAGCAGTAGCTAGATGGTTGTCTTCTCCACCATGTGCTTCATGTTTAGATCTCATGAGCTGCCCTACATGATTGAGATCACCGTTATGTAATTCTACATGTTTGGTTTGTTGGGATCCGATGAATATTGGTGTTATGATTGAGTTGCTGTACTGAATTATATCTTTTGTTATCTCTATGTTATTTATGATCTTGCATGCTCTCCGTTGTTAGTAGCTATCTTGGCCGAGTAGTTGCTAGTGACTCCAAGAGGGGGTATTTATGCTCGATAGTGGGTTCGTGCCTCTATTTAATCTGGGGGAGTGACAGAAACCTCTAAGGTTGTAGATGTGATGTTGCTACTAGGGAGAAAACAACATTCATATGCTCAAGGGCATATGCTTTGTTTACATTACACACTTTGCTTAATGCAATTATCTGTTGTTCGCAACTTAATACTTGTGGAGTTCTCGGATTGATTCGCCACAAGTGGATTATTAGTCATAGATGCAGTTGGATGGCGGTCTATGTATTTTGTTGTAATAGCCAGAGTAAATCTCATAGTGATCTTCTTGACATATCACGTTTATCTTTATTCTATCAATTGCCTAACTGTAATTTGTTTACCCGGCATGTGTTATTTATCTTATGGAGAGACACCACTAGTGAACTGTGGACCCCGGTCATATTTCCATCATATTGCTATCACCTGTTTACTTTACTCGTACTGTTTACTTTACTCGCATACTTCTACTGTTTTCCACTCGATACGTTCATACCCTTTGTTTCAAGCAAACCGGTGAGATTGACAACCTCATCGCAAGTTGGGAACAAAGTACTTGGTTGTGTTATGTGCAGGTTCCGCGTTGCAGCTAGCAAGCAAAGCTTAGACGAGGCGCCATACATAAATTGTCCGAAGCTGTCGCAAACTAGCAAGCATCACCTTCAGTCGTTATTGTCTGCTCTTCTCCTGATCGATATACCTTGGTTTCTTAATTGAGGGAAAACTAGCTGCTATATTCATCATACCTTCCTCTTGGGGTTCCCAACTGGCTGGTCATTCACCACGCACAAGGAATCTTCTGGTGCCGTCACCCACGCGCCAGCAGCCGCAGTGACCAAGATGAAGGAGGATCCAAGATCTTGACGGTCGACACTTCGATGCTGGACGATGATACCAAGGCATGATGCAAGATGGCGTGGGCACGCATCATGCAGGAGATGAAGGAGGCGACACAACATCAACCGGCGCTACAACATCCTCCCACTCCACTTCACCCATTACCATCTCCATCTCCATCTTCAGCGCCACAACGCCCACCCACGGCGGCAGACAACACAACATTGGCAAACCTATTGTAGGAGTATCTATGATCAATTCAATGAATTGCAAGACCTTTCGAGACTACGCCAAGGTGGTCATGAACTGCAACAAGTATGCACTTTCGCATAGATGGGGACTCATACAAGCGAGTCGCTGAACAAGTTTGTCATGTTTTATATCCGCAGTGTGTCTCAAACTGTTCAAATAAGACACGATTTATAACTAAAATGCGTCAAGCCGCTAGAGATGCTATAACAATTATAACCTCTTTTTTTTGAACCAGTGATAAACTCTTGCCCAACATTAACCTGTGGGTCGGGACTGTAGTCTGTAGAGGTCGTAAATGGAGTACGATGTTGTCACTGCCATTCGCCATGCCGCACGGTCACTACGGAACGAAAGCGGTACTGTGTCCCCTCAAAGCGGGGAAGAACAAAAGCAGAAGCCAAGGAGAAGTCGGGGACGGACATGAGGAGCAGCCTGGCTTGGCCCAGCAGACGTAGGAGTGGCGCACGGTCCGGTCCTGTGGGTGCCAGTGTGTTTCCTCTCGTTGTCGATCGCGGCGCCGGCGTCCAGCGTGGTGCGGTGGTGCTGGCGGATGCAGCAGCAGCACGACGACAGCATGTGCTCGGTGTACAGTGTACAGCCACGCGCCCCGCTCTCTCCTGGACAGAGACGTGGCGAGGAAGGCGCGCTTCATCAAGCCCGGCTTCCGAGGCGTCCATGCGACGAGGCGAGCCTCTGCGTCGCTGCCGTGCAGGAGCGGCAATTGTATTTTCAGTTCTGAAAATTAGAGACAGTTGTTGTAATCGAAACAAAACAGCCTACTCCTTGCAAAAAATCACAGACCGAGCAACATCCACGCAGAAAGTACAGACGGAGAGTGCCCCCGTGGCTACTGGCGTTATGCCCTCTAGAAACACCCCCCCCCCCCCCGCCCCCCTTTTCCAATCCCTGCATCCTCTCTCTCCATGAATCTTGATCCTTGCCAAGCTTTAGATCCTCCCTCTCCCTCTCAAGATCCAATCTTTCTGTGGGTGAAATCTCAGCAACACCCCCAAATCCCCTCTCCACTCCCATCACCGCCAGGAACACCGAAACTCCATCCCTCACCACCACCATCCCCCCACCAATTTCTACAAGAGCAGTTTGAAGGAGCGAATAGCAGAGGATTCCCGTGGGCGCAATACAGAGGAAGCTGGACAGATCCAGAAGAAGAAACTCAGATGGATGAGCAGCCTTTGTCTCCGATCCGAGCCGAGGGAAGTGCGTATGCACCGCATAACCCTCCGGTTCTTGCAGCACCGGAAGTCCCACAGCTAGAGGTGGGATTAACGGCGATGACCATCCATGATCAAAATCAGCAGCAGCAAATCCAAGAAAGTGAAGAGAAGTATACACTTCTGATGAAGATTGCATGCACAGGAGGTACGCCAAGGACTCTTTCCCTGAATACAGTTCAACAAGCTCTGGCTCGGGCTTGGAGGAACAACTTTCACAGAATATCCCAGGTAAATCAGTTTGTTTTCAAAGCCCACTCTAATTCCTTTGAAGCCATGATGTGGGTCTACACAAAGCAGCCATGGACAATCAGCTCTGATACTCTGCTCCTAGAACTTGAGAACAGAAACAAAAAAGAATTTTCTGAAGAAAATTACAAATTTGAGTACGTCTATGTCACTGTTAGAGCATATGTCATTCCTAAGGAGCATAGATCCCTTAAGCTGCTTAAAGATATTCTGAATCTAGTAGGAGCACAATCAGAGTTTCATGAATTAAGGCAAGTTATGATTGAAGCTAGACCAGATTATATATGGGGCATAGCAAGAATGAGAGTTTGTGCACCGGTCTTTGACAGAATCAAGCTAAGATATTCATCTGCTGAATCAGGAATTACTTATCTGCACTATGAGAAAATAGGAAGAATTTGCTTGTTCTGTGGTGTGATGTTTCACAATATTGGAAATTGTTATTTAAGGCAACAGATTGTAACAGAAAAGATTCAGTTGGGAAGACAAGAAGAAGCCCAAGAAATTCCATTCCAGCGTTTTGGGTCTTGGATTATTGAGCCAGCAGAAATTCCGAAGAACTTTGCCACTCAAGGAGATGGAAGCAATCCAATCTTCAGCACATTCCAAAATCCGCATCTGTCAAGGTTTCAGAGAATATTTGAAGCACCACAGGGAAGGATAGGATCCATGAACAGCCCAAATCAGCTGCTTCAAATCAGAGATACACACCAAAAGCAGTCTTTGCAGCTACAGGAAAGCTCGTCGGCCTTGATGATGAAGCAGAAGGTGGGAGAAGGTTCTATACGCACTGCTCTATGCATTCAAAGTGGGAACCAGACCATGGGCGATGCAACTAATTCCAGTGGGCTGCATGCTGAACACCTAGGGCTCTCGGGCAGCACTCAAAGAGCTATTGAGAAAAAACCAGCACAAGATGCCAATACAAAAGCTCGATTCGCCATGGATCCCAATGCCCAAATCACTCATAATTCCCCTTTTACACCCATCCAAGAAATTCCCCACCAAACTAACCCTACTCACACCCCTCTCCAAACTCCCATCCCGAAATCCTCTCCCAAGCACCCAGTCCCATCGCCGACGCCCTTCCTTGGGCCGCAATTGAAGAAAACGGCAGCCTGCCTACCGCAAGATGGACAAGGAAGTGGAGAAGATATGCTGGCGCTGTCAATCGCTCCCACCGACATCCCTGAAGCGGCAAACCAGACCTCTCTTGCCCAGGCGCCGCCACTCGGACCTCAAGCAGACGAGGTCATCCTGGAAGGAGTACGAAACAACGGAGCCCTCGCCATCGACCCGCAAGCAAGCGACGGCCTCCTCGGCCCTCGACCCCAGCAAGGAGCAATCTTCTGCCCAGGTATCAGCACAAACCATTCCACTGCAAGGGGCAGGAATCGACGTAGACCTTCAGGCTGGGATGTTCAAGAGACTGCCACTAGTGGAAATCACGACAGAGCTGTACAAGGGACTACTCACTATAAACCTCGTCCTTCCACCTGGCACCGTATTCACAGAGCCAAAGAAGTGGATCAGGGCAGCCCTATTAGCGGAAATAATGGTAAGACTACGGGGATTCCTGATGTCACCGGAGCTTCTTCGGTATGCCCATCGCCTGCAGTCAGCAGTGCAACTGAAGGAGAGGAACATGACCCATGGCCACTCCGCACGCCTTCGCCAAATCTTTCAGTGGACACTCAGGACTCTCGTCACGGAGCTTTCTCACCTCCTCGAATGATTAGCGAGCACTATGTGGGTTTGGATGTTGTGTATGTCAATTATACAGCCAGAAATTTGCCAGATGTTCAAGGCCAAGATCAACTGGGCACCGATAGCAGTTCTTCTACACAAGTTCTGCGAGATAACCGTAGGAGAGAAGGTATGGATATGGATTACGAGGCAGCGGCGCCAGCCTTCAAGGCGCCACAGGCGCAATGAGGGCCCTAGCATGGAACTGCCAAGGTATGGGCAAGGACCTTGGCAGTAACAAGATGATGCACCTTGCTCGAATGATCCATGCTGCAAAACCCCAGGTAACTTTTGTCTCTGAAATCAAATCCTCTAAAACTAAAAGCAATGATCTTAATGCTAGGTTTAACATGTCAAATAGCTTTGTAGTGCCTTCTCGAAGACGCTCGGGTGGGCTTTGGCTGATGTGGAATGATGGCCTCCAAGTGACTGTGCATAGTTCTAGCTTTTATATTATCCTTGCTACTGTTGTAAATAGTACTAGTAACCTTAAGTTTGGTTTAGTGTGTATCTATGGTGACCCCTATCATTCCCAAACTAGTCAGATTTGGGATGAAGTAGCCTCTTTTATTTATGACAACTCTTCTATCCCTATGTTATGCATGGGGGATATGAATGAGCTTTTATATGATATGGATAAGAACTTCCATAATATAAATCGCTCCCGTATGTATGCTTTTCGTTCTTTTGTTAAAAATTGTGGCTTGTTTGATTTGGGATTTAGTGGACCGGCTTACACTTGGACTAATAAACGTTTTTCCTCAAAACCCACCTTTCAAAGACTGGATCGTTGTTTGGTAAATGCTGAATGGTGCAATGCTTTTCCTATTTCAAATGTCTACAATATGCCTCTTATTCATAGTTTAAGTGATCATGCTGCCATTCTCCTTTCTACTGATGGTCCTATTAGAAAAATCAAAAAACCTTTTAAATTTGAAAACTGGTGGCTGAAAGAAACTGACTTCCAAGAACATGCAAAAACTGTTTGGCTGGCTTCAAAAAACAAATCTTTCTTGAATAGAACTAACCATCTTGCAGGTTCTCTTAAAGTCTGGTGTAAGAAGAAGAAACCTTTGCAACAGGAATTGAATAATCTAGAAGATCAAATCAGGCAAATGCAATCTAAACCCATGGAGAAACAAGACCATACAAGAGAGGCAGAGCTGGTGACAAGGTATGAACAAACCATGACCAAACTAACGGAATCTTACATGCAGAGAGCAAAAAAGCACTGGATCAAAGATGGCGACAGGAATACCACCTTCTTCCACAGGGCCATTGCAAAGAGAAGAAGAAGAAACACAATTGTTTCGGTCAAAGATGAAAATGACATTTTACAATATATGCCGGAACGGATTAGTAACACCTTTGTAAATTATTTCAGGTCCATTTTTGGCTCAAATCAAATTAACAATGGCAGGCCATTCATACACACTCAGATGCCAGAGGAAAATCAAGACTTCACCTATTCAATACCAGATGAAAAAGAAGTCCTAGAAACTCTGAAAGAGATGAAAAGGAATGCATCTCCAGGACCTGATGGTTTCAACGTGGAATTCTATATTGCTACCTGGAGTTGGATCGGAAAGGACGTTGTCCAGCTGGTAAGAAACTTCTTTCAAACCGGTATAATGCCAGCTCATATAAATGATACTCACATTGCTCTTATTCCAAAAAAAGTTGTCCCCATGGTACCGGCTGATTACAGACCCATAAGTCTTTGCAACGTAATCTACAAAATTATAGCAAAATGCATTGCCATCAGACTTAAACTCATTTGCCGGATTATATCCACCCCTCTCAACAAGCTTTTATTGAAGGAAGAAGGATTAGCAATAATATTATCATTGCTCAAGAAATCACTCATTCCTTTGCACTTAGTTCTTGGAAAAATAAAGCTTTCATGTTAAAAATTGATCTTGCAAAAGCTTTCGATAGACTTGAATGGAACTTTATTGTCGCGGCTCTTGCACGTAAAGGGTTGCATGGTCATTTCATAAACCTTATCCACGCTTGTGTTTCTTCGCCGACTTTTTCTGTGGTAATAAATGGTCAACCTTTTGCGAAATTCCGAGGAGACAGAGGTATACGACAAGGATGTCCTTTATCCCCATATCTTTTTGTCCTTGCCATAAATGAGCTATCTATTGCCTTGCAGGAAGCTATGTCTAACAGTCATTTTGTAGGAATATCTCTAGGACCAAATTGCCCCTCTATCCATTCACTTCTTTTTGCAGATGACCTTCTAGTATGTGGACAAGCTACAGAACAAGAAGCCTCAAGAATGAAACAGGTATTACAAGATTTTTGCAACCAATCAGGTCAAACACCAAATTGGGGGAAATCAGGAATTATTTTTAGCAAAAATGTCTCGATAAGTGCAAAAATAGCTATCAAGCAAATCTTTCCGGTCCCCGACATAAATAGAAATTTTATACATTTGGGACACCCACTTATCATTCCTGGTAAAAATAGAACAGCAGCCTACAACTTTGTTTTTGACAAATTCCAATCAAAACTTTCTACTTATAAAGCTGATCAACTATCACATGCAGCCATGCTAGAACTCATAAAATCTGTTTTCTCCTCTATCCCGATTTATTACATGTCAAACATTTTATTCACCAAAAAATTCATTGCAAAACTAACCTCAATCATTAGGAATTTTTGGTGGACGGGTATCAGGGAAGAAACTAACTCCAAAAGTCTCTGCCTTAAAGCCTGGAAAGATATTTGTTCCCCAAAAAATGAAGGTGGCTTAGGAATTAGAAACCTGCAGGCTGTGAACCTGAGTCTCATTTTAATGGCGGCCTGGAGAATTGCTAATCAACCAAATGATTTTCTCCATGCTGTGTTAAAATCCAAATATTTCCCAGATTCCTCTATTTGGAGACCCAAACCAAATACTCCAAATTCAGCTTTTTGGGCCTCCATTTTAAAGGTAATGCCTATCCTTAAAGCTCACACTTTTTACCAACTTTCACAAGGTAATATATCCATTTGGAGTACTCCTTGGTGTGACAATTGGAATCAGATCTATGACCACTTAATCATTCAACCTGGTAATTATATTTATCCTGCTAAAGTTAAACATCTTTGGATACAAAATGAGAAAAATTGGAACCACGATCTAATAGATAATCTTTTTCACAGTCAAATGGCTACCATTATAAAAAACACTACTATTATTAACTCTCAAGAAGAAGATTTCTTATGCTGGAGACTCACACCAACAGGCAAATGTAACTCCAAAAGTGCATACAGGGCTTGTCTTAAATATTTGCAGGAACAAGGAGAGCCAAGTCCAAAGGAGGTAAAACCAGAAACGAAAACGCTTCTACGACAAATATGGAAGAACAAGGAAATAATTCCTAGGGTACAAACTTTTGGCTGGAGACTCCTACAAAAAGCTATGCCAACAGGAGCAAGAGCAGGTAAGTATAGCGACCATATTTCCAAATTTTGTTGTAGGTGTGGTAGTGAAGAAAATGAGAAACATCTTTTCTTTACCTGTAACTTTGCTAGAGCATCTTGGTTTAGTGAACCTTGGTATATTAGAACAGATATCCTCACAGCGAATTTGAATTCCATCACAGAAATTATTTTAAAACTCCTCAACATGAACCACCCAAATGCTACTCTTACTAATATCTTAACTTTCATGTGGTGCTTATGGAAATCTAGGAATGACTGCCGTTTCAATAGGAAACAAACACACCCAAATCAGATTCACCACATGACTAATGCTATCACAAAAAGCTTGGAAATGGTGGATGTTGTGCAGGTCCCAAACTCTTACAGGTTACAACGTGAAGACCCAAGGAAAAAGAAGACAAGCAAGCAGGGAGAAACAATAAACACAGATCATGCAAATACAGGAAACAAAATCTTCTCTGATGCAGCTTGGAAAACCATCAATGCTCCAGGTTCAGAAGGCCAAACTCAAACAGGAGTTGGAATCTACTGCCAGGCGATACAAGTTCTGAATGCAACAATTCTAATACAGGCCTCAGTCACTCACGCTCCTTCTCCTCTCTATGCTGAAGCATTAGCTCTAAATCTGGCAGCAAGAATTGCGAATCATCTACAAATTTCACAGGTTTCCTTCCTAACTGACAATCAAACACTTGCAAGAGCAGCAGCTTCAAAAAGAACTTCAGACCCTCATATACCATGGGAAATAAGGGATCAGATGGCAATCTTCAGAAACAATACCAGAAACATTGAAGAACAGGTCTATCACATCAAGAGAGATTTTAACATTGTAGCTCATAGCTGTGCACAACAGGCAATTAGACAGGTTCAGTCTAGGCCTATCATTAGTTGCTCCAATTTAGCTCATCAAAATAGCAGGTGCCCTGTAATCCTAGCTCTCCAAAACTTTTCTATCCAGGGTCTTGTACTGCAGGTTGTAAAATGTTTAAGAGCTAAATAAAATCTTAGCGCCTCCGGCGCATACCTGTGTTCAAAAAAAAAAAGAAAAGCAACATCCACACAAATATCACAGCAAAAACTCCTCGACCGCTCAGGCGTACGAGTCGACTCACTCAATTACACATCGGAGTACTACGCGGTACTACTAGTAACAATGAGCGGAAACATTCTCCCAGCACAGCACAGCACAGCACAGCTCAGGCCGGCCGTCCAAGAACGCTTCAGACCGACTTCTCTTTGCATTTAAGCCCAAGCATGTGACCGACCGACCCAACGGCCGTCCCCTAGCTAGCGTGAACTCCAGATTTAGACGGCGTCGTACGAAACGGGACGGGAGCCTGCTGCTTGGCCTGGCCCCAGCTTTCTACAAGTACGGACATGATCAGTTCGGAACATTCGATCCAGCCATAAATGGCGAAATCCACTCCGTTGATCCTGTCAGTCGGTCGACCCGCCTGTCGGATCCACTGGCTAGATCGACCGTGCCGTGCACTGCGACCCAGCAACGTGCATGTACAGCGTGCGCGCATTTGATGGTCGCTGCCGATCAATCCATGGATGGATCGGTTGGTTTGAATGCAGCTGCCGTCAAACTGTTTAAACGGAGTAGTACTATTTCTTGCCGCTGCCACTACCACGATACACATAATTGCAGCAACGCTGCGTCGGACGAGGTCTCCACCTCGCAGCTGTGTCTGCGCTGCAGCTGCACCAATGGCACAAGCAGTGTGTCTCACCGATAGCTCCAGGTCACGGACTCTGCCTGTTTTGCTTACTAAGCAAAGCAGAAAAAGAAAGAAAGGAAAGCGAGCTGGTGTTCGTGGAATAGGCATGTGATCTGGGACAAGCCAATGAGGCAGATTATTTTCTACCATAGGCTCAAAGAATGCAAATACGGATTCGATCGAATAGTTGCCAGATACGGTTACAGGTAAACATAGTAATTCATAGAATTTCAAAAGTGGCTTTACTAGTATCCGTTAATATCAATATAAATATCATATTTCATGGTTATATCCGACAACTATTCAAAAAATATTCGGCACCTAATACCTTGAACCACATCCCACAAACATATTAGCGTGAATCAGCGAAGTACGGGTGCCTCCACCCTCCGTCGTTCATAGTTCAAAGTCAGTGAAAATCAAGATATGCAAATATTGCAACCAATGCATTAAAATATTATAAGGACGCAAGTCTTTTGTAATATCCCAGCACGTAGGGCAACTCCGGGGTAGAATAGAGGGGTTTTGTGCATTGCATCTAAAATTACGGGATTTTTTCGCGCTTTTGTTACTAAAACCTAAGAGTGATCGAATCTCTCTTCGAGGGGGATGGTGAAATCTCGAAGTGCTAAAGAATTTGACATGACCTCTTTTGATCTATTGCTTGTGGGAAACCATTAAGTTGAATGACTAAAGCTTAGGGATCATTTGAATTCAAAACTTGAATTTGAATTTAAACTTAACTTAAATTCAAATGTCACATTTAGAAAGGATAAATATTTCAAATAAGAAAAACTTTGGACTTTATTAATTACCAACACAATATACATTGTCTTTACAATGTTTGTGAATAAAAGAATATTACAATAATGGGCATTCACAGAATGTTACAATCTGAAGCTAAAAAGAAAATAAAGGAGAAAAGAAAGTAAATACAAGTTAGAATCTAAACAAGATCCTAAACTATCTTGATCTTCAAGTTTTTCTTCTTTTCTTCTTCATTCTTCTTATCACCTGCATACAAAGGAGAATACAAAGGGAAAAGCCACCAGGGTAATACAAGTGGCCGTCAAATTTAAATGGAAGCACTGTTGATAATCATCAAGATGTTGATCTTATCAACATGACTCACACACACAAATATCTGCCAAGGACCAATCTGGCCGGCCAAGCCACCAAGCAAGCAAGCAGCTGGTCATCAAATGCATGTTAAGAGGTGTCAAGCCATCAGAAACCAGGGGGTGGTATAAAACAGTTCTGTGAGTGTAAAACTGGTCGACCAGGAACCCTAGTCGACCAGCATCACAGCAACCACAGCACCAGCAACTACAGCACCACAGCACCACACCAGCACCAGCACAGCACCAAGTTCTCTCTGCTCATGAGTTGAGCATCAAGAGGGAATTCACCTCACCAATCAAAACCCATAACCAAAGCCAAAGCAACATGGTTACTTAATCAAGATCAGAAGCAGCAAGGAGTAGGTCAAGCACCAAGGAGGTGCAGGGCAGGCAAGGTGGGGAGCCAAGCACAAGGAGGTGCAGGGCAAACCACTGGGAGGAGCAGAGCAAGTACCAGGAGCCAGTGATCAAGCTCAACTAAGAGCATCATCAACATCACCACAGCCACTCATAAAAGCCAGCACAAGACCAAGGTATAAATAGGACTTGCATATCCATGAATAAAACATTGCAAGCATCCAGGTTCTTGTATACACAAGATAAACAACAACAATGAAACACTCACCACCCAAACCCTTCTACTAAGTATAACACTTAGGAGGTTTTGGGGAGGTTTTCTCCTCAGACCTACAGAGAAGTGCTCTGTATAATCTTCATAGGAAGATTTAGTTAGTGGGAAGCAAATCTACAAGCACCAGCAAGAATAAAAGCCTCAGACCATGCATCATAGGCTGAGACTAAGATCATCATGAGGATCTATTCTTATCAGTAATTTAATTGCCCAATATGATGATTTAGCCACTGATAGAAATCACCAAGCATGTTTAGCATCACTGAACAGCAGCCATCCAGTTTAATTATCAAGCAAGTGTTGTGAACCTCACATGGAGGAAACACAACTAAAACTCAATAATAATAGTTACATGCTGTCAATGGATAACATGCTATAGAAAGCAAACAAAACCTTCAGCAGCATACAATTCAAGCATGAATTGCTTGATAGAAACCATCATCACTGAAACAAGTTTCAGTTCATAAAAATCAACAGAATTATAACAAGCTTAAGCTCAGCATGTTTATGTCATCATGAAAACAATCATATGAATCAACTGGCAGCAGTTTGCACTTCAAGCCAGAGGGCATCACTTAGACAATTGATTGATAAGCACATCACTACAGGGCCAAGCTAGCATCACAGAGGAAGCATCCCAAGTAAGTCACACATAATTCAGTTAAGAAACTCTTAACTGAATTTCATGCTAACAGTAGCCATAATTACACAGCACATGATCAAGCTAATAGCACAGGGGAAAATCCCTATATAATCATACCAAGTTCAGTTAAGAAATTCTTAACTGAATCTTGCACTAACACTTGCACTGAAACTCACAGTAGCAATATACAGAGACTAGCAGCACAAGCTCGAGCAGAACAACAGCAGCAGCAGCACAAGTTTGAGCAGAACAACAGCAACAGCATGGCACAGCAACAACATAGGCAAGCATGCCTGGCTCGCTGGCCAGGCCACCATAGCAAGCACATAGAAACAAGGAGGAGGAGAAGAAACTCACAGGAGTGCTCACAGAGGAGCAAGGTAGAAGACCAGGGCGGCCACACGATGGCGCAGCCTCGGTTGCGGCAGCAAGGCCACCGTCCTAAGGCTACGATGGCGAGGGGGCGGCATCGTGCTCACGGCCGAGCGGCCGAGTACAGCATGGCGGCGACGTCGGGGTTGCAGCAGCCATCCAACCGACGCGGTGACGAGGGGAACACCGCAAGCACTCAGGAGCTTGGGCAGGATCTCCAGCGACGCCCGCATGGGCGAGATCTACTGGGATGGAGCTCGACGGCGATGGTGGCGATTGGAGGCGAAGACGACGAAACCCTACAGTCAAGAGGAAGCGCGCGATGAGGCGGAGCGGATACACCATAGGGCGGCGGCGGATCTCGCCGGAGCTCGCCGGAGCCGAGCAAGGAGCTCGTCGGTGATTCGGGATCGCCGGGGGGGATTAGGGTTAGAACCGACCGAGAGGGGAGAGAGTGAGGGGGCGGCCGGGCTGGGCCGAGCCGGTTCGGTCAAACCCATCTGGGTGGACTGACCGGTGGGCCCAGGCTGTCAGCCAGCCTTTTTAATTTGATTTAATTCAAAAACCCTTAAGAAAACCCTAATCTGCTTAAAAATAATCCAGAAAAATACCTAAAATAAACTAAAAATAGTAAATAGTTATTCTTAGCTCTTATTGTAATTTTGGACCCATTAAGTGAATAAAATAATCTCATGAGTCAATTACACAAAAGAAAAAGAAGTCAATTGGTTTTGCCTGAAAGTAATAAAAATAATTATCCATTCAAGAAAATTTGGCAATTCTTAATAAATTCCATTCAAGAATATTTGATAAATATCCTTGAATGAAATTACCCTTACTATATATTCTTTAAAGTCATAAAAAGAATATATCAAGTTTAATAGATAAATAAATCACTTCTCGGGGGGGGGGGAATAATTCTAACACACCATAAAGCATGCATTTTTGAATCTTTAACCATTGCCCTTATCGGACAATGATGCTGTTTTCCAGAACCCGAGGTCCCGGGTCACTTCAACAAATCCAATTGCACTACCTTGCAGTTTGCAGGCAAGTTCACTCTTGCTCATATCTCTTGATTACTTTTAGCAAATTACTTGCAAATATACCGGTGGTATGATTATTACTGCATTGAAAAGAAAAAGTTTCTCTTTTCCTAATTAACATGATTAGCTGGTTATCGACCCGAGGGGTGGTAACCTAGGATGGCTGGCAAATGGAACCATGGTATGATTGTTGTGGTGGAGGTTCCATTTGTTTGGGAAAGTGAACCCTAGGACTTAACAACCAATGTCGCCAGTGATTCTAGCGCCGTAAATAACGGTCAACCATGAGATCTAGAATGGGACGGAGAAGTCAGCTGTATCTTTTCCCTCTCGCATGCCAACGGATCAGTAGTGAGGGTTGTCTTGCCTAGGCTAATATAGTGTAAAGGGAGGAAACACGTTTCCTGCTAGTCTACCTATAGTATAGGGGGGACAAACTTGCTAATTGATCTATGATGGATTGTAAGAGTCATCCGGATCAGGCTACCCATATTGTATAGGAGCGGGCACCGGGGTCCGGAACAGTCTACCTATGGAAGCGTCCATAGTGTATAGGTGAGAACCAGTGCGCCAATCAGTCTACATATGTGGTATAGGAGAGGATGGACTTACAAATGGGTGGGTCTGCAGGGTCGCGGAGAAGAACAGTGATTGGCTTGGATCATCAACTGGGCCCCATACAAAAGAAGTATGGACGGGAAAGTACGCCCGGTTGTGCAGCAAAGTGTTGATCTCTCATGGGTACAAGTGACCACCTCTGCAGAGTGTACAAAAAGTATCAAGATACTCCCTGTTCCGGGAAGGAGCTGCGAACGCGGCAGGAAAGGAGCCCATCGAAGCTCTAATCAACCTGTGAAGACTAACGGACATAGCTCTTTCAAATAAAAGCAATCTTTGAAGAAATGATTATAAAAACTGCATTTGACCTAAGACTCTTGAGTCGGCGGTCGTAGCTATTGCATCAAACACCTCTATCCTGTTAAATGAACTTGCTGGGTAACGCTCGTTACTCACCCCATTCCCTCTTAACCCTTGCTTAGACTCAGAGGGCCAGAACGAGGAAACTAAAGGAGCATCGGAGGACTACGAGGAAGTCTACTATGAAGAACCGGACCTTTCCGGTGGAGTCGAAGGCGTGGATTACACGATCGTCTACGGCAACAATGAAGGAACTGAGGAGGAGGCCAACAACTAATATTATAGAGTAGAAGTTTGAGTCACAGGAACCTTATAGAATAAAGTAACTTAAGCCAGTTATCATGTTTAGTCTACTTCTATCAGTCATAGTTAAGGTTTGTCGCATCAAGGTAGAACCTACTAGTGTTCCTCTTTGGACCGAGGAGGAACTGGAATCCTTTGTAAGTTTGTGGCTTGTAATAGTAAGTGCTTGAATAAAGACCGCTATGTTTCTGTTGTACCACTCTGAGGGATGTAATATTTGTGAAATGGTACTTCATGAGTGTTATGTCAACGACTTGCATACTACAACATGCAGTGGTATGCTGGGTCACCACAGTTGGTATCAGAGCAAAAGCTTTGACCTTAGGTTGGACGCCTAGTTAATGGGAATGACCTGTAGGAGTCAAATAGGAATAGTAAAGAGTTCTCTAAAATGGTCATGACGATATTCACTTGAGAATAACAAAGTCATACTTTTTAGTGTTACAATTCTTTATTGTTACTATGATGATGCATCATATACTAATTTTTCTTTATCTTTTATATAGACTGCCAGGATGGCACGCACCAATCCGTCAAGGACCGTGCAAGTTCGAGATGTGACATTGGATGAGTATGATGGGAACTTATCCGATCTACTACGGGGCATCCTACAGGAGTGCGGGTGTGAAACCCGTATCCCTGTCAAGAAGTATGCATATTATGAGGGTAGAGTCTTTCAGAAGTACAGGGTAGGGATCATGCTTCCTACCAAATTGGGCATGAGCGTGGTCATGCCAGCTGGAGAAGCACGTACGGTTAGTACCGCATATAAGATAGCTGTCATGAAAGGCATCACTGATATTCGTGAACACAAAACGGAGAAGTTGTTAGGTACTAAGTTCACGCACATCCCACACGACGAGGAAGGAGAAGATCCTTGTCGGGATAGTTACAAGTTTGCAAAGAGACACCCACATGCCGCAGCAGAGCACATGGACAGGTGTAAGCATCTGCTTAGTGTGTTCTATCATGTCCACGGAGCTCTAGTTGGTGAGATACAGAGTCTAGTGGAGGAGATCACCGAGCCAACACCTACTCGGTGGCATACGGGGGAGACTTCTGGACCACCACGAGCACCTACTGCAGCTTTCTCCGCTGGAGACTTTATTAATCTAGATGAGGGGGACGATCCCGAGGAGCGGGAGTTCGAGCCCGAGGCCGAACCGGAGATGCCACTCATACGTCTCAAACGTATCTATAATTTTTGATACTCTATGCTTGTTTTTACACCATTTGCCTAATGTTTCGTTCCACTTCGTGGCACTTTTATGCATTTTCCGGAACTAACCTATTAACAAGTCGCCACAGTGCCAGTTCCCCGTTTTCTGCTATTTTTGTGTTTCAGAAAAGCTACACAGGAAATATTCTCGGAATTGGACGAAACAAGTTCCTGAAGTCTTATTTTTCCCGGAAGCTTCCAGAGATCCGAAGAGGCGAAGGAGAGGGGCCACAGGCCAGCCTCACACTAGGCCGGCGCGGCCCAGGCCCTGGCCGCGCCGCCTAGGTGTGAGGAGGCCTGGGGCCACTCCTGACGACGCCCCTTCGCCTATATAAAGCCTCGGGACGGAAAACCCTAGGGGAGTCGATGAAATTTCTAGAACAGTTCCACAGCGCCGCCGCCGTCGAAGCCAAATTTTGGGGAACGGAAGTCTCTGTTCCGGCACCCTGCCGGGACGGGGAAGTGCCCCCGGAGCCATCTCCATCGGTCTCCATCGCCGTCTCCGCCGTCTCCATCGACCTCACCGCCATCTCCATCAACCTTGCTGTCTCCTATGATGAGGAGGGAGTAGTTCTCCCCCAGGGCTGAGCGCTCTACTGGTAGCTATGTGGTTCACCTCTCTCTCCCATGTTGTGATCTTTATGTGATCGTGAGCATTGTATCATGTTGAATAAGTATATGCTACTCTTCTTCATTATGTGTACTCTAGTGTGTTATTAAAGTAATCTATTCCTCCTGCCATGGTGTAATGGTGACAGTGCGTGCATCATGGTGGTACTTGGTCTAGGCTACGATTGTGATCTCTTATGGATTATGAGAATAATTATCACTATGATAGTATTGAAGTGATCTATTCCTCCTTTCATGGTGTAATGTTGACAGTGTGTGCACCGTGTTAGTACTTGGTCTAAGTTGCAATAATATTTATCTTGAGTTGTGATTTGATTTGGATATCTCTATGAGTGGTGTTTGTCAAGTACTTGATGAACTTTGAGGAGTGCTTCGTAGCCCTACGCAATGATTAGTGTTATTCACTAGGAGAGTAATTCAGAGTACCATAGTGAAGAGAAGTTATTTATTTGTTCAATTATGTTATATTTGTTGGGAGTGTGTCCACTAGTGAAAGTATGATCCCTAGGCCTTGTTTCCAAGCTTTGCACACCGTTTACTTGCTATTTTGTTACTTGTTTGCTTACTGCCATTTTTATTCCAGATTGCATTTACTACTTATAATCATCTATACCACTTGTATTTCACAATCTCTTCGCCGAACTAGTGCACCTATACATCTGACAAGTGTATTGGGTGTGTTGGGGACACAAGAGACTTTCTGTATCGTAATTGCAGGGTTGTTTGAGAGGGATAGCTTTGACATCTTCCTCCCTGAGTTCGATAAACCTTGGGTGATCCACTTAAGGGAAACTTGCTGCTGCTCTGCAAACCTCTGCACTTGGAGGCCCAACACTGTCTACAAGAACAGAAGCATGTGTAGACATCAAGCTCTTTTCTGGCGCCGTTGCCGGGGAGGTAAGGTAAAAGGTACTCACATTCTTTGGCTACTAAGTCTTTTAATTGCTGGTGAGTGCTCGGAGTTATTTCCTTTAGATTCTGCAATTACATCTTTTTGTTTCTTGTTTTTATTTTCACTAGTTAGGCTTAATGGAAAACAAAGAGTTCTGTAGTCTTTTTCCCGAGTTTAGATATGAAGTGTTTGAAGAGAAAATTGAAAAACCTTTGGAGCTTAATTTGCATGCTAATAGTGTTGTTAGTATGAATGCTTTGAACACCATTGTTGATAATGCTATAGAAAAGTCTAAGCTTGGGGAAGCTGGTTTTATTAAGCATGATATTTTTAGTTCCCCAGCTTTAGTGGAGAAAGTTTGTTCTGATAATATTTTATCTCCCATATGTGATGTTCCTTCGTATGACGATATGTTTGAAGAATATGCTTTGCGAAATAGTTGCTTTCTAGCTTGTGATGATACTAAACCTCTAGTTTATGATGACTATGATGATGAGTATAATATTTTCAGTTCACCTACTATTGAGGATAAAATTAGTTATGATTACAATATGCCTCCTATTTTTGATGATTATGGTGATGAGAATAATTATTCTGTTAAATCTGCTCCTACTACTATTGTTCATGTGGGGAGTATTAATTCTTTTATGCATGTGGCTCATGATAGGGATGTTTTATGTGATAATTATATTGTTAATTCTATTCATGATGCTACTGAAAGTTATTATGAGAGAGGGAAACATGGTTTAATGGATCTCAACAATATTGAGTTTCCCCTCTTTATGTTGCAATTCTTGAAGTTGTACTTGTTTTGCCTTCCTATACTTTTTGCTTTGCGCTTTCATGACTTGTCTCTTTACAAGACTATTTTTCATAGGAAGTGGTTCAGATTTAAATGTCTTTCACATTTGCTTTTTGATGTTCGCTATTGCTTTAAGTTCCTATATGGCGCCTTTGCCTCAAGCTCTTATATGGCGCCCACATGAGCATCTTTGCAAATTACTACGCCTAGCTCAAAGGCGTTAAAGAAAAGCACTCTTGGGAGATAACCCAATATTTTATTTCCAGTACTTTTCAATTTTTTTTGAGTCTTGGAAGTCATTACTACTGTAATGACCGCTCCTTATCCTTTTTATTTTATTGTTGTGCCAAGAGAAGCCTCTAATTCGAGTGAGGTAAGATTTGGGGATGTTGCTGTCCTGAAACAGTTTTCGGTGCTGCACCATAAAAATTCGTGAAAATTCTCTGTATATCATTTGGACCTGCGATTTCTTGTGCATATGCCCCAGGTTATATCCAAACTTTCGTTAGTAGAACACTTTTTGATTTGAGCAACATAAAATCCCTCAAAAATTCGACCTTTGTCAGCTGTTCTGTTTTGACAGATTTCTGCCAATATTTGTGTTTGCCACTTTATCGCTTTCTTTTTGAGTTATTTTGATCACAAAACTTTTTGGGGAAGTTTCTACAGTAGTATATGCTATATATGTGGTGGTTTTGGGTTGAAACCTAAAGCAAAAGAGGTTGATTATATGTTATTCTACACTAATGTTGCTAATAGATTTGTGTTTAGTTTTGTATGAAGGAAGTTTTCAAGTGTAGGGATTGGAGAATGATGAGATGAGTTAAAGAATGGACAAAAGCTCAAGCTTGGGGATGCCCATGCATCACCCCAAGAAGTACAAGCGTCAAAGCTTGGGGATGCCCCCGAGGCACCCCTTCTTCATCGGCAAAAATCAGGTCACCTTTCAAAACACTATATTTTTATTGCTTCATGCACTATGTGTTTTTCTTGGAGCGTCAGTTGTTTTAGTTTTCATTATTAGTTTTGTTTTGTTTGCTGCAATAAGTGGTTAGATCACATCATGTTTATTTTGGAGGAGATGAACTCGCTTTTCATTTGCCAAGAACGCTCTAGTTTTCACTCTTATCAAAAATCGAGTGTTCTCTTTTTCTGCTACTGCGTTTACCTTGCATTTTTCGCCTTGATTTTTTTTCAAATCTTCTTTTATCTTTTCATCAAGGTGTATTTTTGCCTCTGATATTTATTGGTTTTCATCAAAAGAGGTGTTTATAAAATTTTTTAATGGTGTTGGAAAAGAGAAAAAGCTTTGTGCAAAAAAGTGGTACAAGAAGGAGCTTGTGTAGACTGCGGCTTAGGCTTTTTCATGTCATGCTTTGATGTCCTTTTGATAGTATGCTTAGATATTTTGCTGTAGCATGACTTGTCTCAAATAACCGAGATTGCTTAATGAGCCTTTGAAAAAAATCATGCGTTGTTTTTATTGTATGGAAGCATTATTTTGGTTTTCTCCTTGATGCTTTATTTGGGTTGACTTGGCGCATACTCAAACATGTTAGACTCTTACAAAGTCGCCAATAGCCTCTATGATCATTTAGTTTTTGACTTTTGATGCCATCTTATGCTTCTTTTAATGTCGCTTTGCATGATTATGGCCATTATTGCTCTCTTAGTTGGTCGCTCCCAGTCTTTTGCTAGCCCTCGCCTTGTACTGAGTATGAGCTCTACTCATGCATCCAACTCCTAAATGCCAAAGTTTTCCAAAGTGTCCACCATACATACCTACTAGCAATTTTCTATTCCAAGTAAATTTGACTTGCTTTTATCTTCTCTTCAAATTAAACTCTTACCAGTGTTATGCGAAATTGGTCAGTAAAGCTCTCACGAACCGGAAGGCACACTTTACTTTTTCTTGTTCTTAAAAAATTGACATTGTGGTCTTCTATGTTGAGTTGTTATGCTTGCAAGTTGTAAGTTGGATTCTAGCCCAACCATGCTGTCATGGGGCAAGCTTTCAACATTGCACTTCTTATTTGAGTTGATATCGTGATCTTTTGTTTATGGATGCCCGCGGTGTGAAATGAATTGGGAATCTTATGGGGATCATGGAGTTTGTATATGTGTTAGGGAAACGCCTGGGCCGCCAATCTAAGCCATGCATAATTCATGGTGGAAATTTGCAGCATACCCATGGTGGACATTCAACGACGCATCTCACAATAAAGAGCTAAACAAATGGCAAATAAAAGAGATGTCGAGGTGTTCATTGTCTGCTTGTCCTGTCATTTTGATATGGGCTTGTTCCATGTCATCGGGCACGGAGGTACCCCGTTGGTGGTTCTCAATGATACATATATACTTACAATGACAAGAGCCTTGCTTGGGACTCTAAGTTGAGTAGCATGAGGTTTGGGTACTCGTATTCATGGGACACGAGGTTTTCAACTTATGATTTCTCAAGCATATGCATCATAATTGTTCTCGCATTAACTCTAACCATTCAAGATGCTTATGATGGGGGCAATAAGAGCTCAAAGCCGGTAAGTACCATAATTTTTGAAGGTCTATAAAACTTGCAATCACTGCTTCCCTCTGCGAAGGGCCTTTCTTTTACTTTTATGTTGAGTCACCACCTTCTTTCTTTATGCACCATAAGAGAGCAAAGTTGTCATTCTTAGTGTAATATGCATTGTCCCAAAGTTCATTGATTGATTCATATTGTTGGTTTCACTTGTTCTCAAATTATTTGTATCTAGTCGCCCTCTTAAACTTGAAGGTGTCATAGGCATTTATGTTTTGCTCTCTATGAAGGACAAGCTGAAAACCATTTGTATGTTTTTCCTTATGATTTGAACACACGTTTGACTTTCATTGTTTCATTTTTATGATCTTTTTGTTTGTGTTCATTTGCATGTTATAACATGGTTGCTAAGTTCTTATTATCAAGATTATGTCTTTCATGCCCATGTTTTAAGTTCTTTGATCTCAGCACTCAATGCTTTACCTATATGATCAAGATTGTGATGGTGCATGTCACCTCAAAAAAATTTCTTTTGTTATCACTTACCTACTCGAGGACGAGCAGGAGTTAAGCTTGGGGATGCTGATACATCTCAAACATATCTATAATTTTCGATGCTCCATGCTTGTTTTTACACCATTTGCCTAATGTTTCGTTACACTTCGTGGCACTTTTATGCATTTTCTGGAACTAACCTATTAACAAGTCGCCACAGTGCCAGTTCCCTGTTTTCTGCTGTTTCTGTGTTTCAGAAAAGCTACACAGGAAATATTCTCGGAATTGGACGAAACAAGTTCCTGAAGTCTTATTATTCCCGGAAGCTTCCAGAGATCCGAAGAGGCGAAGGAGAGGGGCCACAGGCCAGCCTCACACTAGGCCGGCGCGGCCCAGGCCCTGGCCGCGCCGCCTAGGTGTGAGGAGGCCTGGGGCCACTCCTGACGACGCCCCTTCGCCTATATAAAGCCTCGGGACAGAAAACCCTAGGGGAGTCGACGAAATTTCCAGAACAGTTCCACAGCGCCGCCGCCGTTGAAGCCAAATTTCGGGGGACAGAAGTCTCTATTCCGGCACCCTGCCGGGACTGGGGAAGTGCCCCCGGAGGCATCTCCATCGGTCTCCATCGCCGTCTCCGCCGTCTCCATCGACCTCACCGCCATCTCCATCAACCTTGCTGTCTCCTATGATGAGGAGGGAGTAGTTCTCCCCCAGGGCTGAGGGCTCTACTGGTAGCTATGTGGTTCACCTCTCTCTCCCATGATGTGATCTTTATGTGATCGTGAGCTTTGTATCATGTTGAATAAGTAGATGTTACTCTTCTTCATTATGTGTACTCTAGTGTGTTATTAAAGTAATCTATTCCTCCTGCCATGGTGTAACGGTGACAGTGCGTGCATCATGGTGGTACTTGGTCTAGGCTACGATTGTGATCTCTTATGGATTATGAGAATAATTATCACTATGATAGTATTGAAGTGATCTATTCCTCCTTTCATGGTGTAATGTTGACAGTGTGTGCACCGTGTTAGTACTTGATCTAAGTTGCAATAATATTTATCTTGAGTTGTGATTTGATTTGGATATCTCTATGAGTGGTGTTTGTCAAGTACTTGATGAACTTTGAGGAGTGCTTCGTAGCCCTACGCAATGATTAGTGTTATTCAATAGGAGAGTAATTCAGAGTACCATAGTGAAGAGAAGTTATTTATTTGTTCAATTATGTTATATTTGTTGGGAGTGTGTCCACTAGTGAAAGTATGATCCCTAGGCCTTGTTTCCAAGCTTTGCACACCATTTACTTGCTATTTTGTTACTTGTTTGCTTACTGCCATTTTTATTCTAGATTGCATTTACTACTTATAATCATCTATACCACTTGTATTTCACAATCTCTTCGCCGAACTAGTGCACCTATACATCTGACAAGTGTATTGGGTGTGTTGGGGACACAAGAGACTTTCTGTATCGTAATTGCAGGGTTGTTTGAGAGGGATAGCTTTGACCTCTTCCTCCCTGAGTTCGATAAACCTTGGGTGATCCACTTAAGGGAAACTTGCTGCTGCTGCTCTGCAAACCTCTGCACTTGGAGGCCCAACACTGCCTACAAGAACAGAAGCGTGTGTAGACATCAGCCACCAGCACACTTTGCACACGGCTCGACTGGAGCCGGATATGAGGCAGGCTTGGAGTCGTGGGGAATGCCCCATAACGACAGTTTTGGGGGAAACTCCATGGGCTGGCGTTTTGGTGAGTACATGGGAACGGCCGGAGATCCGAATCCGTGTGACTCGGAGCACGAGGTCACGAGTCAGTTTAGGGTTGTTCACCGCACCGGAGACGTGGTGGGGAAGCCTATAGAGATCGAGTCGGATGACGAGGGAAAGTTACCGAGCTATATGGAGCGAGGAGAATGCTCGAGGCCCAAGATGGAGAGAGGTGCCACTGAGGTTGTATACCCATCGTTGAGCGGTTATCTAGGGATGACTGACTTCAACTTAGGCCCTACACCCGATCTCGACTATATGCCGGCAGAGTTATCTTATACCCCTGCTTCAGTCAGGAGGACATCCCAAGCGACAGGATGGACACCGGGGATGTATCGGGAGTTCGGCTACCCGTAGTAGACCACCATCGATAAGGAGGCGATATGTGTGTAACATATGTACCATATGTGTATTATGTAGTATTTGCTTTCGCAGATGGGAATAAGTGAGTGTAGCTACTCACGGTGCAGTGTGTAACACTATGTTGTTTTTACCCATGTATATACATGGTATATGTTTGGTGTGATTTGGTCATGTTTTATTCGGATTTCATTGTGTGACTAACACTGTGCATAAAGTTGAGCTCATAAAGCATGGGCATGGTGTAACTATGAGTTTCGCTTGATGTAACAGGGTTAGGGGGATAAAATGGCGATGGTAGTTGGTGAAGAGTCCGAGCAACGGAGGATGGAGACCGAAGCCAAGGCAAAGGAGGCAACCGATGCAGCGGCAAGGGAACCGTTACCACCACCACCACCATTTCTCACATAGCAAGATTTTGCCCAATATATGAGGATGGCAGATGAAAGGCAACGGATGCTCATTGAGTGCCAGACCAAGATGATGCAAGATGTGATGGATCGCAACCGTGAAGGACGGAATGATGGTGTACATGGAGTCTCACTGGCAGACTTTTTGAATACAAGACCACTTCCATTTGCATCAGCGCCGGAACCAATGGACGCTGAGGATTGGTTGTTGGATACCGAAAGGAAGCTCAACACTGTGAATTGCAATGATAGAGAGAAGCTTAGGTATGCCACTCATCTGTTATGTGGACCCACAGCAGCCTGGTGGGACAATATTGTGGCAATACATCCTCCAGGAAGGGTATTCACCTGGGATGAATTCAAAAGGAAGTTTAGAGAGGCAAATGTGCCAGAAAGTATCATGGAGTTAAAGAGGAGAGAGTTTGACAACCTAGAACAGAAGGACAAAACTATCATGAGGTATGTCAAGGAATTCACTCTTCTATCGCGTTATGCTACTGAGGCAGTAAACACGGATGAGAAGAGGAAGAAGCGGTTTATGAGGGGTTTGCACCCAATGGCCAAGATGCAACTCAGAATGTTAAAGGCAGCGGATTTCCAAGAACTTGTTGATGCAGCTATCACCATGGAAGATGATTTCAAGCAAGTTCAGGAGGAACGCCGTAAGAAAGCCAAGATGGAACCAAGAAGATATCCAGTCAATAAACCAACTGCAAATCTTACTTTCAAACCACGACCACCAAGTCGGGGAATGTTACCTCGGGGAGGCGGAGGAGGAAATCCTAAGGGAGTAATCACGTGTAATGAGTGCGGAGCTAGAGGACATCTGGCAAGGGATTGCCCAAGACCCAAGGTAATCTGTTATGGCTGTAATCAAGAGGGACACATGAAGAAACATTGTCCCAATAGAGCTACATGGGGAAAGAAGCCAACCGGAGGAGGTTTTAACCGAGGAGGTAATTCAGGAGGAAATGGTGCAGGCAAGTGATCTCGACCTTATGGGAAATTAAATTGCACTAACTTGGAGGAAGTGAATGAATCGGAGAAAACCGTGATAGGTACGCTTCAAATCCTATCTCACCCTGGCAAAGTACTTTTCGATACTGGTGCAACTACTTCATTCATTTCGCAAGAGTTTGTCGATCTTTATGGACTCACTTGCAATAAGTTAGAATACCCCATCACTGTTTTATCTGTGGGGGGAACGATTCTAGTCACACACCTCAAGCAAGAGCAGGTCATTATGATCAGCGATTCCATCTATCTAGCCGATCTTTTTCTTATCCCTATGAAGGATATGGCTGTGATCCTTGGAATGGATTGGTTAGAGGAAAATGGAGCCCATATAGATTGCAAGGAGAAAACTGTGTCACTTAGATGTCCAGGAGGAGGAAGGATAGTTTATCAAGGTGACCGTCATGCACATATTGAAGTTCAACTACAGCTCAATACTTTGAAGGAAGCTAAACTTGAAGACATTCCAGTAGTCAATGAATTCCAAGATGTATTTCCAAAGGAATTACCAGGTATGCCACCAGACAGGGAAATTGAGTTCACTATTGATTTGATTCCTGGAATAGCACCTATAGCTCAGGCACCATATAAGATGGGGCCTAAGGAGTTAGTTGAGTTAAAGGAACAATTGGATGAGTTAGAACAGAAAGGATTCATACAAGAAAGCATTTCACCTTGGGGTACACCCGTGATATTTGTGGATAAGCGGGATGGAGGACGCAGAATGTGTGGAGATTACAGAAACCTCAATAATGTTACTATCAAGAACAAGTATCCATTACCCAGAATCCAGGACTTATTTGATCAAGTCCGGGGAGCCAGAGTATTTTCCAAGATAGATCTTCGATCCGGATACCATCAGATTAAGATCAAGAAGGAGGACGTTCCAAAGACAGCCTTTGTATCCAGGTACGGACATCATGAGTATTTGGTCGTACCTTTTGGATTGACAAATGCACCAGCCATTTTCATGAATCTCATGAACAAGATCTTTATGCCTTACTTGGACAAGTTTGTGATAGTCTTCATCGATGACATCTTAATTTATTCAAAGGACAAGGAAGAGCATGCCAAACATTTGAGGATTGCTCTACAGATTCTCAGAGAACATCAGTTGTATGCCAAGTTTAGTAAGTGTGAATTTTGGTTGGACCAAGTAGAGTTTCTCGGGCATGTGATCAGCAAGGAGGGCATAGCAGTAAATCCCAGTAAAGTAGCATCTGTTTTAGAATGGGAAGCACCAAAGAATGTCAAGCAGATTAGAGGATTTCTAGGAATGGCAGGTTACTACAGAAGGTTCATAGAAGGATTTTCCAAGATTGCAGGACCAATGACGAAATTGCTTCGAAAGAATACACCATTTGTTTGGACGGAAGAGTGTGAGGTCAGTTTCCAGACACTTAAAGACAAGTTGACCACAGCACCTGTGTTAGCCGTACCAGAAACCGGCAAAGATTACACGGTGTATTGTGATGCGTCCAAGAATGGACTTGGATGTGTGTTGATGCAAGACAGAAAGGTTATTGCTTATGGGTCTAGGCAATTAAGACCACATGAAGTTAACTACCCAACACATGATCTTGAATTAGCAGCCATGGTGTTTGCTTTGAAAGGATGGAGGCATTTTTTGTATGGGGCAAAGTGTGAACTCTATACAGACCATAAGAGTCTCAAGTATTTCTTTACTCAGAAAGAATTGAATATGAGGCAACGACGATGGTTAGAATTGATCAAGGACTATGATTTAACCATCAATTATACTCCAGGGAAGGCTAATGTTGTAGCCGATGCGTTGAGTAGAAAGAGTACGGATACTCAGCCAATGAGCCGGGAACTACCTAAAGAGTTGCTTATGGATCTGGAAAGGTTAGAAATTCAATGCTTAGAAGTGGAATCTTTGGGCAGCTTGTCTACTATGAAGATAATGGAGGAAAGGCAAAGTGATCTAAAGTATACAATTTTCCGCCGGCAAAGTGAAGATCCATTCATTGAGGAAGAGATCCGAAGGAATGAAGAGGGAAGACCGTCTGAGTTTCATTTAGGCGATTTCAATTCGCTCTGGTTTCATAATAGAATATGTGTGCCAGACATACCTGAAATCAAACAGTTGATACTCAAAGAAGCCCATGAAACTCCATATTCAATACATCCGGGAAGTACCAAGATGTACATGGATCTTAAGGAACTATTTTGGTGGAACAACATGAAGCGAGAAATAGCCAAGTTCGTGTCTGAATGCCATACTTGTCAAAGAGTGAAAGTGGAACATCAAAGTCCCGCTAGACTCATGCAACCATTGGATATACCCGAGTGGAAATGGGAAGAGATTGGAATGGATTTTATCACAGGATTACCGTTGACACCAAAGAAGAAGGACATGATTTGGGTTATCATAGACAGGTTAACAAAAAGTGCACATTTCTTGGCCGTTAATCAAAAGGATTCCGGAGAGAAGTTAGTAAACTTATACGTTCAGGAAATAGTGAGCAAGCATGGAGTACCAAAGACAATAGTATCGGACCGAGGGTCCGTATTCACTTCAGCCTTCTGGAAACAATTGCATGAAGCTCTAGGATCCAGGTTAGACTTCAGCACTGCTTATCACCCACAGACAGGAGGACAAACTGAAAGAACCAATCAGATTTTGGAGGATATGCTTAGAGCATGTGCGTTGGATTTTGGAGGATCATGGGAAGAACATCTACCACTGGCAGAATTTTCATCCAACAACAGTTACCAAAGTAGCATCCAAATGGCACCATTTGAAGCACTCTATGGAAGAAAGTGCCGATCACCCATCTGCTGGTATGACACGGGGGCCGGCAAGGAATTTCATCCGGACTATGTGAAGGAAAGGCAACATGCCGTTGACATCATCCGTGATCGATTAAAGATTGCTCAGAGTAGGCAGAGGAGTTATGCAGATTCAAAGAGGAGGACATGGGAATCTCAAGTTGGGGACATGGTTTATCTTCGAGTTAGCCCAATGAAAGGAGTACATCGTTTTGGAGTCAAAGGAAAACTTAGTCCAAGATACACTGGACCTTTCAAGATTCTAAGTCATAAGCGAGGAGTAGCTTTTGAATTGGAGCTACCAAAGCAACTATCAAAGGTTCATAATGTGTTTCATTCTTCACAACTTCGAAAGTGTATGAAGATACCAGAGGAAACTGTATCCTATGAAGACATGGAATTGCAAGCAGATTTGACCTATGTTGAGGAGCCATCAAAGATTTTAGCAGAAAACTGGAAGCAACTTCGCAACAGAGCCATCAAATATTGCAAGGTGCAATGGAAACATCACCCGGAAAGAGAAGCTACCTGGGAGAAGGAAGAAGATTTAACGACAGCCTATCCCGAATTCTTCACGTACACCTTACCCCAAACTTCGGGACGAAGTTTTTGTTAAGGGGGGAAGTCTGTAATATCCCAGCACGTAGGGCAACTCCGGGGTAGAATAGAGGGGTTTTGTGCATTGCATCTAAAATTATGGGATTTTTTCGCGCTTTTGTTACTAAAACCTAAGAGTGATCGAATCTCTCTTCGAGGGGGATGGTGAAATCTCGAAGTGCTAAAGAATTTGACATGACCTCTTTTGATCTATTGCTTGTGGGAAACCATTAAGTTGAATGACTAAAGCTTAGGGATCATTTGAATTCAAAACTTGAATTTGAATTTAAACTTAACTTAAATTCAAATGGCACATTTAGAAAGGATAAATATTTCAAATAAGAAAAACTTTGGACTTTATTAATTACCAACACAATATACATTGTCTTTACAATGTTTGTGAATAAAAGAATATTACAATAATGGGCATTCACAGAATGTTACAATCTGAAGCTAAAAAGAAAATAAAGGAGAAAAGAAAGTAAATACAAGTTAGAATCTAAACAAGATCCTAAACTATCTTGATCTTCAAGTTTTTCTTCTTTTCTTCTTCATTCTTCTTATCACCTGCATACAAAGGAGAATACAAAGGGAAAAGCCACCAGGGTAATACAAGTGGCCGTCAAATTTAAATGGAAGCACTGTTGATAATCATCAAGATGTTGATCTTATCAACATGACTCACACACACAAATATCTGCCAAGGACCAATCTGGCCGGCCAAGCCACCAAGCAAGCAAGCAGCTGGTCATCAAATGCATGTTAAGAGGTGTCAAGCCATCAGAAACCAGGGGGGGTGGTATAAAATAGTTCTGTGAGTGTAAAACTGGTCGACCAGGAACCCTAGTCGACCAGCATCACAGCAACCATAGCACCAGCACCACAGCACCAGCAACCACAACACCACAGCACCACACCAGCACCAGCACAGCACCAAGTTCTCTCTGCTCATGAGTTGAGCATCAAGAGGGAATTCACCTCACCAATCAAAACCCATAACCAAAGCCAAAGCAACATGGTTACTTAATCAAGATCAGAAGCAGCAAGGAGTAGGTCAAGCACCAAGGAGGTGCAGGGCAGGCAAGGTGGGGAGCCAAGCACAAGGAGGTGCAGGGCAAACCACTGGGAGGAGCAGAGAAAGTACCAAGAGCCAGTAATCAAGCTCAACCAAGAGCATCATCAACATCACCACATCCACTCATAAAAGCCAGCACAAGACCAAGGTATAAATAGGACTTGCATATCCATGAATAAAACATTGCAAGCATCCAGGTTCTTGTATACACAAGATAAACAGCAACAATGAAACACTCACCACCCAAACCCTTCTACTAAGTATAACACTTAGGAGGTTTTGGGGAGGTTTTCTCCTCAGACCTACAGAGAAGTGCTCTGTATAATCTTCATAGGAAGATTTAGTTAGTGGGAAGCAAATCTACAAGCACCAGCAAGAATAAAAGCCTCAGACAATGCATCATAGGCTGAGACTAAGATCATCATGAGGATCTATTCTTATCAGTAATTTAATTGCCCAATATGATTATTTAGCCACTGATACAAATCACCAAGCATGTTTAGCATCACTGAACAGCAGCCATCCAGTTTAATTATCAAGCAAGTGTTGTGAACCTCACATGGAGGAAACACAACTAAAACTCAATAATAACAGTTACATGCTGTCAATGGATAACATGCTATAGAAAGCAAACAAAACCTTCAGCAGCATACAATTCAAGCATGAATTGCTTGATAGAAACCATCATCACTGAAACAAGTTTCAGTTCATAAAAATCAACAGAATTATAACAAGCTTAAGCTCAGCATGTTTATGTCATCATGAAAACAATCATATGAATCAACTGGCAGCAGTTTGCACTTCAAGCCAGAGGGCATCACTTAGACAATTGATTGATAAGCACATCACTAGAGGGCCAAGCTAGCATCACAGAGGAAGCATCCCAAGTAAGCCACACATAATTCAGTTAAGAAACTCTTAACTAAATTTCATGCTAACAGTAGCCATAATTACACAGCACATGATCAAGCTAACAGCACCGGGGAAAATCCCTATATAATCATACCAAGTTCAGTTAAGAAATTCTTAACTGAATCTTGCACTAACACTTGCACTAAAACTCACAGTAGCAATATACAGAGACTAGCAGCACAAGCTCGAGCAGAACAACAACAGCAGCAAGACAAGTTTGAGCAGAACAACAGCAACAGCATGGCACAGCAACAGCATAGGCAAGCATGCCTGGCTCGCTGGCCAGGCCACCATAGCAAGCACATAGAAACAAGGAGGACGAGAAGAAACTCACAGGAGTGCTCACAGAGGAGCAAGGTAGAAGACCAGGGCGGCGACACGATGGCGCAGCCTCGGTTGCGGCAGCAAGGCCACCGTCCTAAGGCCGCGACGGCGAGAGGGGCGGCATCGTGCTCACGGACCGAGCGGCCGAGCACAGCATGGCGGCGACGTCGGGGTTGCAGTAGCCATCCAACCGACGCGGCGACAAGGGGAACACCGCAAGCACTCAGGAGCTTGGGCAGGAGCTCCAGCGAGGCCCGCTGGAATAGAACAAGCCGCATGGGCGAGATCTACTGGGGCGGAGCTCGACGGCGATGGCGGCGATTGGAGGCGAAGACGACGAAACCCCGCGGTCAGGAGGAAGCGCGTGACGAGGCGGAGCGGATACGCCATAGAGCGGCGGCGGATCTCGCCGGAGCTCGCCGGAGCCGGGCGAGGAGCTCGTCGGCGATTCGGGATCGCCGGGGGGGTTAGGGTTAGAACCGACCGAGAGGGGAGAGAGTGAGGGGGCGACCGGGCTGGGCCGAGCCGGTTCAGTCAAACCCATCTGGCTGGACTGACCGGTGGGCCCAGGCTGTCAGCCAGCCTTTTTGATTTGATTTAATTCAAAAACCCTTAAGAAAACCCTAATCTGCTTAAAAATAATCCAGAAAAATACCTAAAATAAACTAAAAATAGTAAATAGTTATTCGTAGCTCTTATTGTAATTTTGGACCCATTAAGTGAATAAAATAAGCTCATGAGTCAATTACACAAAAGAAAAAGAAGTCAATTGGTTTTGCCTGAAAGTAATAAAAATAATTATCCATTCAAGAAAATTTGGCAATTCTTAATAAATTCCATTCAAGAATATTTGATAAATATCCTTGAAGGAAATTACCTTTACTATATATTCTTTAAAGTCATAAAAAGAATATATCAAGTTTAATAGATAAATAAATCACTTCTGGGGGGGGAAATAATTCTAACACACCATAAAGCATGCATTTTTGAATCTTTAACCATTGCCCTTATCGGACAATGATGCTGTTTTCCAGAACCCGAGGTCCCGGGTCACTTCAACAAATCCAATTGCACTACCTTGCAGTTTGCAGGCAAGTTCACTCTTGCTCATATCTCTTGATTACTTTTAGCAAATTACTTGCAAATATACCGGTGGTATGATTATTACTGCATTGAAAAGCAAAAGGTTCTCTTTTCCTAATTAACATGATTAGCTGGTTATCGACCCGAGGGGTGGTAACCTAGGATGGCTGGCAAATGGAACCATGGTATGATTGTTGTGGTGGAGGTTCCATTTGTTCGGGAAAATGAACCCTAGGACTTAACAACCAATGTCGCCAGTGATTTTAGCGCCGTAAATAACGGTCAACCATGAGATCTGGAATGGGACGGAGAAGTCAGCTGTATCTTTTCCCTCTCGCATGCCAACGGATCAGTGGTGAGGGTTGTCTTGCCTAGGCTACTATAGTGTAAAGGGGGAAATGCGTTTCCTGCTAGTCTACCTATAGTATAGGGGGGGGGGACAAACTTGCTAATTGATCTATGATGGATTGTAAGAGTCATCCAGATCAGGCTACCCATATTGTATAGGAGCGGGAACCGGGGTCCGGAACAGTCTACCTATGGAAGCGTCCATAGTGTATAGGTGAGGACCAGTGCGCCAATCAGTCTACATATGTGGTATAGGAGAGGATGGACTTACAAATGGGTGGGTCTGCGGGGTCGCGGAGAAGAATAGTGATTGGCTTGGATCATCAACTGGGCCCCATACAAAAGAAGTATGGACGGGAAAGTACGCCCGGTTGTGCAGCAAAGTGTTGATCTCTCATGGGTACAAGTGACCACCTCTGCAGAGTGTACAAAAAGTATCAAGATACTCCCTGTTCCGGAAAGGAGCTGCGAACGCGGCAGGAAAGGAGCCCATCGAAGCTCTAATCAACCTGTGAAGACTGACGGACATAGCTCTTTCAAATAAAAGCAATCTTTGAAGAAATGATTATAAAAACTGCATTTGACCTAAGACTCTTGAGTCGGTGGTCGTAGCTATTGCATCAAACACCTCTATCCTGTTAAATGAACTTGCTGGGTAACGCTCGTTACTCACCCCATTCCCTCTTAACCCTTGCTTAGACTCAGAGGGCCAGAACGAGGAAACTAAAGGAGCATCGGAGGACTACGAGGAAGTCTACTATGAAGAACCAGGACCTTTCTGGTGGAGTCGGAGGCGTGGATTACACGATCGTCTACGGCAACAATGAAGGAACCGAGGAGGAGGCCAACAACTAATATTATAGAGTAGAAGTTTGTGTCACAGGAACCTTATAGAATAAAGTAACTTAAGCCAGTTATCATGTTTAGTCTACTTCTATCAGTCATAGTTAAGGTTTGTCGCATCGAGGTAGAACCTACTAGTGTTCCTCTTTGGACCGAGGAGGAACTGGAATCCTTTGTAAGTTTGTGGCTTGTAATAGTAAGTGCTTGAATAAAGACCGCTATGTTTCTGTTGTACCACTCTGAGGGATGTAATATTTGTGAAATGGTACTTCACGAGTGTTATGTCAACGACTTGCATACTACAACATGCAGTGGTATGCTGGGTCACCACATCTTTGCTATATGAGTGTGCTGAAAATGTAGCAATTCACATTTTTGCTACAATATATTCGGGATTTTTTTGGCGTATGTTCTTTCTTTTTGCTACATGGCTGTGTTTGAAATGATATATTTTTCTTAGTTACAAATCCCAAACACAACGATTTTTGATAATTTCTGCTACAATCAAATTGGGGTTTGGTGCATATGTTGTTTGCTTTTGCTACATGTGTGTGCTCAAAATTTTAGAGTAAATGACACCAGGGGTCACGAAACTTGTCTCGTATGTGCACTTAAGTCACATATCTTGTAAACTCGATTAACCGGTCACACAACTTGCGAAATATGTGCATCCGAGGTCACAAACCGGTTTAATATCCGGTTTTTGGTAATAAAAAAAAGCGTCACACGCTATGCACCCTAGATCATTTTGACTAAGGTTTTTTTTCTTGTCCGAGATTTCGGAAATATCTCCGGAAACTACTGATACCGTTAAAACTAATTTGGTTGCATTTGAATTTGAAGTCTGATGTTACGTCAATACGCTCCTTATACTAGAAAGTTCGTGTCGTGTGGTCTCAAATTTGGATATCAAATCTATTTGTTCTGTGTTAAAAAAATTAAAATTCAAAATTTCGTTGAATAATCTCGTCCGGTAAGTTTACAAGATTTTCGAAATTACAAGGATGAAAATGTACCACATAATTTTCGGCCAGGGGGTAAAATGCAAAAAAGTCCAACTGACCTCACGTGCTCAGTGCATGAAGGGTTTTTACAAAAAACCGGACAGCGGACCGGTTTGTGATCTTGGGTGCACATGTTTTACAAGTTGTGTGACCGGTTAATCGAGTTTGCAAGATGTGTGACTTAAGTGCACATACGGGACAAGTTGTATGACCCACAGTGTCATTTACTCCAAAATTTTACAATGTTTCTTGTGGTAAAATTGTTGCAAACGATATTACATTCGCACACAAATATGGTGCGCTCGTTTTTTTTCTGCTACATTGATCGGATGTTATAGATTTCTTCACTTAACCGGACCCAACTGGTGAGGACCTATCTGTGGCCCATATCCTGGCTGATTCCTAGGTTCTGACTTAAAAAATCTCAATCCCCTTTGTATGCATAAGTGGATATTTGTTACTTACTGGCTATAAAATCGGTTAAGCATATGTCAACAATTATATATATTCCAGCCCAGCCGCAAGAACCAATCAAACAAGAAAAAAAAAGACATCTTCGAAGCACATCTCTGGGGCGCATATTTAACATCTCCTGTCAGTTCTCCTTTCAATTCCGTTGCAAATGTGAAATGTCACACTGTTCACCAGGCATGCGGTTCATCGAAGCCAGCACCGGCCGTGATGCAGCCAAGCAGCAAGAACACAAACAGTACAGGACAAGTCATGCAGACAAAATACCAAGCCAACAATAAAACCAAGAGGCTGCCGGTCTCGGTCGAGATGCCACCGGCCGTGCAGACGGCCTGGAGTTTCTGCTGGATTCAGATGCCCGTTTTGTTCGTACATAACTCCCATCTGATCACAAGTTCAGACAGATTTTTATTTGTTACGTAATTATTTCGAGCAACGCATACGTTCGGAATCAAGTGGCGTTTGTTTACTTTAACCAAACTGACTCGGCATACCAATATGGACAGGAGGACATGACATCATCTTCCTCAGCTTGGTTAGTCAAAATCTGCAGGAACATACTTGATTGGAGTTGCTAACTGGTGGTGGTTTAGACAAAGATGTCACGCTGGTTCTTAATTCAGGTGTCTTACTAGTGACTAGATGGATTGGTACTAGAGTACAAGACTAATCCGAATGATTGCATGAGACATGCGTCCTGGTCTGCAGGAAAGGACAAAGATGAGCTTTTTGCTTGACGACATTTGACTAATGGAATCTATCTATGCAGCAACCAGACTTAGCAGCAACGCACGGCGCTGATCGAATCTCCGTTGGTGCTGCGTTCTGAAAAGGTAGTCAAGAGCAAATAAAGTCAGTTTAGTTGCCCATGCTTTTCTTCAGAAGAGAGCAATTAAGTTTCTCGTGAATTATACGCTCTTCTGAAGATTTAGGTACCCAATACGCAATATGCTTGTAGAGTGCCAAATATGTTTAGCTCTTCGATACGTTTCGGATGTATAATTGGACTCTTATTCACAAGGGTATAGATAATAGAGCCCGTCAGTTGAGTACCTCTGAGGCCCGTTAAGCTAGGCCCAATTGTAATACTAGTCAAAATACGAGTTCATGTCGTATGTCGATATTGTAATCTGTGTCGGATCCCACCCGATCCTCGAGACCTGGCCACCTATATATAGGGGCCAGGAGGGGGCGGTGTGGGACAGATTGAAAGCAAGCCAGGTTCTACACCTACGTTTACTTTCATAGCCACCTTGTTTGACTGAGTTTACCTTCGAGTTCATTCGACGCCATATCTCCCCGATCCTAAGTCCTTCATCTAGGACATTTGTCGAGTTTAACCCTCGTCAATTGGCGCCGACCGTGGGGACTCTGGGCGTTGGAATCATGAATTCGACGGCTTTTTCATTTTTAGCCAACAACAATCCGCAAGTCGACGAAATTCAGATACCCTTCAGAACCGTCGATTTTCAACCTCACCAGTCAAGTTTCTCGCAAGTGTTCGAGAGCATGGATCAAGATATGGAGTTAACGATCGGAAGTTTAAACTTTCGCGTCGGATCACTAGGTTCGATTCGCCTTTCAGATCCGACGAAAACTGGTCCGTCGGCAAGTGAACCCGAGACAGTAGCAATGTCGGAATCATCAGAAGGCTCTTCCAGCGAGGTAAACTCGCCGATCAGCTTGACAGAAGCAGAAGAAGGAAAAATCGCAGGAGGCGACGAAACCATGGAGAACTTTGACTTAGAAGTACAACTCGAAGATCTCATGATCTGCCACGATGACATCTCTGATCAATCAACAGACACCTGGAAGACGGGACTAGAACTTTCTGAAGATGACAATTCGATCTTCTCAAGTCACAACATCAAACTCGATAATCGATACCAGATACTCGCTATCACAGGAGATAATTCAGAAGAACTCGCCGACAACAACAACCCAGTGCTTAATCCAGCAAACATAAGCAGAGGGGCAAATCACTTAGCAGAAGGAGAAACCGCTGACTCCCTCACAACAAGGGAGAAAGTTCGACTATCAGCCGATGAGTGGAGAACAATCAAAACAGCCGTGGAGCACGGCACGCCAATACCAACAAATTCCAGCCAAAACATGCTTTTGGGATACCATTACGCCCTAAGGCAGCAGGCGAAGCAATTAGCAAAGGAGAGGATTGAAATACAGAAAAGGAAGGATTCAGCCATTGCAGCAAGCGACGCTGCTCGCAGAGCACGTAGTGACGCATCGTACACAAACAGAAGGCATCATCGACATGGATCAAGATATAAAAATCTCGAGTACTCAGAAAGGCAAAGTATCTCGAAAAACCTCGACTCGTCCTTCCTATCGGTCGACGAGCAAGGAAATATTATACCAAAAACTCCTGAAGCAGCATTGGTGGCAGCTCAAGCATACCTGCATACAACACGACCAAATCTAGGAGACCCGAGGGAATATATGCACCGCGCAGTGCTAAATGGATTGAAGATGGTAGGCAACAAATTATCACCAAAAGAGGAGGAGGCATACCGCAACAAAGGAACCCATAAACCAAGATCACCACGCCATCACAACAGTCCTCGGCATAGAAGTAGAAGTCGCCGATCTAGGACGCCATCACCAGGACGATACAACAGTCCAAAGAACAAAGGAACCCGACGATCTAGAACTCCCAACAGAGCATATGACTACAAAGACGATGAAAAGGAGATGGGGGCACCATGCTTTACCCGTAGGGTTTGCATCACGCCAGTACCCAAAGGTTTCAAATTACCCCATGACCAACAAAAGTACGACGGATCTCAGGAGCCACAATTATGGCTTTCAGACTATCTACAAGCAGTAAAACTATTAGGAGGAACCAGGGAAACAACAATGCAAAGTTTATAATTACACCTCACCGGCGCAGCAAGGTCATGGTTAAGCAAACTAGAAAAGGAAACAATCGGAAGCTGGGAGGAGCTCACAAAACAATTTACGAGTAACTTCAAGTCGACATATAAGCGGCCAGCATCCATAGAAGAAGTCAAAGCCTGCGTGCAGCAACGCGGGGAGACATTAAGAGCATATATCCAAAGGTGGAGTATAATCAAAAATTTGGCTGTCGAAGTCTCGGATGAAAGAGCAATAGACGCATTCATAGTCGGGTTACGACGAGGAGACCTAGTCGAAGAGATGGGCAAAATTAAGCCAAAAACAGTATCAGATCTAATGGATGTGGCAAACAGATTTGCAGATGGAGAAGATGCGTGCAACAATAAATGCACGCGATCACCAGAGGACGATAGAGGAAACAAATATGGAGGTCAAAGGAGAAGGTCCCGCAATTATGACAATTACGGCTCTCACAGCCAAGTAGCCGCAGGATACAAAGACAACAGCTACCAAGGCAACGACCGTAAAAGCTCGGGATACCGTAGCTACGGCAAAGAAGACTACAAAAAAATTCCACCAAGGGAATCCAGAGAGTACAACCCATCACCAGAAGCTATGCTCAACGGACCATGTCATATTCACTCTGCGTTTGTCGATGGGAAACGAGTATCCAGGCAAGCAATGAAAGATTGCACTACGTTCTTGAAACTACAAGAAGTAGCACTTAACAAGCAAGCCGAGGCAAAACGCCAGGGATACGAAGGAAACACAAGCAACCCACCTGGAACCCAACAAGGAAACAGCGGAGCTCCCAAAGGCCAAGATCAATCAAACCAGGCACGTGACGATGATGAAGGATATGTTCCATCTAAAGGGCACATTACAGCAATGATACAGCCAGTGCCCAAGTCGAACAAAGAGGAGAAAAGCATAACCCGACAAGTTCATCTCGCAATAACCTCGCCTCTAGTAACAACGGAATATCTACATTGGTCAGAGCAACCCATAGAATTCAGCAGAGACGACCACCCAATAACAGTACCTCGGCCAGGTAACGCGCCTTTGGTACTCAAAGCTCAAATAGGAACGTACGATGTTGACAGAATATTCATGGATGCGGGAAGTGGGATAAACCTAATCTACGCAAAAACCCTACGGGCAATGCACATTTCATTGGAGTTCCTGAAGCCAACTGATTGCTCCTTTCACGGAATAGTCTCAGGGAGTGCTAACTATCCACTTGGTCGAATAGCACTCAACGTCTGCTTCGAAAATCGGCAAAACTACAGAAGGGAAAAACTTGACTTCGAAGTAATGGAGTGGCCATCACAATATCATACGATCCTCGGGCGACCCGCGCTTTCGCGTTTCATGGCAGTACCTCATTATACTTACTTGGTACTAAAAATGCCAGGACCCAAAGGAATTATCATAGTCAAAGGAAGCTTCGAGTTATCAGACCTATGTGACAAAGAATTTCACAAGATGGCCCAAAATTTTGGCATGATGGCAAGCTACGGGGAACCTAACTACAAAACAAAAGGCACGACTACAGGAGTAACGCAGCAACTCGAAGGAAACCCCAAGGAACCAGAAGTAAAGAAACCTCGGGTACATCAACCAGAGCAAGAGAAGACTATAGGAGAAGAAGAGAAAACTCAAGCGACATAGGCGACAAGACAGACAAATAAGTAGAGTAGGAAAATAAGGCTGTAAAAGCCACGAGTTATTCCAGGGCAATACCCTCTAGATCCAGAACACAGGTTATTGGCCGGATCTCTTGGGTTATCCCATGTATCTTATATTATATGCATAAATAAAAGACAAAAGTTCCTCTTATTTGAGTTTACATGTCTTCAAAAATTGCGGTAAATGCACTAACATACGCACAAAGTGCAATGCTCTGAGGATAAAACTTCTGACACAAAAAGATAGAAAACAGAAAAACTCTCGCATTATACACACAAGAATACATACACATGTCACATCAGTGGCTGATCAGAATCATCTACACCCAAAGGATCTAAATAGTGATGCTCGTGAAAAAATGCGGCATCCTCCTGAAGCAACCTAGCTATAAGCCTCCTCGCCGGTTGAAGGGTGGCATCCATATGAACTCAAAGCTAAGCTCCCTCTGAAGGCAAGCTTAGTGACATGGAAATAAAATTAAGCCTCGGGTGCCACTTGCGTGTCCAACCAAGAGAAAAATTGGCGCCAACCACTAAATTAAGTTCTATCAGACGATGAATGCGCTGAGTAGATCTAAAAGTAGCAAGCAGCCGCAGAAAAGTTCCAGGAAGAGGGTTACGAGGAAGCATCACGGAGTGCATGGTAGTTAGAGATTTTCGACAACCGTCAACTGCTTCTCCAATGTGTTGAGCGCGATCTTGGAGAAGCACAATAGCACTACGGCGCCGGGGATCAGACCAAAAAGTTTCGACTCCCTCTGATGATCTCTCAAGAGCCGCGATCCGTTCAGAAACACGGCGAGCTTCACCAACGAAGTCCAAGCAAGTACCTGCAATAATAAAAGTCATTAGCCAGTAGCATTGTAGTAGAAAAGAAAAAGAGGAAAGTGGCAAGAAAACTTACATCGCAGCAACTCGCAAGCAGATTCGACAATACCAACGAGAAAGGAGTCGCATTCCTCCAGATGTACAACTTTAGCTGTCAGACCCGACACCTTATCCTCGAGTATGGATATCTGCTTCATAAAACCACAAGATTTGCTGGCTTTATCCATAGCCATCTGCGCTTGGCATTTCGCCAAAGTCAAGCGGCTCTCAAGGTCTGCAATCCTTGAGGAGTACTCTGCACATCGGCAAGAAGGACGAGGAGGCGACGAAGCTCCGGAGTCGAAAACATCGGCAGAAGATGGAGCCTGACCGCAACCCGACAATCCACTAGCACGCACAGGCTGGAAGCCAAAAGAAAAGAAAAGAGAAGCATCTCAGAAGCTAAACCGAACATGACATTTTGCAAAAGAGGATATATTTACAAAAGTGTAAGCCCTCTGACTAAAGTTCTCGGGCTACATGCGACTAAGAGTTTGCTACATCAGAATAAAACTAGAAATTACAAAAGGGGGCCAAGTCTATGCCACCTCGGCCTCACGATCCGCAGCAGAAGTAGGCGTAGCAGAAGCAGCACCAGCATCGGGAGGAGGCACAGATCCACTTGTCACCGGAGTCGAAGAAATCGGCGTTGTACCGGTCGCGGAAGCCGCCGAAGGAGAAATCATCGACATGATGTCGGGCGCATACTTTTTCGCGTTCTCGAAGAAGGCCTTCAGCTCCGAACGGGGACGGCCGTGGGAAGAGCTCACCTTCTCCCAGTTAACCTCCTCACCATGTGCATATGAAAACGCAATGGCCCCCTTGGCACCTCGCTTCAAGGAGAGGCCCTTCATAGTAAGTATGGGGTCGTCAGGGGTGTCGAAGGCGTTGGCAAGATTCTTCAAGTCCGACACCTTCCCTTTTTGCTTGGGCCACAACACGACAAAAATCCGCGTAAGCACGCGGTTAACCAACTCAAAGATCTCCTGGACAGATATCCAGTTCGCTTCCAGCAAGCCAACCGCGGCCAAGAGAGGATCATTGTCTGGTTGCAAAGTCGACGCAGACAACTCAGTATATTCTGCAAAAACAAAGGAGACAGAAAACAGCAGGCAAAGAATACATCAGCAAGCATAAGAGAGCAAGCAAGTCAGCAAAAGGAAAAGAAAGGTATAGTATATACCTCTAGCAGCAGCAGACATCTTGTTTAGCCGATCAGCCACGGCTTGTTCTCGCTGGAGGTGCTCCTTGTTAGCATCAGCCAGGGCCTTTTCTGCTTTCTTCGCCTTAGCCAGTGCTGATTTAGTAGACTTCTCAGCATTGACCTTGGCAACAGTGGCTGCGTCAAAAGCTTTCCGAGAAGCTTCGAGTTCAGCTTCCAGCGACGAAATGCGAGCATTGGCTGTTGCTAGAGCATCTGCAGTTCATCAAAGAGAAAAGAAAAGTCAAGCAAATAAAAAAAGAAAGGCATACAAGACAAGCAAATATAGGAAAAGAAATTTACCTTCGGAGGCCTTAGCAGCTTTCAGGTACTTGACACATTCGTTGCCCAAGGCGACAAATTTCTTCATCAAGTTCTGTCCGGAAAAAAGGACGTGAGTATCAACACGCAAAGTAGAAGTAAATATACCAGTATGTTCACGTACATCGTCAGAGGAGCTTGTGGACTGATGGGCCTCAAGAGTAGCACCGGCGTCGGATGATTTCTTCAAGCGCTTAGAAGTACGAACAGTGACTACCTTCTTCATGGGCTTCTTCGAAGCTTTTGGAGATTTTGCTGCTGGATCGACCTCTTGTGATGGTGGTTCATTGACAACAGGAGTATCAGTGATAGGGGCAGCAACAGCAAATCTTTTTGGGTTCTCCTCGTCACTAAGAAAAGGAGCAAAAGGTAAAGTGATCTACCAAAGTCGACAGGAAAAAGATATTATATGAAAACAAGGAGAAGGACACTCACGAGTCCATGAGATCGAAGAGCTCTCCGTCGTCCTCTGGTGTGAAGGTTTCCCCGGCCACAGTTTTATGAGCGGAGGCACTCGAGGAAGCAAACTCTTCGACACACTTCCTCTTCTTGTCAACTCCAAGATCTTCAGAAAGCGCAAGAGGAGGTGACGTCGTTGAGCTGGTCCTCTCCAGCGAATCTTCGCCTTCATCTCCATCTTGGCTGTCCTCAGCCTCGGGGGCTTTGGAGGCCGCAGAAACAGGCACATGTGGAATGGCCCCTCCCTCTGGGAGAGGAGGGCGAGAAACAAGAAGTCAATGATCCTGAAAGGACAAAACAACCTAAAAGTTACAAGGCGAACAATGATAAGAGAAAAACAAGGCAAGTAAGGACAGTAAACAATACCGCAGGCAAGGGGTGCTCAGAGTCGAAGTAGCTAGCGGCTAACTCCGCAACCTCATGATCCTTGGTGAGAGTAGTCAGAGCTCTCACATGCTTGTCGAGATCCTTCTTCTCCATAAGATCTTCGGATACTCGAGAAGAATCCTCCAAGCCGAAAAAAGTCCACAACTTGGAGAGACGATGCTGCAGGGGTTGAACTCGATGTTGCAGGAAAAACGCCATGAGTTGAGTACCCGAAAGTGCACCTCCTCTACCACCCTTCAGCTCCTGGATGCGGGCTAGAAGTGGCTTGATCTCCTCCATCTCAGCTTCCGTGGGAGGCGAATCCCATGAGGCCAATTTCTTCAATTCTTGGGAAGCATCAAATGGAGCAATGCCGTATTTGTCGGAGGAAGAAATCTTTCGGTCTTTGATATGAAACCACTTAGTCCTCCAACCTTGTACTGAGGCAGCCATGGAAAATTCCAAGTACTGTGATTCAGCATGGATAGAAATACATGATCCACCCACCTCAGGTTTTTTCGATAATGAGACACTGGGGCGGAGCCGAAAGAGGGATCTCCAAAGAAGAAAGTGGGGATCAATTCCCAGAAATGACTCACATAGAGTTATGAAACAAGTAATGTGCAGAATGGAATTTGGTGTGAGCTGGTGAAGCTGCACACCATAAACAAAAAGAAGCCCATGAAGAAACTCGTGGGCAGGAAGGGAAAGACCGCGCAAGAGAAAGGCGAAGAACATCACCCAAAAGCCATCTCTAGGTTTGGGGATCCGTTCGGTGCTCGGGAAAATGACCTGATCTTCATCGGAGATGAGGCCATCAGCTCGGGCCTTGTTCAGATCCTTCTGCGTAAAGACAGAAGGAACCCAGCTGGTCACGGCGTTCATCCCCTTGGTCATCTTGTTCTTCTGCGCCAGATGCTTCACGCGCATCTACGATTTGCGCACGGGGGCTATGCAGGGGATCAGAGGAGCGCAGAGATTGCAACAATGGCGGCGGCGGTGGAAGCAATGAACTGGTAAACAGTGACTTTCCCCACTCTCCTCTTATATAACTTCCAGGTAACGAACGTGGGCTGAGACATGGCACAAGGAGCAGAAACGGTAGCCTACTAACGGGTAGAGAAATTGTGAAATTACCGCACTGCCCATGGGCAACGGTCAAAATCAAGAGATAATTACAAACAGATTGATTGTATTAATGACGTCACAAATGTGTGGGTAACGAGAACTGAAGACTATGATAGCAGTGGACACTAGTAAGATGAACATTCCAAAGATGGTTCGAGATGGCAAACTTGAATAAGGGAAGATCAAGGAAGCCGAAGAAAAATTGAGCCTGGGAAAGGAGGAATCATTCTTTGAGTCTATACCCGAAAATATTCGGCTATAGCCTCGGGGGCTACTACCATCGGGAGCGCTGGGCGCGCACCCGACGATATTATTGAGTCGCGTTATGATCTCATGACATGAAAGAAGGCACGCTGTCTTTGAGCCTATACTCGAAAAGATTATTTTTTTCGACTATAGCCTCGGGGGCTACTCCCATCGGGAGCGCTGGGCGCGCACCCAACGATATTTTATAATGAACAATGGAGGAAAGGATGCAGAAGAGACTTTGAAGATATCACTACTACCATCGGGAGGGAGTCTTATCAATTAAAATGGAATAACCCGAATATTTGACACGTTAGAACAGTCAAACAAGGCTGCGACATGTGATTCTCGAGTTGCGTCATCGCGACAAAACTCGAATGCCGTGGTTGAAATATATCATGAAGGTAAGACCCCAGGATCCGTCATGTGTGGCCCGGTATACGCACATGGATGTGCTCTGCTGGTATGTATCCGTGTCTACGATGCGAAAAAAATCCTGGTGGACGCACTGGGTACCTTGAGAACCACTGGGATTCATTTTTTGTAAATCCTAAATGCTGCAAAAGAATGGGTTTGACCGGTTTTCCGAATTCAAGTCCAAGGGGATTGAATTTGAAGTAGGTGACAAGTATCTGTTCCGGCAGTTAACTGGCCTCTTGATCCGTCAGAGTTGTCAGGCTTGTTCATCAAAACCCCTTGCGATATATCATAACAAAAAGATAAGTCAAAAAGACCAAGTCGAAGATTTCAAGATTTGAAGAAGTCAAGTATTGATCAAGTCAAAGAATTAAAGATCTGAGATTCAACCCGAATCTGCAATTCTGGTAGAATCTCGGGGGCTACTGACAAGGGTATAGATAATAGAGCCTGTCAGTTGAGTACCCCTGAGGCCCGTTAAGCTAGGCCCAATTGTAATACTAGTCGAAATAAGAGTTCATGTCGTATGTCAATATTGTAATCTGTGTCGGATCCCACCCGATCCTCGAGACCTGGCCACCTATATATTGGGGCCAGGAGGGGACGGTGTGGGACAGATTGAAAGCAAGCCAGGTTCTACACCCACGTTTACTTTCATAGCCACCTTGTTTGACTGAGTTTACCTTCGAGTTCATCCGACGCCCTATCTCCCCGATCCTAAGTCCTTCATCTAGGACATTTGTCGAGTTTAACCCTCATCACTCATTGTGATCCGGTAATTGTAGCTTCCAGTGACTTAAAAGACAAGTGTTTCTTCTAGGTTGCGGAGGTCCTAACTATCTTCGGATTGACTCCATGCTTGGTCCTCACTTCTCAAAGCATAGTTGCCCCCTCTCACATTGATGATCCTATATCTTAGGGCATATTTGGTTCAATGTGTTTTGTAAAAAAATTATAGGATTCCAATCCATAAGAATTTGTCCTATAGATTACATTTGGTCCAAAGTACCGAGGGGCTATTTGGATCACGTCTTAGCTAGCCCCGCCAAATTGGCACGCCAAAGGCTTGGCGCAAGATTTCGTCGTCAGTGTTTTGCCAACGCGCGGGCGTGAAAACTGAAGGAGTTGACCAAAAGAATTAGCGGAGTTCCAAATCTTTGGCCTTGATCCAAATGGATCCCCTGGTAGCAGTTAACTCCAACGGGAATTGGTTGGGCGAGCCACGACAGCAACCCAAACAGCCCCCCCGCCCCAAATCCTCTAAAATTTTGCTTGCTTTCTAAGAGATTAGACCTATTGGGATATTTCTTATTTTATATACTAAAATTTTGCTTGCTTTTTAAGAGATTAGACATGTTGGGATATTTCTTATTTTATATACGACAGCTTACTCCTGTGTTTAAGAGGCTCATAGTATCGGTAAGCCTGTTATAATGACTATATTGATAAAACCTTTTGTTAAAAAATGTCTGTTTTTCTCCAAAAGTGTAAAAGCTTTGCATTTCATAGCATCGATAGAAAAGAGAGTTGTAGCTCAACTACAAGCAAACATAGTACCACATGTTAGAGAAGGATACGGCCGGTACGGCCGGCTCTTCATATCTTCAAGTACACTCCAAGTTTCCTAGTTAAATACGATTTCGTATACTTATATTTGTACATTGATTTATCTATATATCAGGTTCTGAGTGGTATCACGGTGATTTTACTGTGCTCTCCTAGATATACGGCTCGATCTCTCCCGAGCTCTTCGGCATCATCACGTCGCCCAGATCTACAGCGCGACAGAATTGGGATGCCATAACCAACCTTTTCCACGACAACAAGAAAAGTCATGTCGTCGCCCTTGACGCTGAGTTTCGCAACATGTCCCAAGGAGAAATAACCGTCCATGACTATGCGCCAAGGTCAAGTCTCTTGCCGACGCTCTTGGCAATGTAAGCGAGAGAGTCTCCACGAAACTGTCATCCTCATCATGATCCACGGCCTCAACGACCAATTTTGCCACCTTCGTTGTTTTCTACCGTATCAGGTGTCATTCCCCTCCTTCCATGCGCTCTGTGCTCGTCCTGGAGGAAGCACAGAAGAAGACCGATGCCTCGAACGCCGCGACCGCAACCCATGAGGCGATGGTCGTGGGCGTGGGCGTGACAACAATACATGGATATTCAATCCATGGACCAGCCTCCCGACACGTGCCCATTACTAACAGCACCAACCGTCAATGGCGGCACCAGGGCAGCCACACTAGCGTGCTCCTACCGCCGACGTCTTGGGCCCTCACCCTGGTCCTCCATCATACCAGGCTTACAATGCAACAACTTGATCCAGCGCTACCGGCATCCTCCCAACAATGCTATAATGGTCCCTCATCAACCGCAGTAGCAACAAATCGATCCAGCGCTTCTTACCGCTCTTCAGAACATACAACTCCCTGGCAATCAAGAGTGGGTTAGGGATTCTGGCGCCTCGACCCATATGGCATCCGATCATGGTATACTCTTCTCTCCTCGTCCCTACTCATATCACAATTGGCGTTTGATGCGGGTAGATAACCGCCCAGTTGGGAACCCCAAGAGGAAGGTATGATGAGCACAGTAGCAAGTTTTCCCTCAGTAAGAAATCGAGGTTTATCAAACCAGTAGGAAAAAGCCAAACTTCAAAAGGTGATGCCTGCTAGCTTCGCGATAGCTCCGGACAATTTATAAGGCGTCTCGTCCAGGGCTTTGCTTTGCACCAGCAACAACATGGAACCTGCAAACAACACAACCAAGAACTTTGCTCCCAACTTACGATGAGGTTGTCAATCTCACCGGTTTGCTGTAAACAAAGGTATGAGCGTATCGAGTGGAAAACAATAGTAGTATGCGAGAAAGTAAACAGTGCGTGTAAAACTAAATAGTAATAGCAATGTAAAGGAAATTGGACCGGGGTCCACAGTTCACTAGTGGTGTCTCTCCATAAGATAAATAACAACATGTTGGGTAAACAAATTACAGTTGGGCAATTGATAGAATAAAGATAACGTGCGATGTCACGAGGATCACTATGAGATTTACTCTGGGCATTACAACAAAATACATAGACCGCCATCCAACTGCATGTATGACTAATAATCCACTCGCGGGGATATCGTCCGAACACCCCTCGAGTATTAAGTTGTGAACAACAGATAACTGCATTAAGCAAAGTGTGTAATGTAAAAAAACGAATGTCCTTGGACACAAGAATATTGTTTTCTCCCTAGTGGCAACAGCACATCTACAACCTTAGAGGTTTTTGTCACTCCCCCAGATTAAATAGAGGCATGAACCCAACTATCGAGCATAAATACCCCTTCTTAGAGTCAGTAGTATCTACTTGGCCAAGATAGCTACTAACAATGGAGAGCATGCAATATCATAAACAACATAGAGATAACATAATATAATATTCAGCACATCAACTTAACATAACACCAATATTCATCGGATCCCAACAAACACAACATGTAGAATTACATAAAGATGATCTCGATCATGTAAGGCAGCTCACGAGATCTAAACATGAAGCACATGGTGGAGAAGACAACCATCTAGCTACTGCTATGGACCCATAGTCCAAGGTTGACTACTCACTCATCGCGCCGGAGGCAAGCATGGCGATGAAGAAGACCTCTGGTGGCGATTCCCCTATCCGACAGGGTGCCGGGAAGAGCTTCTGGACCCTCCCAATCCCGGGTCGACGACGGCGGCGGATCGCGATGTGTTTCTGGAAAATTGATCGGGTGTTTAGGTTTTTCCCGTCGGGGGTCTTTATAGGCGAAGGGGCGGCGCTAGAGGTGGGCCAGGGGGGCCTCACCATGGGTGGGCGCGGCCAGGGGCTGGGCCGCGCCCCCCTATGGTGTGGGCGCCATGTGGAAACCTCCCCGTTTCCTCTTCGAACTTCTGGAAGCTTCGTTAAATATCTGGATGTTCGGCTTATGTTTTGTCCAATTCCGAGAATATTTCCTGTGTAACTTTTCTGAAACACAAAAACAGCAGAAAACAGGGAACTGGCACTATGACATCTTGTTAATAGGTTAGTTCTGGAAAATGCATAAAAATACCACGAAGTATAATGAAACACTAAGCAAATGGTGTAAGAACAAGCATGGAGCATCAAAAATTATAGATACGTTTGAGACGTATCAAGCATCCCCAAGATTAACTCCTGCTCGTCCTCAAGTAGGTAAGTGATAACAAAGAATAATTTTTGAGGTGACATGCACCAACACAGTCTTGATCATCTAAGTAAGCATTGAGTGCTTGATCAAAAGAACTTATAATATGGGCATGAAAGATATAATCTTGATAGAAGAAACTTAGCAACCATGTTATAACATGAAAAAGAACACGAATGAAAGATCATGAAAAATGAAACAATGAAAGTCAAACGTGTGTTCAAATCATATGGAAAACATAGCAAATGGTTTTCAGCTTGTCCTTCATGAGAGAGCAAAACATAAATGCATAGGACACCTTCAAGTTTAAGAGGGCGACTAGATACAAATAATTTAAGAACAAGTGAAACCAAAATCATGAATCAATCAATGATAAACTTTGGGACTATGCACATTAAACTCAGAATGACAACTATGCTCTCTTAGACGATGCATAAAGATAGAAGGTGGTGACTCAACATAAAAGTAAAAGAAAGGCCCTTCACAGAGGGAAGCAGTGATTGCAAGTTTTATAAACCTTCAAAAATTATGGTACTTACTAGCTTTGAGCTCTCATTGCCCCCAGCATAGGCATCTTGAATGGTTAAAGTTAATGCGAGTACAATTATGAAGCATATGCTTGACAAATCATAAGTTAAAAACCTCGTGTCCCATGAAGTACGAATACCCAAACCTCATGCTACTCGACTTAGAGTCCCAAGCAAGCTCTTGACATTGTAAGTGTACACGTATCATCGAGAACCGCCAACGGGGTACCTCCATGCCCGATGACATGGAACAAGCCCACATCAAAATGACAAGACAAACAAACAATGAACACCTCGGCATCTCTTTTATTTACCATTGGTATAGCTTTTTATTTTGAGATGCGTTGTCGAATGTTCACTATGGGCATGCTGTAAATTTCCACCATGAATTATGCATGGCTTAGATTAGCGGCCCAAGCGTTTCTCTAACACATATACAAACTCCATGATCCTGCAAGATTTCCAACTTATTTCACATCGCGAGTATCCATAAACAAAAGATCATGATATCAACTCAAATAAGAAGTACAATGTTGAAAGCTTGCCCCATGACGGCATGGCTGGGCTAATTTCCAACTTACAACTTGCAAGCATAACAACTCAACATAAGAGAGCCACAATGTCAAAATTTTAAGAACAAGAAAAGTAAAGTGTGCCATCAGGTTCGTGAGAGCTTTACTGACCAATTTTCGCATAACACCAAAAGAGTTTAATTTGAAGGATAGATAAAAGCAAGTCAAATGTACTTTGGAATAGCAAATTGCTAATAGGTCTATATGGTGGACACATTGGAATAACTTGGTTTCTGGGAGTTGGATGCACGAGTAGAGCTCATACTCAGTACAAAATAAGGACTAGCAAAAGACTGGGAGCGACCAACTAAGAGAGCAATAACGGCCATAATCATGCATAGCAACAAAATATCATTAAGAGAAGCATAAAACGGCATCAAAAGTCAAAAACCAAAAGATCATAGAGGCTTATGGCGACTTTATATGAGTCAAACATGTTGCAATCATGCGCCAAGTCAACCCAAATAAAGCATCAAGGAGAAAACCAAATTAATGCTTCCAAATAATAAAAACAACGCATGATTTTTTCAAAGGCTCATTAATCAATCTCAGTCATTTGAGAGAAGTCCTGCTACAGCAAAACCACTAAGCATACTATCAAAACGACATCAAGCACGTCATGAAAAAGTCTAAGCTGCAGTCTAAACAAGCTCCTTTTTGTACCACTTTTTTGCATGAAACTTTTTTTCTTTTCCAACACCATTCAAACCTTTTTGAAACAACTCTTTTGATGAAAACCAACATGGACCAGAGGTCAAAATACACCTTGATATAAAGATATAACAAGATCTGAACAAAAATCAAGGCGAAAAACGAAAGCTAAACGCAGTTCTAGAAAAAGAGAACACTCGTTGAACGATAAGAGTGAAAAACGGAGTGTTCTTGGAAAATAAAAAGCAAGGCAACTTCTCGAAAAGAAATTTGTTGGGGTCCAACCATTTATTGCAGCGAACAAAACAAAATAAAACTGAAAAATGCATAGTGCATGAAGCAACAAAAATATAGCGTGTTGAAAGGTGACCTGATTTTTGCCGATGAAGAAGGGGTGCCTCGGGGGCATCCCGAAGCTTTGACGCTTGTACCTCTTGGATATTTCTTGGGGTGCATGGGCATCCCCAAGCTTGAGCTTTTGTCCATTCTTCAACTCATCTCATCATTCTCCAATCCCTACACTTGAAAACTTCCTTCATACAAAACTCAACACAATTCTATTAGCAACATTAGTGTAAGCATAATAATGAATCAACCCCTTTTTGCTTCAGATTTCAACTCAAAACCACCACATATAAAGCATATACTACTGTAGCAACTTCCCCAAAAGTTCTGTGATAAAGAAAACTCAAAAAGAAAGCGATTAAGAGGCAAACACAAATAGTGGCAGAAATCTGTCAAAACAGAACAACTGACAAAGGTCAATTTTTTCGAGGGTTTTCTGTTGCTCAAATAAAAAAGTGTATACCTAATGAAAGTTTGGATATAACCTGGGGCATATGCACAAGAAATCCCAGGTCAAAAAGATACTCTGAGAATTTTCATGAATTTTTACGGTGCAGCACCAAAATCTGTTTCAGGACAGCAACATCCCCAAATCTTACCTCACTCAAATTAGAGGTTTCTCTTGACACAAAAACAAAATAAAAAGGATAAGGAGAGGTTATTACAGTAGTAATAACTTCCAAGACTCAAATAAAAGAAAAAGAACTAAAAGTACAACAATGGGTTATCTCCCAAGAGTGCTTTTCTTTAACGCCTTTGAGCTAGGCGCAGTAATTTGGGAAGATGCTCACGTAAGAAATATGAATGGAAGCCAAAAAGAGCATCAAGGAGCAAATATAAAACACATTTAAGTCTAACCCACTTCCTCTGCATAGGAATCTTGTAAGAAAATAAATCAAAGAAGCACATAGTAACAAGTAGGGGTAGATAAAATAAGAGCAACTTCGAAACTTTCAATATAAAGAGAGGTGTTTTAGTAACATGAGAATTCCAACAACCATATTTTCCTCTCTCATAATAATTTTCAGTAGCATCATGAACAAACTCAACAATATAAATATCACACTCATCCTCCTTTATTAAGCGTGGAGGGCTATCAAATAAGGTATTAGTTAAAGAGTTACTCTTATTGGGAGGTAGACATGGGTAGCTCCATTCTTCCTCCTCTTTTTCATCCAATGAGCTTCCAGTGTTAGCAATTTCTTCTTCTATAGGCTCCTTCAAGGCATTAGTCTCTTCCGTTGGAGAGCATCTATTAAGATATTTAAGAATATAGTCATTTTCTTCCTTGTAATTATCAAAGCAAAATTTAAGTATATCATAAACCTAATATTTATAAGGTGCATCATCAGTATTTTCAAGCAAATAAGCAAGTTCAAATGCACCTTTCCAACCAATAAATTCTTCAATTTGTTCCACATCATAAAAGTCATAATTTCCATTAATATAAGAAGATATGGTAACATCATCATTGTACTCACATTGAAAAGGGAGCTGTTTATACCTCCTACATCAACAAGATTTATCAAAGCAATAAGTAACATTATAAGTAGAGCACACATTTCTAACAATGATATACAATTTATCAATTTGTTCCCATAAGTGCTTCCCTTTTTGTGACAAGCGGTGTTCCTCACAATATTTTTGTTGCTCTTCCGTGAACCCACCTTGCCAAAAAGATTTAGTTTCAAAGAAACCGAGCATTGATAGAAAGCATGATAAAGCAAGACAATAACAGACCAACAAAAATAACAACTATAGAAGGAACTAATTTTTTTGTATTTTTGATAAAAAGATGCAAGCAAAAATAAAATAAAGCAAAACAAAAACAAAGTAAAAGATTGTGCGTGAGAGACTCCCCTTGCAGAACTCTTCTTTTTCCCCGGCAACGGCGCTAGAAAAATAGCTTGATGCTGGGCAGATAACCACCCAGTTGGGAACCCCAAGAGGAAGGTATGATGAGCACAGTAGCAAGTTTTCCCTCAGTAAGAAACCGAGGTTTATCGAACCAGTAGGAAAAAGCCAAACTTCAGAAGGTGATGCCTGCTAGCTTCGCGACAGCTCCGAACAATTTATAAGGCGCCTCGTCCATGGCTTTGCTTTGCACCAGCAACAACGTGGAACCTGCACACAACACAACCAAGAACTTTGCTCCCAACTTACGATGAGGTTGTCAATCTCACCGGTTTGCTGTAAACAAAGGTATGAGCGTATCGAGTGGAAAACAATAGTAGTATGCGATAAAGTAAATAGTGCATGTAAAAGTAAACAGTAATAGCAATGTAAAGGAAATTGGACCGGGATCCACAATTCACTAGTAGTGTCTCTCCATAAGATAAATAATAACATGTTGGGTAAACAAATTACGGTTGGGCAATTGATAGAATAAAGATAACGTGCATATGTCACGAGGATCAATATGAGATTTACTCTGGGCATTACAACAAAATACATAGACCGCCATCCAACTGCATCTATGACTAATAATCCACTCGCGAGGATATCGTCCGAACACCCCTCGAGTATTAAGTTGCGAACAACAGATAACTGCATTAAGCAAAGTGTGTAATGTAAACAAAACAAATGTCCTTGGACACAAGAATGTTGTTTTCTCCCTAGTGGCAACAGCACATCTACAACCTTAGAGGTTTCTGTCACTCCCCCAGATTAAATAGAAGCATGAACCCAACTATCGAGCATAAATACCCCCTCTTAGAGTCACTAGTATCTACTTGGCCAAGATAGCTACTAACAACGGAGATCATGCAATATCATAAACAACATAGAGATAACATAAGATAATATTCAGCACATCAACTTAACATAACACCAATATTCATCGGATCCCAACAAACACAACATGTAGAATTACATAAAGATGATCTCGATCATGTAAGGCAGCTCACGAGATCTAAACATGAAGCACATGGTGGAGAAGACAATCATCTAGCTACTGCTATGGACCCATAGTCCAATGTTGACTACTCACTCATCGCGCCGGAGGCAAGCATGGCGATGAAGAAGACCTTCGGTGGCTATTCCCCTCTCCGGCAGGGTGCCGGGAAGAGCTTCTGGACCCTCCCGATCTCGGGTCAATGACGGTGGTGGATCGCGATGTGTTTCTAGAAAATTGATCGGGTGTTTAGGTTTTTCCCGTCGGGGGTCTTTATAGGCGAAGGGGCAGCGCCAGAGGTGGGCCAGGGGGCCTCACCATTGGTGGGCACGGCCAGGGGCTGGGCCGCGCCCCCCTGTGGTGTGGGCGCCCTGTGGCCCCTCTCCGTTTCCTCTTTGGACTTCTGGAAGCTTCGTTAAATATCTTGATGTTTGGCTTTTGTTTCGTCCTATTCCGAGAATATTTCCTGTGTAACTTTTCTAAAACACAAAAAAATAGCAAAAAATAGGGAACTGTCACTGTGGCATCTTGTTAATAGGTTAGTTCCAGAAAATGCATAAAAACACCACGAAGTGTAATGAAACACTAAGTAAATGGTGTAAGAACAAGCATGGCGCATCAAAAATTATAGATACGTTTGAGACGTATCAGCGTTCGATGCAAATAATAAAAAATTATTTCTACGCAACCCCAAATTGCCCAAGGATCTATCTATTAGTAATGATGTAACGGTAAACAGATATTCGGTGACATATCCTTGAAGACCGAACACGGGGATTACGCCCCCACACAGGCATTGCCGACATAGCCGACCTCAAGGTCATTGAAGATCTTGGAGCAACGACTCCGGTGCCACATGAGCAGCACCTCCGCATACTTGCACACGTACGGCTATCACGATGACCCCCGGAATCTCCGATCCAGCCGAGATTGCGGAAGTAGACGACGTTGGACCGAATCCAGAAACTCCGCAGCATGACGACGTGCAGCATTGTTGTGATCTCTAACCTACGCAGCCCTTCGAGAGGACACATGGGAGAGAGAGAGAGGCGAGCTGGAGAGGGATGCGCACCAGGTGGAGGGGATAGCTCTAGGGCTCATGGAATTGTGTGTACTCCTCCTTCTCCTGGGCCCCCCTTTATATAGTGGGGAGGGGGTGCACCTTACCCCTCCCCAAGCCACCAAGGGCGGCGGCCAAGGAAGGAGCAAGGGCGGCGGCCAAGGGTGTGGCCATGCCGGCCGATCACAAAACCCTAACCCTAGCCATGGCCGGCTATCAAATAAGGGGGCGCCCTAGCGCTTGATGGGCTCCTCTTCCCGGGAGGGGCCCATTAAGGTTCAATGAGTAAAAGAACTTCGTAGAATACACCGAGATCATCACGGATATCCAGATCTGATTTATGATCATTTACCAGAGGGAGTTCTTGGTAATATTTGTAGTGTTCTCGAACCGTCGGGTAACACACTTAAGGGATCTCGATGCTTGAGATGGTTTTGGTAATATTCGGGAACATCGTGTGATGATAAATGAGAGAGGGAATTGTTCCAATAAAGTTCGAAATAGTTTCGGTGGAGTCTAGAATAGTTTCGGCAGAGTCCGGAATAGTTTCGATGGAGTCCAAAAGTGTTTCAGAGTAGCGGAAAATTAATTATGGATTAATTACGTCGATGTACCTTTCTGTTTGTTTCGCTGATACTAGCATAGCCAAAGATCTGATCGTTAGTATCTCTGTACCTCATTCAATCTTATTACCGACTAGTGCTATTTGACTCGTACCCTAATATTCCATCCCCGTGACCTAGTCACGTGCTGTGTAGCTATGGATGCAATCTCACCAAGTGGGCCCAGAGTATCATATCCGTCATGCGGATGAACAAATCCTGCTCTTGGTTCATATGCCTCAACATACTCCTTTGGAGAACCCGAAAGACACCTTTTCAGTCACCCGATCAAAGACATGACGGTTGATGCAATCAGAGCTTCCACCTGAAGTACTAATTAAATATAACCTCATGGTCTAAGGATTAAGTTACAACGCTTTTGTCATATTGCAACGTGAACATCATGACACGATCGTGTTGCAATAATAACTTTGGGTATGTCCACCATGGCATTACTCAATGGCATGATCTCATTGTCAGTTGGCGTAATGCACCATGATCAGGAAATCTCGATCATCAGTTGGACAATGAACTAGCAATTAAAGGATTACTAGGGACTCTTTATCATTTAATACCACATCTATATCAATGTTTCCAATTGACATAGTTATAGCATAGTATTAAACTTATTATGAACTATATGAAATATGGAAATAAGTCCTTTCCTTCAATATCATCGTAGGTAACGGTGTGTATCTTCCCATCACCCACATTGGCTCCTACTCCTTCTCTACACTCCTTTTTCAAGCCTCTATGCATCCTTCTTTGTGGGACGAAGCTCTTTGTACCACCACCTTTCTCATAAATATTCGCCCCACCAATGCAAAGTCCTTCATGACTCCCGATGAAATCTTATTCGGCTGTCTACCATCATATCATACTCTTTGTGTTTTCGATTGTCTGTGTTACCCTAACACTCTCTCTACAACGCCAAATAAACTCTCCCCGGTCTGTAATTGTGTCTTTCCCGGTTACCACCATCACAAAGGATATCGGTGTCCCGATCTTTCTACTCCTTGCATTATTATTTCTCGTCATGTTATTTCTGATGAAAACACATTTCTATATGCCCCGTCCTTGCCATTACCTTATCCCACCACTTCTTCTCCTGATTTATTTGATCCACACCCCCCTCGGCAGAACCTCTTGCCACAGCAGGAGGATTCCCCTCCTACGCGTCCTTGGTAGACTACCGCGATAGCACCCTCTCCTGCCGCGCACCAGCTCAACCTGCCATCTTCTCCTATCGCGGCAGCTCTGTCTTATGCCACGCCAGACCACTCGCGAGGCGAGACACCACCTCGCGCCCCTAGCCCGCCACCCACCACTCCTATTGTGCATTGCACATGCTCCCCTATCGTTCGTCATCTAGGCCCTTGCGAACGTCTCAATCTCACTGCCCTTGCCTCTTCTCCATTGCCCACCAACTATCTCACTGCTCTACACGATCCCAATTGGCGTCATGCTATGCAGGAAGAGTTTGAAGCCCTCACACTTAACCAGATTTGGACCTTGGTCTCTCCTCCTCCCGATGCCAACATCGTAAGTGGAAAATGGATATTGCCATAAAAATAATGTCGATGGTTCTCTTGCTCGCCATAAAACTCGTTAGGTTGTCTGTGGTTTCTCCTAACAACCGGATGTCAATCTTGATGAGACTTTTAGTCCCGTCGTTAAGCCCACCACTATTCTCATAATTCCTTCGCTTGCCCTTGATCACTCTTGGGTTATTCATCAACTTGGAATAAAAAATGCCTTTCTTCATGGTCACCTCGATGAAGTTGTATATAGTCAACAACCATCCGATTTTGTTGATCCCAACCACCCAAGTCATGTTTGTCTTGTTAAATCTCTCTATTGTCTCAAACAGCCACCACATGCTTGGTTCATCGGTTTTCCTCTTATTTCTTGTAGGATTGGTTTTGCCGAATCAAAATCTGATGCATCCCTTTTCATTCTTCATTGTGGCACTAATATCACATATATTCTTCTCTATGTTGATGATATAATTTTAACAACCTCTTCTTTCCCCTATCTTGCCGATGTTATTTTTTGTCTCAGTCACGAATTTGCCTTGAAGGATCTTGGTCATTGACAAGGGTATAGATAATAGAGCCCGTTAGTTAGCTATCCCTGAGGCCCGTTAAGCTAGGCCCAATTGTAATACTAGTCAAAATATGAGTTCATAGTCGTATGTCGATATTGTAATCTGTGTCAGATCCCTCCCGATCCCTGAGATCTAGCCACCTATATATAGGGGCCAGGAGGGGACGGTAAGGGACAAATTGAAAGCAAGCCAGGTTTACACCCACGTTTACTTTCGATAGCCACCTTGTTTGACTGATTTTACCTTCCAGTTCATCCGACGCCCTATCTCCCCGATCCTAAGTCCTTCATCTAGGACATTTGTCGAGTTAGCCCTTGTCAATTGGCGCCGACCGTGGGGACTCTGGGCGTTGGAATCATGAATTCGACGGCTTTTCCACTCTTAGCCAACAGCAATCTAGAAGTCAACGAAATCCAGATACACTTTGGAACCGTCGATTTTCAACCTCACCAGTCAAGTTTCACGAAAGTATTTGAGAGCATGGATCAAGATATGGATTTGACGATCGGAAGCCTAAACTTTCGCGTCGGATCACTAGGTTCGATTCGCCTTTCAGATCCGACGAAACCGGGTCCGTCAGCAACTAAGTCCAAGACAGAAACAATGTCAGAATCATCAGAAGGCTCTTCCAGTGAAGTAAATTCACCGGTCAGCTCCATGGAAATAGAAGCAGAAAAAAGAGAATTCGTAGAAGGCGAGGAAACCATGGGAAACTTCGACTTAGAAGTACAACTCGAAGATCTGATGATTAGCTGTGATGACACTTCAGATAAATCAACGGACACCTGGAAGACAGGGTTAGAGCTTCATGAGGATGAAAACTCAATATCTTCTCAAGCTTCGATAGTAAGTTCGACAATCGGTACCAAGTACTCGCTATTACAGAGGACAACTCAGAAGAGTTCGATGAAAACAACAATCCAGTACTCAACCCAGCAAACATAAACAGGGGGCAAACCACCTGGCAGAAGGAGAAACTGCGGATTCCCTGGTAAACCGGGAAAAAATTCGACTATCAGTCGATGAATGGAAGATAATCCAAATAGTTGTGGAGCACTGCACGCCAATACCAAACAATGCTAGCAAGAATATGCTTTTTGGGTATCACTACGCCCTAAGACAGCAGTCAAAGCTACTAGCGAAAGAGAGAATTGAAGTACAAAAGAGAAAAGACTCAGCCATTGCAGCAAGCGACGCTACTCGCAGAGCACGTAGCGACGCATCATATACGAATGGCAAAAGACATCGTCGACACGGTTCAAGGTACGAAAACATCGAATACTCAGATAGCCAAAGTCTTTCCAAAAACCTCGACTCATCTTTCTTATCAGTCGACGAGCAAGGGAATATTATACCAAAGACACCCGAAGCAGCACTGGTGGCAGCTCAAGCATACCTGCATACAACGCGACCAAGTCCAGGAGACCCAAGGGAACACATGCATCGGGCAGCACTGCAGGGACTAAAGATGGTAGGCAACAAGTTATCAGCAAAAGAAGAGGAGGCACACCGCAACAAAGGAACTCACACACCAAGATCACCACGCTGTCACAACAGTCCTCGGCACAGAAGTGGAAGTCGACGATCTAGAACGCCATCACCAGGGCGATACAACAGTCCAAAGAACAAAGGAACCCGACGATCCAGAACTCCCAATAGAGCATATGACTACGAAGATGATGAAAAGGAGATGGGGGCGCCATGCTTTACCCATAGGGTTCACATCACGCCAGTACCCAAAGGTTTCAAACTACCCCATGACCAACAAAAATACGACGGATCTCAAGAGCTACAGTCATGGCCTTCAGATTACTTACAAGCAGTAAAGCTACTAGGAGGAACCAGGGAAACATCAATGCAAAGTTTGCAACTACACCTCACCGGCGCAGCAAGGTCATGGTTGAGAAAACTAGGAAAAGAAACAATTGGAAGCTGGGAGGAGCTCACAAAACAATTTACGAGCAACTTCAAGTCAACATATAAGTGGCCAGCGTCCATAGAAGAAGTCAAAGCCTGCGTGCAGCAACGCGGGGAAACATTAAGAGCATATATCCAAAGGTGGAGCATAATCAAAAATTCGGCAGTCGAAGTCTCAGACGAAAGAGCAATAGACGCATTTATAGTCGGGATAAGGCGAGGAGACCTAGTCGAAGAGATGGGCAGAATCAAGCCGAAAATAGTATCAGATCTAATGGATATAGCAAATCGATTTGCAGATGGAGAAGATGCGTGCAACAAGAAATGGACACGATCACCAGAAGATGACAGAGGGAACAGATATGGAGGCCAAAGAAGGAGATCCCGCAATTACGATAACTATGGCTCTCATAGTCAAGTAGCCGCAGGGTATAAGGATAATAGCTTCCAAGGTAATGACCGTAAAAGTTCGGGATACCGTAGCTACGGAAAAGAAGACTACAAAAAATTTCAGACAAGGGAATCCAGAGAGTACAACCCATCACCAGAGGATATGCTCAACGGACCATGTCATATACACTCCGCGTTTGTCAATGGGAAACGAGTATCCAGACACGCAATGAAAGATTGCACTACATTCTTGAAACTACAGGAAGCGGCAATCAACAAGCAAGCCGAAGCAAAACGGCAGGGATACGAAGGAAACACAAGCAACACACCTGCAACTCAACAAGGAAACAGTGGAGCTCCCAAGTGCCAAGATCAATCGAACCAGGGACGCGACGACGACGAAGGATATGTTCCATCGAAAGGGCACATTACAGCAATGATACAACCAGTGCCCAAGTCGAAAAAAGAGGAGAAAAGTATAACTCGACAAGTTAACCTCGCAATAACTTCACCTCCAGCAACAACGGAATATCTACACTGGTCAGAGCAACCCATAGAATTCAGCAGAGACGATCACCCAATAACAGTACCTCGGCCAGGAAACGCGCCTTTGGTACTCAAAGCTCAAATAGGGACGTACGATGTCGACAGAGTATTCATGGATGCAGGAAGTGGAATAAACCTAATCTACACAAAGACTCTACGGGCAATGCACATTTTATTAGAGTTCCTGAAGCCAACTGACTGCTCCTTCCACGGAATAGTCCCAGGAAGTGCAAACTATCCGCTAGGTCGGATAGCACTCAATATTTGCTTCGGAAATCGGCAAAACTACAGAATGGAGAAACTCGACTTTGAAGTCGTGGACTAGCCATCACAATATCATGCGATCCCCGGGCGACCCGCGTTTTCGTGATTCATGGCAGTACCTCATTACACTTACCTGGTACTAAAAATGCCAGGACCCAAAGGAATTATTACAGTCAAAGGAAGCTTCGAATTATCAGATCTATGCGACAAGGAATTTCACAAGATGGCCCAAAACTTCGGCATGATGGCAAGCTACGGGGAACCTAACTACAAAGCAAAAAACACGACTACAGGAGTCACATAGCAACTCGAAGGAAACCCCAAGGAACCAGAAGTAAAGAAACCACGGGTGCAGCCATCAGAACAAGAGAAGCCTACAGGAGAAGAAGAGAAGACTCAAGCGACATAGGCGACGAGAAAACAAAAAAGTAGAGTAGGAAAATAAGGCTGTAAAAGCCACGAGTTATTCTAGGGCAATGCCCTCTAGATCCAGAACACAGGTCATTGGCCGGATCTCTTGGGTCACCCAATGTATCTTCAATTATATGCATAAATAAAAGACAAAAGTTCCTCTTATTTGAGTTTACGCATCTTCAAAAATTGCGGCAAACGCACCAATATACACAAAAAATAAAATACTCTGAGGGTAAAATTTCTGACACAAAGAGTTAGAAAACAAAAACTCTCGCATTATGCACACAAAAATACATACAAATATCATAGCAGTGGCTGATCAGAATCATCTACGCCCAAAGGATATAAATAGTGATGCTCGCGGAAAAACGCGGCATCCTCCTGAAGCAACCTAGCTATGAGCCTCCTCGCTGGTTGAAGGGTAGCATCCATATGGACTCGCAGCAGAGCTCCCCTGGAGGCAAACCCAGTGACATGGAAATAAAATTAAGCTTGGGGTGTCACTTACGTGTCCAACCAAGTGCAAAATTGGCACCAGCCACTAAATTAAGTTCTATCAGTCGATGAATTTGCTGAGTAGATCTAAAAGCAGCGAGTAGCTGCAGAAAGGTTCCAGGAAGAGGGTTACGAGGGAGCATCACGGAATGCATGGTAGTCAAAGATCTTCGACAACCATCAACGGCTTCCCCAAAGTGCTGAGCATGATCCTGAAGAAGCACAATAGCACGACGGCACCGGGAATCAGACCAAAAACTCTCGACTCCCTCTGATGATCTCTCAAGAGCCGCGATCCATTCAGAAACCCGGCGAGTTTCACCAACGAAGTCTAAGCAAGTGCCTGCAACAATAAGAAGTTATTGGCCAGTAGTAATGGAGTAAAAAGGGAAAAAAGAGGAAGGTTGCAAGGAACCTTACATCGCAATAGCTCACAAGCAGATTCAACTATACCAACGAGGAAGGAGTCGCACTCTTCTAGATGTACAACTCTAGCCGTCAGACCCGACACCTTATCCTCGAGTATGGATATCTGTTTTATAAAACCGCAAGATTTGCTGGCTTTATCCATAGCCATCTGTGCTTGGAGCTTCGCCAAAGACAAGCGGCTCTCAAGGTCCGAAATCCTTGAGGAATATTCAGTACATTGACAAGAAGGACGAGGAGGCGATGAAGCTCCGGAGTCGAAAACATTGACAGGAGACGAAGCCCGATTGCGACCCAACGACCCACCAGCATGAATAGGCTGGAAGCCAAAAGAAAGGAAAAAAGAAGCATCTCAGAAACTAAATCAAACAGGACATTTCACAAAAGAAGAATATTTACAAAAAGCATAAGCCCTCTGACCAGTTCTCGGGCCACATGCGACTAAAAGTTCACTACATCAGAATAAACTATGATTACAAAGGGAGTCTAAGTCTACGCCACCTCAGCCTCAGGATCCGCAGCAGAAGTAGGCGTGGCAGAGGTAGCACCAGCATTGGGAGGAGGCATGGATCCACTTGTCGCCGGAGTCGAAGAAACCGGCGTAGCAGAGGTCATAGAAGCCGCCGAAGGAGAAATCATCGATACAATGCCTAGCGCGTACCTCTTCGCCTTCTCGAAGAAAACCTTCAGTTCCAAAGGGGTCGGCCGCGGGAAGAGCTCACCTTCTCCCAGTTGACCTCCTCGCCATGCGCGTATGAAAGCGCAATGGCCCCCTCAGCACCTCGCTTCAAGGAGCGGCCCTTCATAAGAAGGATGGGGTCGTCGGGGGTGTCGAAGGCCTTGGCAAGTTTCTTCAAATCATTATCTGGCACCTCCGCTTTTTGCTTGGGCCACAACCCGACGAAAATCCGCGTAAGTACGCGGCTAACCAACTCGAAGATCTCCTGGACAGAAATCCAGTTCGCTTCCATCAAGTTAACTGCGGCCATGAGAGAATCCTCCTCTGGTTGCAAAGATGACGCAGACACCCCAGTATGTTCTGCACAACCAAGGAAACAAGAACAGCAGAAAAGGAACACATCAGCAAGCACAAAAAGTGGGCAACTCAACAAAAGAAAATAAAGGCATAGTATGTACCTCCAACAAAAGTAGACATTTTATTCAACCGCTTGGTCACGGCCTGTTCCCGCTGAAGATGCTCCTTGTTAGCATCAGAAAGGGCCTTCTCTGTTTTCTTTACCTTAGCCAGTACTGATTTAGTAGCCTTCTCAGCAGTGGCTTTGGCAGCAGTGGCGACATCCCAAGCTTTCCTGGAAGCTTTGAGTTCAGCTTACAGAGACGAGATGTGAGCATTAGCCATCGCCAAGGCATCTGCAGTTCAACAAAAGAGGAAAGAGAAGTCAAGTAAAGAAGCAAAGAAAGGCATTCAAGACAAGCAAAGCATAGGAAATAAAATCACCCTCGGAGGCCCTAGTAGCTTTCAGATACTCGACACATTCATTGCCTAAGGCGACAAACTTCTTCATCAAGTTCTGTCCAGAAAAAGTACGTGAGCATGAAGATCATGCAAGAAACAAAAGCAAATATGCCAGCATCAACACACACATCGTCGGAAGAGCTCGTGGACCGATGGGCCTCAAGAGAAGCACCGGCGTTTGTCGACTTCTTCACGCGCGTAGAACCACGAGTAGCGACGATCTTCTTAACAGGAGCCCTCAGGGCTTTTGGAGATTTTACTGCTGGATCGACCTCTTGTGAAGGTGGTTCGTTGATAGCAGGAGTATCAGTGGCAGGGGCGGCAGCAGCAAATCTCTTGGGGTTCTCCTCGTCACTAAAAAGGAAGCAAAAGGTAAAGCTATTTGTCCAAGTCGACAGAAAAAAGATAGTATATAAAAACAAGCAGCAGAACACTCACGAGTCCATGAGGTCGAAAAGCTCTATGTCTTCCTCTGGCGCGGAGGTCTCCCCGATCACAATCGTGTGCGCCGAAGTACTCGAAGAAAGAAGCTCCGTCACACGCTTCCTCTTCTTGTCAACGCTGCGATCTTCAGAAAGCGCAGGGGGAGGCAACATCGTCGAGCTGGTATCTTCCAGCGAATCTTCGCCTTTGTCTCCATCTTGGCTGTCCTCAACCTCGGGGGCCTCGGAGGCAGCAGAAACAGGAACATTTTGAATGTCCCCTCCCTCTGGGAGAGGAGGGCGAGAAACCAGAAATTGATGATCCTGAAAGGAAAACAAGTCGAGAGTTATAAGACAAACAACGATAAGAGAAAGCTAAGGCGAATAAAGACAGTAAAACATACCACATGCAAGGGATGCTCGGAGTCAAAGTAACTCGCAGCTAAATCCACAACTTCATGATCCTTGGTGAGAGTGGTAAGCGCTCTCACTCGCTTGTCAAGATCCTTCTTCTCCATAAGATCTTCAGATACTCGAGAAGAATCTCCCAAGCCAGAAAATGTCCACAGTTTGGAAAGGCGATGCTGCAGAGGTTGAACTCGACGTTGCAGAAAGAACGCCATAAGTTGTGTACCCGACAGTGCGCCTCCTCTACCGCTCTTCAGCTCTTGGATGCGGGCTAGAAGTGGCTTGATTTCCTCCATCTCAGTTTCCGTGGGAGACGAATCCCACGAGGTCAATTTCTTCACTTCCTTGGAGTCATCGAAAGGGGCAATGCCGTACTGATCAGAGGAAAAAACTTTCCGGTCTTTTATATAAAACCATTTCTTCCTCCAACCTTGTACTGAGGCCGCCATGGAAAACTCTAAATAATGCGATTCAGCATGAATAGAGATAACAGCTCCGCCCAGTTCAGGTTTCTTTGATAAAGCAACGCTGGGACGGAGCCGAAAGAGGAATTTCCAGAGGAGAAAGTGGGGTTCGATCCCCAGAAATGATTCACAGAGGGTGATAAAGCAGGCAATATGGAGAACAAAGTTTGGTGTGAGCTGATGAAGCTGCACACCGTAGACGAAAAGAAGCCCGCGAAGGAACTCGTGGGCAGGAAGAGATAGACCGCGCAAGAGAAAATCAAAAAACATCACCCGAAAGCCGCTTGGGGGCTTGGGGATGCGCTCAGTGCTAGGAAAAGTGACCTGATCATCGGCGGAAATGAGGCCATTGGCTTGGGCTTTCTCTAGATCCCTCTGCTTGAAAACAGATGGTACCCAGCTGGTTGCGGAGTTCGCAGCGACGTTCTTACCCATCTTGTTCTTCTGCGCGCAAGTCTTGACGCGCATCTATGGGCTGCGCACGGGGGCTATGTAGAAGCTCAGAAGGGCACAGGGTCAGCAACAATGGCGGCGGCGGCGGAAGCGAGGTAGCTGGTAAACAGTACCTTTCCCCACTCTCCCCTTTATATAGCTTCCTACGGAAGGAACGTGGGCTGAGACGTGGCGCAAGGAGCGAAAATGGCAGCCCACTAACGGGCAGGGATATTGCGAAATTACCGCGCTGCCCATGGGTAACGGTCAGCATCAAGAAATAATTACATACAGATTAATTGTACTAACAATGTCACAAATGTGCGAGTAACGGGAAGTAAGGACGATGACAGCTGTAGACACTAGTAAGGTGAACTTTCAGAAGAAGGTCCGATATGACGTACCTGTATAAAAGATGATCAAGGAAGTCGACGAAAAATTGAGTCCAGAAGAGGAGAAATCATTCTTTGAGTCTATACCCGAAAATATTCGACTATAGCCTCGGGGGCTACTAACATCGGGAGCGCTGAGCGCGCACCCGACGATATTATTGAGTCAAGATATGATCTCATGACATGAAAGAAGGCACAATGTCTTTGAGCCTATACTCGAAATGAGTTTTTTTGACTATAGCCTCGGGGGCTACTCCCATCGGGAGCGCTGGGCGCGCACCCGATGATGCTTTGTAATGAATAATGGAGGAAAACACGCAAAGGAGACTTTGAAAATATCACTACTACCATCGGGAGGGAGTTTTATCAATTAAGGTGGAATAACCCGAATATTTGACATATTAGAACAGTCAAACAAGGCTGCGACATATGATTCTCGAGTTGCGTCATTGCGACGAAACTCGAATGCCGTGATTGAAATATATCACGAAGGTAAGACCCCGGGATCCGTCCTGTGAGGCCCGGTATACACACATGGATGCGCTCTGCTGGTACTTATCCGTGTCTACGACGCGAAGAAAATCCTGGTGGACGCACTGGGTACCCTGAGAACCACTGGGATTCATTTTTTGTAAGTCCTAAATGCGGCAAAAGAATGGGTTTGACCGGTTTTCCAAATTCAAGTCCAAGGGGATTGAATTTGAAGTAGGTGACAAGTATCTGTTCCGGCAGTTAACTGGCCTCTTGATCCGTCAGAGTTGTCAGGCTTGTTCATCAAAACCCCTTGCGAGATATCATAGCAAAAAGATAAGTCGAAAGACCAAGTCGAAGATTTGAAAGATAAGAAGAAGTCAAAGAAGTTGATCAAGTCGAAGATTTGGAGATCTGAGATTCAACCCGAATCTGTAATTCTGGTAGAATCTCGGGGGCTACTGACAAGGGTATAGATAATAGAGCCCGTTAGTTAGCTACCCCTGCAGCCCGTTAAGCTAGGCCCAATTGTAATACTAGTCGAAATATGAGTTCATGTCGTATGTCGATATTGTAATCTGTGTCGGATCCCTCCCGATCCCTGAGACCTGACCACCTATATATAGGGGCCAGGAGGGGACGGTAAGGGACAGATTGAAAGCAAGCCAGGTTTACACCCACGTTTACTTTCGATAGCCACCTTGTTTGACTGATTTTACCTTCGAGTTCATCCGATGCCCTATCTCCCCGATCCTAAGTCCTTCATCTAGGACATTTGTCGAGTTAGCCCTCGTCAGTCATCTTCATCATTTTCGTGGTATTTCTGTTACTCGCACACCTACCAGTCTCCATCTCTCCCAACACCATATATTATTGATGTTCTCTACTATGTCGACATGCGTGATTGCCATCCTGTCACCACTCCCATTGATTTTAAATCCAAACTTTCTTCTAATGTTGGACCTCCTGTTGCCAGTTATTCTCTTTATCGTAGCCTTGCAGGCGCTCAGCAATATGCCACTCTTACTAGATCTGATATTTCCTATGTTGCTCAACAAATTTTTCTCCACATGCATGATCCTCATGAGCCTCACTTTTCTCTTATTGAACGTGTTCTTCGCTATCTAAAGGGAACCCTTCATTATGGTCTTACTCTTATCGTTCTACCTCTCTTTCTCTTGTTGCCTAGTCGGATGCCGATTGGGCAGGTTGCCCGGATACCCGCCGCTCTATGTCAGGGTTTTGTATATATCTGGGAGATAATTTGATCAGTTAGTCCTCCAGTGCTGAGGCGGAATACCGTGCTATTGCTACGGCTGTTCCAGAATCATGTTGGGTCCGACAACTTATGTAGGAGCTTCAACGTCCTATTGAGACAGCGATAATTGTCTATTGTGACAATGAAAGTGCCGTTTACTTATCTGCTAATTCGGTTCATCATCGCCACACCAAACATATCGAGCTCAATATTCACTTTGTCCGGGAAAAAGTAGCTCCTGGTGCAGTTCATGTTCTTCATGTGCCTTCATCCTTGCAGTATGCTGACATATTTACTAAGGGGCTGCCTACTATTTTGTTCACAGAGTTTCGCTCTAGTCTTCACGTCGATGCTCTCCCTAGTTCAGACTGCGGGGGCGTGTTAGAGAAGGATATGGCAGCTCGACTCTTCATATTGTTTTACTCTAAGTTTCCTAGTTGAATACGGTTTTCATATACTTGTATTTGTACATTTTGATTCATCTATATACTATATATATATATACTATAAGGGAGGGCGGCCGAAGCGTGAAATCAAGCAGTCCCGAGCCTCTCATTTTCACCACACAACACATCCCATTATAGCTAAGCGGCGGGGGCGTGTTGCATCCCGATCATAGCTATTGATATCCTCTTTTCAGTTTTCATCTCATTTATCACTGCATATGGTGAGCAGCTAGGCCATTTTATGTCGGTAGAGCTTCATTTGTGTGCATGTGCATCAATCGGCTCACCGCCGGTACAACCTCATACACATACCACAAAAGGAAAGAGGCAATGCAGCACAAGGCTGTGATTTCCAATTACTCTCCCCATATGACCAAATAAAGCAGCACTTTGTTTCCCTTGCAAGCAACACAAATTGATCAAATCACCAATCGAGCAGCAACCTCGTCATAATTAAAGAAAAGCACTAGCCACATTTGGTCTGAATACTAGGTTGTAGTGAGGCCGTGAGATGCAGGATGCAGATGCGGCACATCATCAGCAAAGCTGAAAAGCACGAACAAATTACACCGAGACAGGCAGGCACAGCAGAAGGCAAAAGATGAAGCAAAGCAAGCTTCCCCAAAGAATTTTTAGCCAAAGATGGAGGCAACAACAGCAAGGTACAGAGAATAGATCATCATGAATGTACTCACTACACACGAACACCAGTACTACTCCTCTAACTAATAACATCTAATCGAGTGGCATATGTACGTGGCTTAACTAATCTACTGCTAAGTTTGATCATCATGTTCTCCTGATTGTGATCCTGCCCGCCTTGTGAAGCACATGCTTTCTGGATCTTCACCATTTGTCTCAATTCAACATTCTGGCAGCTCTTTATCTTCATCTGAATGGGACATGTCTGATCTTTCCCAATGTCTAACTGAGCTGAATGTTGTACCATCATCTTTGTCCCTCAGAATCTTCAACGTACAGAAAAGATTGAAGAATGCCGGAGAAGGAACAAGCATGGAGAAGCAAGTAGTGTGAAGTGGAGCCTTGTTTGGTTTTTGCCTTGGCATTGGCATCACCAAGATCTGATCAGGCCCAGGTGGTACAGATTCCTCTTCACGAAATTGCCAAGGTGGAGCAGACCAATGCCGCTGCCATCCCGGTCATCTGGCTGTGTTTTTCGGTGGAGCTGCGGCCGCTGTTCCTCGACAACAAGGCAGTCAATACCAACCATCTCCCTCACGGCCTCAATGGCGCTTTGGTGGACGGACTGGCCAGCGGTGGTGCCGGTCACGTAGAAGACGTTGCTGGCCATGTCGCCCTTCGTCGACACCTCGGCCTGCGCGACGAGCAACCCATTCTCCCGGAATGTCCTCGTGACGTCTGAGAGCAGTCCCGGGCGGTCTGGCGTGCACAACTCCAATCTCACTCCCTGGAAATTCAGAAATCGGCGAACATTAGCATACATGAATGCGGAAGATGCATGGATTGTGGCATACACGAAGATCAGGGACTAAATTAGTACCTCGAACGATCTGCGTTCAATGGCGTCTTGGAGGCATTGGCTCACTCTCTGCATCTCAGCCTCGGAGCTGATGGGGCTACCGTCGGCGTGGCGAATGTAGAACTCCTGGCGCGCCTCGCCGCAGTTGGTGTCGATGGTGCCGTGGAAGACGAGGTAGTCCATGTCGGTGAGCGTGCACACGACGTCGTAGAGCAGCTTGGGGCGGTCGGGACACTGCACAGTGACCACCGAGTACCCGCGCTCGGCCCAGCTCTCGACGGACACCGATGGGGTGGGGAACGCTCGGTTTTGGTCCCTGGCCGCGTACATGAGCTGGTGGAGGCGCCGGTCGGCACGAGCGACTGCGCAGGCGGGCACGGCGACCACGCCGCCGCTGGCGTCGCAGTCTCCGCGGAGGAGGGGGGCGAGGCGGGACTCGATGCGCGCCACACGGACAACGTCGGCGTCCTCGTCGCGCAGGTACACGAGGCAGGCCAGGCGGCCGCGGTGCGACCAGGCCCTGGCGTCCACGACGCTGCAGTCCATGTCGGCGAGCACGGCGAACACCTCGGAGATGAGACCCGTGCGGTCGGCGCCCGTGAGCTCCAGCACAGTCAGTCCTTCGAGCGCCGCCGGTAGCGACGGCTCGGTCCAGGTCCCAAGAGACTGCGGTCAAATCAAGAAATAGGATAAGAAATGCTGCCCTTTTAAGACTGATTCCGTCGAGGCCAAGGCGAGAAAGCGAGAGAACAACTATCTCCTACCTGCTGGATGTATGAGATGACGCTGTCGTCGGTGAGCTTGCGGCCATGGCGGTCGGTGACATGGAAGACGTCCATGAACCACCTGCCGTCCGACGAGATGTAGGCCTTCTTGACGGACAGGTCGAGGTCAGCGAGCACCTGCACCGCCTCGAGCAGGACGCCTCTCTTCCTCGCGCTGTCAACCTACACCAATCACCAAGCAAGAATCAGCACCTCGCTCACTCCATGAACCAAGAAAGGGAAGAAGCCGCCGGAGACGGAGACAAAGGTCTTCGACGGTCACACACCTGGACCAGCGTGGCCGTGGGACAGACCGCATTGTCGATGACCACCTTGGGGGTGTCCATCCTGATCACCAGCTTCTCGTACTCGTCCAGCCACTCCATCGCTGGACTGGATTCTCGAACGGCAACGCAATCACACCACTACTTCTTCTCTGCCTGACTGTTGCTCTGGCTCTTCCCCGACGCGGCACCACCAACAGCCCGTCCTCTCCGTATATAAGCGAGATAGGGGAGGAACGAAGGGCGCGAGGATGGGAGGAGCTTGGGAGGGATCGCCCGGGATTTGGAGTCTTCTTCGTCTTGTTTCTCTTGGCTTTTGTCGCTCGCTTGTTTCGCTGGTTCGAATTGGAATCTGGGGATGGAATGCGGGGAATGGGGGTGCAGGAAGGAATGCCAAATAGGCTCTCGATATTCGTCTATCTGGTTTTTGGTCCAGGAGGGATTACTATTGAAGGAATTGCAAGGTCTATAAAGACAGCGGCCGGACGCGGCCCAGAAGCAACGCTTGGCGTACATGCAAGAATTCAAAGAGTTCAAGTTGGATTAGCTTTCAACTAGGGTTTACTCGAAACCGATCTTATTTGTACTTTGCTTGAGGGACAATCCTGAGACCCAGCCTTCGCATATAAAAGGCTGGGAGGGAGGTCCCGAAACCCTAGACACTTTTCCGCCACCTCACGCCGGAGCGCTCGATACATTAGAGCTCTCTGCCTTCGGCTAGATCTAATCTACGCCACCATTGTAACACCTTCATTGTAGCCACCCCATCAATAAAAGTCAGACAAGCAGGACGTAGGTTATTACCCTACCAAGGAGGCCGAACCTGGGTAAAACCCTGTGTCCCTCTGCTTTCGTCTGATCGCCGTCGAGTTCGCCGGATCCTACAAAGCGCTCCATGAATCGAAAGCCCGCAAACATGGGCATTGCCGGGGTAGAACCTCGTCAATTGGCGCCGACCGTGGGGACGACGGGATCTGGATCTACGGATTCGCCGGCTCCTTCATCAACCGTCAACAACCTCACCGCATCGACAAGGCTCGACGGCCCGGCATCAGCTATGACCGTCGATTCCGCATCGCCGCTCGACGTCGACTCCGTCATCAACTTCGACACCAACGACAAGATCGACATCGACTTCGCCATCGACACCGCCGTCGGCATCGCTGTGCCGGCCGTCACCAACACCAACGACAAGATCGACCTCGACTCTGCCATCGACACCACCATCGGCATTGCTGTGCCGAACGTCATCAGCACCACCTCACTGGAACCGGAGGTCGACATCGCTGGATCGACCGTCATCGACACTGCATTGCCAAGCGCCGCCGACCTTATTCCGGCCGCAATCATCATCGACCCTACCTCAGGCACGTCGGGAGCGGTTTCGGCGATGACCGGAGGCTTTGACATGGCCTTTGGACTGTTCAACTTCCACATGGACAACGACTGAGTCGCTGAGCTGATCTCTGTCAGTGATTCGATGCCGCCTGCGACGGCCCCAAGCACGTCACCAGTTACCGAGGGCAATCCCTCGGCGACCCTGCCGCCGGCGCCACTGGAGGAGGAACCAAGGCCAAAAGTTTCGACCCCATCAGTAGGGTCGAATGACTTCAAAGCTCGACCTCCATCCCCAACCACCGCCTACTACGTCGATTGCGACGCGTACCACTTGGTGGGCGCCAGAGATTTCTCGTCTCACGAGATCACCGGCTGTGAAGACCCTCGGGGAGGCACTGCAGCTGTCTACCCGACGATATCCGAGTGCGAGCGGGCTCTCAACGCCCTCACGCTCCGTACTACGCCCTATGACCCTGATTATGTCGAAGGGCTGTACTCAGATTACACATGTTCAGACGACGATGATGACGTCTACCCTGAAGCTAAGGGGAAAATAGGCAATTCGGATAGCTCATACTTGAGCGAATCTACAACATCAAGCAACAGATACATGGTCGATTACGACTCCGACCTCATGATCGAGGTCGAATCTTACCTCAGAGACGACGACATCTATCCTCCAGCGCTAGGCGAAATTAGCGATGACTCGATCCCACCGTTCGGAGGACACTGCATGATGGCATCACATGGAGATGGGAACGAGAACAGAGCCAATGACGGTCGAAACCGGTCAAACACCGGCCGACAGTTCATAACACAAGACCAGATCCGGTACGCAAGGAGAGTGTACGTGGGTGAAGCAGATATGGGCCCTAACCCGAGCACGCAGGAGCTAGCTGCGCTCCGGTTCATCGTCCAGGAGCAGAAGGACCAGATCAGCGCCGACAGGCGCATCTTGGAGCGACGCAGAGATGAGGCCGACGCGTCCAGCAGAAGGCAGGATGCACTATCGTCCCACTATTCGTCGAGCGTCCAACATAGGACACGGTCGCATATCTAGCCTGGGGCCGATGTGCACAATGTCGCCCGAAATTTGGAAGCAGAGTTTAATGAAGCAGATCTGCTGCCCAAGACCAAGGAAGCTGCGATCATGGCAACAGCAGCATACATTGCTGCGAACGCAGCCAACGACGACGAGCATATGAGGCACTTGCGGAATCTGGCGCTCGAAGGAGTTAGGGTGCTTCAAGGAACAGCTAACCAAGGGCGTGAAACAACGCCGAGAAGGGCCATCCTGCCAGTTGAATAGCCCAGACACCCAGCAGCAGCGCCAGCAATCGCGCCTAGGACTCAAGTGGTGGAGCCTATCAACGGAGAGCTTCGACATGGCTTGGCTCAGAACAGAGTCGACAACGGGCGTGCGCGACGCGATGCCCATCGCTTCGAGGAGGAACGCGATCTGGAGGTGTTCGCCGGTAATCACGATGGGCTGTGCGAAGCAGAGTGCTTCAGCCTCCTGATCTGTTCCATACCATTGCCGAAAGGGATCAAGCTTAGCGACGGTGTAGTCAAGTTCAATGGGCAGCAGGACCCTCGAATTTGGCTCGATGACTTCATGACCGCCGTCACCATCGGCGGTGGATCTAGAGATAATGCTCTCCAGTTGCTATCACTGCACTTGAAGGACAACGCAAGGGCGTGGCTGAACAACCTTGCTCCGGGCAGCACCCGCTCTTGGGAGGAGTTTCGGCAAGCGTTTATCGCCAACTTTCGAGGCACCTCGCGATGGCCCACGTCGTTTGAAGAGTTACGCTTGTGCGTACAAAGGACCGGAGAAAATCTGAGGTCATATATCTCACGATGGATCAGTCTCCGCAACACGGCGGAAAATATTTCGCCCGAGAGGGCCATCGACGCCTTTCGGGACGGTCTCATCCGACGCGACTTCAAAGACGAGTTGGGGCGCTGCAAGCCAAAGACCGTCGACCATCTCATGAGCTTGCCGGACGAATGGGCTGATGGAGAAGATTCCATCGCGGCACCTAGAAGCCGCCGCCAATCAGCGGAGCGTGACATCGATGCAAAAGATCAGTTTCACACCTGCTCCCGAAAGAAAGGTCGTCGGAACCGCTACGATAACGCAGATGCCACGGATATGGTAGCAGCAGGCTATGTGAACGAGGACCGTGATGATAATCGTGATGGAACGCGACGAGGAAACAACTACTATGGCAGTAGTAGCAGGAGCGCTGGCCGTGATTCGAGGCCAAAAATGGAGTGGCGCCGACGACGTGATCAGCCACAGCTGTCAGCGGAAGAGATGCTCGATGGGGGGTGCACAAGACACACGTATCTCGATAAAGATGGGATCCGAAGACCCGCTCATCTCCTCATTGAGTGCAGGGAATTCCTTCGCCTCAGTCGAGTACTTCAGGAGAGGATGCAAACCGAGTAGCCGGTGGCAGGTGCGATATCTTACAATGCTCCACCACCACCGCCTAATCCGCCAGCGAACGTGGTACAACAGGGCCACCAAGCTGCCACAATCCAGCATGTCGAGCCACGGCAGCCGGCCGTCGAAGAGGAGGCATTCCCGCCACCACGAGGATTCGTGCCCATGATTCAGAGAGGGCGCCCGACGAACAAAGTCCAGCGAAAGCGTGTAAGGGAGGTTTTCCATGCCGAACACGCACCGCCTGCCACGCCCGAATATCTGAACTGGTCAGAGCACCCAATTGGCTTCGACCGGTCAGATCATCCACCGAAGATCCCACGCCTTGGTCCTCGAAGCGCAGATAGGAGGCTTCACCTCCAAAAAAGTGTTCATGGATGGAGGGAGCAGTTTGAACCTCATCTATGCGGACACATTACGGAAGATCAAGATCCCGATGGACAACCGCTTGCCAACAGAGACGTCCTTTCATGGAAAAAATTGTCCCAGGAAAACCAACGTATCCGTTGGGGGCTATACACCTGGACGTTATCTTCGGAACTCCATCAAACTTCAGGAAGGAGAAGATTGAATTCGAGGTCGTCGATTGGCTCTCGCAGTATCACGCTATTCTCGAGCGACCAGCGTTCGCCCGATTCATGGCGGTTCCACATTACGCTTACCTAAGGCTGCGGATGCCAGCGAACAGAGGACCACTGACGATTAGCGGAAGCTTCGCCCGCTCAGAAAACTACGACAATGACTTCAACAGCATGTCCCAGACATTCGGGGTACACGAAGAGCTCAACCATATTAGGGAGAGCACTAACATGGACGTCGATCCACCGGCGCAGCAGAACGCCCCAGAGCTCTCATTCGACGCTAGCAAAGACACTCGAGAGCACCAGATCCACCCGACGGATCCAACCAAGACCGCGCGAGTGTCGAATTCTCTCTCTCCCGCATAGGAAAGCGTGCTCATCGGGTTCCTCCATGAGCACTGGAGGATGTTCACCTGGTGTCCAGCAGATATGCCAGGCATCCCCAGGGAACTCGCCAACCACGAGCTCAAGATCTTTCCGAACGCAAAACCGATCAAGCAGACGATGCATCTCTACAACCCAGAAAAGGCCCGAGCAATGGGCGAAGAAATAAATCGCCTTCTCGAGGCAAAGTTCATCAGAGAGATAAAGGAGGCCACGTGGCTTTCGCCACCGGTCATGGTGGAGAAAAAGGACACCAAGATCTACCGGATGTGCATCGATTTCACGGCACTGAACAATCACTGCCCGAAGGATTACTTCCCTCTACCTCAAATCGACCAGATCATCGATTCTACCGGTGGTTGCGAGCGCCTTTCGTTCCTCGACGCGTACTCTGGGTACAACCAGATAAGACTAAAGGTCAAAGACGAAGACAAGACGACGTTCATCACCCCACACAGGGTGTACTGTTACATGACGATGCCTTTCGGGCTCAAAAACGCGGGAGCCACCTATCAACGGTGCATGCAGGCGTGCCTAAAGGAGCAGATCGACCGCAACATCGAAGTCTATGTCGACGATATCGTCATCAAGACCACGAAAGCAGACAGCCTGCTCGACGACCTGCGAGAAACCTTCGCCAACCTCGACCGCTACAGCATCAAGCTCAACCCGAAGAAATGCTCCTTCGGGGTGCCTACAGGCCAGCTGCTGGGCTACCTCATCTCTGAAAGAGGAATCGAAGGCAACCCAGAGAAGATCCAAGCCATCGTCAACATGCAACCGCCGAAGACGCTTCGACATGTCTAGCAGCTGACAAGTCGACTAGCAGCACTCAGCCGCTTTATAAGCAAGCTCGGTGAAAAAGCTCTCCCCTTCTATCGGCTGCTCCGGAAGATGGACAACTTCACATGGACAGAAGAGGCACAAGCCGCGTTCGACAATCTTAAGCGTCGCCTTTCGACATCCCCAGTCCTAGTCACTCCTCGAGAGAAAGAGCCGATGTTGTTATACATAGCGGCCACGAACCAAGTCGTCAGTTCGGCCCTGGTGGTCGAGCGTGCGGAGGATGGCAAAGAGCACGGAGTACAAAGACCAGTATACTATCTCAGCGAAGTCTTGTCTCCAACCAAGCAAAGGTACCCTCATTACCAGAAGCTAGCATACGCCATCTACATGACAGGGAAAAAATTGCCGCATTACTTCGAGTGTCACTCCATCATAGTAGTGGCCTCGAATCTAGTATCCAGCATCCTCAACAATCTCGACGCCATAGGGCATGTGTCACTATGGGGGATCACTTTGGGCCCCTGGGAGATCATGTACCAGCGCCAGTCGGCAATCAAGTCACAAGTCCTGCCAGATTTCATAGCCGAATGGACGAAAGCACAGATGCCCGAACTACCGGACCTGTCGAACTATTGGAGCATTTATGTTGACGGGTCTAAGCGGGTTTCGGGAGCAGGAGCAGGAATGGTACTCGTGTCACCACAAGGGGCAAGATGCGCTACATCCTCCGTATGTGTTTCGCGAACCCCTCGAACAACGAAGCAGAGTATGAAGCCGTCCTGCACGGCATGAGAATGGCGAAAGCCTGCGGTGCCACCCGCATCAAGATCCACGGAGACTCGAATCTCATCGCCCAGCAAGTCATGAAGGAGTGCGATGCGACCTGTGCAAACATGATTGCATACCGCGCCATGTACGACAAGCTCGAAGGCAACTTCAAAGGGTGCGAGGTGACGCACATCGGCAGGGACCACAATGAAGAGGCAGACAACCTAGCCAACATCGGCTCCAAGTGTTTGCCGATACCACCAGGAATCTTTTTCGAGGAAATATTCAAATGCTCTGTCAAGATCAAGCCAGCCACCGATCCGGCGTTAGCAACACGCTCGGGGGCCAAGCAATCAGGTTCTGCTCTAGCAACGGGAACAGAAGACCTTCCCAAGGAAGCGGCCTCAATCATGCTCGTCGAAGCAGTCTGGGCGAAGCCATACCTAGCCTACCTAGCGCGAGGCAAACTCCCAGAAGACCCCATCCATCGTCGACAGGTCATGCGATGCTCCAAGGCCTTCACGATAATCAATGGAGAACTCTACAAGCATAGCACTACAAGTGTTCTCCAGCGGTGCATAGCGCAAGAAGACGGAATCGCCCTCCTTTGAGAGATTCATGAAGGAACCTGCGGGCATCACGCCAGCAGTCAAACTCTCATCGCTAAGGCTTTCCGATCGGGATTTTACTGGCTCTCGGCCCTCTACGACGCCAGGAACATCGTCCAGCAGTGCAAAGCATGCTAGCTATTCGCCACTAAGCCGCACGCGCCCGCGTCAGAACTGCACACCATACCCGTCACCTGGCCCTTCGCGCAATGGGGCCTCGATCAAGTCGGGCCCCTGCCCAAGTCATCTCGAGGAAGCCACACGTACCTGTTGGTCGCCGTGGATAAATTCTCCAAGTGGATCGAAGCTGTCCCTGTCACCAACCAAGAGGCAACCATGACGGTCAAGTTCTTTGAATCCATCGTCTACCGGTATGGCGTACCGAACAGCATCATCACCGACAACGGCACCAACTTCACCTCGGGCGAGTTTCAAGAATTCGCCAAAAAGCTCGGCATCAAGATCAAGTACGCCTCGGTGGCGCATCCCAAGTCCAACGGCCAAGTCAAAAAGGCCAACGGGCACGTCTGCGCAGGCCTGAAGAAGCGACTCCTTCGACCCCTCAAACGTGCGGCAGGCTGATGCGGTACGGTGTTGATAGTTTTTCACCGTCTAGTTGGGAACCCCAAGAGGAAGGTATGATGAATATAGCAGCAAGGTTTTCCCTCAGTTAAGAAACCAAGGTTTATCGATCTGAAGGGGAAGAAGCCAATACGACTGAAGGTGATGCCCGCTAGCTTGCGACAGCTCCGGACAATTTATAGGGCACCTCGTCTGAGCTTTGCTTTGCGAGCGGCAACGTGGAACCTGCACACAACACAACCAAATACTTTACTCCCAACTTACGATGAGGTTGTCAATCTCACCGGTTTGCTATAAACAAAGGAATGAGCGTATCGAGTGGAAAATAGTAATAGTATGCGAGTAAAGTAAACAGTGCAAGTAAAGTAAACAGGTGATAGCAATATGAAGGAAATAGGACCGGGGTCCACAGTTCACTAGTGGTGTCTCTCCATAAGATAAAATAATACATGCTGGGTAAACAAATTACAGTTGGACAATTGATAGAATAAAGACAACATGCATATGATGAGAGGATCACTATGAGATTTACTCTGGGCATTACAACAAGATACATAGACCGCCATCCAACTGCATCTATGAATAATAATCCACTTGTGGCGAATCAATCCGAGAACTCCACAAGTATTAAGTTGCGAACAACAGATAATTGCATTAAGCAAAGTGTGTAATGTAAACAAAGCATATGCCCTCGAGCATATGAATGTTGTTTTCCCCCTAGTAGCAACAGGACATCTACAACCTTAGAGGTTTCTGTCACCCCCCCCCCCCCAATTATATAGAGGCATGAACCCACTCTCGAGCATAAATACCCCCTCTTGGAGTCACTAGCAACTACTTGGCCAAGATAGCTACTAACAACGGAGAGCATGCAAGATCATAAATAACATAGAGATAACATAAGATAAATTTCAATACATCAACTCAAGCATAACACCAATATTCATCGGATCCCAACAAACCAAACATGTAGAATTACATAACGGTGATCTCAATCATGTAAGGCAGCTCATGAGATCTAAACATGAAGCACATGGTGGAGAAGACAACCATCTAGCTACTGCTATGGACCCATAGTCCAAGGTAGACTACTCACTCATCACGCCGGAGGCAAGCATGGCAATGAAGAAGACCTCCGGTGGCGATTCCCCTCTCCGGCAGGGTGCCAGGAAGAGCTTCTGGACCCTCCCGATCTTCGGGTCGACGGCGGCGGCGGATCACGATGTGTTCTGGAAAAGTGATCGGGTACTTAGGTTTTTTCCGTCGGGGGGTCTTTATAGGCGAAGGGGCATCGTCAGGAGTGGACCGAGGCAACCTCACAGATAGGGGGCGCGGCCTGGCCCCTGGCCGTGCCGCCCTGTTGTGTGGGGTCCTCGTGGCCCCACTCCATCTCCTCTTCGGTTCTCTGGAAGCTTCGGTGAAATTCTGGGCGACTAGCTTTGGTTTTGTCCAATTCCGAGAATATTTCCTGTGTAACTTTTCTGAAACACAAAAACAACAGAAAACAGGGAACTGGCACTGTGGCAACTTGTTAATAGGTTAGTTCCAGAAAGTGCATAAAAGTGCCACGAAGTGTAACGAAACACTAAGCAAATGGTGTAAAAACAAGCATGGAGCATCAAAAATTATGGATACGTTTAAGACGTATCAGCATCCCCAAGCTTAACTCCTACTCGTCCTCGAGTAGGTAAGTGATAACCAAAGAAATACATTTTGAGGTGACATGCACCTACACAATCTTGATCATATATGCAAGCGTTGTGCGCTGGGATCAAAAGAACTTAAAACATGGGCATGAAAGACATAATCTTGATAGAAGAAACTTAGCAACCATGTTATAACATGAAAATGAACACAAACAAAAGATCATGAAAATGAAACAATGAAAGTCAAACATGTGTTCAAATTATAAGGAAAAACATAGCAAACGGTTTTTAGCTTGTCCTTAATGAGAGAGCAAAACATAAATGCATAGGACACCTTCAAGTTTAAGAGGGCGACTAGATACAAATAATTTAAGAACAAGTGAAACCAACAATATGAATCAATCAATGAAAACTTTGGGACAATGCACATTATACTCAGAATGACAACTATGCTCTCTTAATGGTGCATAAAGATAGAAGGTGGTGACTCAACATAAAAGTAAAAGAAAGGCCCTTCGCGGAGGGAAGCAGTGATTGCAAGTTTTATAAACCTTCAAAAATTATGGTACTTACCGGCTTTGAGCTCTCATTGCCCCTATCATAAGCATCTTGAATGATTAAAGTTAATACGAGAACACTTATGATGCATATGCTTGACAAATCATAAGTTGAAAACCTCGTGTCCCGTGATTACGAGTATCCAAACCTCATGCTACTTTACTTAGAGTCCCAAGCAAGCTCTTGTCATTGTAAGAATATACGTATCATCGAGAACCGCCAACGGGGTACCTCCGTGCCCGATGACATGAAACAAGGCCACATCAAAATAACAGGACAAGCAGACAATGAACACCTCGACATCTCTTTTATTTACTATTTGTATAGCTTTTTATTTTGAGATGCGTCGTCGAATATCCACTATGGGTATGCAGCAAATTTCCACCATGAATTATGCTTGGCTTAGATTAGCGGCCCAGGCGTTTCTCTAACACATATACAAACTTCATGATCCCGCAAGATTCCCAATTCATTTCACACCACGAGTATCCATAAACAAAAGATCACGATATCAACTCAAATAAGAAGTGCAATGTTGAAAGCTTGCCCCATGACGGCATGGCTGGGCTAATTCCCAACTTACAACTTGCAAGCATAACAACTCAACATAAGAGACCACAATGTCAAATTTTTAAGAAAGAGAAAAAGTAAAGTGTGCCATCCGGTTCGTGAGAGCTTTACTGACCAATTTTCGCATAACACTGGTAAGAGTTTAATTTGAAGAGTAGATAAAAGCAAGTTAAATGTACTTTGGAATAGCAAATTGCTAATAGGTATGTATGGTGGACACTTTGGCAAACTTGGTTTTTAGGAGTTGGATGCACGAGTAGAGCTCATACTCAGTACAAGGCGAGGGCTAGCAAAAGACTAGGAGCGACCAACTAAGAGAGCAATAACGGTCATAATCATGCAAAGCGACAAAGCAACATTAAAAGAAGCATAAGATGGCATCAAAAGTCAAAAACTAAATGATCATAGATGCTATTGGTGACTTTGTAAGAGTCTAACATGTGTGAGCATGCGCCAAGTCAACCCAAATAAAGCATCAAGGAGAAAACCAAAATAATGCTTCCAAATACTTAAAACAACGCATGATTTTTTCAAAGGCTCATTAAGCAATCTCAGTCATTTGAGACAAGTCATGCTATAGCAAAACCACTAAGCATACTATCAAAAAGACATCAAGCACGACATGCAAAAGCCTAGGCCGCAGTCTAAATAAGCTCCTTCTTGTACCACTTTTTTTTGCATAAAGCTTTTTCTCTTTTCCAACACCATTCAAACTTTTTATAAACACCTCTTTTGATGAAAACCAATATAGACCAGAGGCAAAAATACACCTTGATGAAAAGATATAACAAGATCTGAACGCAAATCAAGGCGAAAATCGAAAGCTAAATGCAGTTCTAGAAAAAGAAAACACTCGTTGAAATTATAAGAATGGGAAACGGAGTGTTCTTGGCAAATGAAAAGCAAGGCAACTTCTCCAAAAGAAATCTGTTGGGGTCCAACCATTTATTGCAGCAAACAAAACTAAACTAAACTGAAAACTAAAAACAACTGACACTCCAAGAAAAACGCATAATGCATGAAGCAATAAAAATATAGTGTCTTGAAAGGTGACCTGATTTTTGCCGATGAAGAAGGGGTGCCTCGGGGGCATCCCCAAGCTTTGACGCTTGTACTTCTAGGATATTTCTTGGGGTGATGCATGGGCATCCCCAAGCTTGAGCTTTTTTCCATTCTTCAACTCATCTCATCACTCTCCGATCCCTACACTTGAAAACTTCCTTCATACAAAACTAAACACAAATCTACTAGCAACATTAGTGTAAGCATAACATAGAATCAACCTTTTTTGCATCAGGTTTCAACTCAAAACCACCACATATAAAGCATATACTACTGTAGCAACTTCCCCAAAAGTTCCGTGATCAGAAGAACTAAAAAAGAAAGCGATAAAGCGGCAAACACAAATATTGGCAGAAATCTGTCAAAACAGAACAGCTGACAAAGGTCAAATTTTTAGAGGGTTTTCTGTTGCTCAAATCAAAAAGTGTTCAACTAATGAAAGTTTGGATATAACCTGGGGCATATGCACAAGAAATCGCAGGTCATAAAGAGAATTTTCACGAATTTTTACGGTGCAGCACCGAAAACTGTTTCAGGACAGCAACATCCCCAAATCTTACCTCACTCAAATTAGAGGCTTCTCTTGGCACAAAAACGAAATAAAAAGGATAAGGAGCGGTCATTACAGTAGTAATAACTTCCAAGACTCAAATAAAATAAAAATAACTGAATGTAAAAACATTGGGTTATCTCCCAAGAGTGCTTTTCTTTAACGCCTTTGAGCTAGGCGCAGAAAGTTGCGAATCAAGTAACATCAAGTGATGAAGCATCAAGCTCATAATTTGCTCTAAGAATAGAGTCAAAAACTAATTTCTTTCTATTTATAGGGAAGTGTTCCATACCTTTCTTAAGTGGGAATTGATATTTGATGGTGCCTTCCCTCATATCAATGATGGCACCTACAGTTCGAAGAAAAGGTCTTCCCAAAATAATAAGACATGAAGCATTGCATTCAACATCCATGACAAAAAAAATCAACGGGAACAAGGTTATTGTTAACCACAATAAGAACATCATTAATTCTTCCCATAGGTTTCTTCTTAGCAACATCAGCAATAGGAACATCATAATAACACTTTTCAAGCGGTGGCAAATCAAGCATATCATAAATGTTTCTAGGCATAATAGAAATACTAGCACCTAGATCACATAAAGCATGGCAATCAAAACCATTAACATGCATATCAATGATGGGTTCCCAACCATCTTCTAACTTCTTGGGAACAGAAGCTTTTTGCTTCAACTTTTCATCCCTAATTTTCATAAGAGCATTGGTAATATGCTTAGTAAAAGCAACATTTATAGAACTAGCATTAGGAGTCAAAGCAAGCTTTTGTAAGAACAAAATAACTTCAGATATATTGCAGCCATCAACATCAAAATCATTAAAGGAAATAGAGCTATCATCTCTTACACTCCAAAAAATTTCAGCACTCTTTTGAGAAAAAGTTTTGGTAGTTTTAGGCTTTTTAACACAAGGAGTGGGAGTTTTCTCTACACCAATCAATGTAAGAGGATTTCTAGCATTTGGAACAACATCATTAGAGGTGGTAATAGTACAAACTTTCATATTCCTAGCAATCTCATCTTCTCTTTCCCACCTAGCATGCAATTCTGCTAACAATCTAACATTTTCATCAATTCTAACTTGGATAGCATTAGCAGTAGCAAAATGGTTATTCTCTTTCACATCATTAGGCAACACTTTTAATTTCAGAAGTTCAACATCATGAGCAAGGCTATCGACTTTAGAAGCAAGAATATCAATTTTGCCTAACTTTTCCTCAACAGACTTGTTAAAAGCCTTTTGCTTACCGATGAAGTCCTTGAGCATTACCTCAAGCTCGGAGGGCGCGGCCCTAGTGTTGTTGGAGGAATTACCATAAGAGTTACCATAACCATTACCATTGGTAGAAGGATACGACCTATAATTGCTACTAGCAAAATTATTCCTATAAGCATTGTTGTTAAAATTATTGTTTCTAATGAAGTTTACATCAACATGCTCTTCTTGGGCAACCAAAGATGCTAAAGGAACATTATTAGAATCAACATGAGTCCTATCATTTGAAAGCATAGCCATAATAGCATCAATTTTATCACTCAAGGAAGAGGTTTCCTCAACAGAATTTACCTTCTTACCTTGTGGAGCTCTCTCGGTGTGCCATTCAGAGTAATTTACCATCATATTGTCGAGAAGCTTTGTTGCGGCGCCCAAGGTAAGGGACATAAAAGTGCCTCCAGTAGCTAAATCAAGTAGGTTCCTTGAAGAAAAATTTAGTCCTGCATAAAATTTTTGAACAATCATCCAAGTAGTCAGTCCATGAGTGGGACAATTCTTTATCATAGATTTCATTCTTTCCCAAGCTTGAGCAACATGTTCATTATCAAACTGACTAAATTTCATAATATTGCTACACAAAGCTATAATCTTAGCAGGAGGATAGTATCTACCAATAAAAGCATCCTTACACTTAGCCCATGAATCAATACTATTTTTAGGCAAAGACAGCAACCAATCCTTAGCTTTTCCTCTCAAAGAAAAAGGAAACAACTTAAGCTTAATAATATCACTTTCAACATCCTTATATTTCTGCATCTCACATAGCTCAACAAAATTGTTGAGATGAGCTGCAGCATTATCAGTACTAGCACCAGAAAATTGCTCTTTCATAACAAGGTTCAATAAAGCAGGCTTAATCTCATAAAAATTTGCAGCAGGAGTAGGTGGTGCAATAGGAGTGCAGATAAAACCACTATTATTTGTGCTAGTAAAGTCACACAACTTGGTGTTTTCAGGAGTAGCCATTCTAGCAAACTAAAAGCAGACAAGTAAAAACAACTACCAAGGATTCTATTTTTTTTGGGTTTTTGATAAAATGATGCAAGTAAAAAGAAAGTAAAGCAAAACAATAAACAAAGTAAAGGATGTGCGTGCGAAAACTCCCCTCGCAGAAGTCTTCTTCTTCCCCGGCAATGGCGCCAGAAAAGAGCTTGATGCGGTACGGTGTTGATAGTTTTTCACCGTCCAGTTGGGAACCCCAAGAGGAAGGTATGATGAATATAACAGCAAGGTTTTCCCTCAGTTAAGAAACCAAGGTTTATCGATCCGAAGGGGAAGAAGCCAATACGACTGAAGGTGATGGCCGCTAGCTTGCGACAGCTCCGGACAATTTATAGGGCACCTCGTCCGAGCTTTGCTTTGCGAGCGGCAACGTGGAACCTGCACAAAACACAACCAAATACTTTGCTCCCAACTTACGATGAGGTTGTCAATCTCACCGGTTTGCTGTAAACAAAGGAATGAGCGTATCGAGTGGAAAATAGTAATAGTATGCGGGTAAAGTAAACAGTGCAAGTAAAGTAAACAGGTGATAGCAATATGAAGGAAATAGGACCGGGGTCCACAGTTCACTAGTGGTGTCTCTCCATAAGATAAAATAATACATGTTGGGTAAACAAATTACAGTTGGGCAATTGATAGAATAAAGACAACGTGCATATGATGAGAGGATCACTATGAGATTTACTCTGGGCATTACAACAAGATACATAGACCACCATCCAACTGCATCTATGAATAATAATCCACTTGTGGCGAATCAATCTGAGAACTCCACAAGTATTAAGTTGCGAACAACAGATAATTGCATTAAGCACCAATATTCATCGGATCCCAACAAACCAAACATATAGAATTACATAACGGTGATCTCAATCATGTAAGGCAGCTCATGAGATCTAAACATGAAGCACATGGTGGAGAAGACAACCATCTAGCTACTGCTATGGACCCATAGTCCAAGGTAGACTACTCACTCATCACGCCGGAGGCAAGCATGGCGATGAAGAAGACCTCCGGTGGCGATTCCCCTCTCCGGCAGGGTGCTGGGAAGAGCTTCTGGACCCTCCCAATCTTCGGGTCGACGGCGGCGGTGGATCACGATGTGTTCTGGAAAAGTGATCGGGTACTTAGGTTTTTTCCGTCGGGGGGTCTTTATAGGCGAAGGGGCATCGTCAGGAGTGGACCGAGGCAACCTCACAGATAGGGGGCGCGGCCTGGCCCCTGGCCGCGCCGCCCTGTTGTGTGGGGTCCTCGTGGCCCCACTCTGTCTCCTCTTCGGTTCTCTGGAAGCTTTGGTGAAATTCTGGGCGACTAGCTTTGGTTTTGTCCAATTCTGAGAATATTTCCTGTGTAACTTTTCTAAAACACAAAAACAACAGAAAACAGGGAACTGGCACTGTGGCGACTTGTTAATAGGTTAGTTCTAGAAAGTGCATAAAAGTGCCACGAAGTGTAACGAAACACTAAGCAAATGGTGTAAAAACAAGCATGGAGCATCAAAAATTATGGATACGTTTAAGACGTATCACAAGCGCTTGGGTCGAAGAACTACCGTCGGTTCTATGGGGCCTGCGGACAACACCCAATTCTTCGACCGGTTACACGCCATTCTTCCTGCTTTTCGGAACAGAGGCGGTGCTACCTACAGATGTGCGCTACTGCGTGCCCCGCGTGGTGGCCTACGTCGAAGAAGACGCAGAAAAGGCATTAGCAGATGCCCAAGACCTGCTGGATGAAGCTCGAGACATCGCTCTCGCCCGCTCGGCAGTTTACCAGCAAAGCCTCCGCAATTACTATAGCAAACGGGTACACGAACGGTCCTTCGAGCCCGGCAACCTCGTACTTTGCCTCAAGCAAACAAGCACGTCGAAACTGGAGCCACCATGGGAAGGCCCATACCTCATCCACGAAGCAATCCCAGGAGGCGCGTATCGGCTACGCGACCCCAAGACAGGGAAGGACGTCGAAAACCCGTGGAACGCACATCAGTTGTGTCGATTCTATCCTTAGAATCAGCATACTTCCTCCACCTCCCATCTCTATGTAATTAAGCGTCGGTAGCAGACCACGCTCAACCATTGCACCCTCGGCGCCAAGCAATAAAGTATACTTCCTCATATCATTGTCTAACCCACACTTGGGGGCTTCGCCTTAAAAAATCGCTCAATCTACGCTCGGAGGCTTCGCCCCTCGGCCCACGCTTGGGGGCTTCGCCCTTTGACCCACGCTTGGGGGCTTCGCCCTTGACCTACTCGGGCTCGCCTTGACTGCGGGCTTCGCCCTTCGATCTACGCTCGGGGGCTTCGCCCCTCGACCTACGCTCGGGGGCTTCGCCCTTCGACCTATGCTCGGGGGCTTTGCCCCTCGACCTGCGCTCGGGGGCTTCGTCCTTCGATCTACGCTCGGGGGCTTCACCCGTCGACCTATGCTTGGGGGCTTTGTCCTTCGACCTACGCTCGGGGGCTTCGCCCTTCGACCTATGCTCGGGGGCTTCATCCTCCGACCTACGCTCGGGGGCTTCGCCCTTCGACCTGTGCTCGGGGCTTTCACCCTTCGACCCACGCTCGGGGCTTTCACCCTTCGACCCACGCTCGGGGGCTTCACCCCTCGACCTACATGACTTATCAAAATTCGCACAATCACTTTGAAGAATCTCCCAAGATACATGCATACACAAGAGACAAGCCAGATTCAGACGTTTGGCTAAGTCATTGCGCCACGACGCCCTGATTCGCCCTCTGACGATCACTCTCGGTGATGATCTGTCGGGCGATACAATCAGCCGTATCCTTACAAGCAGCATAATGAGGGTCCATGTCAACACGGCCGCTGGGAGTTGGAGGGAGCACCTTCAGCAGTTCCAAGCCGATCTCAGGGTAATGAACGCGCACAAAGGAAAGGGCGACCAGAGCCCCGCAGCGCAAATGTTCCCGAATGAAGGCATAGACAGCATCGCCGTTCTCGAATCGATCAAGCAGCGCAGGAAGGCCTTCGGGCTGATTGTTCAGAGGAAACATCGCCTCATGCACAAGCGCGAGGGCGCTGCGGCTCGTTTCGGCCAGAACTCCAGCTTGGGCGATCCGATCCTGGAGGATTGTCAGTTTCAACGCTTTCGATCGGTCAGCCCAGAAGATGTCAGCGATCAAATTAGCATGCGTCTGAGCTGCACGAAGGTGCGCGTTCACGCACCGGGCTTCAGCTTCACTATCAAGGCATACATCTACAGAAGAGGGAAGAATGTCATACTCGACAGGCTTGGAGCACAAGCAGATCAAGAGCTCGGAAGACTCACACTTCATGACTTTCCCAAGGTTCTCGACTTCCTCAAGAAGGAACTTTTCGGCATCCGCAGCCCACGACGCCTTTGAAAGAGCAACGTCGACTTTAGCAGTAACTGTTTTTAGTTGATGCTGAGTGTTCTTGAGCTGATCGCGCAAGGATCGAATTAAAGATAGTTCGCTCGTGGAAGGTGCTCTCCTCTCAACGGCACTGGAAGAACTAGCGATTGTTTCATACGAAATAGGCCAGGCACTGGAGACCATGGACGAACCCTGCATAGGAGGCCCCCGGTCACACACGGTCATCGGCAACTAAATAGCAAACAGGTACAAAATACATCGAAGGAAGATGACAAAATAGAAGCTGCATCGATGAAACTACGCTGAACTGCCAGCGGCCTTGCTAGACGGCGCGCCGGATGCACTACGCTTTCGAGCCTTCGCTGCCGCTCTCTTCTCATTCCTTTCCACCAGAAAGCTCGCCATTCGAGCAGACAAGTTGCGGGCGCGCTCAAGATAGCCTTTCAGAGCAATGTTGCGTCCGTCCTTGTCCTTCGGGTACGTGCCCGTGACCTTGTCGGCGTCAAACTCAACCCCATGCATCATCAGCATAGAGAAGACAGACTCGGAGCCAATAGTTACCTGTAGGCAAACCGCAGCAACTAAAGGATCCTCGCCATCCGTCTTCACCGCCAGGGCTTCGAGGATGCCGGCCATGGTGTTGCTGGTCGAGTCAGGGATGGATACGTCGCGAACACGGTCAAGTGTCGACTGTACCTTCGCCAGGAGGTCGCGCACTTCCTGACATAGGCGCTCGGCGCTACCAACGCTGGACTCGAGTCCAGCGGGCTCCTTCATCGCCCCGGCGTCCAATTCGGCAGCGGCTTCATGAAGAAACAATATCCCCAGTCAACGGTGGATTTAATCGGCACGAAACGCTCACCCAAAGGATAGCGAAGGCTTACCATGCAAGATATCGAGGGAGATCTGCAAACGCTGATGCAGGTCCTTCTCCCTCGACTCATCTTCCAGACGACGTGTTTTAGCAAGCTCCTGGGCCTTGGTCGATTCAGATTTAAGCTTGGCAACCTCATCGACCAACCCATCAGCTTTGGCCTTCAGCTCGGATTTCTCCACCGCAAGATCGTCTAGCTGTGCTTTCAATGACGTCTTGTCAGTGGCAGCTTGTGCTGCAATCCTTGTTCATTCGAGGAGTAGCGTGTTAAAAAAGGAAGCAAAAGCGCCAGAACAAAGTATTAGATGGATGAAAACAGCACTTACGTCGCACGTCTTCGAGCTGTGCGGATAACTGCCAGTTTTCTTCCTCCAGTGCAAGAAAGTTCTTGCACACCTTCGATAAATCCCTGACAACGGGCTAAACAAGCAGAAGGAAAGATGAGATCTCGAATAATTGTTTGGAGGGCAAGCCCAAGTGTAAACACTTAGACTCACCCTCAGGGGCTACTGATAGGCAAACATCAGAATCGTAAAGCTAGGATTTCCGGGCTTACATGGCTTTTGGGACCGGAAGGCTCGCCGGAGGAAGAAACTAGAACAAGCTCTGGCTCGATTGTCTTTTTATTCGGAGGAGGCGACGGCTTCGGGAGATCGACCTCTGGTGCAGCATCTCCAGCTGCTTTCTCCTGCGAGTCCGCAGTCTGCTTGAGGGTGGAATCGTGGGCTCGAACTTGATATCGATCATGATCACCCGGGCTCGCCGAAGTCTCCTCGGTGGAGGATCTGAAACGGGCATCAAAGTCATTACGATGCAGTCAGTCCAAGACGAAATTATACGAGAAAGAAGTTCGACAGGGAAACTTACGATGCATCGAGACCAAACTTCAGAAGAATCTTCTTCCCAAGTCGAAGAGGGGGGCGGCTGTCCAGAGGCACGGTAGGAATCACGCTATCATCATTGTCGCCGGAGGAGAAGTGAGTGTAGCCAAGATCTTCTGAATCTTCGATGATGTCGGCATGCACAACTTTCTTCTTCTTTGCCAGTGCTCGCGATGGCGAGGGAGCAGCAGAAGTTGATTCTTCCGGAACCTCAATGAAGTCGCGCCCAGGATATTCACCAATTTCGGGTTGGGGCGGATAGCACCGAGCTATGTTGACAACCTGAACAAAAACTCTCATCACATTCGATCCTGATCAACTAGAGTGCAGTAGAAAAGAAACATTCGGCTAAGACGAAAAGCGTACCTCAGTGCGGGGGAAGGCCTTGCTGAAGGCCACCGCGCCGAAGACTTTCGGCACAATCAATATCTTCTTGATGTTGGTGACGGCGCGCACGCTGTCATCGATCTCTGCTTCGTGCAACTCGTCGGGAGAGATTCGTGTCGAGTCTCGGCGATCGCTGTAGTTCCACATGCAGTGGGCTCGAGCGGCGAGCGGCTGGACCCGGCGCTCTATGAAGGTACGAATAAGCTGGACGCCCGAAAGCTCTTTCTTCGGCGTGGCACAAAGCTGCTGGATTTTCTCCATTAGAGGCTCCGTGATCTTCATTTCTTCTTCAGAGAGCTCGTGCCTCCAAGACACCCGGGGTCGAAGAACAGTGGTCGCTCAAAATTCCTCAAGCCCAAAGTCTTCGCCAGCGGAGGACTTATCCTTAGCATAAAACCACTTCGTCCTCCAGCCGGGGTTGTTTTCGGGCGTCTGAAGGTTGAAATATGGGACGTCCAGGTGCACCTGGCAGCTAAAGCCACTAGTTTGATAGCGCAGAGGATGCCGGAAGGCAAAGATCCGGCGTCAAAGCGCCCAATGGGGCTCGATCCCCAAGAAACATTCACAAAGCGTGATAAAACATGCAATGTGCAGAATCGTATTGGGATTCAGATCAGGAAGCTGAATCCCATACGCAAAGAGGAGACCACGAAGAAAAGGGTGCGGGGGAAGTGATAACCCCCGCAGCATAAAAGCAAGGAAAATTACCCGGAAGCCTGGAGGTGGCCGGGGAACGATTTCCGGACCAGCAGTGAGCGATTCCGCTGGATCGTTCTTGAGGAGGCCGATCTTCTCGGCGTGGGACAGCTCCTTGTCCCCGATCTTGGTCTGCAACCAGTTGCCGACGATGGAGGTGTCGGTGTCCGCAGTGTTGGCCTTCTTGGCAGTGGCGCCGGCGGCGGTGCTAGCCGCAGTTGAGCCTCTCTTGCCCATGGAGGCGATGCGCGGTGAAGCTTTGGAGAAATGGAGGTGAGAATGAGGCGTCGCGGGAGCTGAGCGCGAGGAAGACGATGACGGCGGCGGAGTAGGGTGTACAGTTACCCTCCGTTGTTTTCATTCCACTCCTGGGAGCCGTCAAACCATCCTAGCCATTCATCGCGAAGGGGAAGCGGCTGGACGGATCTGGCCGTCCATGTGTCAGCACCGCGGGAGCCGCGACCTCCACTACGCACGGTAATCAAGGAGACCTGGCGAACTTTTTTCACCCACGCGCGGGACATGTGGTCAAACTCAGTCAACAGCCGGGACACGCGAGCGTGGAGCCCACAAGACGTTTGGTCTTGTCAATGTCAGGCTATCCTGGCAGAAGATGGCGTGACAACTCGAAGAATCCAAGCGTCATCACTGATGTCATAGCTCGCAGAGCGATTTCCTTCTGACTTAAGGGGTAAGCTCGATTTTGGGCTCTCATATTTTTGAGGTACGTACCTTTTCAAGGTTAAACTCTTTTGGAACTGGGTTTTTCTCAAAGCTTTTTCTCGTCCTCTTTGTGTCGTCTGAATGTACATATTACCTTTCGAGCGGCTTTGTTCCCCAATACTTTTTGAGCCTTCAGAGCTTTTCGGGTGAGGTTTTCGGCATAACCACTCGAAGAGATTCTCTTGCTTTAATCGGTATCACTTTGGCATTCGAGTGGTGAGTTTTCGTTCTCGAATTATTCATCACGGGCCAACAGAGCCTCCATGCACCTTTGGTCGAAGGTGTCGATTCTCCTAGATTCCCGCTTTCGAGCAGGGTGCGTTGCTTCGACTTTCGAGTGGAGAATAGTAATCCCTTGAATTATACTCTGGCTGACAACACCCTCTCATTATTCAAGTCATGGCTGTCGATTCACTGGTTTGGCCTCCGGAGTCGCAAGTTTACTCGAATAATGATTCCATCAGTTTGCACAATTATAATCGACATTGCATCTAACCATGGGCTTCAGTTCCCAGGTTATTCTCGATTCAGGGCCAGCAGTGCCTCAGCTACGATTTGGGGGCGGCTTTAGCCCCCTGAATCCAATTTCATGCTCACACATACACTCAAAATACCCGAATTCTGGTGGCAATATACCAATTCGGATGCCGTATGTCAAATACGAAGGTAAGCCCACGGTTTGCAACACCAGATGGCCCGGTATTCGTATCAAGCGCGCTCTGCCGAGAAATTTTTCATACTTATGGTATGAAGTTTGCACCGATGGACGCATCGGGTGCCTCACAATGAACTGGGCTTCGATCCGGTAAGTCCAACGCGGCTCGGGTCGAGGTAGTGCCAGCCCACGCGGGTTTGAGTCGGGGGACTCGAATCTGAGTAAGCTAACTGAATGTTTTTGCGGCTATGCAATTAACTGAGACCCGGCGTGAGTCTCAGGCCGGTTATGCCTATCCCCCTGCAAACCAAGCTAAGCATTTTCGAGGCTCAGAATGAGCATTGCTCGAATCAGCAACGTCTATTAGACGTATCATTTGTGTGTCTGTCATGCCCTTGTGCTTTTGCAGGTAAGGCGAATGCGGTTTTGCGCAATCAAAAGGAGATTCGAGTTAGAGTCCCTGCCATAGTCTTCGACTATCCCAGGCACTCGGGGGCTACTGACGAAGGAATGCCAAATAGGCCCTCGATATTCGCCTACCTGGTTTTCGGCCCAGGAGGGATTACTGTCGAAGGAATTGCAAGGTCCATAAAGACAGCGGTCGGACGCGGCCCAGGAGCAACGCTTGGCGTACAAGCAAGAATTCAAAGAGTCCAAGTTGGATTAGCTTTCGACTAGGGTTTACTCGAAACCGATCTTATATGTACTTTGCTTGAGGAACAATCCTGAGACCCAGCCTTCGCATATAAAAGGCTGGGAGAGAGGTCCCGAAACCCTAGACACTTTTCCGCCACCTCACGCCGGAGCGCTCGATACATTAGAGCTCTCTGCCTTCGGCTAGATCTAATCTACGCCACCATTGTAACACCTTCATTGTAGCCACCCCATCAATAAAAGTCAGACAAGCAGGACGTAGGTCATTACCCTACCAGGGGGCCGATCCTGGGTAAAACCCTGTGTCCATCTGCTTTCGTCTGATCGCCGTCGAGTTCGCCGGATCCTACAAAGCGCTCAATGAATCGAAAGCCCGCAAACATGGGCATTGCCGGGGTAGAACCTCGTCAGGGGTTGAGGGCGGTGTTTATGTAACAAAGGGTAGGTTGTGGGCCCGGAGCCACATGGAATGTGAAGAACTGATTAAAGCCAGGTGGGTGGCCACGTGGAGGTGTTCCTTGACTTTCAGTTGCACTCGGCTTCTCCCTTTGCGTCCGTTAAAATCGACAGACTTCATTTGCAAGGGAAACAAGGTGTTGCTGTCTTTTAGTTGAGGTGCTATTGTCCTATTTGAAAAGATCTTTTTGACATAGTGTCGTCCTGAGAGTATGGTATATATATTGTTTGATGTGTTACAAGTGGTAACTAGAATTTGACCATGGGCCGTTTTCCATCTTATTGAGGAACTATACCAATATTTCGGTATGCTCGGATCAAGATGCAAAGGGTCCAGTCCGGTTTGGACCTGTTACTAGACCTGTGCCCCTGTAGCCAAATCGCAGGTTCAAGGATTAGCCCGCACCTGTCATGAGAAGGGTAGCGGGTACCCTGGGTTCGGCCCTACTCAGTTACTCATCTGCCGCTGGAAGCTCTCTGTGCTGGGAGAGGACGCCAAGATCTCGCGAGCAGGCCCATCTCGTGCGGCGCGAGCGCGATGCCCATCTCGTGCACACGCCTAGGATGGCTAAACGGTGACGGTGCCCAGGTCGATGGTCCCTCCCCAGCGAAGCTCATCCATAGCACCGCGCTCACCGGCGGCAGCAGCGAGGTCGACGCCAGCTCACGTCAATAGACGGAGAAATCTCGTCCTTACGACGAGCTTCCCCTGTGCCAAAGGCTGCTTCTCGCGAGGAGCGCCTCACGCATCGAATTGGTAGGCGGCGGCGGAGTACAAGTGGTGCAGCGACGGCAGTCCGAACAGGGAGGGAATCAAGACGGGGAGGAGGGGACGCAGGTGCAATTGGCTCGGGTGCTCCTCCAGCGGCGTGGCGGCTGGTGGCCGGCGGCCGGCGACAGAGCTTGACGAGGGGCGGTTCCTACCCTAGGTTTGAACGGATAAGGTTCGTATTGAACCTTATTTTTTCTGGATCGTCCCTCTACCCTATCGGTAACTAATTCCAGATCCGATCCAGCGGGTCAATGGGCCGAACCGGACCACTTCCATCTATATGCTCGAACTTGTATTCGACGTGTGATCATCCGTCGTATCCTCGTTTGTACACCAATAGCATGGGTAGGGCCTTGAGGATTTCTTCAGCCTCTACTCAAAAGTCACGAGGGCAAAAGGAGTGGTTTCCGACATTGGTAAAACCAAGGCCAGACAAAATGCATAACTATCTTTTGTGTGAGATCTTGAAAAAAATCATATACCTTTTGACTGAAACAACAAGTTAAACGAGCCAATCAAGAGGAAACAAAGAGGAGAAAACGAACTGGATATTGAATATTCTTTGTAGTCCGGCTTAATCAACATGCCCCTCCTTGTGTTCCCCTGCCACTCCTAAAAAAATACAAACGGCTTCAGACATAGTACTAATTATTATATTTGCCTTTTCCATTTGCAAGGGAAACAAGATTGTGTTGTCTTTAGTTGAGGGGTTACTTTTCCATTTGAACAGATCTTTTCACACCTTTAAGTCCTGACAATATATTATACTAGTACTTTATAGTATTGTTTGATGTGTGACAATTGTAATCAGAATTTAACCGCGGGTCGTTTTCCGTCTTGCCGAGGAACTATATCAATCACCCGGTGTGCTAGGACTTGTATCCGACGTCTGGCCATCCGTCGTATTCTGGGCTTCTGGCTTGTGTGACAATAACATGGGAATCAGCCTTGAGGAATTCTTCATCTCTACTAAGGAGTGCACCGGGGCAACATCGAAGATCTGAGACATTGGTTAAACCATGTCCCGATGCTAGTTTGTGCTCTTCTGCGCCGGTTTCTTTACTAAAAAGTGCAACATAAAGTTAAACTAAGAGAGCAAAACATATTTTGACTGAAACAACGAGTTAAGCAAGTGAACCGAGATAAAACGAATCAAGATGGATTTTGGAAAATTCTTTGCCGCACCTGTGACTGGGAGGCGGGCCCGGTTCGGCTGCAGCGCGCTTTTCTGTCGTCGTTACGGACGCTGCGGTCCATCCTTGTTGCACCATCAACAAACCCCAGCTCAAGCTGCCGTCGCAACTGACTAAATTACCCCTATGTCGAACAATAGGAGTAACATGAGAGAGCAAGTATAATAGTGCCTAGTCATCTGGCTATAAGAATTTAAATAATATATTTATGATGAGTTGGAGAAGAGAGGAGAGGAGAGAGAATAGAGGTGGGCTCTCATGCAAGAACTAGCTCTTGCATGTGCTCCTAGGCACTTTATGAGTGTGTCAAGTGGGCCATGTATCTCTACTACTTATAAAAGCACAAACTTATTGGAATACATTTAATCTCGTTAAATTGCCTCAAATCAACGGCCTAGATCGTTCCAATGTTGACCACCTCAACATGTTGAGTTCTCTAAATCCCGCCCACTAATCGCTCCTCATTACATCTCTACTACTAAATATAATCTCAGCCATTAAATGGATGATCAAATGGTATCGATATGATTAATTGTAAATTGCGCTTCTAATGAAAACCGCCTGATCTTCAGCTCCCTATGCTCTATCCCCCGATGATTTCTCTCATGATAGTGCTGATCATCCGCTGCCATCATCCTCGGCCACGAGCATTAGCTATCCTCCTCACCCATCATCTCCGTGGTGCGCCGTCATACCGTCCGTCGCTCCCCGAGATCGACGTACCGTCTCCGTCCCTGTCACCGACGCCGACATCCCGCCGTCCTCCACTGCCCGAGATCAACGTATGTCAACGACACCCTTGTCCCCGTCCGCCGCCATAGCAGGACAGTCGTGGCGATCCCGTCGCCGAGGCCAGCAGGACTGGCACCATCGTCAAGCGTCGTCGACTGGGCCTTCAATGTGTATGCATGTTTCCCCTTGTGCTTTGCTTTGCCAATCTTCTCAAATTTGTCCTGCACACCATTGGCAGCGCGGGCCATCTCCGTAGTTGTACCAAAATCTGTAAAATATATTTCAGACATTTTTCCCAGACTTCTCAGATTCAATCACGTAATTGTACCAAAGTCTGTAAAATATTTTTTTACGGCCTCAAACGGATCAGTATTGTTACATTGTACAGCTACATGGCTCGCACAATTATACAGCGGCTGATTTGATATTTTTGTACATGCATAAATCACCTTGATCTTTTAAATAAACCATTTGTTGATGTGCCTTTGCTGTTTTGGTTCTATGGAAATTCCTGTATTCCCTTTGTCTTGGTGTGTTAGGCCTATCTAGAGAATCTTAAATTATGCGATGCATTCAGGAATTTTGACACATCAGACACGATAGGCTCCCCGAAGCGAACTGGTGTTACAAATTTTTTCCTGGTTATTCATCGTGTGTTCAAAGTACTACTATTAAACCTTCCAGAATATGGTAATGATTACTTGATCAGATGTTACGCAGCAAGGCTATATCATAATCATTTTTATACTAATTTCTTCTTAACATATTTGTCTACCCTACAGATGTTCTGGTTCCTGAGGCATCACGATTATGCTATGGACAGTCAAAGGATCTAAAGAGGATGGTGATGTTGTCTTAGTGAAAAAGAGAAAGATGAATTATCCGATGCATCTCAGTCAATGGTACGTGTTAGTTCTTACATTGTAATTCAATTTTTTTTGGGGGGATTAGGAAGCTATGTACTTTCCACCCCTTTTGTATACATATGCTGGCGTTTATCTTTGATTTTAGGAACCACTGATAAGAAAACAAGTACTTAGAAGAGTAAAAATTCGCCTGGTTTTGTTCAAGTTTTGAGCTACTCTTGACTTCTCCATCGTGCTTTATCTCGGACTGGATCACTTGTTTCAAATTACTCAATTGGAATGATCTATGATGTGGTACTTATTTTTCAAATCCTTTCGCTATATAACGGACTCATTTTTGCATGAACTCATGATAATCTTGTTGATTTCACAGTTCTCATCCTATTCTACTCAAGGGTTTATCATCTTTAACTTTTATGCAACATACACAATGTGTTTCTTCGATCACTCTTGGTGTCTTAGAATCACACACTGTTTGGCAGTGGGATGCTCCAACAGGGAGAGAACATGGAATATGGTATGCCGAGTATATCTATAGGTTACAGATTATGGAATTTTTGACAAAAGAGACCAGCTGCACCAATGAATTGTCAAAAAGGACCACTCTTGAATAAATTTGTCAAAAAGGACCACCCGTCGGTGGCGGCACGTCTGGCCAGGCGACACGTGGCACGTGCCGCCTGGGCCAAAGACGGCAAGGACATGCCGCCACAGCCAACTCCGGCACGCTGCCTGCCGTGGCCGCCGTCGCCGTCGCCGTTAGGAAGTGGGCCATGCCGGCTCTCCTCCAGGCGGCATGCTGACGTGGCAGCCTGCCACCACCGGCGGTGGCGGCACCCCCTGGAGCCTGCCTCCAGGCGCAACCAGCCACGTCACCCTGCCGGCGTTGGCATTGGCGGCATGGCCCACTTCGGTTGACGGCCGTCACCTGCCAGCAAACATGCCGGCTTTGGGGATGGCGGCACCCCCTTGCCGTCGTTGGCCCAGGCAGTATGTGCCACGTGTCACCTGGCCAGACGTGCCGCCACCTTTAGGGGGTCTCTTTTGACAAATATTTTTAGAGGTGGTCCTTTTTGACATTACGTTGGCGCAGGTGGTCCGATGCGTAAAAAATTCACAGATTATGTAGATAAAGAAACAACTTTTCTATCCATGTTGATTGGCATCGTACATTTATGTGCTGATTTTGTATTGTTGTACCTCTCTATTTTGCCTCCAGTCCAAGTTCCTACATATTCATTGAGTATTTTGTTTACACTGTCAAAATAATATTTTGACTAGCTAGCAATAATATTTTCTATCCTTGGCTATCAAGGATTCAAGGTACCCTTAGAGGAAGATGTCTACAGTAGGCGCAAAAGGCATAACTGCTTGTCAACGAAGCAGCACAACTGAGATTACCCGAGTTTGAGGAGAGAGCTTGCATACGAGGTAGTAAGATGTGGTTTGAGGTAGGAGAACAAAGTAAGATAGGATATGGCGTACTACGTTATTTTGTCTCATGCGTCCTCCCCCAACTCTCAATGACCATTTGGATGGTGATTATATCGATGAACTCATTATTCGCTACATTAATTGGGAATGTACTACAATGTCATGTTTACTAAGATATATATTCTTAGGAAGGAAAAGTTATATGTATCCTAACTTCAATGTGGCTTTAAAATATTATTTTACGTTCATCCAAATTGTAACCATGCATTGAATAATGATATCTTTGAATTAATGGGGATGCTTGTACCACTTAACTCGGATAAGAAGCTTCTTATTGCATTTCAACCTTACTTGATTTGTTCAATGCATATGCATGCAATGCTATGCCTGGTTGAAATTACATGTGTTTTATTTTAGAGCCGTGCGTTGCACGTGCAGACTTACTAGTTCATAAATTTGCACACTTTTGTAGCTAACTATTGTACAAGTTGACTATAAGGTTGGTTATAGATTATGTGATAATTGCTTATAGCCGGTTGTTGGCTCTACTATTTTTATTACTCTGATGCGTGGGGACGAAAACGGCGACCCGCATTAATGGCTACCGTTAACAACTGTCGGACTAATCTGACCGTTCGCGCGCACGAACGTATACTAGGAGGCGTACTTAATCTCGTGGATTAATTAGCCACAGCAACGGTGGTGGTGACCTAAGTTATTCCGATCGAACTGTTTAACAAACCGTTGCTGAGCAAAGCTGGAGATACGGTTTTGATCCGTCGCCAGTTCGTGCGCGCGTACAGCGGCCGACAGCGTGTCCGCGCGAATCCGGGTGCTGTCGACCTCTCCTCCACGCACGTACTCCAGTATTGTACAATTGCACATGTACGAGTACGAAGTACGGCGACGACGTGCGCCGCACCACCGCCCAACAACGATCCACTGCTCACAACGCAGCCGACGTGCGGGGTGGTGCTTCCGCCTCGAGCCCTGTACCGTCAGAGTAGCAAGTCAACACCATGCTTTGCAGCTCCGAAGCAACGCCGGCCCGCCGCTGTTCCCGGAGGGTACTGTGTGATTCAAAGTTGTTTTGAGCTTGCACCAATTAGCGACCACGAAAAATAATCTGCCGGTGCTTCACAGTCGTGCACGAATAGTCCGGCGATATGCCGCAGATCGTACATCTAATTATCGGTTGACATTCAGGGTCAGCGCCAGGCAATGCGATGAGCTAGTAGAATGGTGTTAGTTAATCTCTAGTCAGATCGCTTGAAAATCAGAAGGTCAAATACCAGATGCATTTGAATGGTGATTTCAAAATTTTCAAACAAACAAACACGTACTCCCACTACAGCAGCGCGAGGAGAAAAGCCATCAGCGTAGCCCCCTTTGCCGTCGGCGTACACCTGTGCCAAAGCAGAGTTCCCCACTCCGGGTAATAGGATCCGCAACTGGTCCAAAGCAGAGTTCCCCACTCCGGGTAATGCCTATCGAAACACCGATGAGTGGTGGTTACAGGTGCGGAAAAGGGTACCGAAGAGCTTGCGGAGAGATTTTGATACGGTAACGATTTTGGTCCACTCGAGGATTTGGAAAGAAAGAATTGCCCGTATTTTTCAGCAAGAATTCAGCCCGATCAACAGGGTGTTCGAGCTGATTATTGAAGATTTAAGAGCCTGGAAAACAACAGGGTGCGTTGCAGATTTTTGAGCTCCCTGGAGCTGTTTTTGTAGTTGTTGGAGGGCGCTTCTGAGGGCTTTTTTTTTGTAGTTTTCTGTTGTACCACAGGCTGTTCTCGGCTACCTCAGCTGCGTACCTGTTTAAACTTTGTACTATCCATTTTTTTTCTATCTTAATGAAGTTTGGCCTCAGGCCCTTCGAGTAGCTACACTGACGACATGGCTGCCGGCACCGTGGCAACCTGGACGCGTTCGTATGTTGACGGCCAGGCCGTCGGCCTAGCTGGTCACAGGGCGGTCTGTCAATGCTTCCTGGAGAGTAGCTACGTCGACGGCTATACCGTCGTCTTTTTCGGCGCTAGAAGCGTGCTCATGTATAATTGAAAATTTAATTTCACTAAAATAATGAAACCTAATTTATTTGGGTTTGACTTTGCAATTTCGAAGTGTACTACTATTTGTGCACAACTCTTTTTTTTTAGCATTTGACTTCCTCTTCAGTATACTGTTTCCATCTCAGCCAACCATTGCATTTAGACCCAATATGGACCCGTGCATGTTTAGATCCCTTTTTCGTTACTTATTTTGCCAGAACTCATCCTGCTGCAAATAAGCATATCGTAAACAGGCTGGTGATTTGGTCTAGAAAATATATTCATACACAGGCTGGTGGTTTGGCTCTTCAATGCCAGAAGGTGGTTCTACTGCCGTGGCCAAAGACGAAAATGTCGAGCCGAGGGCGGACACCAAGGCAGTATCCGTCAAGGAAGTGTTGCCATATTCCTTGAGGGTGCACTTTTAATATTCCCTCTGTTCTTTTTTACTCTCTATTTTGGATTTAATCAAAGTTAAACTAGATAAAATTTGACTAAGTATATTGCTAAAAATATAAAATTTAATAATATCAAATATATATAATATGAAAGTAATTTTTATGATGATTCTAATAATATCTATTTTATATTATAAATATTTATATTTTTTCTTATACACTTAGTCAAAATTTATAGAGTTTGACTTTGACTGAACCTAGAATGCAGGGTAATTTAGAACGAAGAGAGTACGTGTTATTTAGCTACTGAATAGATCCTCTATATATCTTTTTCTGAAAAAGCACTTGAATGCTACTTCTAATTCTCCTTTTGCATTTAACATACAATGTAATGTAAAGATGAGTATGTTTACCAATTGCTGTGAAGAAAAGAACTAAAAAAGTAGCCAGCCAAACGGTAAAATAAGGAAAGAAAAAATAAACATACGCCATAATAACGCTCAAAATCAGCCTAATGCTTTTAAAAAAAATTTATGCATAATTTATTAAAAGAATATTGCTGCAAATGGCATAACTAGTGTACATCTTATAGTAGCATGGTTGAAATGACTCATGTGTGTCAGTGTGTGGTCACACGTGGCGACATGCCAATATAACGTCATGCAAGATCACCATGATCTTTCCCTCTTCATCATAATTGGACAAATGATCCATGTTTTGATTTCAAATTGAAGATCTTGATTGTTAAAAGTGAGTTCAAGAATAGTTGAATCCTCCGATTTTAGTGAAATATCTTGTAAAAAATGAATTTTTTTGGCGATGGTGCCAAAATTATTTGCTAATTTTGTGATTGTGATTTCTAGAAGTTATGTTTAAGAAATAATAAGCTTTATTAATTAGGCAACAATGTTTATACAAACATTTGTAATCGCCATTGCGACACAAGTCAGGGCTGAATCAAACAACACAAAGAATGTGCCAAAATGTTGCTCACGCGATCTACTTTCAATATTGTTATACCTTGATAAATATTGAGCAAATCATTACCTTCATCCTATCGGCTCACGCGGGGTGATAAGTTCTGATCCTTTTATGTTAGAGAACAAATTGCATGGTGGTAATCCGATTCTAATGTTTTTGTCCAATTTCGTAAGTTGATCAAGTGTTTTGAACTGTTCAGGCATGCCAGAACCTCCGCCTCTTTGCCACTCACACAAATTGGAATTAATTTTTATTGTAAGAAATAATAAGGATAAAACATCTTATATTTTGAAACAGAAGAAGTACATGCGCGCACTTGAAAAGGCAATAGAGCGCTTGAGGCACATTGACATGATTTCTTCTGAGAAATAAAAAGCATTAGGTCCCACCGAGACTTGAACTCGGGTTACAAGATTCAGAGTCTTGTGTCCTAACCACTAGACCATGGGACCTCTGGCATGGAATTTTTCAAAAACCCAATCTAGTTATAATCCCGGGGCATTCTTCTATTTTTGCAACTCGAGCCACTCGGGTTACACTCGTCTCTCAAGCCCAACAACAGCGGATTTGTCGAATTTGCATCCCCGTTCTAGCACAGCCATGGTGAGAACTGAGTAGTGTAACGCAGATAGTAGTATCTTGCGTTGCATGTGAATGGGGCTATGAAACCTGGCGATGGGGAGTGACCAAGGAACCTACTACTAGTAGTTCAGTAATCTCGAACCAGCGGCCAGTGGGGTTGGAGAAGAAAGATGGAAAACAAGGTAAAAGCCGCACGTGGCGCGCATGCGCCGATTCTTTTTAGGCGGGCCCACCACGGCCCTTGGCTCTTTTCGCGCCATCCGGTATGTCAAGTCTTGGCGCCAAAAATCGCTTCGGAGGCGGGAGAAAGTTTCGCGCGAACGCCCAGGTTCGAAACGGGCAGCAAGGACGAAGGGGCCCTCCTCGATCGCGCTAGCACTAGCAGCTAGCTCCAGATCCAGAAGAAGAGATAACCACAGTGTCATGTGGTTTTCGTCGGACCCCGTCCGTTTTAGTNTAGTTCATAAATTTGCACACTTTTGTAGCTAACTATTGTACAAGTTGACTATAAGGTTGGTTATAGATTATGTGATAATTGCTTATAGCCGGTTGTTGGCTCTACTATTTTTATTACTCTGATGCGTGGGGACGAAAACGGCGACCCGCATTAATGGCTACCGTTAACAACTGTCGGACTAATCTGACCGTTCGCGCGCACGAACGTATACTAGGAGGCGTACTTAATCTCGTGGATTAATTAGCCACAGCAACGGTGGTGGTGACCTAAGTTATTCCGATCGAACTGTTTAACAAACCGTTGCTGAGCAAAGCTGGAGATACGGTTTTGATCCGTCGCCAGTTCGTGCGCGCGTACAGCGGCCGACAGCGTGTCCGCGCGAATCCGGGTGCTGTCGACCTCTCCTCCACGCACGTACTCCAGTATTGTACAATTGCACATGTACGAGTACGAAGTACGGCGACGACGTGCGCCGCACCACCGCCCAACAACGATCCACTGCTCACAACGCAGCCGACGTGCGGGGTGGTGCTTCCGCCTCGAGCCCTGTGCCGTCAGAGTAGCAAGTCAACACCATGCTTTGCAGCTCCGAAGCAACGCCGGCCCGCCGCTGTTCCCGGAGGGTACTGTGTGATTCAAAGTTGTTTTGAGCTTGCACCAATTAGCGACCACGAAAAATAATCTGCCGGTGCTTCACAGTCGTGCACGAATAGTCCGGCGATATGCCGCAGATCGTACATCTAATTATCGGTTGACATTCAGGGTCAGCGCCAGGCAATGCGATGAGCTAGTAGAATGGTGTTAGTTAATCTCTAGTCAGATCGCTTGAAAATCAGAAGGTCAAATACCAGATGCATTTGAATGGTGATTTCAAAATTTTCAAACAAACAAACACGTACTCCCACTACAGCAGCGCGAGGAGAAAAGCCATCAGCGTAGCCCCCTTTGCCGTCGGCGTACACCTGTGCCAAAGCAGAGTTCCCCACTCCGGGTAATAGGATCCGCAACTGGTCCAAAGCAGAGTTCCCCACTCCGGGTAATGCCTATCGAAACACCGATGAGTGGTGGTTACAGGTGCGGAAAAGGGTACCGAAGAGCTTGCGGAGAGATTTTGATACGGTAACGATTTTGGTCCACTCGAGGATTTGGAAAGAAAGAATTGCCCGTATTTTTCAGCAAGAATTCAGCCCGATCAACAGGGTGTTCGAGCTGATTATTGAAGATTTAAGAGCCTGGAAAACAACAGGGTGCGTTGCAGATTTTTGAGCTCCCTGGAGCTGTTTTTGTAGTTGTTGGAGGGCGCTTCTGAGGGCTTTTTTTTTGTAGTTTTCTGTTGTACCACAGGCTGTTCTCGGCTACCTCAGCTGCGTACCTGTTTAAACTTTGTACTATCCATTTTTTTTCTATCTTAATGAAGTTTGGCCTCAGGCCCTTCGAGTAGCTACACTGACGACATGGCTGCCGGCACCGTGGCAACCTGGACGCGTTCGTATGTTGACGGCCAGGCCGTCGGCCTAGCTGGTCACAGGGCGGTCTGTCAATGCTTCCTGGAGAGTAGCTACGTCGACGGCTATACCGTCGTCTTTTTCGGCGCTAGAAGCGTGCTCATGTATAATTGAAAATTTAATTTCACTAAAATAATGAAACCTAATTTATTTGGGTTTGACTTTGCAATTTCGAAGTGTACTACTATTTGTGCACAACTCTTTTTTTTTAGCATTTGACTTCCTCTTCAGTATACTGTTTCCATCTCAGCCAACCATTGCATTTAGACCCAATATGGACCCGTGCATGTTTAGATCCCTTTTTCGTTACTTATTTTGCCAGAACTCATCCTGCTGCAAATAAGCATATCGTAAACAGGCTGGTGATTTGGTCTAGAAAATATATTCATACACAGGCTGGTGGTTTGGCTCTTCAATGCCAGAAGGTGGTTCTACTGCCGTGGCCAAAGACGAAAATGTCGAGCCGAGGGCGGACACCAAGGCAGTATCCGTCAAGGAAGTGTTGCCATATTCCTTGAGGGTGCACTTTTAATATTCCCTCTGTTCTTTTTTACTCTCTATTTTGGATTTAATCAAAGTTAAACTAGATAAAATTTGACTAAGTATATTGCTAAAAATATAAAATTTAATAATATCAAATATATATAATATGAAAGTAATTTTTATGATGATTCTAATAATATCTATTTTATATTATAAATATTTATATTTTTTCTTATACACTTAGTCAAAATTTATAGAGTTTGACTTTGACTGAACCTAGAATGCAGGGTAATTTAGAACGAAGAGAGTACGTGTTATTTAGCTACTGAATAGATCCTCTATATATCTTTTTCTGAAAAAGCACTTGAATGCTACTTCTAATTCTCCTTTTGCATTTAACATACAATGTAATGTAAAGATGAGTATGTTTACCAATTGCTGTGAAGAAAAGAACTAAAAAAGTAGCCAGCCAAACGGTAAAATAAGGAAAGAAAAAATAAACATACGCCATAATAACGCTCAAAATCAGCCTAATGCTTTTAAAAAAAATTTATGCATAATTTATTAAAAGAATATTGCTGCAAATGGCATAACTAGTGTACATCTTATAGTAGCATGGTTGAAATGACTCATGTGTGTCAGTGTGTGGTCACACGTGGCGACATGCCAATATAACGTCATGCAAGATCACCATGATCTTTCCCTCTTCATCATAATTGGACAAATGATCCATGTTTTGATTTCAAATTGAAGATCTTGATTGTTAAAAGTGAGTTCAAGAATAGTTGAATCCTCCGATTTTAGTGAAATATCTTGTAAAAAATGAATTTTTTTGGCGATGGTGCCAAAATTATTTGCTAATTTTGTGATTGTGATTTCTAGAAGTTATGTTTAAGAAATAATAAGCTTTATTAATTAGGCAACAATGTTTATACAAACATTTGTAATCGCCATTGCGACACAAGTCAGGGCTGAATCAAACAACACAAAGAATGTGCCAAAATGTTGCTCACGCGATCTACTTTCAATATTGTTATACCTTGATAAATATTGAGCAAATCATTACCTTCATCCTATCGGCTCACGCGGGGTGATAAGTTCTGATCCTTTTATGTTAGAGAACAAATTGCATGGTGGTAATCCGATTCTAATGTTTTTGTCCAATTTCGTAAGTTGATCAAGTGTTTTGAACTGTTCAGGCATGCCAGAACCTCCGCCTCTTTGCCACTCACACAAATTGGAATTAATTTTTATTGTAAGAAATAATAAGGATAAAACATCTTATATTTTGAAACAGAAGAAGTACATGCGCGCACTTGAAAAGGCAATAGAGCGCTTGAGGCACATTGACATGATTTCTTCTGAGAAATAAAAAGCATTAGGTCCCACCGAGACTTGAACTCGGGTTACAAGATTCAGAGTCTTGTGTCCTAACCACTAGACCATGGGACCTCTGGCATGGAATTTTTCAAAAACCCAATCTAGTTATAATCCCGGGGCATTCTTCTATTTTTGCAACTCGAGCCACTCGGGTTACACTCGTCTCTCAAGCCCAACAACAGCGGATTTGTCGAATTTGCATCCCCGTTCTAGCACAGCCATGGTGAGAACTGAGTAGTGTAACGCAGATAGTAGTATCTTGCGTTGCATGTGAATGGGGCTATGAAACCTGGCGATGGGGAGTGACCAAGGAACCTACTACTAGTAGTTCAGTAATCTCGAACCAGCGGCCAGTGGGGTTGGAGAAGAAAGATGGAAAACAAGGTAAAAGCCGCACGTGGCGCGCATGCGCCGATTCTTTTTAGGCGGGCCCACCACGGCCCTTGGCTCTTTTCGCGCCATCCGGTATGTCAAGTCTTGGCGCCAAAAATCGCTTCGGAGGCGGGAGAAAGTTTCGCGCGAACGCCCAGGTTCGAAACGGGCAGCAAGGACGAAGGGGCCCTCCTCGATCGCGCTAGCACTAGCAGCTAGCTCCAGATCCAGAAGAAGAGATAACCACAGTGTCATGTGGTTTTCGTCGGACCCCGTCCGTTTTAGTTGGGCGCTGTGCCTTGTGGCGGTGGCGGTGGCGGAAGCAGCAGCACAGCGACGGCATGTGCTACGCAGCCACGCGCACGCGCCCCGCTCTCTCGGAGATGGGTCCGACGCTCGAGACGGAGCGTGGCGCGCTTCTCCAGCTGGGGTTGATGGCGCGGCTTCGCACTGCACGGGGTCCGTGCCACGAGACGAGACATCTTTTAGTGTGTAGATTCACTCGAATAGACACACTAAAATATGTCTAGATACACTTGCTTCACAAACCTAAAACATCTTATATTTTGAAATGGAGGGAGTACTACCCATGCCTCGGACGAGGTCTGCAGCAGCTCGCAGCTGTGCCTGCGCTACACCAGTGGCAACAGCAGTGTCCCTTCGAGCCTGGGACGACGGACTAGAACCGACCTGGTCGATCACAGGCAGAAAGAAACGGTGTGTGTGCGCGAGAATGACGAGATACCCGCCCTGTCTTGGACCGATCGCTGCCAGGTCACGGCTCTCTATCCTCTGCCTCTGCGTGGTGCGTGCCTGCCTGTCTGTCTGACGGAGGTGTTTGTTTTGCCGAGTTGCTAAGCAAAGAGTGAAAAAGAAAGCAAAGCAAAGCCAGCTGCTATTTCTGGAACCGGCACGATGTTGGTTGGAGACAGGCCCGCAGGGCCCGACAACAATTCACAGCTGGACGTCACCGTGGGGCTTTCTCTTTACGTTGCGTCTCCGTGCAACAGAGATGAGCTGTCCGGGGTACTTGCACTTCGGTGCTCAACTTCGGTGCAAATAGCTCACCAGTACATACAAGGATGAAAACGATAAGGACTATTTTCGACCCAAGGCTCACGTAATGCATACTCCATCCATTCACTAATATGCTTTATTGTAAACTAGTTAAATGCCCGTGCGTTGCCACGGGAAAATAGAACATGAACAAAAGGTGTAATTTATTTTGTGACTCTCATAAGCAAGATGATTTATAGTTTTCAAATATCCAATTTTTTTCATAAGATAATTAGCAGCAAAGTTCTATAAATTCATGTTTGCTAATTGCCACAAGATCTTGAGCTAAATCCTATTCTGAAGTCTAGATCTATGGCGAAATTAAAAGTGTTATACTGGTTAATGATGGTAGATCGGTTAGATACAAGGGATTTAACGTTTCACAAACATTGGCACCTTGAGGCATGACCTTATTGTGCGCTCCATTAGGGGCTAATTCTGGAAACTGGAGACCACCTTTTCTTGGATTGTCCATTCGCTAGACAATATTCGCATTTGTTGGATATTCAACAAGATTATCTTTGGCTTTGACGGATAGATTCGGGTAACCTCAGTCAGTTTTTGTTGGGTCTTGTTTTCTAGAGATATTTGCATGTTTGATATGAAACAGTTGTTAGAAAAGCGATGACTTCATATTCAAGGGGATTCCTGCTTCGATTATTTCTTGGAAGATTGGTATTCAGAATGATACGATGATGCATAGATATAAGGTCAAGGCTGAGCCCCTTACTGACTAGCTACTTGGACTTCACCTTTAGTTACCATTTCCATGTCTTTAAGTTGGACTTGGCTCTTTTTTTAGTTCTTCCCCCTTGATGTATTTCTTGTACTTTTCATTTTCCCTCCGTAAATTCCGGCCCTGATGTATATATAAAGAATTACATATTGCATTCACATAAATATATGGTGCACTCGGTTTTTTTTTCTACATTGATCATATGTTCTCAGTTTATTCACTTAACCGGACCTGACAATTGAGGACCCAGCTGATATTCCCAATATTCTGGTTGATTCTTAGTGTTTTCCTTGAAAATCTTAGTTCCCTTTGAATGCATGACTGGATATTCTAAATTTACTGGCACTAAAATCGGTTAAGCATATGTGGACACCGAAAGATCAAACAAGATACTATTACAAGTGACATCTTTGGATCATGCCTCGAGGGCCGATGTTTGACTTCTCCTATCAGTTCATCTTTCCATCAGAGCATCTCCAACAGTGCCTAAAAATAGAGCACATATTTTCAGTTTTTGGGCACTAGTTTTGGAGGTTTTTGACGCCAACACGGCTGCCGTAATTCAAGGTGCTGAAAAAATAGCATCCAGCCGACAACGGTCTACGTGGTGTTGTAAAATAGGGCATCAACAAACAAGTTTCTTCAACAGAAATACAAAAAAAAATCAACACATCATAAAAAATCTAAAATAATTGTACTTAATTATTATTACAACACATACAATAGTACATCAATTAAACAAATAGTTTATTAAGTAGCACTCAAAGCAACACATCAACATACACATCAAATAGTTCAACATATGTAGATGAAGCTAGTGGCTTTGTTAGTCATTTCATTTCCACCACTCCTCTATGAGACCATTATGAAGAATGTCATGCACATAATTATTTCGAATGGCATGGTAGGAGTTAATAAAGCGTGTCACACTTTCTTCTCTCCTTTGCACACGCTCGGGATGTTCCATCAATCCATAGAAGCAGTAGTCTAAATCTTGTCCACTCTCGTTCTCAATAATCATGTTATGCATGATAACACAAGCGTTCATGATAAACCAAACAATTTTTGATCCCAAAACCTAACCGTTCTCTCACAATATCAAATTAGGCTTGCAAAATCCCAAATGTCCTCTCCACATCTTTCCTAGCTGCCGCATGTGCATTATGAAAATCAACCTTTTTCTAACATTTGGGTTTGACAATCGTCTTCACAAATATGCACTACCTAGGATAGATGTCATCGGCAAGGTAGTATCTATAGTTGTACTTGCGTCTGTTTGCTTCAAACTCCACCGATGGACCTTCACCCAATGCTATCTGTGTCATCAGTGGGGATCATTGAAGAACATTCATATTATTGTAAGAATCGGGCATCGCAATAAAAGCATGCCAATACAACTCTCATGATTGGCCACGACTTCAAAAATGATTATGATCTTTTTTTGTGGCATTTGAACTGTCCATGGCATGCTGTAGAACAGTTCTTCCAACTCCAATGCATGTAATCAATTGAACCAAGCATATTTGGAAAGTCACGATTTTTGTTGTACACTAAAAGCCTAGCCATGTCTTGAGCATTGGGGACTCTCAAGTACTCTTCACCAAACCCTTGAACCACTGCAACTACAAAGAGTTTGGCACTTTGATGGCTCAACTCTCACCCATCTCCAAGTGGTCATCATCAAGATCAACCGGAATACAAAAGCCAACATGCACAATGCGGCGGTGATCTTCTGAATGGTGCTATGGCCAAGCTCTTGGACGATATTCCTCCTTTGCTCAAAGAATTTTTCATACTTCGTCACACACTCCGCGATGTGCTCGAATAATTTGATTTCCATTCGAAAATGGCGCCGAAAGTAGCGCTTGGGGAAAGTGGGTGAAATAGCCCGAAGAATGGACACGGGAAAAAGGGTAGAAACAAAATTTGTGCATTTGTTTTGAGATGTCAAATAGATGGAGTTCAAGTTTGGAGGTGTTTGACTTAGTACATCTACCATAGGACTTCCAAATTGAATATGACATTTGAACATTCCAAAATTTGGGGAAATTTTAATCGCACTTAAGAAAATAACTAATCTTTGACTCCAAATCATGCACACATTTGATTTATGATCGTAAGGTCATGAGATTGCATTTGAATTCAAATTGGAAGTTTGAAATAGTAAAACTTGTGTTCAAATTCAAAAATTAAGAATAAACAAAATAAATTCTATAAATCACCAGAAAATAGCACAAGAGAGATAATTTTATTCCCAACCTCAGTAGTATTTTTACAAGAATTATTGAGCAAGAATTTGAAAAACAAAAATTACAGAAATTAAAATCCAAATACAAACTATATGGAAGCCTATCTAAAACCCTAGGATAAACCTAGACTATCCTATTTATGTTGTGATCTTCTTATCCTCTGATCATCACCACACCAACAGCTTGACCATTGTTGTGAACCTGCATATCAAAAGAAAACAACATGAAAGAATCATTAGGATTAAAATGTTGGAACCACTAGATGGTGATTCCATTTTATTTAGAATCCAGTAAATAATCTCAGGAGCATGTCCTAAGATCAAATGTGATCTTGAGGGCAAATCCAAATAAGAACTAAAATGAAAACCAAAAAGCAATAAGACAGAGAAAACATGTAAGAATCGAGGAGGAAAACAATAGACAATGCATATGATTTAGTACCCGAACTAAAGATTGCATTGGATAGCAAATGCAAGCACAAGATGGAATTCATAGGAGTATCAGAACAAAGCTATAGGTTTTAATTCCATCACTAAACCAAGCCAAGACTTAGGGAAACAAACCATATTCAGGAGATGATAGTAAGAAAACCTCAAGATCTTGAATCCTTAAGAAAATAGTGTTGATCTTTATTAACATTGTTAAGTTAACAAGATCATGCCAGCTAGAGAGTAAATGATATTTAAAAGGTTCTAAATTTAACTTTAAAAGGAAATGAGAATCTCTAGAATGAAATTCTATCAACTAAAATCAATATAGCCACATTTGGTCTGAATACTAGGTTAGGTTGAAGCCGTGAGCTACAGGATCGCAGATGCAGCGCATCATCAGCAAAGCTGAAAAACAGCCACTAATTACACGGAGACAGGCAGACAGGAAGAAGCAAAGCAAACTTCCCGAAAGAATTTTTAGCCAAAGATGGAGGCAACAACATCAAGGTACTACAGAAAAAATCATCATGAATGAACTCACTACACACTGACTAGTACTAACTAATAGTAACATCTAATCGAATGCAATATGTACATGGGTTCACTTATCTACTGCTAGGTTTCATCATCCTGCTCCTTCCTGATCTGATCCTGCCCCCTTGTGCAGTTCAGGCTTTCGTGGATCTTCTTCACAATTTGTTTGACGTCACCAACATTCTGGAACCTGAATGGAACATGTCTGACCTTTCTCTGAGGCTGGATAAGAATCTTGTCCCATCATCTTCAATGTACAAAAAAGATTGTGGAGCGTTGTTTGGTTTTCTGCCTTGGGCAACACCAACATCTGGAGAAGTGGAGCGTTGTTTGGTTTCTGCGTTGGGCATCACCAAGATCTGATCAGGCCCAGGTGGTACAGATTCCTCTTCACGAAGTTGCCAAGGTGAAACAGACCAACGCCGCCGCCATCCCGATCATCTGGCTGTGTCTTTTTGTAGAGGAGGGGCCGATGTTCCTCGACGACAAGGCAGTCAATGCCTACCGTCTCCCTCACTGCCTCAATGGCGCTTTGGTGGACAACCTGGCCGGCGCTGGTGCCGGTCACGTAGAACACGTTGGTGGCCATGTCGCCCTTCGTCGACACCTCGGCCTGCGCGACGAGCAGTCCATTCTCGCGGAATGTCTTGGTGACTTCTGACAGCAACCCGGGCCGGTCTGGCGTGCACAGCTCCAATCTCACTCCCTCGAATGATCTGCGTTCTATGGCGTCCTGGAGACATTGACTCACTCTCTGCATCTCGGCCTCGGTACTGATGGGGCTACCATCGGCGTGGCGAATGTAGAACTCTTGCCGCGCCTCGCCGCAGTTGGTGTCGATGGTGCCGTGGAAGACGAGGTAGTCCATGTCGGTGAGCGTGCACACGACGTCGTAGAGCAGCTTGGGACGGTCGGGGCACTGCACTGTAACCACCGAGTACCCGCGCTCGGCCCAGCTCTCGACGGACACAGACGGGGTGGGGAACGCGCGGTCCTGGTCCCTGGCCGCGTACATCAGCTGGTGGAGGCGCCGGTCGGCATGAGCGACTGCGCAGGCGGGCACGGCGACCACGCCGCCGCTGGCATCGCAGTCTCCGCGGAGGAGGGAGGCGAGGCGGGACTCGATGCGCGCCACACGGACGGCGTCGGCGTCCTCGTCGCGCAGGTACACGAGGCAGGCCAGGCGGCCGCGGTGCGACCAGGCCCTGGCGTCCACGACGCTGCAGTCCATGTCGGCGAGCACGGCGAACACCTCGGAGATGAGACCCGTGCGGTCGGCGCCCGTGAGCTCCAGCACCGTCAGACCTTCGAGCGCCGCCGGTTGCGACGGCTCGGTCCAGGTCCCAAGCGACTGCGGCCAAATAAAGAAATTGGATAAGAAATGCGGCCCTTTTAAGACTGATTCCGTCGAGGCCATGGCGAGAAAGCGAGAGAACAACTATCTCCTACCTGCTGGATGTATGAGATGACGCTGTCGTCGGTGAGTTTGCGGCCATGGCGGTCGGTGACATGGAAGACGTCCATGAACCACCTGCCGTCCGACGAGATGTAGGCCTTCTTGACAGACAGGTCGAGGTCCGCGAGCACCTGGACGGCCTCGAGCAGAACACCTCTCTTCCTCGCGCTGTCAACCTACAGCAGTCAACGAACAAGAATCAACACCTCGCTCTCCATGAAACAAGAATTCGCTGGAAACAGAATCAGAGGACATCGACGAACACACACCTGGACCAGCGTGGCCGTGGGGCAGACCGCATTGTCGATGACCACCTTGGGGGTGTCCATCCTGATCACCAGCTTTTCGTACTCGTCCAGCCACTCCATCGCCGGATTATCAGAGAGCAACGGAATCACCACTGCTTGTCAGCCTGACTCTTGCTCTAGCTCTGCTCCGACGCGGCACCACCAACAGCCCGTCCTCTCCGTATATAAGCGAGGTAGGGGAGAGACGAAGGGCGCGAGGAAGGGAGGAGCTTGCTAGGGATCGCCCGGGATTTGGAGTGTTCTTCGTCTTGTTTCCCTTGGCTTCTGTCGCTCGCTTGTTTCGCTGGTTCGAATTGAAATTTGGGGATGGAATGTGGGGAATGGGGGTTGAGGGCGGTGTTTATGTAACGGAGGGTAGGTGGTGGGCCCGGGGCCACATGGAATGTGATGAACTGATGAGAGCCAGGTGGGTCGCCACGTGGAGGTGTTCCTTGGCTTTCAATCGCACTCTCGCCTCTCGCTTTGCTTCTGTTTTAATCAACAGACCTCTTCTTCTTGGGTTCTCATGCTACTCCTAAAAAAATTATACGGCTTTGAATAAAACAATTATATTTACCTACTCTATTTGCAAGGAAAACAAGGTGCTGCTGTCTTTTAGTTAAAGGGTTATTTTCTGATAATTTTTTTTTGCGATCTCTTTTTGGTAGTACAGCTGTAGTATCTGAAGTTAAGCACCAACTCACACCCCACTCACACCACACACATGCACCCCACTAGTGCTCAAGCTAGTCCTAGAGCTATAATACCGCGCGCCCTTTTCCTGATTCTAGCGCTGGGGCGAACGAGCGCGAGAGACTAGACGGGTAACTCCCGTTGTGAGAACACCCTCAATTCGCTCCTGCTGGGAGTCGAACTCGGGTGGGCAGGCTGGCCACTGCCAAGCCTTGCCACCGCGCTACCTGTGCGTCCGGTTATTTTCTGATTTGAAAAGACCTTTTGACAGTGTTGTCGTGAGAATATAGTATTTATATTATTTGATATGTTATAACTCATAACTGGAATTTGACCGGTTGTCCTTTTCCATCGTGCCAAGAAACTATTTCAATCTCCCGGTGTGCCGGGACTTGTATCCAACGTCTGACCATCCGTTGTATTCTCGTTTGTGTACCAATAACATATGGATCGACCTTGAGGATTTCTTCGGCCTCTACTAAGGACTCGAGGAGGGCAAAACCAAAGGTCTCCTACATTGGTAAAACAAGGGCAGGACGCTAGTTTGCTAGTTTCTTTAATAAAACTAGCAAGGTGGCCCTCACAAGTGCGAGAGAAACATCTTTATTGTATTTAGGATGTTTAAATCATAGGATTCTATAATTGTCGTAGATATTATGGTAGATAAATACCACAAACATGGAAAATATTTTGAAATATTTTAATTTATGGGAGAGTAGGTATTCTTGTATTTCCAAAAATACCATGCCATACATATATTAGATGGTCATCTACATTGAAATATTGGTGGTACTATTTTAATTTATATACTTTTACTGGCCTCACTATGCCAGACACTTCATTCTACTCTCTCAAATACACTTTTTTTGGATGGTACCTCGGATGGCACATTGTTTCATGTAACATATTGAAGTTACAAAATGTAAATGGTACATAATTTCAACATTTCAATCAGTTACCAATTTACTATAGTTCCTCTAGGGAATAACATTTTGTAAATGCACAACCAAACCTCTGGTCATCCTAAATCCTATGATTATTGACTTCTGCAATTAGCTTAGGTTGATGGTCAGGAGTTCATTAATTTTTCTAAATCAATGTATATCTACCAAACTTCTATTTTAAAACCATTTACTATTGATTTTATTTATGTATAACGTACATGGGGTTTAATTTTTACAAATAACCAACTAAGTATTTGTTTTCAAGATTTGTACGTCAATCACTCTCCTCGTCATAAGGATTTATATTCAAATTGTGTTTTCAGTTCAGATTAGTTGTATTGCATACTTTAACTTATAAAATGCATGAATCTTCTATCTCGTCTAATGTGGTTTTACATCGATGCATATTTAAACACAAAACTAAAGCAAAATCACCTAAGTATTATGACTTGTATGTCAATTTGTTATTCTTGTCTTCCACCCGCCTCATGATAAGTGGAACTGTAGTTGTTCGATTAGTGCAATATGAAGCATTCATATGAGACATGCCCCTACGTGAGCTCTTCTTACTCTAGTTTATTAAGTTGTTAGGCTATCTATTATAATTCATTCACTGAATGCTAATCATAAATTGCTAAAGATTTCTCTCCTAGCCCCTCTTTCTTGTGTTCACATTACGTTGGTTTGCTACATTGACAATTTTCTTCCATCGAGACTATTATAATTCTAATTATTACTACTGCAACTACTAATTTCCACATATAAAAATTTCAAAATCAAGGTACTTATGGAATGCCATATTATTGATGCTTATTTTTATACAAAGAATATTGCATTTCACCTAAGGGTTCTGATATATACTTTCAGACCATATGGCTTTTGACTTAAACCAATATGCTAATCTCTTTGCGAAAATACTATGTCGTTTCTATTTAATTTTATGTATGACCAACATGCAAAAAATTTAGGTGTTATGAGGAGATGCGTGATTCCTATTATAGTGAATATGCAGAATGTGCTCTCATATCCCTTTGTTCTTATTTACCTCGTGGTCTGAGTTTAGAAAAAAAAATCAAATTTTGTAAAGTTTGACCAGATATTTGTGAAGAAAATCTTAACATCTAGAATTTATATATGGTGTATTAAAATCTTTTTATAGAAACAAAAAGATATGGATCTTTAAAATAGAGACACCATATTAACCCACATCATCTCAATTATTTATGCTGTTAGATTTAATCTTTATGGCTAGGATTTAATATAATATTATTGATTAATATAACCCTGTAGTTTCAGGTTGGCATGTTTACATATCTGTGGGAATAGCCAAGCCAATTAAAAAAATCATAGCTAGCTAGCAAGCTGGGCCTGTTTGGAAAATGCAACAAAATAATAGTCTAAGTCAAAACATAACTACCTTAGATTCTAGCTAGCTGAGTCTATTTTAATAATGCAAAGAAACTAAAGATTTCTTCAAAAATAGAATTCATTAGCAAGCTAGCTCCATAGAATCGGTAAAAGTTGATTAAAAAATAATGGAATAGCTGAGTCCGTTTAGATAAATGATGTGATGCACTCTATTTTGAAAAATATATCATTTAAATTGGAAAAGTAGACAATAGAAAAAATCTCTAGGAAAGACAATCAAACTTTGGTTAAAATTAATTTTGCATTCAAATGTTTTAAGATGACGGATCTTGATTTTTTTTTTAGATTAAATCTGTAGTACACCTGGCTGGTGCGTGCTGTTGACGTGTATGCAATGTGCATATATATACATGCTATTTGTTTAGGCTAGACCATGCATTATACTATTTTTTTTACATCTGATATTGCATTATACTACGTGATTTATAGATGCATTGTAAGGTAGCTAGACTCTTATTTAGCTGTACGTGTCTAGATTGGAACTCTTTTTAGGCCAATCGATTTAAATACTCAATCGTATTATTCTCTCGGCTATCGATAAGCTTTGCTCATATTTTCTACTTGCCTACTTGGACGTGTCACCGTGGGCTTTTTTTTCTTTGCAAGTGTTCCTATTTACACGGTATGTGTCAGCTGTGGACTCTTTTCTATAACATCTCATCTTTTTTACTTGTCTGCTTGGACGTGTTAGACGTGGGCTTTTTTTTTCCTTTGCTCGTCTTTCCTTGGTAGGTGTCAGCCGTGGACTATTTTCTGTACGTGACAATATTACCTAACATCTTTTTATCTTTTATCTCAACCGTAAATTTTAGATCTTATGGTTAAAAATAATTAGAATGATGTGGATTAACATGGCGTCTCTATTTTAAAACCCTGTATTGTGCTTTTAGTATATAATAGAAGTGTAGAACAATCTTTTGCATGAGATCTCTAAAAAAGAAAATATACCTTTTGACTAAAACAACAAATTCATAGTGGGGACCAAGAAAAAACGAGCGAAGAAACGAACCAAGATATTTAAAATTCTTTATAGTCCAGCTTACACAACAAGCCTCTCCTTCTTGTGTTCTCCTACCACTCCTAAAAAAATACAAACGACTTCGAACATAGGAGTAACAATTATATTTACCTATTTCCTTTGCAAGTGAAACAAGGTTATAATGTATTTATTTGAGGGTTTATTTTCCCATTTGAACAGAACTTTTCACATAGCTTTGTCGTGACAATATAATACTACTACACTATAGTATTGTTTGATGTGTGACAATTGTAACTAGAATCTGACCCTGGGTCGTTGTCCATCTTGCCAAGGAACTATATCAATTGTCCAGTGTGCTAGGACTTGTATTGGATGTCTGCCCATCCGTTGTATTCTCGTTCGTGCACAAATAGAATTGAAAACGGCATTGAGGATATCTTTAGTGGGGCAATACCGAAGGTTTGGACATTGGTAAAACCATTGCCGACATTGATTTTTCTCTCTGCACGTTAGTTTGGCTCTTTTATGGTAACTTTTTTTACTAAAAAGTGCAAAACTATCATTAGTGCGAGAGTTTGAAAAAGATCATATAGCTTTTGACTGAAACAACAAGTTAAACGAGCGAACCAAGAGAAAATAGAGAAGAAAACAAACCAAGATACTGAAAAAATTATAGTCCGGATTAATGAACATGCCTCTCCTTGTGATCTCCTGCCACTTCTAAAACTATACAAACAGCTTTGAACATAGAAGTAACACCTATTCCATTTGCAAGGAAACCAAGATTTTGGTGTCTTTAGTTGAGGGTTATTTTCCCATTTACTCAGATCTTTTCACATAGTTTTGTCATAACTATATAATACTACTACGGTATAATATTGTTTGATGTGTGATAATGGTAACTAGAATCTGACTGTGGGTCATTCTCCATCTTGGTGAGGAGCTATATCAATCACCTGCCGTGCTAGAACTTGTATCCAACGTCTAACCATCCATCGTATTCTTGTCTGTGCACTAATAACATTGAAAATGGCCTTGAGGATGTCTTCACTGGGGCATTATGGAAGGTTTGGACATTGGTAAAACCAGAGCCAACATTGGTTTTTCTTTCGGTACTAGTTTGCCTCTTAAGTGGTTATTTTTTGTTGTGTGGCACATATATATTTTATTTAAACAACACGTTAAACGACATCAATACGAACAAAAGATTGGAGTTTCTTGGTACGGCACAAAGCTGGCTACACCTGTGACTCGGTGGCGATCCCGGTTCGGCTGCATCGCGCTTTTGTGTCGTCGTTACCAGCGCCGAAGCTTGAGCGTGAATTGAGAGGGACCACACTATAGTTAAGGGGGCCAAATAGCTAATATGAAACATTATGCTTATATGATGTAAAATAATATTAATTATAAAGTAGAATTAAAAGAAAATTTTAAGAGCTGGGGGACCGTGGCCCCCTCTGGCCCTCACTAAGCTACGCCATTGGTCGTTACGTACGCTATGGTCTCGTTGTAGCACCGATAAAGAGCTAATTACACTTTTGGAACCACAACTTGCACCTGGGTTGCGTTTTAGTACCACATCTTGCAAACTGGACTCTGGTGGTCCGCTTGTCCGCCGATTGGAAAAGAACTCACTGGAGTATATGATTCGGATGATTTTAGGTTAAAAGGTTGTAAATTTATGTGCAAAGCGTGTGTCTGTGAAATACGAATGAATTATTGCGTATTGCTAAATGCAGGAAAACAAACAAAAAATTGAGTTTTGACTTGCAACTTGAATTTTCACTTCACTGTCAATGCAATTCAGTTAACTCAATATTGATGTTCAGTCAACTTTAGGGTTGTACTGAGTTTGTGCTTTCATATTTGTGATGCAGTTGAGTTTTCTAGGGGAGAATCTGATTTGTTCACAGTTGAAGTAGTTTACAATGAACTATTTTGTGGCACTAAAGGCTCCAAAGACAAACTACAGTAGGGAGACATGGTCACTTTCAAGTTTAAATGAAAATCTGAAGCTGCTCAGCTGTGAAAGAGATGGTAGACTACATGTTTATTGGCTACTGCCAGGGAAGTGCATCATGGATGGATTGGTCTGCATTGAGTCTCAAGCTGACAACAAAGCAATGATAAATGCAAGCATGACAGAGAAGAGACTAATATTGTATATTGATCACTCAAATTTCTTGAAGGGTTTGAGAGAAGATGTGTTGGTTAGGAAACCTCACGAGGTAGTTGTGGAATAAGGAGACAATGGTGCAGGTCCATGTAAAGGTCCAACATATTCTACTGCATCTATCTCTTCTGCAGTTGCACTTGTGGAAGGGGGAGACAATGCTCATAGTGGTAGTGATGATAGTAGTGAGCACAGTGAGTTCTATGACAGTGATTTCATGGTTGAAGAGGGTGATGATAATTTGTTTGCTGAAAACATAGACAAAATAGTGATGGACTACAATGAGAACAAGATATGTGAGGAAAATGATGATGATTCTGTTTTTTGAACATTTTAACTCATTTCAGCAAGCATCTAAAAATTGAATGTCCTAACAATACTGAAGATAGCACCATTCGTGACAGTAGATAGCATTTTATTCTAAAGCATCGTTGCATATAGTACATAAAATTTATAGGCAATTATTGAACCAACCGCATTTCCTAATATGCAAACACTACTTCATGCTACCTGCAACTACAAACATGGCTAGCACACAACTTACAAACACTACTAGTTCTAATACTATAACCACTAGAAACATCTTATTCCTGACATCTTATTCTCCGATTCCCATCTTCTTCACCATCTTCTTCTTCTTCTTCTTCTTCTTCTTCTTCTTCTCTTTCATTTTTTTCAGCTCAATCTCCATTTCTGCTAACTTTCCAACAAGTTCTGCATTGTCATGCTCCAATTCCCACCTACTTTCTCTTGACACAACCATAGCATGCTGCAATGTAATATCAATAGAGCCAAAATTACTATCCCAAATTCTGAAATAGCTAGTGCAAATGCACGAACACATTCTGATAACCAGACTACCTCTCTACCAGGACCTCTACTCCCAGATGCTGTATCATTCCAGTGGACCTCCCCTGTTAACCTTGCCCATCTGTCCCCCTCTTGCCAGATTCTTGGGTCCCTGGCATTGGAGGGGTCCCTATCGCTGGAGAGGGCGGCAGACCCGCAGCGAGCCATCCCTCGAGGATGCGCAATTGCTCCTCTAGGCTTATGTTCTTTGACAGCTCGGGTCGCCACTCAATCGGCTCGCACATTCAAATTTGTTCCTTCGGCGACACCGGCTGAAGGTAGAGGAACAATACCTTATCATACAACTTGTCCTGCCTTTTCGCCTCCAACAAATCCATCGGGGCTACCCGGGTAGGTGACTGCCTCGCCGCCTCTGGCACCTCCCTCTCACCTCGCCGCCCATCTGCGCCAGAGGGCGCCACCCATCCCCGTCGAGTTGAAGGAGAGTTCTTGCCTCCCCTTAGCTGCCCCCTCCGTGCCGAGTTGCAGGCGACAACCTACCCATGCTCTTGAGTGAACCCTCCTTGTGAGAGCCTGCCATCGTGCGCCTGAGACGTCGTCGCCGTCAGAGAGGATTTCATCGCCAGAGCGACGTGTGGGAGGAGTGAAGCGGCGCGTTGAGACAGTTCCTCTAGGGTTGTGACTTGGTGACAAGACATCCCTACCGTTGATACAACCGCTGTAACTACACCTCCTCATGTACCAGGACCTCTCACAAAGGTCGTCACGTCAACTCAATTATCAGGTACTTTTATTTTTAGGAACTCTTTCTAATACACAGAAGAATATGATGCTACCTAAATCAGATGTGTTTATGTTACTTAGGAACAATGGACCAAGCATGAACAAGAAGGACAATCAATGGAGCATGATAATGCACGGAGACGATGTCAAGCTTGCGAGGATTGAGGATGACGCCACAAGAGCAGATTTCATGACTTTGAAGACATCGTAATGATGCATAGATGCTTGGACAAATTTACAAGATTTCACTTCATAAATTTTGTCCATAGCTTTATTTGGTGCTGCGACACCTTATTTGATGGGCTAGAACCATGTATTTGTGGGCCATATATTTTAGGGAGTTTTTAGAGGCTGTTTGCATGGAGAAGGGCCCATTTAGGGATATTTTCGGCTGGCCGATTAGGGATGTACGAAAATCTCTGTCTTCTCCCGTATATTTCTCCTCTCAACTGTTATTAGAACTTGGATTTGTTGTTTAGACTAAAAGTTAGCCAATTGCTGCAACTTTGTGTACCTGATTTGAGGCCAACGCCCAGATCAAGTTCGCTCTTTGAATCTCACCTTTCAATAAAGCTTTCATCTTCATCCGCAATATCTTGATTTCATTATTAATTCTTACTTGTTCTCGATTTTAGGTAGAAATTAAGACCCTTGCTGGTTAGGCTGATCGTGCATCCGCAAGATCAGTAACTCCTAGAGATTGTCCTAGCGATTGCATTGGCACATGAGCTTTGCATGTGTAATCGGATCGTCAAGCACGAACTCCACCAACAAATCGAATTATCATCATCTCATCGAAAGATTAGTCACCCTTGCCCTATCACTGGACGTGTGGGAGGTGGTTTTTGAGATAATAAAATCGTGAAGGGTTTCAATCGCAAAACAATCGTGTCTAGCTCGTGACACATGGCAGTTTCCTATTGGCCTCATTTGTGCAAATTGTGGTACCACCGAAGTCCAATTTACAATATATGGTATTGAAACGCAACCTGGGTGTAAATTGTGGTACCAAAAATGTAATTAGCTCACCAACAAACTCAGCTCAGGCTGCCGTCACTGAGGGGCTAAACTAAACTACCCCTGTGTCCAACGGAGAGCCGGAGAGGAGGCAGTAGCAGGTAGGGTCTTGGTGGTCATTTCACGCACGCAGCCCGGCGCCGGCCCGTTGTGTCGCGTTGCTGTCCTGTCCCTGCCGCCCCGCCGCTGTCCGCCACGAAACATGGATCCGCATGTTTTGGAACGGCCGAGTTGGCCAATGACTCGTCTTTACGTTTACGTCCTTGGCGTTTACCGGTTTTACGTCCTTGCATAACGGGACGGTCGCACCACTTTCGTTCTCTCTGGAGCATGATCTTGTTCCGTCGATCCTTCTTGCTACAAGGGACGGTGGCACGGACAAACCTGCAGGGTGGGCCGGGCGTCGATACAAATTTGGAGCCATGAACTGGCGGCCGGCTCAAAACAGAAGCAAAATGTTTCACGCAGAAAACAAAAGCAAAACGGAATATGTCGTGGATGTACTGTACTTACTCTCGACGTTACGATAAGTTCGACGGCCGGTAGCAAGAATGTTTTGAAGGGATCGATCTGAACTCTGACACATGATGTCCCAGGCACGCGGTGGCACGAATGTTGGGCACAAGAGGCAGCAGCAGAGCATACATGCGGCGTGATGGCCATTAATGGCGCACGCGAGATCAGGGAGATCAAGGTCGCCGTGGAGTATCATGTGAATGAGGACGAAAACGGCGACGCGCATTAATGGCTGCCGTTAGCAACTCTCGGACTAATCGCACCAACGTACGTACTCCCTCCGTCCGGTGTATAGGTCTTACGCGTACCCCTAGCTTGTTATTTTGACAAATATAATACAAATTTTAAAACATAAAAATTATACCACTAAAAAGTACATGATCTAAAGTTTACAGTGATATATATTTTGTAGTATATATCTTATGTTACATTGGTCAAAATAATAACCTAGAGATACGCGCAAGACTTATACACCGGAACAGAGGAAGTAGTGAATGCATCCCGCAATGGTCGCAAGTATAAGTACGTGCCACCACGACGCGGCCATGACGGCGCAATGCCATAGTACTAATTACATGGACCGGAGGAGCATGATCGATGGTGGTGGTGGCTGCGCGAATCCGTCGACCTCTCCTCCACGCACACAGCACGTACGAGTACGAGTACGGCGACGACGTGCGCCGCACCACCGCCAACATGGATCCACTGCTCTATTCACCACGCCGACGACGTGCGGGGTGGTGCTTGCGCCTCGCCGTACGTGAGAGTGGCAAGTCAACGGCATGCTTTGCAGCTCCGAAGCAACGCCGGCCCGCGAGTGCTCCCGGAGAGACGGGAGAGTAGTACTGTATTTTAAATTTAGTTCTGAGCTTGCACAAACTAGCGACCACGAATTTTTTTTTTGCCGCTACTACAGTGGTGCACGAATTGGCCAGCGATATGCGGCAGATCGTGAATTTATTTATCAGTTGACATTCAGGGTCAGCGCCAGCCGCCAGGCTATGCGATGAGGTACTATTATGGTGTTAATTATTCACCGGTCAGAGAGCTTGAGATCTACAAGTCAACCACCAGATACGTACATTTGAATGGCGATTTCCAAATTTCCAAACATTGGGCTTGAATCTGTTAAGACAAACAAACATGTACTCCTAAATTTTGTCGATTTGGGGAGAGTTGGTTCCTGAATCTTATCATTAACTTTATTCCACAACCCCGAAAACATGAACCCTAAACTCCATCAATCAAATGAATATACGAAATGTGTTGTTGCTTTCTAAAAATTGGCGTCTAAAAAAGGATGATATTCTTTGTAGGTTTACGAGGATTCCTTCTGGTTCCTTTTTCAAAAACAAAACTATTGTTTAGAAATAGATTACCCAATATTAGAGAAGTCTGCCCAACTCTAAATCAGGACGAAGCTCAGTACAAGGCCCGGAAATCCAAGGGCAGAACACATAAGATACTCCCTCCGTCCCGGTGTATAGGTCCTGCGTGTGTCTCTAGGTCGTCGTTTTGACCAACGTAATACAAGTCATATATACTATAAAATATATATCACTAGAAACTTCAAACGTTATACTTTATAATGGTATAATTTTTATGTTGTAAAATTTATATTATATTTGTCAAAATGACGACCTAGGGATACGCGCATGACTTATACATCGGGACGGAGGGAGTACTATTAGATGGGAAATTTAATTCGGCTTCGGGGTGCATATGATTCCTCCACAAAAAAAGTAATAAAATATTTTACCAACAGATCGCATGTATATCTTCAAAAAATATTAAGTTCATGGAAAACTGATATTCTTTTGTGTTTGATGTATAAAGACAAAAGATGTCTCACAAAAAATCTAATTTTTAGCAATGAACTTTTTCTTTTTTACACAGGATAACCGATAAGTGGATTTTTCACGAAACGAATTTTGCGCAGTATGATGTGAAGATGTACGCGTGCATTTTTTGCTTGGAATTTTTGACATTTAAAAATGTGTCAAAGATGTAATTTCAAATAAAGGGAGCCAAAATACCACTACATTGCTCTAACCATCAAACCAAAAAATATATTTCGTAGTGGTTCTCGCAATATAGATTGATATTGTAGGTGGTTATACTTTTCCATATATATTTGCTCAAACCTAATAAAATTTGGCATTGCCTAAACATTATATGTAACATATATTGGTTTGGAGGGAGTATTTGGAGACGACTTAAAGTTTGCTTATTTTTTGGGGCATAGAAGACATCGTCTTTTTCAGCGCTAGAAGCATGCTCATGTATAATTGAAAACTTAACTTCAAGTGAAATAATGATGCCTAGTTTATTTGGGTTTGACTTTGGAATTTCGCAGTGTATTACTATTTGTGCACATCTCCTTTTTTAGCATTTGACTTCTTCTTCACTCTTCAGTATAGTGTTTCCATCTCACCCAACCATTGCATTTAGATGGCTTTTTCATTAGTCATTTTGCCAGAACTCATCCTGCTGCAAATAAGAATATTAAAAATATTTATATAGTTCCAATAATCCATCGCAGCACGTAGTGAGATTTCACATGCTGGTGATTTGGTCTAGAAAATATATTCGTACACAGGCTGGTGTTTTTTTTTTGGAACAAAGCAGGCTGGTGTTTGGCTCTTCAATGCGAGAGGGTAGTTCTACTACCGTGGCCAAAGACGAACATGCCGAGCCGAGGGTGGACACAAGAGTACCGCAACGCAGTATCTAAACTACTACTCTAAAGCCACACAACAAATTGTACACGGGATAACCAGAAACGTTGGATCTAATCAACTTAAACAGATGGTACTGTCCATATTGCACCGATGACCCGCCACTCAAATTAACGATTCAGATCAAATGTTCAGCCGAGCGGACTACCCACGATCCACTTTTTTTAAGATGCCCGGCGTCCCAAATCACGGAACAACAGTTATCATTTCTACACGTTAAAAAAAAGAAGTTATCGTTCCTAAATTTATGGGCTTTCCATAGCCAGCCTCCCCAATCAGCTCATCGCTACCGGAGCCGGCAACAGAGGCACAGGCTCCTCCTTTCTCACCCAACATAGCTTCAAGCTGTCGATTTCTCTCGCCTCTCACCGGAGATTCCTCTCCACCGTTGCCTCCAGAGACGCCAACGACGCCTCCTCTTTTCCACCACCGGGCGTTCTTCCCCTCCCTACTAGGGACCAAGCACCACGGCCGCCGCCGAGGTCCCACCACCTACACCAGCGCCGGCGCCTCCGGAAGCCAAGCTGGATCAGGAGGCAGATGAAGCGGCCGACGAATAGGAGAAGTGACATCGTCGACGCCGCAGGCAGTTGTTGCTGAATCCCCGGCCGGATCGGGTCAGCACTGACCATAGTGAAGACCCGTCGGGCGAGGATCCCGCAACAAAGGAGGCGAAGACGGCTGCCGTTGGCGGAAGCAGACGCGGAGTGGGTTCCAAGAGATGGATCCTACGCCGTTATGGCTGCTGGTACTATGCCAAACCGGGCTGGTGACTCCTTCCGCCGCGATAGAGAGTACATGTTACGCTCTGAACTTTGTAGCACAAGAACAATATTCCCCATTTTATGGTACTCCCTCCGACCCATAATACTCTTCGCTAATATAGATGTATCTAGACATATTTTAGTGGTAGATACATCTATATTAGCGAAGAGTAATATATGTCGGAGGGAGTACAATATTTGTTGCGCTTGGTGTAGGCGTAGATTGATAGCTCTGTGCAAATGCAGGGACATGCTTGCTACGAGCGTGATGGCTTTTACATATTTGGGGTTCAAATTAGTTGCAGAAGTGCACTGCCATGTCACAGGAAGGACCTTAATTGGAGCATCTCCAGGGGCAACTAATTCAATCTCACCACGATCAGGCAAAGAATGAGCAAACTCGGCTTTTGAATGTCTTGTACTGAACTTCTGGTATTTGTTAGTTCTATTTGCTTATTTTTTACTGTACAGTCGCATATCAAACCCATAGCATAATGTTGCAAGTTTGGGACCCTGACAATTTAGAGATTGATTGTGGGAAGACCAGGAGTAAAATTCTGGGAAGTAAAATTGTCACATTCAGGTCTGACAAATTAGAGATTGATTGTATGCATGAATGCATCCATGGCTTAAGTTTTGTTGCTCCATTTCACGATAAAAAATCCTCCAATTTCAGTCAGATGTAAATTGCCATCGTACGAGAACCTTTTGAAAAATGGGTGGCACGCCAGTGTCTTGGAGACTTGGAGTAAATAAGATACTACGAATGTTATTTGTGAGGTGAAAATATTCAGGAAAAGGTGAAATCATTCATAAATTCAAGGTATGGTTTTCAACAATTTTACAGTACACCACACATATTCTCTGTATGGATGTTTGAAGATGCATGGCACCACAACAGTAGGTATGCAGACACTTTGTGACGTGTATCTTGAATTAATGATAATAAGATTGATATATAAATTCATACGCACTATTGCTTTGTTGGTTCCTTAATTTCTGCATGATGTTGAATCCAGATAAACATGTAGTTTTATTGTCCTCTGAAAGCTTGAATGGCGATAATATGCCGGTTTGATCACGACGTGCGTTGCACGTGCTCGATTACTAGTCCGTCAAGGAAGTGTTGCCATCTTCCTTGAGGGTGCACTTTTAATACCTTTTATCTAGCAACGGAATGAATCATCTATACATCTATTTTTGAAAAAAAGCACTTGAATGCTACTCCTAATTCTCCTTTTGCAGTTAACATACAATGTAAAGTACTCCATAATAACACTCAATATCAGCCTGAAACTTCTGAAAAAACTTTGTGCATGATTTATAAAAGGAATATTGCTGCAAATGGCCTAATTAGTGTACAACTTATAGCAGCATTGTTGAAATGACTCATGTGTGTGGTCACTCCTTGCGACATGCCCATATAACGTCGTTCAAGATCATCATGATCCCCCCCCCCCCCCCCCCACATCGTAATTGGGCAAATGATCTATGCTTTGTGGAACATAATATTTTTTTGGCGATGGTGCCAAAATTATTTGATAATCTTCTTATTCTAATTAGAAGTTACATTTGAAATATAATCAGCTTTATTAATCAGGCAATTTATATAATCATCTGTAATTGGCGGTGTCATGACGCAAGTGGGGGTTGAATCAAGCACACACCACTAAAGCCACACTTGCTTATCTAGGCTAAAGAATGTGCCAAAACGTTGCTCACGCGATCATCCATTTTCAATACTGTAATGCCTTGATAAATATTGAGCAAATCAATACCTTCGTCGTGTAGGCTCCTGTAGGATAATAAGTTATGATTTTTTTTGTTAGAGAACGGATTGCATGGATGCAATCCGATTCTAACGTTTTTGGCCTATGTCGTAAGTTGATCAGGTGTTTTAAACTCTTCACACATGCTGGAACCTCCGCTTCTTCGGGATTGCACAAACTGGAATGTTATTCCGTTCTAAGATTCACACAACCAAGATGTTCCATAATGATAATTCCGATTTAAGCTTTTCTGCATTGCTGATCGCATTCCGCATTGATGTTAGCTTACACACTTATAGAGATTATGTTTTGATGTAGTGGAAAAACATTTGTATCTTCTGAATGTTTCTTTCTTCTGAAAAAGTGTGTCTACATTTTTTTCAGAACTCCCTTCCAATAAGGTGAAAGCATCTGTTGAAATTAGTTTAGACAAATTGTATTTTTTTTTAGAATTAGACACATTGTAATTTGTTTTTTGAGTATTAGACCCATTGTATTTGGAAAGGCTGTGGAGCACTTGGGGCATATTGGCATGATTTATCTTTTTGAGAAATAAAAAGAAACAGGTTCCACCGAGACTTGAACTCGGGTTACAAGATTCAGAGTCTTGTGTCCTAACCACTAGACCATGGGACCTTTGACATGTTTTTTTTTAAAAAAAATTACTTATAATCCTGGGGCTCCCTCCTTTTTTCAACTCGAACCACTCGTCTCTCGAGCCCAACAACAACGGATTTCCGGAATTTGCAGCCCCGTTCAAGCACAACCAGTCAAGCAGGAAAGTAAAGCACTGCACGGTTGAACTCGCTCAAAAGGGTCGCGTCTGATTCTACATGAAAACAGTTGACGTTCTTTTAGATTACATTCGTAATTATTTCGTTCAGTGACCATCTATATTTACCGATCTAGTGTACTTTGGTCAACTGATCAATAAGGCCAAGTATTTTGTTCACAAATATAGCATCGATATTAAGGAAATGATCTTACTAACATCTGATATTAGGGCATCTGCAGGGCCCGACGCAAACGGACCACTGCCGTTCGAATCGTCTGATTCTGACCGGGTCCGAACCCCCCCCCCCCCCCCCCCCCCCCCGCGGCAAAATGATCGTCGTGTCTATGACAATGCTAATGCGGTCCAAATTTAGGCTTGAGATGCGTCGAAGTGGACAACTACCGTATCCTGCCTCTGCAGCGAACACCCCCATGGGAGTGAGTGTGGCCACTTCGTCTCTAGCGCACCATCAATGGCCTACGCTGAACACTGAGCGGCCCTTCTTACTCTGTGTTGCCTTCAATAGGAGCGCACTTTAACCACAACGGCCTCTCGCCTCCTATGCCCCCATCAATGGCCTTCAATGAAGCCGCATCCTTTTACCTTTAAAAGACGCGATCGTGGCTAGAGATGAGCACTGCGCCCACCTCCAACTTCCCCACTTCAGGTTGTTTGTGCCCTCCCCCCTTTTCTAGCAGCGCCACGAAGTCAGGCCGTTTGTCGTTCAAGAATGTCAAGTCCGACCTCGGGCCTCATCCTTGTAGAGGAAGGCAAAGTTGTTGCTGCCGAAGAAGATCCGAGATAGGCCCTACATGAACGTAGCCTTAGCCAGGTCACTGCACGAGTAGACCAGGTCAGTGGGTGTGCGCGATGTCCACCTCCCCGAAGGGTGGCTCCTCAACGCGAGGAGGGTGCCACTCCCTCTAGTGCACACCACTGGAGAGAGGGGCGCGACGAGATACGCTGTTACCGATCTATCCTGTCGGTAAGACCTGCACAGACTCGGCCTTCGCCATGGACTCCTCATGGTGGGATCACCCGAAGTACGAGTCATGCTCGAGGCGCCGCTCAAACCTCCTCGGCGATGACGAGTGTGACTAGGACGCACCAATGGATGCACCGTAGCACGTGTTATGGCCCTTACCGCCACCGCATGAGGAGGAGGAGAAGAAGGAGATCTCGGTGGAGGAGTACATGCCACCGGGCCAGTTGGAGGAGGCCATCAAGGACTTCGAGCTCGTTGAGCTCTCCCAGTGGGAGTGGCTCAACGTGCAGCTGCACACATCGACCGACGGCGACGCGGTTGTGCCGCCACCCCACGGCCAGCCAGCGCCGACACCTCCAACAGGTTGGGGCCACGTAGTCTGCGAAGGGGCTATGAGCCGTCGCCGTAGTATCACTACACTCCGTCTGCGTATTGGGGGGGGGGGTGTCGATTGTTCCATCGTTGTTCCTTTGCGGCCCGCGCCGTCATCTACTTGACCGAGGACAAGGACGATGAGTAGGCGGCCACCGCCGACGAAAAATACCTTAGTTTAGAGTTTTATTTTCATGTTATTTTATTTTTTGTCGCATTATGTAATGTATTTTAAAATTAATGCAACTTAAAAAAAATACTTCGGCCCTCTAGGCTACTTCCAACCCAAATGGATATAGAAAAAAAGACCGATTTCATGTCTAACACAAACGATAAAGATCAGACATGATTTAAGTCCAATTTGTACTGTGCCGCTGAAGATGCCCCTTAGGATAACGTGCTAAGAGCCAATGCATTGTGAAAGACCTTAGTAGGTGAGAGATCATATCTAATCAGCTGCTGTCTTCAAATCATTCTGGTGGCCCCGTGTTGATTTTTACCGAAAGCTACAAGCTGACCAGAGCCTTATAGTAGGTATCCTGCGACGGTAGATCTCAACTATAAGATTAGATCTCAACTATAAGATTAGAGTTGGTGAAGACACATTCTCTACATCTTTTAATTTCCGATTTTACCCCTTCAAGACTACCCATATTACAGCCTTAACACCGCCAAGTTATCAGTTCCTTGCGCGGCTGCATCGAGCAAATCACCGACGGAGGGACGGTCTCGCCGGTGGTCGTCACCGAGCTCGCCAGCGCCGACATGGAGCTTGGTGTCACATCCCTTCTGCGTTGCCGCCTCCGATCTGAAGCGCCGACCTCCTCGATCTCCTGCTGGTGGTTGCCTGCCGGATCTGCTGTTGCTAAGGTCCTCCCTAGCCTCCTGCTGTATGCCCCGTCTCCAAGCAGCTGCTATCGATTCCACTCGTCTGACCGTCGTCCGCTCGCAGCCATCCAGCAGATCCACGTGGACCGACCCGACTTGGACGCCGACGACATGAAAGTACCTGTTGACCGGCGACACGGTGGGTGACTTCAGGAACGGGGTGGTTACCAGCAAATCGGTGTCGTGCTAGAGGCGGACAGCCTCCAGATTGCTTTCATATAAATCAGTATGTGTCTCGTTTCCCTAACCCCTCCGGATGCAAGAGATAACAAGATTTTGGAGGTTCGATCGTCTCCGGACAGCAATTTCAGTGAGAGGGTACCATTTTTTCGATTCAGTCTAGAGATCTGTATTCAGTCTAGGTTAGATATGTAAATTGATTTTATCCAGTTTGTTGGAGGCCGAGCTGCGGTGCTTTGGCGTCGATGTAGTGGCAGGATTCAGTTTTGCTATCCTCGTTCACATTAGTGCTCCCGCCGCTCGGTTTTGCTGTGTATTAGCTAAATTGCATTTGTTTTATTTATTTGTATGCATTTAATCCTTTTTTATACAAACTCGCGCTGTATTTTTGGCGCTCTATTTTTGGAAGCACTGCCTAACTCGCGCTGTATTTTTTGGCATTTGATGAAACAGCTGCAGCTACGTCGGTGATCAAAATAGCTAAAACCGTTGTCCAAACACAAATATAGCGCGGAGCTGCTCATATGACATGGTGTTTATTTTACGAAGAACAAATTGCAGACAGAAAACTATGCAAAGGGTCGACCTAAAAGAAAAAGGCACATTACATGCACGGTTGATCAACCCCACCGCAGTAGAGAAACCGTTCGTCCTCTCCATCGATCCCGCCCCAGACAGAAAACTATGAAAAGGGTCAATCCAGAAAAAAGGCACGATTCATACATAGTTGAATCTGAGGAAATCTACTCCCATCAACCTCTCCGCATCTTGCAGCAATTTTCTGTGCTTGCTCCGCCATTTGAGGCCACGGCTAGGCTGACCCATCTCGCAAATAAAGATGGCGGCGCCCTCCTCGGGTACGGGGTATCATCATCGCCTCTAGGACATTGTCGCCATCTCCAGATCCTTCATGATGAAATCCCCTCCGAGCGTTCGTCTCGCTTAACTAGGAGGCACTCCCTGCGCCAGCACCTCAGTGCCTAGATCGGAAAGGTTGAGGACTTCCGCTCCACCTCAAGGTGCTCCGTCACTATGAGGGCCACTGACACGAGCCTGCTTGCGGAGAGCTAGACGTGTACGACACGGTTCATATTGAGTGCGCCCCGAAGAGCTTGAGGAGGGAGGTGAACATGCTGGGCCGGCCGCGGCCTGGGCGCATAGGACGACACGATGAAGAATTAATACGAGAGTTAGATAGTAGGCAAAACAAAAAAGATATAAATCCGCTGCAACGCGCGGGCATTTAGCTAGTAGCATCTTAAATCGCTAGGAATCCCGGCGACGGGATCAAGGCACCTACTAATCCCGGGCCAGCGGCCAGTGGGGTTGGAGAAGTAATATCGAAAACAAGATAAAAGCCGCACGCGTCGCGCATGCGCCGAAGCTTTTTACACCTGATGCATCTACAGGCCCCACCACCGTCGACGTCTCATTTCGCGCCATCCGGTATGTGAAGTCTTGGCGCCAAAAATCGCTGCGGAGGGCGGAGGCGACAGGAGGTTTCGGTTTCGCGCCAAGGCTCGATTCGAAACGGCCAACACGGACAAAGGGGCCTTCCTCGTCCTCGGTCGTGCCAGCAGATAGCTCGAGATCCAGTAAAAAACGACAAAACTAACCCTTTTCGCAAACTTTAACACAAAATGAACCGGATTTGAAACTAATTCACGATCTAGCCCTTTTTCACGGCGCCCACCTCTACGGCGCCATGTTTATGTTGCACGGCGCCACCCCCCTCGGCGCCATGCTATTTTACGACGTGGCATCCGGCCCGCATTGTGATGTATGGCGCCATAGGCAATGGCGCTATGGTCTAGGGTTTTTTTTTTGCCCAGCCGGCCCCGTCGGTCTCTTATCTCATTTGACTGCGCCCCGCCGCCGCCTCCTCACCTGTTTGCGCCCCCCGCCGCCGCCCCTCCACCTCTCTGCGCCACCGCCGCCGGCCGGCCATCTCTCTGCTCCGCCGCCGCCCCTCCATATTTCTCCACCGGGGACGCCACCCCCTCAGGCGGCCGACCCTCTCGCCTCTCTGCGCCGCCCCTCAGGCGCCCGACCGTCTGCCCGCCCCCCCGACCGTCTGCCCGCCATGGAGGTCGGGTGAGGCCTCCCTCGCCCGCCTCCCTATCTTCTCCTCTGGAACCGGTGGCCTCCGTCGCCTCGTCCCTCTCTTCCACCCAGAACCGGCCTCGAGTGGTGCTGCCGTCGGTGAGCCCGTGCCCTTCTCTTCCTTTTTTCTTTTTCTTGATAAATTTGTTCTCACATTGGCCCCATACTAGATGATTGTAGCTATAATTAGGTTTGTATTAGTATTTGTTGGCAAGATGAAGTATAGTTTATGATCATTTAGATGTATATGTATGAGAGTATGAAAAAAAATTATACCTTTGTGAATTATTTGTATATGAATTTAGATGATTTAGATTTAGATGTATATGTATATGAATTTGTGATGATTTAGATGTGAAAGTGTGGTGTCGTCGATATTATTTGTGATGACATTGTAATGGTTGTGTTGTCTTATATAAGCATGATATATGTGATGTGTTGAGTAGAATTTATTCTAACATATGAAACAAATATTTATAGGTTTAGTATGGCACTTCTTGAACAACATTATGATAAATACCACCGTGCTCGGCTTATGGCGGAGGAGAAAAAGGTATTTAAAATTTATAACATCATATTAGTTATCTTACATAATTTTTATATTGTGCTAACTAGAATTATTTGTAGGTTTTTCCTCCTCTTCGTGTTAGGTGTCATGAAGCTCATGATAGCGATAAGATGGAATTTGATTATCGGTACACCGAGTATATCGAGAGGCTTGGACTTCTACCATTTGTCAACATGGTTAGTCGGTCGTCGGTTTGGATGAATCCATGTGCGCTTACGGCACTAGTTGACCGATGGAGGCCCGAGACCCACACTTTTCATCTAGGCTGTGGGGAGATGACTGTGACCCTTCAGGATGTTTCCATGATCCTAGCACTTCCAATTAGCGGGCAACCGTTGTGCTTTAGTACGGACTCGAAGGATTGGCGCGAGTCTATGAGGTCACTCATTGGGTGTGCACCGGTCTATCCAGGCATGACCGCAGGTGCACCATACACATGGATAGCGTTGAGGTATGGGAAATGCCCTGAGGATGCTTCGGAGGAGACGGTGCAGCAGCATGCTCGTGCATTCGTGTGGTATGTCATTAGCCGGACTCTTTTTGCGGATAGCGGTGGTAATAATGCATCATGGATGTGGCTCAAGGCATTAACTAGTTGGGATAGCAAAATAAGCTGGGGTTCGGCAGCTCTTGCTTATCTCTACTGCCAGGTAATTTTGTATGCACAACTTGTCGTGATGATTCAAACTTGCAACTTAAATGTCATATTTACTTGCATGTTCTCTATATGCAGATGGATGAGGCGTGTCGTAGGACATCGGCTCAGGCTTGTATAGGTGGTCCGTTGCTTCTATTGTCCGTGTGGATGTGGTCGCGCATCCCTATTGGCCGGCCTGTGGTTCTCCTTCACAATGAGTGGTATGAGTACGACACTCCGGGCTGTGGACCCACATGGGCGTATTTCTATGATGTTGTTGAACCATATGTTGGTTCCTAAAAAACCATGTATAAGTACTACAACAACGAGTTCGACGCGTTGACACCTGGCATGTTAATAATTTTGGATCTCTCCATATTACATTTTGCATTTGACCGTTTAATGATTTCACAAAAACTGGATACTAACTTCTATTTCGCATAGGTGATTTGGGAGCCATATGGGACGGCCGATAAATTTGCCCAACATATTTCTATTGAATTGAATCCTCAGTGTCTCTCTGAATCACATCTTTGGCGGATGAAGTGCCCCTTGATTTGTCTCTATATGGTTGAGTATCATTGTCCTCAAAGAGTGATGACCCAGTTCGGTTTATTCCAGGAGACCCCACCAGAGGCTAAGGACACGGTCATACAACTCCACGAGTGAGTGCTACTTCAAATAAAATTATATGAGAATTTGGCCCTGACTAACATTGATAAATTTGACTATGTAGGACGGATAGAATGAGGCAGAAGTCCATCACGAATTGGGCAGATCATCATAAGACCTACATAAAGGAGTGGTGGACTGAGCTTAGGCATGCCTAGGAGCATAGGAATGAGCCTTGTCCGAGATTTGATGGTGTTGCATTTGACAGATACCTTGCTTGGTTTAAGGAAAATACGCGTTGGGAGATAAATGCACCAGCTTATACACCTGAAGAGACGGTGGACCTACCCAATCCTGGTTTTGATGAGATTGCCAACCTCAAGTTCAATAAGCTTATCAGGAATGGTAGAAGAGATGTTGAGCTAGCACCGGTACTCCGATTTGTGGTTTTGACATCGTTGGTAGTATCTTTATGGAGGAAGCAAATCTGTGTGCAATGAATTTAGAGGTAAATTGACGGTAATCATCCTTCACACCTGCAGCATCAATATCCTTGCCTCTACATCGGTGATGAAATACACAACTTGTTATCTTCTATTCCGGACCACCTTTCACACATCTAGCACGGACAACCCATGGACAATGATTCTTGGATTCCTCACATTTCACCGTGTAGCGCACTTTTGAGTTTGAGTGCTCCACCTTGAACGGTCGATGGTACTTAACCGCATAGTCCTTGAGCCACATCTGAAGTTCTACCAAATTTTTGAACATTGCTCCTTCACTAATAACATTGGCAGTTGGACCGTGCTCTCGCTTGGAAGATAGCCTTGGTGCAAGAATCTTGCTTGTGCCACCATCAACAATTGCCTTATGGGCAAGGCTTAGATCATGGAACAATGATGTTCGATGATCCCGGCCTATTACCTTCTTAAAAGCTTCGGCTTCTTTAGCAGTCAATCCATCCTCGTCTATTTCTTCATCCGGGCCGTCATCTTCGGAGTCACACGTATAGGCTCGCATGTATGGTATTTTATGGTCCATGTCCTCTTCCATGCAATTGACCTCCACATCACCAACATAATGATCATGAAGATATGCCTCCGATTCATCGCCCTCGATCTCATCCTCCTCAATGTCCAATTCTTGATGATCATGATGGTCATTGCTAACCGGGCTCAACGGTTATGTCATTGGAGGTTGGCTCATTGTTGCATCATACACATCGACATCCGGGTTGACATGTGGATCATGTCGAATCGGGGTACTAGCATCACATGGGGAAGCACGCCGATTCAAGTCAATTTGCAACCTACCACCAACTTTCTTTTTCACAAATAACTCAAGAGATTTATCTTGCGAGGCCAACACCACCTCCTTATATGCTTGCCAATGCAACTCGGAGTTCACATGCATTGTTTTCCAACGAGTATGATGTGAGAAGCCAACATTATACCTTCCAATCAATTCAACTTCATCATTCTCGTCCATCCAATTCAACTCTCTTCGGACATTTTCCACCAATTCGGCAAAGCTAGGACTAGTGGGAAAAACGACCACTACCTCCTCCGGGTCACCATATTCGGCGTCTCCCTTCTCAAAAGCGGCATAGTCCACATGATGAACATTCACAATTCTCGCCATCTAGAACATATATGAACCAAAATTCATCACAACAATATTATTATTACCTAAATAATAAAGCTATGAGAAATTTTATAACCCTAACCCTAGCTCTAAACCCAACCCTAACCCCAACCATAACCCTAACCCTAACCCTAACCCCAACCATAACCCTAACAAAACCCTAACCCTAGCTTACACATCTACAAGAATAGCAACCACCTATGGTCAATAGAACAACATAACACATAATTATTTCTTCCAACTCCTATTTCTAGGGTTACAAGAAATATGAAGCAAAACAACCAAAAATCTCAAGAATTTAATTGGACAAATACGAGGGTAGCCATGGAGAATACCTTGAGGAATGGAGGGAGGTCGAAATCCACGGAGAAATCCCTCCGATTCGGTGGGATTTGAGAGGAAGGAGAGTAGGAGGAGAGAGAGACACAGGAGGGGGAGCTCGGGCTCAATGAGCAAGAAGTGGGGTGGTGGAGGAGGTTGCCTGCGGGTGGCCCAGCCACTTAAAACTTCAAGACCATGGCGCCATGGCCTAGGGCGCCATGCTTCCTATACACGACGCCGTGAGCAATGGCGCCATACATAACAAATGCGGGCCCGTCGAGCCATGCTGGAAAATACCATGGCGCCGAGGGGTAGGGCGCCGTGCAGCAGAACCACGGCGCCGTGGGGGCGGGCGCCGTGAAAAAGGGTCAGATCGTAAAAAAATTTCAAACCCGGTTTATTTTGTGTTAAACTTCGCGAAAAAGGCCATTTTTGTCGTTTTTTACGAGATGACCACTGTGTCATGTACTCCTCGTGGCTAGTGCTAGTGCTAGGTGTAGTAGTGGCATGGCGGAGCAGTGGAGCACCACGAGCTGTATCATCATCGTAGCTACTCCTGGAGATCGGTTGCTAGCAGCTAGCTGCAGCACTGTGGCAACGGTCAGCTACAGCGACCGCAGTTGCACATCCCACAATCTTGAACTCAGCGGCCAGCGGGTTTGCTGGAAAAGGAAGAAAAATAGTAGCAATCGTAGGTCGTAAAACAAAAAATTAGAGATCCTAAACTGAATCTTTCTTTTATCTGAAAATAATCCAATCCAACTATTTAATCATGACATTGCTGATGTGGTAGGAGTTAGCTTGGGAACGTCACTCGATATGATATCTGAAAATCTAACTTTACTTCGAGCACAAGAGGAGGCTAGGGTAGCTCTTTTTAAAACGCGTACTTCCAGCAGGGCAGAGGAGCAAGATCCTGAACCAGTGATCTTACAGCCAATGGCTGTGGATTCAGTGTTACAGGATTTACTCTCCCTAACACAGGAAGAACTAGAAGAAATTAACCCTTCTAGTCTGGAACAATTCCAGCTAGTAGAGAAGGTTTTTGGGTCTGTTAGTGAGAAAACCAGGGAATTATTCTCTGTCAAAACTCCTATCAGAACTGTGTTGAGAAGGAGGAGGTTTAAAAAAGATAAGTCCCCATGTTGAACGGATTGATTTGGAATTGTAGGGGAGTGGGTGATAAGGCAAAAAGGGATTTTATTAGAGAAACTTCGAATAAGCACCAAATTGACTTTTTGGGACTACAGGAGACAATGAGACAGACCTTCACTCAGGAGATATTACTATCCTTGAGTGGAGGGCTAGATCTGGATTGGATCAATAATCCTGCAAGAGGTAGATCTGGTGGAATTCTTGTTGGTATTAATAAATCAAGTTGCTGTATTCTAGAAAGAGAGATTGGCGATTATTTTGTCAGAATCCTTCTTTGTAACAAGGAAGATAATTTTGTTTGGAACCTCGTTATTGTTTATGGGGATGCCCAACAAACAGGCAAAGCGAAGTTCTTGATAGAATTAGTCCATGTTATTAGGAAATCTCATGCACCGCTTGTTATAGCTGGAGATTTTAATATGACTAGGAGGGAAAGCGATAAGAACAAACCTGGGGGTTATAATAAATGGAGTATTCTTTTCAACTCTGTAATATCACAAGGGGAGTTAATGGAAATTAAGCTGTGTGGAAGACAGTTTACTTGGTCCAATAATCATGAGGATCCTACTTATGAATTATTGGATAGAGTAATTGTTTCACCATCTTGGGAGGAGAAATATCCACTTGTCACGGTGAATGCACTCTCTAGGGAACTGTCAGATCATACACCTTTGTTGTTATCAACAGGTGATAAGGTGAGGGCACCACCAGTTTTCAGATTTGAGAACTGTTGGCTTCAGAGACCTGATCTGGAAGATCTGGTAACTAAAACTTGGAGGGAGAATAGAAAAGGAAGTAGTAACTTAGATAAATGGCATAATATTCTTTCTGCTATGAGGAAGAAGTTGAAGGGCTGGAATAATAATATTGAGAGTATTTACAAGAAATCTAGAGCTCATCTGGTAGACAACATAGAAAGACTGGACAAGCTTGCTGAATCCAGTACTCTTAGTGTTGCAGACCGAGAGCTTCTTTACACTTGTAGATATCATTTAAAAATTATACAAAAAGAGGAAGAGACGAAATGGTTACAAAGATCAAAGGAAAAAGAATTGATGGAAGGAGATGGTAATACTAAATATTATCATCTCAAAGCAAATGGCCGGAGAAGGAAGAGCAGAATTATTAGTCTTAATCAGGAGGAAGGTGTGATAGAAGGGCAGGATAATCTGAAAAAGTATATCACCAACTTTTACAAGAATTTGTTTGGGAAACCTCTTCCCTCCTCACTCAATCTTTCCCCGATAGGGGTTGATAGAATTACTGAGGAGGATAGGGTTTTCCTAACAAAAAATTTACTTTGCAAGAGGTCAAAGAAGCTGTTTTTGCCATGGAGCCAAATAAAGCTGCAGGCCCAGACGGTTTTAATGCTGAGTTTTATCAAGCATTTTGGGGAGTGATTAGTGATGATCTATATAATTTGATAGATGATCTCTATAATCATGAACTAGATCTTGACAGACTGAATTATGGCTTAGTGACACTTGTGCCGAAAGGAAGTGATGCCGATAAAATCCAAAAATATAGACCCATTTGCCTTCTTAATGTGGTGTTTAAAATTATTACAAAAATCCTTTGTAATAGATTAATTGCCATAGTTGAGAAAGTAATAAAAATTTCTCAAACTACCTTTATTAAAGGGCGCTATATCTTGGATGGGGTGGTTTCACTTCATGAAATTTTAAATGAGATTCATAGGAAGAAAAAAAAATGGGGTCCTATTCAAAATAGATTTCGAAAAGGCTTTTGACAAAATCAAGTGGCCTTTCTTGCTACAGATTTTGGAAATGAAGGGCTTTCCCAGTGATTTTAATGATTGGATAATGAAATCCATTACAGGAGGTAAAGTGGCGATTAGGGTTAATGATGAAAATGGTCCTTACTTTCCAACTTTCCAGGGTCTGCGACAAGGGGATCCTTTATCTCCTTTGTTATTTGACCTAGCCACTGATGCTCTTTCGATTATGATCGAAAGAGCAACTGCTCAAGGGTTAATCACGGGGCTTGGGGAAGAATTTGTTGAGAGAGGTGTGGCAATTTTGCAATACGCTGATGACACAATTTTGCTTATTCAAAATTGCCCTGAAGAAGCTAGAAACCTCAAATTTATTCTTGGTCTTTTTGAACAAATGTCAGGCCTCAAGATAAACTTTCATAAAAGTGAAGTTTATTGCATGGGTGCGGCAAAAGAAAGGCAAGAAGTTTTTGAGAGAATTTTTACTTGTCAGAGCAAAGAGCTTCCCATGAAGTATTTAGGAATTCCGATTGATGAAAAAAGGATTAAAAATAGTGACTGGAATGGGCCTATTGGTAAGATAGAGAAGAAACTAGGCAGTTGGATTGGGAAATGCATGTCTATTGCTGGTAGAACAATTCTTATCAATTCTTCCATAACTAGCATAACTCTGTACATGTTATCCTTCTATAGATTGCCTGTAGGTGTGGGGAAAAAGTTCTCTACACTCAGCTCTAATTTCTTGTGGGGAGATGAACCTGAGAAAAAGAAATATCATTTGGTAGGTTGGTCAGATGTTTGTTTACCCAAGGACCAAGGGGGGTTAGGGGTCCTTAATCTTGATGTGATGAACATAGCTTTATTGTCGAAATGGTTGTGGAAATTATTTAATGGTTCCGGTTTGTGGCAGACTATTTTGAAGAAAAAATACTTAAATGGGTCAACTCTGAGACATGCAACTTATAGAAACGGTGATTCTCATTTCTGGCAGGGTTTGTTGGAAATCAAACACCTTTTTTTGAGCTGCTGTAAGTTTCAGATTGGGGATGGTCGCGATACGAGTTTTTGGGAAGATAATTGGTTGGGGGATTTTACTCTCTCAACTAGTTTTCCTAGACTGTTCGCAATCAGTTCAGATCCCAAAATTACAGTTCGAAAGGCATATGATGAGGGTTTGGACAATATGAAATTTAGACGTGCTATGGTAGGCGTTAGAATGGAGCTATGGACCAAGCTTAAGGATTTGTGTGGACAAATGACCTTTTCGGAAACACAAGACAGATTGTCTTGGTTATTAACCGAATCTGGGCAATTCTCCACTAAATCCTTTTATTTGGCACTACAAAATTTCGGCGATGTTCCATATAAATTCTTATGGAAAGTTAAGATCCCTCTGCGAATTAAAACCTTTATCTGGCTAGTACTTAGGAAAAGTATTCTAACCAAAGATAATCTGATTCATAGAGGAGGGAAGTGTGATGTTAAATGTGTTTTTTGTGGTAAGGATGAAAGTATAGACCACTTGCTATTCCTATGTCCTCTTGCGAGGTACATGTGGAATGTGGTCAGTTGTGTGATGGGGATTCCCTGTCATTTTAGAAATGTTAAGGACTGCTTGCTGGTTTGGCTCAAGCAGTTTTCTGGAACAAAGAAAAGAGTGTTGATGGTAGGTGTGGCAGCTGTCATGTGGAGCATCTGGAGAGCTCGCAACATGGCTTGCTTCCAACAAGTGTGGCCGAGCGATCCATCGGTGATTCTATTTCAAGCATGCTACTGGATTGACTTCTGGAGTAATTTGCAGGTAAAGGAGGACGTAAAGCTGGAGCTTCGACGGGGCGCTAAACTTCTGGAGCAGGTGGCGGCAGAGGTGTTCAAAGACAAGAAGAGATGGGCGCCGTGGATTCCAAGATTGGAAGATGATGTTGCAAGAGATGGGAGATGAAAATGGAATAAAAGGATGCTGGAGGAACAATCTGTTAGGGGACTAGATTTTTTCTGGTTACCTTTCTCAGTTGTTTCCATTCTCTGTTTTAGGCTAGCCGCAGAGAGAAAAATTGAAAAAGTTCTGTAAGCTTTGGTGGTGGCTGTGTGAGGTGGTGAACTTTGTAGCCTGTGGTTTCTTTAATGGAAATCGGGGGAACCCTTTTATCTAAAAAAAAAAACTATTTAATCATGATATGAATGTATAAAAAGCAGTAGAGATGTTTTTCCTGTCAAATAAAGAGAGAGAATCAAGGTGTTTACAATTTGCCAACGGCTTCAGGTAAACAGATACAACTTCCGTACCAATAACTCGCAGGTAAAGCCCAACAGTACCATACTAGTATGTTTTTCTCAAACAGTGATAAACTCATGCTCTTGACCTATGGGTCGGGACAAGTCTGTAGAGCAAGTGAATGGGGTACGATGTTGTCACTGCCAATCGCCATGCTGCACTAGAGAATGGCTTTGCGGAGCGAAAGCGGTACGGTGTCCCCCCAAAACGGGGATGGAACAGAACAAAAGCAGAGTCCAAGGAGGACGGAAAGGAACATCACAGAGCAGCCGCCTGGCCCGGCAGACGGTGGCGTAGCAGCTAGCACACGGTCTGGTCCGGCGGGTGTCACCGTGTTTCCTCGCTGTCGATCTCGGCGCCGGCACCGATGCGGCATAGTAGTAGTAGTTGGGTGCTGCGCTGCAGACTGCCCGCGGAGCACGTTTTCTTCGGGCCACGTCCGGTGTCGTTGGGCGCTGTGCCTCGTGCGGCGTGGTCGTCGAACTGTGGAAGCGGAAGCAGCAGCACGGCGACGGCATGTGCGCCGCCCGGTCGCAAGACTGACGAGAGGTTCCGAGGTCCGACGCTCGAGACATAGGTGGCGAGGCGCGCTTCTCCAGGCGGGGTTGATGGGGCAGCTTCCGACGTGTCGTGTCCCTCTGCGACGCTCTGTTTTCACTGCACGGGGCCCATGCCACGAGACGACCCTCTGCGTCGCTGCCGTCCAGGAGCGGCAACGTGAGACGGAATTCAGAAATTACTCCCTTTGAAAAGAGCTAATTACACTGGAGGTCCTACAACTTGCACTCTATGTGAAGATTTGGTCCTAAAATCCATAGTAGGTTGTATAGCAGTCCTACAATTTGCATTTGCGAGCTAATTTGGTCCTCAGCGTCCTAGTAAGCAGCCACGTAGGATGACCAGGTGAATTTTGTTGCTTTGTTCATTTTGCAAAAAGGCACTCGAACAGTTTTCCTTTACTGAAAAAGTCTTGACCGAACGGGCACCGCTAGAAATCAGGCGCAGACCACTCTGCTTGCCTTTCTTCTCGCCACGCTCCCGCGTCGTCCCCCGCTCCCTCGCCCGCCGTCGGCGCGCCGCCCACCGCTCCCTCGCCGTCGGCCGACTGCGGTTATGCGGCACCGGTTGTGGAGCGACGACCCGCCCGAGTACGGTACGTCTCGCCGCCGTCTCCGTCCTCTCTGCCACTCCTTCTCTGTTCCCGCCGGCGCCACCATGGCCGGCCATGATCGATGCTCGTTTCTCTTGTTTTTTCGAGTGAAATTGACTCGTAATCAACGACTTGTTCGACTGTAGTAGGAATCGAGATGAACCATGGTCTGATTCGTCGATTGGAAGCTGTCCTGTTCCGCGGCAGTTCGATGCCATGTTCTGCTTGCACCTATAGATGTACTTGTTTTAATGGCAATGCAGCGTGATTTTGTGTATATTAGAACTAATGTGCATGGAATAGAGCAAAAAAAGTCGCAAAATTTGCAGTGGTTTGAAATCGTTATTTCTGAATTTCTACACCCTGTACTTTGACAGAGACTGTCTCTGTTTTTGGTTGCAGAGCATGTTCATGGTGTTTTCACTCTTATGGTTTATCACAATGGGTTTTTTGGTAACTTGACTGGGTCAGTGGACTATGTGGATGCCAGTGTCGACTGGTTTGACTATATCTCCCCTGCTAATTTTTCAAATACATTGCTTGATGAGATGCTGTATATTCTTGACTGGGTGAGGGGTGAGAAGGTGCATGTCTACTGGGTACTTCCTGACACTGAGTTGTCTGATGGCATTGTGCCAATTGTCAGTGATGATGACATTGAAGAAATGAAGAAGGCCACAAGGGATCACAAGCTGTTGGAGATATTTGTTGATCAGACTGGATTCATCAGGAATTTGAGGCCTGATGTTATCAAGATTGCAAAGAAGACAACAACCAATGATTCTGATCAAGAACATGAAGATATTGGACATGAAGATATTGGACAAGGTCTTGAGTCACAACATGATCATGAAGCAGAAGGCCAAAGTGACAGTGACAGTGATACTGACAGTGAGTTCACATTTGTTGATAGTGATCTAGATGCTGAGAGTGGAGATGATGATCTGTTTGTTGATAATGTTGACAGAGATGTGAATGACAGCAATGATCAGATTGTTGTTGCTGAGGTAGAGAATGATACATTGCTTGATGACAGAGATCTGGAATTGGGAGAAGAAGAAAGGTTGTCTTTGCAGTACAAGTTCAATGCATTCAACCCACAGATAGACATGGACAGGTCAACACTCAGACTTGGGTTGATGTTTGCCAACATTGAGGATGTTAGGCAGGCAGTGAATGCATACAGCATCAGAGAAAGAGTAAAGATTAGGAAAATAAAAAATGACAGGACAAGATTGCATGCAGTTTGTGAAGATGACTGCCCCTGGATGCTTAAGGTAGGATATGATATGCAAAGGACAGGTGGTTATGTAATCACTGCATACAATGGTGACATAGATGTGAGAGAGTGTATCAGATGAGAGCACTGATAGCTAAATTCCTTGCCCAAAAATTTATTGAGGAATTCATGGACAACCAGAAGATGGACCTACAAACCTTTGCTTCCAAAGTCCAGAGGGAATTTGGCATTTGCCCAGATAGGTGGAAGCTTGGTAGAGCTAGGAAGACAGCTTTAATTCAGATTCATGGTGCTGAGGAAGACCAATTTAAATTGCTTAGGGAATATGGGCAAGAGTTAAAGAGAGCAAACCGTGGATCAACCTTCTTCCTGTCAACAAATTCAGTTAAAGTGCCAGGGACTGATAATGTGAAGGAGCATTTGTCCACACTTTATTGGTCATATGATACTTGCAAGAGAGGTTTTCTAAGTGGTTGCAGGCCACTTATTTGTTTTGATGGCTGCCATATCAAAACAAGGTACAAGGGTGTGTAAACTACAACAACTTCTTCCTCCTTCTCCTTCACAGAACTGCTTCTAGCAGGACAACTAGCTCCACAACTCCTACTCCTCCTACTACCCCATTTTAGGATGCTAGCCTTCCCTCCAATGCTTCTTTCCCCACCCTATTCTATCCATGGACGACAGAAGTGGTAGCAGAGGTGTTGCATTTTGAGGCATATTTATACTGCCTCCAGAAGCTAACTGCCAGCAAAACTCACAAGTACACAGTTCTAGCAAAAAGACAGCATAAAAAGCAGCAGTGCAATGTCTTTCATAAAAAACAGCAGTGCAATGTCTTTCATATTGAGGCAGTCACTTTGCATGCATTATCCTGATTCTCTGCTTGCACAATTTGGCACTTTTCATATTGAGGCAGTGCAATGTCTTTCATATTGAGGCAGTCACTTTGCATGCAGAATCTGTTCCCTCAGAATCCAGACCCTGCCTTGGATCCTACACACAGACAAGATGCAATGGTTTACATGATGGGCCAGGAGGTTTTCCCCCTTTTTATTCTTTTTTGAGCTAATTACATGCAATTTTGGTTCACTACTGTCATCTAAATTTGCATTTGTTTCCCTTCTGTCATCTAATTGTGCAGGATGCAACACATGTAGAAATTGCAAGAGTGCAGGAACCATTACCAGAAAATGAGTTTGTTGTCCAGGCTAGAGAGAGCATTCCTGGACCAAGAGCCAGAATAACTACTGCTACAACTCGTGGAAGAGGTAGAGGGAGGAGTACCAGAGGCAGAGAAAGGGGAGATGACCAAGGAGCAGGCAGAGGAAGGAACATAGCATGTAGCCAAGGAAGAGGTAGAGCAACTAAAAAGGCTTCAAGCAAGAAAAGAAGCTCTGAAGCAACTGCCAGTTCTGCTAAGCAAGAAGACCAAGACCAAGATGAAGAAAGAGGAAGAGCAAGAAGAGGGTACAGCAAAGCACCTGGCAGTCAATACTACATGCTATTTGGTGATGAAAGGAGACAGCAAACCCAAACACCAGATTTAAATCAAGAATACATTCCTGATGAGAATGTTCAAGAAATTCCACTGAGCCAGAATGCTCCAGCTATAGATGACATGTAGCTTGTTTAATCTGGGAGATTTGTACTACAATAATGCTTGCTAAATTGAGTACTTAATAATGTATGCTACCTTGAGTACTGAACAAAATTTGTTAGCTTGAGTGCTTGTGTAACTGGAAGAACTTGTTGGAATTTTTTGATGGAATTTCTTGTTGAAATATATTTGAAGGAATATTATGATGGAATGATTCCATTGAATGTTTTCATGGAATATTATGATGGTAATATTTTGGACTAAATAAATAATGCAATCTATTGTTCAAGCAATTTCTACTAACATTCCTTTATTATTCAAGCTCCAGAAGCTACAACATAGTTCAAGCTACAAAAACTACAACATTGCACTAAACACATTGCCTGCCTACAACATTATTGAAACTACATAATGGCAAAGCTACATACTTATATCACTCATCCATAATTTGCTTCATCCTTCTCAGCTTGTCCTTGTTAACATTATTTGCATTGAACAGTTCTAGGAACTGGTACTCCAGCTTCCTCTTCTGCTCCTTGAGATCCTCCCTTTCTTTGTCCCACTTCTCCATCATAAGCCGTGTCTTCTCCTCTTCACGCTTTTGAAAATCTTTGAGCTGAGCCACCTCTTCCAGGAGCACATTTCTATGTTTTTTTATCTCAAGCAATTCTGCCTTCTCCTCTTCTTCCTTCATCTTGGCCAAATTCACCTCAATTGCTCTTTTCTCAGCTCTATCCATCATCCTATTGACATCATCTACCAGAGTGTTGTATTCCTTCTCCAACTTCTTTTTCTCTGCATCAACCTCCTGGAGTTTTCTATAGTGCTCTAAACCTTGCTGATTTTTCTCTCTCTCCACCTCATCATGCATAGCCCAGAGCCTCCCTAGGGCATTCTGCAATGGCAATGGCCAGTCTGGATCTATCCAGCTCACAAATCCACAGTTAATTATCTCCTGCATAAAATCAATACCACCTCATTCAGTACTGTCATACTGAAATTAGATCAATTCACAGTTGCTGTTGGTCAATTCACTCAGCTAGGATAACTAGAGCAACTACTGCATAAAATCAATTCACTCTGAACTAACTGAACACTCAACTAACCGAACACTGAACTAACTGAACTTAACAGCAACAACAGCTAATTGTCAGAAATATGCAGAATAGAGCAAAGACTCGGATTTGGACTCACATTCTAAATCTGACACATGTAGAATCTCCTGCCTGTATCAACTCCTTGAAAAGCTACGCACTTCCTAGGCTTCAACCCGTGGCCGTCGCAGACATGGTCACCACCAGATGCTATGCCGAAAAATGTAGGGTCCTCGATCGTATTTGGAGCATAGTCGAGGGGGGTGAGATCCTATTCGAGCAAAAATTGCAGAAGAAACACCTTAATTCGACAGAAAACCAACGAAATCGAAAAATCGGTAGATCGGCGGCGAACCCTAATTGCATAACAGAGAGGGGGTGAGAGCGGCGAACCGGACAGACGAGCTTACTCCTAAGCGCTCCTCGCTTGATTCTGCATCATCCCAGCTCGGCATGTCGACGGCGGCCAGGCGCCGGTCTGGCGGCGGCGGCGAAGCAGCGGCGCAGGAGCGGGATAAGAGAGAAGAGCGGCTGAAGACGAGGGGGGCGAGCTGAGAGAAGATGCAAGTAACGGGGACCCTTTCGCAAATTTCGAACGCGCGCGGGCGTGTGCCGTTGGCCAGCGTGGAGGCCACATGTCGTCACGCCGTTGGCTGAGGACCAAATTAGCTCGCATTTGAAAGTTCTAGGACTGGTATACAACCAACTTTGAAAATTAGGACTAAACCTTCACATAGCGTGCAAGATGTAGGACTCCCGGTGTAATTAGCTCCTTTGAAAAACAGAAATTCGCTCCCGTCCCGTGTGCATAGGCTTCATCCACCTAAAAACATGTTTTTAATTGTAAAAAAATTACTCTCTTTGACCACTAATACCTATTTTTAACATGATTTATTTTGTCACCAATAAGTGCCTACATTCATTAGATTAAAGACATATATTAGTGGTCGGAAGAAATAATATTTTTTTGCATGTACACCTGATAATCTACGTGTGTTTAAAATTTTAAAAATATAATAGTACCTAGGTTTATCCTGAATTCCTGAGTAGAAATAAGTAATAGTGATTAGGGGTGTATTTTTTTCTGGGAGGGAGTATATTTTTTACACAACCCAAATAACAAGTCTATTTTCAATTGTTTTGAGAGCAAGCAGGAGAGATGCTCGTTATTGTATTAAGTTTATGAGAGAAATATGATCCACTTTATAAAGAAAACGGGACCCAAAAATCATACACATAAAAGCCAAACGGCATACAACATACACCCGAAGAATATGACAAACACACAACTTGTGCAATCACCGGCCAAGAAGACACACGATCGGGACAAATGACATCTAAACCACGCCACAACTGAAAAAACAACTCAAAGCAGACCCTAACTCCAGGATGGCGCGTGTTGACGTACAACCTGCCTAGAGAAGTCAGTGAGAGATGCAGGACATGGCCAGACCTGAGGAAAGCTCATCCAAGAGATGTCGACGGCGTTTGTATATTAATTGCGCCTAAGACGCCAACGCTCCAAGTCTATTTTCAATTGAAGGACTTTGTGCTCACATAGCATGTAAAGATGTAGATGTGATTTTTCGTCTTAAATTTTAAATTTTTAGAATGTGTCAAAGATACATTTAAATTTGAAAATAAAAGAAACATATGCACCAAAGAGTTAAAACATTACTTACGCAGAAAAACAAAATCATCATATTGTATTTTAAGTTTTGATGAAAATTAGAGGCTGTTGCTACCGAAACAAAAATGGCCTACTCCTGACTAAAATCAGATCCCGAGCAACAACCATATAAATATCAGAGAAAAGCGCCTCGACCTTGACCCACTCAATTACTCATCGTAGCACGTCAGTATTGATGAACGGAAACATTCTCCCAGCACAGCACAGCTCAGGCCGACCGTCCAAGAACGCTTCAGACGGACTTCTCTTTGCGTTTAAGCCAAAGCATGTGACCGACCCAAGTGCTGGCCCGTATGAATTCGCCTTGCGCGCATAGGGACATGGATTTCCAGATTTAGACAGCGTCATACAAACGGGGCGGGAACCTGGCTGGACTGGCCCCAGCTGCAGGCCAACAATGCTTCTACAGGTACGAACGTTACTGGAGTAACATTCGATCTAGCCATAAATGCTGAAATCTCTCGGATCGATCGGTCAGTCGATTTGAATGGAGCTGGCCGTGAAACTGTTTATATATTTCGTGCGTGCAACACTGCGTCGGACGAGGTCTCCACCACGCAGCTGTGCCTGCGCTGCAAGCAACAGTGACAGGAACTGTGTGTGTCTGGTCGATCACGAGCCGGTTCAGAGCAAGTACAATAGAGTCACCTGGCTATAAGAATTAAAATAATATATTTGTGATGAGTTGGAGGAGAGAAGAGAGAAAAGAAGTGGGCTCTCATGCAAGAGCTAGCTTTTGCACGTGCTCCTAGGTATTTTATGAGAGTGTCAAGTGGGCCATATATTTATAAAGTTGTACACTTTTGTAGCTAACTATTGTATAAATTGGCTATAAGGTTAGCTATAGATATATGACAATTATTTATAGCCGGCTGTTGGCTCTTCTATTGTTCTTTGTTCTTGCTCTCACAGAGAAACTTTAAAGGCCCACTCGCTCCGCCAGGGAGGGCCCGACAACAATTCATAGCTGCAGGTCACCGTGGGGCTCCTGTTACGTTGCATCTCCGTGCAACAGAGATGAGCTGGTTCGGGGTCTATTTGCATTGCGGTCCTCAAGGTCAGTGCAACTAGCTCACAGGTAAGGATGATAATGGTCCGGTCCTATGTGTATCCAAATATATTAAATTTTATGGTTATATCCGATAGCTATCTGCAAAATTTCATGTTTCTTTTTGTTATATGTGTATGCTCAACATGTTAAAATAATTTTTATGCAGCTTAGGTGTAATTTTTGCAAATGCTATTACATTTGCACCCTAAATTCCATGGGAGTTGGGGATCCTAAATTTGGAGCTACGGAACAACTCTTTGCTACAGAAGCAACTCCATAAATTCTTCGAAAAAGAAAACGTTCCTCTGGACAAATTGGTCTGGAATCTAGGGGCATGCTTTCCTCTTCCTCTTTCGGTGGAGGCTTACCACGAATATGAAGGGGTTAATATGATCATGGCCGAGACACACTTGGAGGACGGTGCAATTAAAAGAATGTCATTTGTTTGGTGCAGTAAGTATTCACTCTCAGAGTTTTATACAATTCATGTTTGCTAATTGCCATAAGATCCTCGGATGAATGCTATTTGGAAGTCTAAATCTATGTTGAAATTAAAAGTGTTCTAGTGGTTACTGATGGTAGATCAGTTAAATATAAGGGATCTAATATAGCATAAATATTGGCATCTTGAGACAGGATCTGATTGTGCGCTTTGTCAAGGAGCGGTCCTGGAAACTGGTGATGACGTTTTCATCGATTGTCCATTTGCTGAACAGTGTTGGCATTTGTTGGATAATCAACAGGATTTATTTTTGGCTTTGACAGACAGATTCGAGCAACCTCGATCAGTTTTTGTTAGGCCTTGTTTTTATGCAGATATTTCCATGTTTGGTATGTGACAAGGGTTAGCTCAGCAAATGTCCTAGATGAAGGTCTTAAGATCAGGGGAAGAGGGCGTCGGATGAACTCGAAGGTAAAGATTCAGACAAATAAGGCGAAACTTGATGCGTGTTGAGAATAAGCTAGTAGACAATCGAATCAATCTCAATCTGTCCCTGGCCAGCCTCTCATGGCCCCTACATATAGGTGGCCAGGTCTCGAGGATAATATAATGGCAGATATGTTAGCAATTATAATTGAGCGTGTAAAATCTGATGGTCAATTTGAGGGAGTGATTCCACATCTTGTTGATGGGGGCTTATCTATTCTTCAATATGACGACGATACAATTCTTTTCATGGAAGATGACTTAGAAAAGGCAAAGAATCTGAAATTGATACTTTTGGCTTTTGAGCACCTTTCTGGTCTTAAAATTAATTTCGAGAGAAGTATTGTTTTGCTTTGGTCAGGCCCAAGATCAGGCTCATTTATATGCCGAGCTTTTTGGATGTAATCATGGTCAATTTCCAATTAGATATTTGGGTATCCCAATTTATTTTCAGAGACTCACAAATGTTGAATGGAAAAATTATTGAGGAAAGACTGCAGTTACGGTTAACTAGTTGGAAAGGAAAGCTATTGTCCATTGGCGGGAGGTTGGTTCTAATAAATTCAGTCCTGTCTAACATGGCACTGTATATGTTATCCTTCTCCATGTTGCCAAAAGGAGTCTTGAATAGACTGGATTTCTTCTCATCAAGATTTTTTGGCAGAGTGATAGCGAAAAGAAAAAGTGTAGACTGGCTAAGTGGAGTGTTGTTTGTAGTCCCAAAGACTAAGGGGGGCTGGGTATTCAGGACCTCGAGGTCAAAAATACAGCCCTTCTTGGTAAATGGCTCTTCAGATTTCTTACTAAGGATGGGATATGACAAACAATACTATATCGTAAATATGTTGGGTCAAAGGCGTTATCACACGTTCTAAAGAAACCAGGTGATTCACACTTTTTGGCTGAACTAATGGCAACGAAGAATTTTTTCTTTGGTCATGGTTCATTTTTTATTAGGGATGGATCAGAGATTCATTTTTTGGGAGGATAAGTGGCTTGGAAACACTACTCTGTGTGAACAGTATACCGCATTGTATTCAGTTGTGCGTCATAAGGGTGACACTCTCGCCCATGTTTTGGGATCTAGTCCCCCAAACATGACGTTTAGAAGGACCTTTTTCGCCCCAGACTTGTTAATTGGGAGGCTTTAATTCAAAGGATGGCCAATATTCAATTAACTACCGGGAAAGATATATTCCGATGAAACCTTCATGAGAATCGAAAATTCTCAGTGGCTTCTATGTACAATGCACTGATTCTGTCAGGCGCACCAGTCTATGATAATAAGAAGATCTAGAAGATGAAAATACCACTGAAAAATAAATTTCTTGCATGGTATTTACGTCGAGGAGTTATTCTTACTAAAGATAATCTTATTAAACGTAATTGGCATGGTAGTAAAGCATGTGTTTTTTTTCACATGATGAGACAATAAAACATTTGTTCTTCCAATGCAACTTTGCCCGTTCTATATGGTCAGTCATCCGAGCAGCCTCAGACTTGTACACTCCTACTAGTGTTGCCAATATCATTGGAAATTGGATACTTGATATAGATTACAAGTACAAGATTCTACTTAGGATGGGAGCAATGGCTTTAATTTGGTCACTCTGGCTATGTAGAAATGACAAAGTGTTTAATAACAAGAATTATACTCTTTTGTAGCTATCAGTGCACAGGAACACTTCGTATTTGGTCACAACTTCATCACTTGGAGGATCACGACCTATTTACGGAGGTGTGCACAAGGTTGGATGATACTGCGTGACATCTCTTCTCTCATCATGGATGACAGCATAATCTACGGATTAGACCACCTGCTCCCTAGGCGTCTTACAATTTCTCAACATGATATGTAATTAGCTTTTTACTTTTAGCCTTGGATCTGTGGTGTGGCTATGTGCATATTGTGTGTATCTTGTTATGCAAAGGCCGGGTGTAAGAATGCTTAATACTTTTTAAGTAATAAAATGCACATTATATAAAAAAGAATAAATCATCATGAATGCACTTACTACACACTAACACTAGCACTACACTAACTAATAAAATCTAATCAAATGCAATATGTACATGGGTTTACTTATCTACTGCTAGGTTTCATCATCCTATTCCTTCCTGATCTGATCCTGCCCCCCTTGTGCAGCCCTAGCTTCCGTGGATCCTCACAATTTGTTTCACCACACCAACATTATGGCAACACTTCATCTTCAACAGAATGGGACATGTCTGACCTTTCTCTGAGGCTGGATGAGCTGAATCTTGACGCATCATCTTCAATGTACAAAAAATATAGTGGAGCGTTGTTCGGTTTTCTGCCTTGGGCTTGGGCATCACCAACATCTGGAGAAGTGGAGCGTTGTTTGGTTTCTGCGTTGGGCATCACCAAGATCTGATCAGGCCGAGGTGGTACAGATTCCTCTTCACGAAGTTGCCTAGGTGGAACAGACCAACGCCGCCGCCATCCCGGTCATCAGGCTGTGTCTTTTTGTAGAGCAGCGGCCGATGTTCCTCGACGACAAAGGTGCTTTGGTGGACGACCTGGCCGGCGCTGGTGCCGGTCACGTAGAACACGTTGGTGGCCATGTCGCCCTTCGTCGACACCTCGGCCTGCGCGACGAGCAGTCCATTCTCGCGGAATGTCTTGGTGACGTCTGAGAGCAACCCGGGCCGGTCTGGCGTGCACAACTCCAATCTCACTCCCTCGAATGATCTGCGTTCTATGGCGTCCTGGAGGCATTGGCTCACTCTCTGCATCTCGGCCTCGGTACTGATGGGGCTACCATCGGCGTGGCGAATGTAGAACTCCTGGCGCGCCTCGCCGCAGTTGGTGTCGATGGTGCCGTGGAAGACGAGGTAGTCCATGTCGGTGAGCGTGCACACGACGTCGTAGAGCAGCTTGGGGCGGTCGGGGCACTGCACGGTGACCACAGAGTACCCGCGCTCGGCCCAGCTCTCGACGGACACTGACGGGGTGGGGAATGCGCAGTCGTGCTCTCTGGCCGCGTACATGAGCTGGTGGAGGCGCCGGTCGGCGTGCGCGACGGAGCAGGCAGGCACGGCGTCAACGCCGCCGCTGGCGTCGATGTCACCGCGGAGGAGGGGCGCGAGGCGGGACTCGATGCGCGCCACCCGGACGGCGTCGGCGTCCTCGTCGCGCAGGTACACGAGGCAGGCCAGGCGGCCGCGGTGCGACCAGGCCCTGGCGTCCACGACGCTGCAGTCCATGTCGGCGAGCACCGCGAAGACCTCGGAGATGAGCCCCGTGCGGTCGGCGCCTGTGAGCTCCAGCACCGTCAGCCCCTCGAGCGCCACCGGCTGCGAAGGCTCCGCCCAGGTCCCAAGAGACTGCAGCCAAATCAAGAAATCAGGTAAGAAATGCTGCCCTTTTATGACTGAATTCCGGCGAGACTAAAGCAAGAAAACAACTATCTCCTACCTGCTGGATGTATGAGATGACGCTGTCGTCGGTGAGCTTGCGGCCGTGGCGGTCAGTGACGTGGAAGACGTCCATGAACCATTTGCCGTCCGACGAGATGTAGGCCTTCTTGACGGACAGGTCGAGGTCGGCGAGCACCTGCACCGCCTCGAGCAGGACGCCTCTCTTCCTCGCGCTGTCAACCTACAGCAATCACCGAACAAGAATCAGCACCACGCTCGCTTTCAATGAACCAAGAAAGGGGAGAATTCGCCGGAAACAGAAATAAAGGGCTTCGAGGGTCACACACCTGGACCAGCGTGGCCGTGGGGCAGGCCGCATTGTCGATGACCACCTTGGGGGTGTCCATCCTGATCACCAGCTTCTCGTACTCGTCCAGCCACTCCATCGCCGGATTCTCAAACAGCAAGGCAACCACAAGATATCGCTTCTTCTCTGACCGACTGCGCTCTGGCTCTGCCCTCGAACTCGTACAGACCCGAGACCACCAGGAACCCGTCGTCTGGGTATATAAGCAACGGAGGTAGAGGACGAAGGGTGCGAGGATGGGAGGAGCTTGGGAGGGATCGCCCTTGATTTGGAGGCTTCTTCGTCTTGTTTCCTTGGCCTTTGTCGCTCGCTTTCGCTGGTTCGAATTGCAATTTGGGGATGGAATGCGGGGAATGGGGGATTGGGGCGGTGCTTATGTAAACGGGGTTGGTGGTGGGCCCGGGGCCCATGGAATGTGAGGAACTGGAGGGAGCGCCTTGTGGGATCCAGGTGGTCGCCACGTGGAGGTATATTTTGAGTCGCACTCTCTTCTCCCTTTTTTTAAAGGGAAACTAGCAACGTGGTCCTCGCAAATGTGAGGACATCACCTTTATCTTTTTTTTATAGTGTGAGAGAGTAGCATAATATTTAATATGTCAAAAGTGATCAAGAAACACATTTACATATTCATGTATTTTTTATGATGGACAATATAATATAAACCATAGGAACTCATCGACCGTACATCCTTTCTAAAATTCTATCCTTAAAAAAATCTGACTAACAAAACTTTCAGAGATTGAGAAACCTCAAATTTAAGCAGTCCACGTTAGAATTTCTAAAAAAACCAAACATTCTTTTTTAAAAATAATGGTTGCAGCTCGTTATGGATATTGAAGAGCAGCCCAATTTGTTTGTATTAATATTTTTTATAGTGATGTCACTATCATCATTTTACTCTAAAAAGCGTATGTCTAATAAATGATCCTCAACCCATATTCACATCTTTTGCTTTATATTTTTAAGTTAATGAGTCCTCTTTGTATAGGTGGGTTATATTGTAAGTTGTGTGGCGTTGTGTTTGTAACAGGTTAACCTTCTAGGCGTTGTACCAGCCATTTTGGTCCTTCTTCTATGAAACCGATACAGCTCCTAGGATATGTCCTTGAAAAACTATGCCAATAGATTATGGATGGACATGTCGTAAAGCTCAAAATCAATTAAGGAGCACCAATATAGTTGACCTTGTTACACTAAAAAAGATGTACAGAGCAATCGATGCATCCTGGCGATTCATATCATCTTCATAATGTTCAGGAAAAATGAATGAATTAACTGCTTGTTGAGCTTTAATCCGTTAAATTTAGCAAGCATTGAGCCTAGCATACTCCTCTGCTGACTTTCATGTGGGTGCCTTCCAAACCGACACTGGTAAATTATTGTATCCACAAGGGTCATCGAGTTTGGATTAGTGTGTCTACTGTCAAGTGCAACATTCTTATACCGTGTGCAACATATACATTGTTGCAGTGCAAGTATCCAACTAATACTTAGGATCTATTGTAAAGTAGTTTGATGGTTTACACTTATGAAATCCTTTAATTGTATTGTATTGTTCTATTATTAATAATTATTAGAAATAATATGCTTTATGAAGATCTACGGTTGTGATAGGCGCATAATTATATTTATGACGATCTATGATTGTGAATGCCTAAGTACAACTGTCAAAATATTTTGATTGGGATCTACTTGGATATATTAATATTGGTCTATGTATTAGTATGCATAGTTATGATAATCTTCTTTTGTGGTCTACTAATAAAAATATGATCCGTCAAACTAATGGTAGTAGATGTTTTGCTTTGACGTGCGAATTCCGTGCATGCATGTATTTCCTGTGCCACATTATGCTTTTTTAATATTTCTGCTTTTGTGATATGGATAGTTCAAGTTCTATATGATGACGAATCAAGAATTATTTGTTGAGGAGAATTTATGAATATCTAGAGAGTTTTGGTCCACTTATCAAAATGGGTCAATTAAATTGTTAGTTAGAAGTTTTTCCCTTTATTAGAATTTCTAGTATGTCTCATTTTTTAGTGTAATGTACTTTATGTACATATTTGATAAATGCAAGAAATTCATATTGTAGTAGATTTTGATGTTTTTCGTTTAGTTTTTTGGTATGAATAATCAGTTTGGTGTGCACCATCCGCTTGAATGAGAAGTTGTAGATTTGTCCAATAATAAAGATTGGCTACATTACATTACATGGATGGTGCAAGTTTTTAATTTCTGTGATAATTTTCTACACATAGACCTTTTTGCATTGTACTATTTTTTTGCGATAGTTCTAGATCGTGGGGATTAATACGATATTATCAAAAATAATTTAGGTAAGAATAATCGTTGTGTTGTATTTGTGACCATATGAACACAAACGTCTGATAGGAGCAAAATGTTCTTTCAGGAGTTTGATTTTGCGTTGTCATTGGAAATAAGAAAGATTTTGTTTGATTTCTCCTGTTGTGGAGCAAGTTTTCTATCATACAAAAAAGATATACGGCCAAATAATCATTTACAGTTCCATTCGTTCCATTCTCTAGTTGTTCTGTTCACCTTTAGAAATGAAAAAGGTGGCTAGGGAGGTACTAATCAATTTCTCATTTGTAATTTACTTATGATAGGTTGGTGTGTTCTTCACGACTTCACGTCAATGCACTCATGTCATAAAAGTTGGTGTGCTTCCTTTATTTGATGTCTTTTAACATGTCATAAAAATGCAAACAAAAAATTCACACACCCATAGCACAAAGTCGCTTCACAAAAATCAACTTACTCGGTGGCCAGTGTAAAAAAAAGATAAATTTGGCGCTAAGAATAGGTGTTCGCAAAGATGTCAACATGTACGGACTCAATTTAAATGCATGGTTAATTAAACTTTTTCATATTTATTATTTTTGTATATTTGATATTCATATCCTTATAAATCATTGAAATTGTTGATCAGCAGTTATATTTATGCAAATCAGCTGTAGCGTTAGCTTTACGTAGGTCACGTGCATAAATTGGATAATCACTTTGTTTAAGCAAATCTATGTTGGAGCCGTATATCCTCTAGACTCCTTTTTTTTGTTGCTATGGACGGTCTCACGTATATTTTCTGGACACTTTTTTTTTTCTTATGGACTCTTTTTTTCCTAGTACGTGTCAAGCTGTCTACAAAATATGTGTTTATACCTGTTACTCTGTTACGTAAAATCTTTCAATCTTGATCATTAAAATATAGATCTAACGGCTAATAAAATTTTAATGATGTGGATCAACGTGGTGTCTCTGTTTTAGACCTCCGTATTGTGCTTTTAGTATATAGTAGATTGCACTATCTCCCTTGCATCCGGCTTAATCAACGGACCCCTTCTTCTTGGGTTCTCCTGAAAAATTAGACGGCTTCGAGTAACAATTATTTTAACCTACTCCATTCGCAAGGAAAGCAAGGTGTTGCTGTCTTTAGTTGAGGGGTAATTTTCACGTTTGAAGAGATCTTTTGGCATATTTAAGTCTGAGGAATATTTGCAGGTATGGAGGGAGTACTACGGTATATTGTGTGATGTGTGACAATGGTAACCAGAATTTGACCATTAGTCATTTTCCGTCTTCCCGGGGAACTATATCTATTGCCCGGTGTGCTAGTACTTGTATCCGACGTTTGTCCATCTGTCATATTCTCTTTTCTGCACCTGTAACAAGGAATTGGTCTTGAGGAATCCTTCACCCGCTACTAAGGAATTCTTCACCATCTACTAAGATGTAAAACAACTTGTCATTTGAAGGCAGCATTTAGAAATAAAAATGTTTTTTTTGCATAAAACCTGGGTGGGTCATTGCCCGGTTTGGCCCTAATTAAGCTTTGCCCCTACACTAGGGCACATTGAAGGTTTTGGACATCGCGAAAACCTGGGCCATCATTAGTTTTCCTTTCAGTATGTTAGTTTCGCTCTTCTTACTTGTTTCTTTACTAAGAAGTGCATTAGTCTAAGGGGTTGATGAAGAGAACCGGGCAGTAGCCTGGTGGTATGGGAGCAAGTCTTGCTCTCAGCCAATCCTAAGTTTGAGTCCCGAGGGGGACGGATTTAGGTATCTCACGGTCTTCTTCTATAAAAAAACGCCATCGGGTGCTAGTGCCTGGGATGATCTCTTTTTTTTCTAAGGGGTTGATGAAACTATCCTTTTATTGAAAAGCCATGTTTTTTTACAATGACTGAAACACCATGCTAAATGAGGGAATCAAGAAAATGAGAGGAGAAAATAAAACAAAAGATTGGAATTTTCTAGCGCAGGACATGAGCTTGTATGGGACCATACTATGACCGGAACACTGGGTATCGGTCTTGGTTCGGCTGCCACACTCCTTTGTGTCGCCATTACGGACGCTGCTGCCTTGCTGCACTACCAACAAAACTGGCAAAATTCAACAAATGTAACCTTTTTTATGAAAGTATATTTTGAAATGCATTTTTTCAAAAAAAAAAGCCATATTTAATCCATTTTAATAGTTGCAAACACTATAGCGGTACTCTAGGTGCTCCGACGGTAGCCTTACACTCAATACCACCAGCTCCAGGACGGTATGAAGAGGTGTGGTACCGCCAAGATTATACTAGCGGTACCGATTCTAACCATACCGCCGGAGCATTTGACAAAAGTTTTTTATGTTAAAATTTTGCAATAGGGTTAGATTTAGGTGACTTGGCAATAAAACCTAGCTCAAGCTGCCGTGGCAGACTGACCAAACTACCCCTGTGTTCAGCGGTAGAGGAGGCGACAGCCCGCAGGGGCTCGGCGGTCATTTCATGTGCGCAGCCGGCCCGTGGTGTCCTGTCCCTGCCTGCCGCCCCGCCGCTGCACGCCAAGAACCATGGATCCGCATCTTTTTGGAACTGGCTAGTTTCGATGACTCGTTTTCTATGTTTATGACCTTCGCGTTTACTGGTTCTACGTTCCGTAGAGCTTTGTGCAGAATCGAGCTGCTACTCCAAGACGGTCTTGTTTTTCTTGGAGCGCGGTCTTGTTCCGTCGAGCCGTCTTGCCGCAAGGGACGCTGGCACGGACAAACCAGGGCGGGCCGGGCGTGGATCCAAACTTGCAGCTGCGGACTAGCCGGCACCAAACAAATGCGAAATGTTGCACGAAGAAAAATAAAAGCAAAAAATGTTTCACGTAGAAAAAAAAAGCAAAACGAATATATCGTGGATGTGCTCTCAATGATCCGATAAGGTCTACGGCCGATGGCCTCGTCACAGCACGATGACGCAGATCGATGTTGAAATATTGGGCCTTTTTATATGAGCTCATAATAGATTTCAGAAATTCCTAAAAATCTCAAAGCCCATGTGTGTGAGCCCATTTGGAATGCAGCCCAAGTTTTTGGCTGCATAAAGGTAAGGGGTGGGAGCTAAGTTTAGTCCCACATGGAAAGTTGGGAGAGATGTAGACCAACATACAAGGTGGGGTGTTGCACCACTTGGTAAGTGAGTGAGAAGAGAACTGCCACACGCGCGCTCCTCCTCCTGCTCGTCTCGACACGACACGTCACGACGCGCGCGCGCGCCGCGGTTTGCGGAATTGAGCCTCGGAGCCGAGCTTATCTTTTTGCTGTACAGGAAAACCGAACGTTTGACCGAGTCCTTGACGGACGCGTCACAGCTAGCCGGTTCGGGTCGCTCCCGGATCGTGGGCTGCTGTAACCGACTCGGGCGTGCGACGTGGGCGTGGCCCACGTTGCATAGGGTTTCTCCGCTGCGCCGCCTATATAAACTCTTGCCCGGCTACCGCCGCACACACCTGAAATCAATCTAGGGTTTTGCCACCTCTCGCTGCTTGCGCCGCCTCCGTAGTCTACTCCATCTCGAGCGCCGGCGTGCACCGGCGAACGGGAGAGCAGGTCTCCGGAACCACTCGCCTTTGCGATCCTGTATGGGAGAGAGCGAATTAGGTTTTTGGGAAGCGCTCTGCGCGACTGCTCAAGCTTTTCATCACGGGTCGTCTTCCATCCAAGTCGGGCGGTGCAGCCTACCGCCGTCTTCATCGTCGTCTGCTTCGACCGGTCTACTGCAACGTTATCATAAACAACGTTACTGCTACGACTACATCTGCAAGCGAACGGTACGTGCGGTGTACTGTTGTTTCCCTGTTCATCATGTTCTGCGAGTACATGTTTCGCTGCTTCTTGCTTCCGTTCATCTTGTTGTTCAGTACATCTAGTATGTTCGAGTTACATGTGGTAGTAGCTAGCGTTGTCATGTTTAATATTCTAGAATTATTCATAGAAATTGTGCCTAATTATCCAACAATCCAAAAACCTAATTGTAGGCAATTTCCTGAATTATCAATGGCTCGTTTTATCGATGCACTGAGGCCGGATAAATTTGCCGGTGTGCACTTCAAGAGGTGGCATTACAAAGCTGAGCTTTGGCTGACCACGATGAAAGTGTTCCAGATTAGTAAAGGCAAACCTGAAGGAACTATGTCTGAGGATGATCAGAAAAAGTTCGAGGAAGCCAATACTATCTTCGTGGGATGCATTCTGAGCATTCTTGCTGACCGTCTGTGTGATGTGTTTATGCACATAAAAGACGGGAAGGAGCTTTGGGACGCACTGGCCGCCAAGTTTGGTGCTGCAGATGCTGGCAGTGAACTGTACATCATGGAGAGCTTTCATGATTTTAAGGTGACTAAGGACCTTCTTGTGGTTCAACAAGCTCATGAGATACAGTGCATTGCCAAAGAGCTCAAACTCCTTAAGTGTGCCTTACTCGACAAGTTTGTGGTGGATTGCATTATTGCTAAGTTGCCCCCTTCATGGAGGAACTTCGCCACAGCTCTCAAACACAAGAGACAGGAGATATCAGTTGAAAATCTGATAGCGTCCCTTGATGTTGAGGAGAAGGCTCGTGCTAAGGACACTACTGAGAAAGGAGAGGGTCATGCTACTGCTAACTTTGTCCAGCAAAAAGGCAAATCCTCAGGCAAGAATAAAGGGAACTTCAAGCCCTCTTTCAACAAGCCTGTAAAGACTACAACCTTCAAGAAGAAGAAGCCGAACAGGGACAGGAGTGATCTAACTTGTTTCACTTGTGGAGAGCCCGGCCACTTTTCCAAGGACTGCCCAGAACGCGCAGACCGCAGAGGGAAAAGGGCCAAGAATGTCAACGTCGTGACTGCTAGCAATACTGATGGGTATGGTAATCTATTTACTGTTCTTTCGGTATTTCAATCTCCCTCTTGGTGGATTGATACGGGTGCTAACGTTCATGTGTGTACTGACATCTCTATGTTCACTTCTTACCAGGCCGCACGGGATTCCTCCGTCCTAATGGGCAATGGGTCACATGCCTCTGTTCGTGGTGTTGGCACGGTAGATCTGAAGTTCACTTCGGGGAAGATCGTGCAGCTGAGGAACGTGCAGCATGTCCCTTCTATGAACAAGAATCTTGTTAGCGGTTCCCTTCTCTGCAGAGATGGGTTTAAGGTTGTTTTAGAGTCGAATAAGGTAGTCATTTCCAAGCATGGACAATTTATTGGAAAAGGCTATGAGTGCGGAGGCTTGTTCCGCTTTTCACTTTCAGATTTCTGTAATAAATCCGTGAACCATATTTGTGGCGGTGTTAATGATGATACCAGTGTTTGGCATTCTCGTTTATATCACATTAATTTTGGTTTGATATCTCGGTTATCCAGCATGAGTTTAATTCTGAAATTCACTATTGCCAAAGGTTCTAAGTGCCATAGTTGTGTGCAATCGAAGCAACCTCGTAAGCCTCATACGGTGGCCGAGGAGAGAAACTTGGCACTTCTAGAACTCATACATTCTGATCTATGCGAGATGAATGGTGTGTTGACAAAAGGTGAAAAGAGATATTTCATGACATTGATGGATGATGCGACTAGATTTTGCTATGTTTACTTGTTGCGAACTAAAGATGAAGCTTTAGACTACTTTAAAATTTATAAGGCTGAAGTTGAAAATCAACTAGAGAGAAAGATCAAGCGTCTTAGGTCGGATCGTGGTGGAGAGTATTTTCCTAAAATCTTTGACGAATTCTGTGAGGAACACGGTATTATTCATGAGAGGACGCCTCCCTACTCGCCCCAATCTAATGGGGTGGCCGAGAGGAAAAACCGCACTCTGTCTAACTTGGTGAATTCCATGCTCGACACTGCTGGTTTATCAAAGGCATGGTGGGGGGAGGCTTTGTTGACTGTATGTCATGTCTTGAATAGAGTTCCTAACAAGAATAAAGATAAAACCCTTATGAGGAGTGGGTTGAGAGAAAGCCATCACTTTCGTATTTGCGCACTTGGGGATGCTTGGCGAAGGTCAACATTCCCATCCCAAAGAAACGCAAACTCGGACCAAAGACTGTGGATTGCATCTTTCTAGGTTATGCTCAGCGGAGCATTGGCTATAGATTTTTAGTAGTTAAATCCGAGGTACGTGATATGCATGTTGACACTATAATGGAATCTCGTGATGCAAAAAATTTTGAGAATATGTTTCCTATGAAAGATATGTATAGCACTGCTAGATTTTCTTCTGAGATAATTCCTGAATCTAGTGCATCTGATGATTATTTTGAGCAACCACATGAGAACGTTTTTGAGAACGTTCATGAGAAGGATGACAATGAAGCTCCTACAAGGAGCAAGAGACGGAGGACTGCAAAGTCCTTCGGTGATGATTTCATTGTGTACCTTGTGGATGATACTCCCAAGTCCATTGCTGAGGCATATGCATCACCAGATGCAGATGATTGGAAAGAAGCTGTCCAAAATGAGATGGACTCGATTCTTTCTAATGGAACATGGGAATTATCAGAGCGCCCCCATGGCTGTAAGCCTGTGGGCTGCAAGTGGGTGTTCAAGAAGAAGCTAAGGCCTGATGGTACTATTGAGAAGTACAAGGCGAGACTTGTAGCGAAAGGCTACACACAGAGAGAAGGCGAAGATTACTTTGACACCTATTCACCTGTCGCAAGACTAACCACCATTCGAGTACTACTTTCCATGGCTGCCTCTTATGGTCTTATCGTTCATCAAATGGACGTAAAGACAGCTTTCCTCAATGGAGAGTTGGAAGAGGAAATCTATATGGATCAGCCTGATGGATTTGTGGTAAAAGGTGAAGAGACAAAGGTGTGCAAGTTGCTAAAATCTTTATATGGCCTGAAACAAGCACCTAAGCAATGGCATGAGAAGTTTGACAGAACTTTAACTTCTGTTGGCTTTGTCGTTAATGAGGCTGACAAGTGCGTCTACTATCGCCATGGTGGGGGCGAAGGTGTTATATTGTGTTTGTACGTTGATGATATTCTCATCTTTGGTACAAACATGAAAGTAATACATGAGGTCAAGTCTTTCTTGTCAAAGTGCTTTGATATGAAAGATCTGGGAGAAGCTGATGTGATCCTGAACATCAAGCTGAATAAAAACGAGAGTGGGATTACTTTATCGCAATCCCACTATGTTGAGAAGATCTTGAGCCGGTTTGGCTTTATTGATGGCAAGTCTTCTCCAACACCTTATGATCCCAGTGTGATATTACGTAAGAATAAGAACGAACCAACAGATCAACTAAGATATTCTCAGATCGTTGGTTCACTCATGTACTTAGCGAGCGCGACAAGACCTGACATCTCTTTTGCTGTGAGCAAGTTGAGTAGGTTCATGTCAAACCCGGGTATTGATCATTGGCATGCACTTGAAAGGGTCATGCGCTATCTATGTGGTACAATGAGTTACGGGATTCACTATTCAGGGCACCCTGCTGTGCTTGAAGGATATAGTGATGCAAATTGGATCTCTGATGTAGATGATTTCAAAGCCACTAGTGGGTATGTGTTTACCTTTGGAGGTGGCGCCGTATCATGGAGATCATGTAGGCAAACCATATTGACGAGGTCAACTATGGAAGCAGAACTTACTGCTTTAGACACAGCCACTGTAGAGTCAGAATGGTTGCGTGAGCTCTTGATGGACTTGCCGGTGGTTGAAAAACCTGTGCCGACCATCCTCTTGAATTGTGACAACCAAACAGTTATTGTCAAAGTGAACAATTCTAAGGATAACGCGAAGTCATCAAGACACGTAAAAATACGTTTGAAGTCTGTCAGGAAATTGCGAAACTCTGGAGTAATAACTGTTACGTATATTCAAACAGACAAAAACCTGGCAGATCCCTTTACTAAGGGGCTATCACGCAATGTGATAGATAGTGCATCGAGGGAGATGGTTTTGAGACCATAGCTAGTGGTTTAGGACCTGGGAAAACAAGCTAGTGGTTTAACTGAGGAGAGTATTCTGTAACCCTCTCTATGTGAAGATGCAAAACTCTCAAAATTTGTAAGGCAGGTTGGCAACATGCCTTAATGTGTTTCTGTTGGCTATGATTAGCAAAGATGCTGTCCTACAGAGCATTCTTGAAAGAACACACATATATGAGTCCGACTGTTAAACGTCACAGTCTATGAGATTTGGGTGATCTCTAGTAAACTCATGAAGAGACCATGGAGTACGACGTATATGCTCCAACCCGTGTGGTAGGCTACTGGCAGCCATGTACTGGTTATGACTTTGAGTGAAATCTTGACGCACAAAACTTGCAATTCAAGGCGTAGTCCATTGTTCAAGTTGCTGATAGACGTAGCTTAAGGTTCTAGGCGAAAGTTCAACTTAACAGTCTCTGCTGAAACACTGGTATATAAACAAGTAGTGAGGTTTGGCAAATCTCTAAATGGGCATTTGAGATCTGGTAGGGGATTGTTGAAATATTGTGCCTTTTCATATGAGCCCATAATAGATTTCAGAAATTCCTAAAAATCTCAAAGTCCATGTGTGTGAGCCCATTTGGAATGCAGCCCAAGTTTTTGGCTGCATAAAGGCAAGGGGTGGGAGCTAAGTTTAGTCCCACATGGAAAGTTGGGAGAGATGTAGACCAACATATAAGGTGGGGTGTTGCACCACTTGGTAAGTGAGTGAGAAGAGAACTGCCACACGCGCGCTCCTCCTCCTGCTCGCTCGCTCGTCTCGTCTCGACTCGACACGACACGTCACGACGCGCGCGCGCGCGCCGCGGTTTGCGGAATTGAGCCTTGGAGCCGAGCTTATCTTTTTGTTGCACAGGAAAACCGAACGTTTGACCGAGTCCTTGACGGACGCGTCACAGCTAGCCGGTTCGGGTCGCTCCCGGATCGTGGGCTGCTGTAACCGACTCGGGCGTGCGACGTGGGCGTGGCCCACGTTGCCACACCTGAAATCAATCTAGGGTTTTGCCACCTCTCGCTGCTTGCGCCGCCTCCGTAGTCTACTCCATCCCGAGCGCCGGCGTGCACCGGCGAATGGGAGAGCAGATCTCCGGAACCACTCGCCTTTGCGATCCTGTACGGGAGAGGGCGAATTAGGTTTTTGGGAAGCGCTCTGCGCGACTGCTCAAGCTCTTTATCACGGGTCGTCTTCCATCCAAGTCGGGCGGTGCAGCCTACCGCCGTCTTCATCGCCGTCTGCTTCGACCGGTCTACTCCAACGTTGTCATAAACAACGTTACTGCTACGACTACATCTGCAAGCGAACTGTACGTGCGGTGTACTGCTGTTTCCCTATTCATCATGTTCTGCGAGTACATATTTCGCTGCTACTTGTTTCCGTTCATCTTGTTGTTCAGTACATCTAGTATGTTCGAGTTACATGTGGTAGTAGCTAGCGTTGTCATGTTTAATATTCTAAAATTATTTATGAAAATTGTGCCTAATTATCCAACAATCGATCTGAACTCCGACGAGCGTCCCACGATGACAGATCAACGTAGGCATGAACAGCCACACGGTGGAAGGAATGTTGCAAGTGGCCGCAGATCCAATGCTGTCGGGCGTACATGCGGCGGCGTGATGGCCATTAATGCCGCACGCGAGAGGGAGATCAAGGTCGCCGTCGCCGGAGGATATCATGTGACCGGGGACGAAAACGGCGACGCGCATTAATGGCTTCCGTTTAGAGAACGGACCGTTCTATCGCACGAAGTACTTCGTCCTAGACGAAGGAGTATGCTCCACCGTCCGTATAAGGCCTTTCACAATGGGGGTTTCTTAACACGGTATCATAGGCAAAATGCTTATGTGGCACCCTATTTAATGAGGACAGAGAGTGGTGTTGTATCTTAAGCTAAGCTACAACCCTTGCACGGTATCATAGGCAAAATGCATTGCTAATCCAATCACATATCTACATGTACCCAAAATCATTAAATGTAGATACAACACTTAAGAAACAATGCATTGTGGTGGTTGTCTCTTCTACCTAGAATAAAGCGCTAAGATACAATGCATTGTGAAAGGCCTAAATCCCGCAATGGTCGCAACTCGCAAGTAGTACATGTAGACGGGCCACCACGACGCGGCCATCACGCCTCCATCGCGGCGCCATTAATTACGATCAAATCTTTCGCGCTTAATTACATGAACGTTGGTGGTGGCCTAGATTAGGTTAGGTTTAATCATCCACGCACGATCAGCGTGAACCTGGCCGCTGCCGATACGGAGGGGTCGCGAATTACGATTAGTTATTCCGATGCTGAGCAAGCTGGGAGATACGGTTTGATCCGTCGCCAGTTCGTGCGCGCGTACAGCGGCCCACAGCGTGGCTGCGCGAATCCGTCGACCGGTCGACCTCTCCTCCACGCACACAGCACGTACATGTACGAGTACGGCGACGACGTGCGCCGCACCACCACCAACATGGAAGTATGGAACCACTGCTCAGCACGCCGCCGACGTGCGGGGTAGTGCTTGCGCCTCGAGTCTGGTGCCGTGAGAGTGGCAAGTCAACCCCGTGCTTTGCAGCTCCCAAGCAACGCAGCGCAGGCCCGCGAGTGTTCCAGGAGAGCACTACTCCTGCCGTATTTTAAAATCGTTCTGAGCTTGCACAAAATGGCGAGCACGAAAATATCTGCCGCTACTATATACAGTCGCGCACGAATAGGCCGCGAATATGCGGCTGATCGTACGTTTAATTATTGGGTTGACATTCAGAGGTCAGCGGCTCAGCGCTGAGACAATGGCATCAGTGTTAACGATCAGGTCAACCACCAGGTGCATTTTAACGGTTGATTATGCGACACTCGTACGCGCAACGATAGTGTCTCTGAGTTTTCTCATGAAAATTGAAAAAAAGGGCCTGCTATGCACATGCGCAATGGTGATTTCAAAATCTCTAAACGGTTGAACCGAATCTGCTGAGACAAATGAACACACACTACTAAATTTCGCCAATTTTGGGTTGATTTGGTTCCTGAATCTGATCACCATTAACTTTAAACCTTGACCTCCTAAACATAAACCCTAAACTCTAGTGAGCAAAGAAATACGCACCACGCGTTGATTTTTCTTTTAGCTTGGAATACAAGAAATGAAATTCCAATGAAATAGAAGGCTTTGTTTTTTAAAAAAATTCCCAAGGTTTTGGGACGCATGTCGTTTGGTTGTTTGCTGATCTTGAAGATTTGATGCGATGTCGTATAGTGAGAGTTTGATTCCGATTATTTCCAACGTGAGGAGTTAAAGAGATTTGGGTTTTGATCAATTTTAGAATGATATCTCTCTGTTATAATCATGTTGGTTCTCTTGTTTGCCCAAAAAATTGGGCCTAAACCATGGTTAATATGTATCTTGTTGTTGTGCCAATGTGCCAACATTTCATTACTTTACAAGGAAGACAGACTTGGGAGAGACCAAGGCTTCGAGCGGCGCCGACACGTCATTGTTGTGCCTTGACGTCCTTCCTTTTAAATATAGAACGGCCAATAAGTACTTGGCTTGAGTGGTGTCTTTTCTCATCGGTGCCGAGGAAGAGATGGTTGTAATCCATTTGATAGTGTGGTGTGTTGGTGTATATGGTTATTGTCGGGTTTTCTTTTATTTAACAACGCTTTATGATATTTTCTAGGTGCGCCATTTCTTATAGACAAAACATTCTATTCTTCTTAACGGAATTGTAGGAGCCCTGCCCTCTCGACTAGTTTCGTTTAAAATACCAATCATTGCAAGGTTACGAAATGCAAATCTTCTCTTTGTTCAGACCACTAAAGAGTTTGTTAGTATAAAGTACAAGTGCATGTTTTTATTGACGTTTTCTTTTGTAGGCAATATTTGTTTATTGTATTTAGCAACGACTAAAAGTTTGCTAACTTTTTTTTGGGTGGTAGAAGAGATCCCATTTCTCGGCTGCTAGCATCCACAAGTATAATTGAAAACTTAACTTCAACCGAAATAATGACGCCTAGTTTATTAGATTTTGACTTTGGAATTTCAAAGTGTATTTCCATTCGTCTACTACTCCTTTTTTTAGCATTTGACTTGCTCTTCAATACAGTACTCTGGGAGTACTCCTACATTGTTCCCCTTTCACCCAACTAGCGCATCTAGACCCCTTTTTCATTCCATATTCTGCCAGAATTGATCTTTCTGCCAATAAGCATGCCATAAGTATTTTTAGTCCCGCTAATCCATGGCAGCACGTAGTGAGATCACACAGGCTGGTGATTTAGTCCAGCAAAAATATTCATACAAGCTGCCAAGCTGGTGGTTTGGCTCTTCAAAACGAGAAGGTGGTTCTACTACCGTGGCTCAAGATGAAGATGTTGGGTCGAGGACGGACGCGAGACTAGTAGTACTGCAAGTCTGCTACGCAGTATCCGTCAATGAAGTGTTGCCGTGTACCTTGAGGGTGGACTTTTAGTTCGTGTTATTTAGCTACTGAATCGGTCGTCTAGTTTTTTTTAATTCTGAACAGACATTTGAATGCTAATTCTCCTTTTTGGCAATTCATCAATAAGGTCAGGTGTTATTCTAAATAAATATAGCGTCGACATAACTACTATCTGAAACTGAAAGAGACACAACATCTGCTATGCTACTCATTTTGTTCGCCCGTCTTGATATCAACTGGAAAGCTGTAAGAGCGCTACATTCGGTATCCTGCGATGTTACATGTCTTCGCATGTGAATGTCTTGCAACCCCGGGGACGGTCAGCGATTCAACGGACCTACTACTAAAAATCCGGACCAGTGGCGAGCAGTGGGGTTGGAGAGGAAAGATCGATAAAAGCCGCACGCGGCGCGCATGGGCGGCGACGCCTCTTTTTCGCGCCATCCGGTACGAAGCCTTGGCGCCAAATAGCGCTGCGGAGGCGGGAGGAGATTTCGCGCCATCGCTCGGTTCGAAACGGCCACCGAGGACGAAGGGGCCCTCCACATTGCGCTAGCTCAGTAGCTCCAGATCCAGAACAAGATTGGAACCCAGTGTCATGCTGTAGGTGTCAGCAGCTGCAGGCACGGACAAGCGCAGCAGTACAACATTAATGGAGAAGTTGGTATCCGGCCCCATAAATGCTGAAATCCACTCCGTTGATCTGTCCTCCCGTCGACCGCGACCGGCCCGCCTGTCGGATCCGCCGTGCCGCTCGACGCAGCACCAGCAGCGTGCGTGCATTCAAGACGCCTGCCGATCCACGGACGGATCGATTTGAATGCAGCTCGCAGCTGTGTCAACTTGACACTGTCAAGCAGTGCGTCCGGAGTCTCGGACAGAGTAAAACACTGATCTGGTCGACCGCCACGAGCCGTCTCGCAGAGAAACTGAAACCATCGGCCGGCTCGGCTCGGCTCAGCCCCTGTGTCTGTGTGTACGCAAATCACGAGATACCGGCCCTGCGTTCTTGAGTTCTTACAGTACCATCCAACGGCCGATCGCTGCCAGGATACAGGCTCTGCCTGCCTGACAGTTAGTTTTTGTTTTGCCGAGTTGCCAAGCAAAGCAAGCCTGCTGTTTCTGGAATCGGCATGTGCTCTCGGACGGGCCCACTCGCTGCGCCAGGGATGGCCCGACAACAATTTGCAGCGGGACGTCACCGTGGGCCCTCCGCTTACGTTGCATCTCCGTGCAAGTGAGATGGGCTGGTCCGGGGGGCCGTTTCGTGTTCTGGTAAAATTGGGCCCGTCTGCTGGAATCTATGAGTATTAAAGAATCTCAGCCCAGTGTAATTCTTGCCGAGAGTTGGATAAGGCTTTCACCTTTCGCCCTTGGGCCTAGAAATACAGCTCTAAGAACTTCTTGAGATTTGTTTTTTTCCTTTTGCAAACATTTACAATATCGTACTTTAGAGTTTGTTTGGCAAACCATCTTGATGCTTTTTTAATATTTTTTTTTGCTAAACTTCACAATCTTTTAATCTCTTGGCAACCCTTTTCAATGCTCTGGGCCAGACCTTAATTGTGCGGGAGTGCATGATTGCTTGCGTGCGTGCGTTTGCGGGTGTGGGTGCGCGTGCATGCATGCGTGTGTGTGGTTATTCTGTTGATGGTGTTATTTTGAGTTTTGTTAAAATTTTGCTCCAAATGATTTTTCTCTATCTTCCCTTGAGTGGTTGATCCAATAACCACAAGTCCGTGTGAATCGTCGCTTTCTTGCATCGTTGATTTTGAGCACTTGTCATGAAGTCTAGAGACTGCCAAACACGGAAGTTGAAGTTAAGGATTTACCTTATGTGCTAATATTCCGCAACACGAAAATAGTTTCAAAGGGAAGGCTCAAAGAGACCAGCTTTGAAATTAACAAAGCCAACACGGCCAATCAGTACAACGACACTTACAACGAGCTGTTGGGAGTCCAGCAAAAGAAAAAACAACAGGAGACAAAATAAACAGAGGAACAAGCTACACTAACTAGAGAACTAGGCAGCTAGCTTGATCCCGTCGATGAAGGCATAGACTTCTGTTGAAAGGGCTCGGCGCTGGAACTGACCACCGATCATCAAGCCTCCCCTACATAGATTGAGCACACCTATGTCCGAAGGAGTGAAGAAATCATCAGGACAACAGATTCTGAAGGGGGAGAGCATAATGGAGACGCCTCCAAGGAGGGTAATAGCGCCAAAGTGCGTCATCGTCTCGTACACCGGCATCGGCCTTGCAGAGCCTTTGCCCCAGTCCAACCACCACCCCCAAAACACGACCTTGACACTCGCCTAATCAATTGGACTGATACGGATTGTTTGGCCGATCTTTCACGATGCACCTCCTGATCTGATAGATCTCCCAATCACGTGAGCGATACACGCGACCTGAAGATTAGAGAACGCCAATCCTGCGAGCAACTCGACGATGAACGACGAACCTCACGCTGAATCAACACGCCAACAGCTCGACAACCCTTGACAGATTCAAGGACCTTCGCGCACACAGGATTACTCTTGACAATTCAAAAACTCTCTTGTCTTTATTAATAGATAACTAGACGAACGTCCGAGATGCCGTCACACACGCCGATCCCAGAGGGACGGTGATAACTTGAACTAAAAGTTCTACATAATTTCCAGCCCCCCTAAACCCTAGCCGTCCAGCCTCCTTATATAGACGGCCAGAAAACTATTGGGCTTGGACAGGCCCAAACCCAAAACATAAAATAAAACCTAAGTGGCCCATAACATGACCTAGCACACGGAATAACATGAACATAGATACAAATTAATGACACATCCTTAGACTTAATTATCACATATCGTAGGTCGTCCTGGCATGCCAATATCCTCATCATCCTCCCCTTCTTGGAAAGGCGTTGTCCTCAACGTCGGAGGGTCTTCTCGTAAAACGTGGCATCAAATCTGCAATATCGCCACTGTCCATCTTCAAGCCTTGCCAGCCTGCCACACCACACCTCCCTCTCGGCTAGCTTGACTTGCCATTGGCGCCACTCCCGTTGTCGGCACCACCAACTTGATTGAGACACAAACGATCATCGGAATGCAATGAAGCACACATAGCATATCACCCAGAACAAACATGACAAATTCCTGCACGCTAAGAGTCCAAATAAGCTGAGTATGCCTACTGACGCAATCTGAAAATTGGATGCAAACAAACACATCACCCAAAACAAACATGGCAGATTCATGTACGCCGAGGGTCCAAATGAGCTGAGTACACCCACATTTGCAATCTGTTGAATAACCAGTGTCTCTTTGCAATCAGTACAACTTGACTATATCACCACATAATGCCTGTTTTATTTCCGCCATTTGCTAAATGTTAACGAGAACAAACCGACCTGATCTCCAAGCCACGCGCAATCTTCTCTGCAATTATTTTTCTTTCCAATCTGATAGCTATCTGATCTGCGAACTGACGCACGGAACCAGATACGGCAATGATCAAAACTGATCCAACTTTTCTTTTGCTAGCTGCGCACCACTACCTTTTTCCTTTCTTGTTTTTTCTTCCTTGTAGCGATCAAACTGGCAGCAACCATGGAAACATGCACTATCGATCGAACTCGCTCCAGGCGCGTGAGCGGCTCGCGCCCGATTCTAGGCGCAGCAATCGGGAACGTGGTAATGGGCCAGGCCCTGCTGGGACAGAACCTGTCGGGCGACCAGACGAGATCGCCAGGACACGAGCGTTGCGCGCGATCAGCGGGTGGAGTGATCGCTCCAGGGCAGACGATCTCCGTCCCTGGGCGTGATACGGATTGTTTGGCCGATCTTTCATGATGCACCTCCTGATCTGATAGATCTCCCAATCACGTGAGCGATACACGCGACCTGAAGATTGGAGAACGCCAATCCTGCGAGCAACTCGACGATGAACGACGAACCTCACGCTGAATCAACACGCCAACAACTCGACAACCCTTGACAGATTCAAGGACCTTCGCGCACACAGGATTACTCTTGACAATTCAAAAACTCTCTTATCTTTATTGATAGATAACTAGACGAACGTCCGAGACGCCGTCACACACGCCGATCCCAGAGGGACGGTGATAACTTGAACTAAAAGTTCTACATAATTTCCAGCCCCCCTAAACCCTAGCCGTCCAGCCTCCTTATATAGACGGCCAGAAAACTATTGGGCTTGGACAGGCCCAAACCCAAAACATAAAATAAAACCTAAGTGGCCCATAACATGACCTAGCACACGGAATAACATGAACATAGATACAAATTAATGACACAGCCTTAGACTTAATTATCACATATCGTAGGTCGTCCTGGCATGCCAATATCCTCATCATGGACTGTCGGCATGAGGGAGAAATCACCGGTATCTTTTGTGGAATGACGCCAACCTAACCAACCACCACTGGATCTGTAGGTGGCCGCCCAAACCAAGAGATAGACTGTGTATAAGCAGCCAGGGTAACAATGGCGTCGACAAGCTCAAAGAATGTTGAGGATTGAGCCCGAGTCACTGAGGAAAACCTTGCCCCAACCAAAGAGGCCTGCTAGTTGTGTAGGAGGTGGTGTCCAGCCACACATGAAGGAGGGGACCTTTTGGTGACGCCTCCAAGAAGAAGAACGGCGTAGAAGACATCGTCGTTACCCGCGACGGCCAGGGCCTTGCACGGCTTTCGGCGATATCCCAACTAGAGCCTGATGTCGGCCACTACCAGGAGATAGTAGAGAGGTAGCAGAAGCAGACACCGCCGGCAGCACTCCACCAAGTTTTGCCAGCCCAGGGAGACGAGGTGACCAAGTCCCTGAAACACCTACCCCGAACTCATCACCGGCACCACCCACTGGCCTGACCATGCCACCCCAGATCGGCCAAGATAAACATGTACACATCAAACCTGGGCAGAGGACGAAGAGAGGGCGCCGGAGGCACCCGCCTGCGTCCCTATCAGCAGCATCGACCAGCACCCCGCCAAGAGCATGACGAGGCGGCGACGAGAGAGAGGGGTGCCACCACTGACATCACTGCATCGCACGTGCAACCGCAGCAAAGAGCCGGCAGGCACCTGCGAGCGCCGCCCGCCCTAGAGGCGACGTCACCCACACTGTCCGGGGCCGCCGCCTCAACATCCAAGGGCCGCGCCCCACATCCCCACCTACCCCTCCGGCCACCAGAGGAAGGCACCCGAGCGACCAAGTCCCTCCTTGGTCTGGCCGTGGATAGCCACAACCGTCCACCACCTCCAACTCCGGCAGCTACACGACCTGGTGGCGGCGCGGAGCAGGCCGACCAGCGCCACCCCTACAGGGCAGAGTCCTCCCTGCTACCCCGCATTGGGCTGAGCGGTGCGAGATCCCCGCCACCCCCTTCACCGGAGTCACAGACTTGTCCGGCAGCCACCTCTAGGGGAGGAGGAAGGGGGGGGGGAGGGGAGGTTGGCGGCGGGGCGCTAGGGCTTCTCTTATTTTTGCAATGATGTTTCTCTTATTGTTAAGAACTTAGTTGTACACGTCATGGAGGTCTCTTACCAAGAAAAAAGCGTAATTGTGCTTTTATGGGTTTAGTTTCTGATAGATATTTACAAGTTTGTAATCGATAACATTATTAAGATTGTGCGCTCAACCACATGTTCAAGAAAAGGTTTACTTCTGCAACTTGCCTTTTTTTTTACTTGCTGACCTTTTTATCATGCTAGATTCCACTGTGCCTCTCTAATATTTGATTATATATATTTTCATGCAGTAGGAAATGCCATGCAGTAAAAATACGTCATTCGGAGAAAAAAGTTCGCTCATGTCTTAAATAGTGATCATACACTTGTTTGAGAAAGCTATTCCACATTTTTTCTAAAGAGGGCAAAGCTATTCCCTGTTCATTCATTAAGAAGTTTAATTTTTTTACGAACCGACACTTGATCGGAAATAGTAGAATCACTGTCGCGGTATGAGTGAACCCAAATGTTTGGCACCTGCCAAGCTCCAAAGAACCGCCCCACTCTTAATCTATTATATACTAAAAGCACAATACAGAAGTCGTCAATAGAGATACCATATTAATCCACATCATCTAAATTATCTTAACAGTTAGATCTAAAATATGTGGCTATGATTTAACATGAAATTAATTGTTACGTAACTATGTAGTCGGGTTCGACACGTCTTGTGTTTGAGGCATGTACCAAATATAAACTCTCGTACAAGATAGGACGTGAAGAAATTGTAAAAAAACAGCGTGGAGGCATAGGACTCTAGCTGAGCTAGATCTTCATGTTGTACCAAAAGCCACACCATATAAATTAATTTCCCGGTTAGATATATAATATAAAAAATAATATCAAGACGTGTGTCAATAGGACTCTAGGTTTCTAGCTGCCTTTGTAAAGTAAAATGTGTTTTACGTGGTAATTGATATACGTGTATAGCATCAGCTCCATATATAACACGAATGTATGGAAAAACTTCTCCAAAATCTATAGAAAGACTAAGAATCTAAGACTCTTCCTATGTTGAATGATATGGTTTTGATTTCCTCTATCTTTTCCTGTTGAGCTCTTATTTATTGTATTACTACGTGCATACACGTGTATACATCTTTGATAGGTAATTAGCCTATATATGTACCTTAGTTGTAGATTAGAAATATTGTGAACATGAGAAACAAATTGACATGCAGGAATTCTATGTCTAGCCAAAGAACTTCACTAGGAGGTGTAAATGGTCGAAAAATCACTAGGCTATTAAATTTTATTAAAAAATCTAAAAGATATCAGTAATTATTTTGTGGACCTTTTACTCCAAGTGCAAATTTCTCAGTATATGTTAATTATGTCAATACATGAATAATATTATTGGGTCAATTAAATATTTTTGATAAAGTGCAACTTAGAACACATATTTTAGTTATTGCAATTTGTGAATAATATTATTAAGAAATAAGGTTCAGTAAATATTCAGAATTATACCAAATACGACGATCATGCAATTATTAAATGTTGTACATAAAATAAAAATTTAAAAGAGAGTTATTTTAAGAAAGTCTAGAATAAACACCTGGTCCCTTATTTAGTAAACCGATTTTTATCTGGTAAGCATGTAAAATATTCCTTCACAAATATAAACTTCTCGATGACCGTGTTATGCATTTCACAACAAAAAATGATGGACAATGTTGGCAAATTTTCAACAATATGACATGAGAGAGGAATTTTTGACAAATGTGCATAAGACATACCGCATGAAAGGAAAACATTTATATAAATGGATAATCATCTCACTGATAATTTGTTGGACCTTTTGATCTTAGAAAATCATAAAAAATAGATCTTCATAATCTCAATGAAAATAATGCACCTTTTATCGGATGGATACTTTTAATAATAAATCATCGAATTATATTCCCAATTATACTTAATATAATATTTACAAATATTGTGGCATTTAGACTATGAAAATGGTGTAATTACAATCACCTGACGATGAGATTCAATAATAACTTCTTGGTTCTTAAAATATCACGCCAACTTCATTCTTAACAAAAAAATGGATTTTATTTGACCATTAGCATTACAAAGGTTAGGACTTTGTCCTAGATCACTCTCGATGCACTTCGCAAAGGAAATATGCAATCTCAAAAATTAAATTTTTCACTAAGTAAAACCAGTATGTCAAATTATGTATAAACAAACACTATGATGTCAATTCCTCCGATTTTTAAACATTAAAGAATTTAAGAGGTTAGAAATCTCCTATATTTGTACTACTATCTTTTTTTATCATGTGAACTAGATAATGTCCCTAGAGTATTATAGGGGTATTTCATGATTCACACTGTAAAAATGATCATTGGTGTCTTCCAGCCGATGAATTCTAAGAAATTTATAATATTTTCAGGCATTGCCATCAAGTTGGTGTAATAACGACACCTCATACAAAATCATCTAGACATTCAAATGGTTCTACAAGAACTTGACTGGTAGTGGAAAATCCTTCTATGTTTCTATCCATAATATTCTCATTGGACTTATATGTTGATACATATAACATGCTTAAACATTTATAATAAAATTTAAAAATATGGAGCTACATAAACTTCCGACAATCTAAAGACAACGCTCTCGCATTTGCGAGGGGCCACAATATATGGATGTTAAACAGAGACTCTACATTAATCCCCATCACCCTAATCTGGTTTAAAAAAAATCCCCATCACCCTAATAATTTTAATAGTTAGATCTAAAATATACGGCTAGGATTTAATAAGAAATTAGTAATTACGTAACTCTGTAATTATGTTTGACACGTATCAAGTTGGACACATCGATCGTATTTGGATCCGTTTTGACACGTACTAGATTGGCCACACATATCAAATTTCAAAGGAAACAAAAAATGGTCAATAAACACGTATCCCCATGGGACTCTTGGTACGTTCCTTAAAACAAAATTCCTACACTAGCTAGCTCATACAAAATAAGAAATCAATGGCAGTCGACGTACACCCATTGGACTCTAGATAGGAACATTATAACACTAGCTAGCTAGTTAGAATGCATGGCGAATGGAAATATGATTATAGTCAGTCTGGTCTACCAATGTTTGAATTCTTGTGGCATGAGCAATACAAATTAAACATATCACTAGCACAAAAAAAAACATTTAGAATCAGGAAATGGAATATGACTATTGTCAGTCGGGTATCCTAATGCTTGAATTTGTGTGATCCCTATATGCAAATATGCGGCAAAGGAATTAAATTTTAAACACGTTAGTAGCACAAAAAAAGACATTTAGAATCGGTTCTCCACCATAGTCGAGAGGCAGTTTTATTGTCCGGATCTGGGTGGTATTTGCTAATATGGAATTTTAGGGTTAGTTTTCTCAAAAGACTCCAAAATTAATTAGGTGGATTGTTGGAGAATTATGTTGACTATTACATTTGTCAATATAATTTAATTGGCTTCTCACTCGAGTTTTCTATGGTGCGGATTTATATATATATTTCTGGTGGAATGATGAAATGATGTCTATATAGTTATATTTTTCTGATTGTATCTTGGTCAATGATGAAATAATGTTTATATAGTTACATATTTTTCTAATTATATCTATAATTGTCTTTAGAATAGTTGTGGCTGAGGAATACTATAGCATTGAAGGTAGGCTTCAAGTTGACTTTGTTGTTTACAAATTAATTTAATTTTCTAAAAAAATGGCTTCATAGAAAATTGATATCATCGACAACAATACACTCTTGAGGACCATTACACTAAAAGTTGGGTACCCACATTATTTGAGCATTGCCATGGAAGTACGTGAGGAGCGTTGATTTTTTTAACCAAAAGCTTGAGGGTGTGTGCTGGTCAAAGTTTAGTTCACTTTTTTAAAGATAGATCCATTTTTATACGCAATAAAGAGTCTAAACGCAAGCCTACCATTTATTGTGTGGATAAATCGGAGCATGCAAACCAAAATTTTAGAGATAAATACATTATGTTAGAGCTAAGTATTTTTGCAGGCGGTGCACAAAACAATAGAGCTAATGGTCATGCATATCTCGGTAATCACATAATATAAGTCCAGATAGAACCAAACAATTTTTTTAAACATTTTCGGTAGTTACCCTTGCATTTGCGAGGGCCACCATGCTAGTTTTAAAAACAACAATATAAGGCATAGTGGCGACACCGAAACACCCTAGCATTGCGCTCGCTCCATATCACCCACGTCAAGGATTACGAGGGAAGCAAAGGATTTCCTTCGCATGTCGTCGGGGTTGATGAAACTCATCCACCACTCATTCACAAAGTTGTGGTTGGCCAAAGAAGAAACTTCCACCAAGGCTAGACCAAGAATGTGGGCGGCTGTTTCGGGTTTCTGCTTGCATAATTGACAATTTTCACAATTAGTACACCCTCTTTTTTGAAAACGATCGGCCGTCTAAACTCGATCTTGCAAGATGAGCCACATGAAAAGTTTGCATTACGGAGAATCCTAATTCTTCCATATCGCCTCCATGAGACTATGCCCTTAAATTGAGCCTTATAAGCCAAGGCCTTTGTATGCACTCTGGAGTTGGTGAATTTCCAAGTGATATCACCTTTGGTGCCTTTGGTAAGATGGACCTCAGTAACCTTAGACAAAAGCTCCATACATGGCACCAAAGATAATAATCTGAAGGCTCAAAATAGAAAACAAACTTTTCTAGTATAACAGAATTGGCATAAACCACACATGCCACCTTGGATACAGTCTTTCATTTTTGCTAGCTGAGTGTCAGTACACAGTTTGTCAACTACAAGTGGCCATGGCTTCCAAGCTGGCAGGCAGAATACCAGGAAAGGTACGAATACACGAGCTTGTTTTGTGATAGCCCCCGGTTTTCCATCAGTCCTGGAATCATCATTCCCGTGCGTAAAGAAATCAGGCCAGTATGGAGGCACGCATGCTGCTGGGTCAAGAACTTTGAGCATCCGTCCCATCCGGCCAAACACTCATGCAAATGATGCACCCCATGTGTCGTTTGGTCCATTTCCATAAAATACAAACAATACGGGCAAATTGCACACGACCTTTAATTCTCTCTGCAGACCGGTGGTAGATACATGGCCAATTTGCGCACGGCCTTCGGTCTCAATCTATCTGCCTATCAAAATCCGCGGATCCCCTTGCAATCTTGTGGAGGTTAAATTTTTCGATCTCAAGAACACAAAACACAGTGTAAATTCAAACAATTCTTACAAAGTTACTATGAAACTCCTTGGATCTAGCTAGCCAAGGTGATCTCAGTCCTCAGTCTTGGCTTGCGATCACCATCTGAACACAACGGCGTAACGCCCATCTGTCGCAGAAGAATCCCAGGTCAAGCGTCTGGTGTGGTGTCACTCCAGAGAGTGGAGAGGATCGAGCGGCAGCCATGGCCCATGGCGGGAGCTGCCTCCCGAGCTGGTCGACGACTCACGCACCAACCAACTTCACCGTGCATGCATATCTATCAAGCAGGTACGATGCACTCGTACCGCCGCCTCGCGACACACTGGCCCGCCCATTCATCTCTCTGCAGGCTGCAGCACTGGGATATATAGTATCCTAATTTGATTAGATCAATAGATATTCAGATGCGTATAGGAGCAGTGCGCTCACCATGTGCCATGTCCAGCTTAGCAGCGAGAAACAGCCACACAACTAGTTGCAGCGCATGCCATACGCCATTGCTGTCCAGATCAGCTCACTCCACACAGCTTGATTGCCTAAAGGTTCGCTCCGATATAGTAGAAGCATCTCCGCCCCGATGCCGAGCTATAAATACGGAGCCAGCATCGATTCCCAGCATCAGTGATCATTCTCCTGCAACTAAAAAACCAACAAACCACCAGCTAGCTCAGTCTTGCTCGCAGTGTGAACTGAAGGAGATCAATGGCGGGGAAGCTCTACCAGCTCATGTCGAGGCTGCACATGGCGAGGAGCCGGTCGTCGTCCGCGGCGGACGTGCCCAGGGGACACTTCGCCGTGTACGTCGGGGAGCAGCGGAAGCGGTTTGTGATCCCGACGGTGTACCTGAGGAACCCATCCTTCCTGGTGCTCCTGAAGAGGGTGGAGGAAGAGTTTGGCTTCGACCACCGTGCCGCCGGCGGCCTCACCATCCCCTGCTCGGAGGGCGACTTCGCCGACGTCGTCGGCTCCGCAGCGGTGGATCACCACTAGCTAGCTGCAGTTCATCTGACCACACCGGCGCCGGCGCATGCATCGGCCGGACCAACCGTCGATATGATTAGTTGATTAGTATAGATCGTTTTAGTGATCTAAAAAAAGATTGTTCTTAGGATGAATGCATTTATCACTTAGCTGAGTGTACGGCGTTTGCTTGAACCCTGTAAATTCGATAGTATTAGAAGAGCTTTCCTTTAGACGGCATGCGACAAAGTTACCAGGGAAAAAAAATGCAAGTTTAATTGAAAAGGGCATGCAAGCCTAAGAATATGGAGGTCTTGGGATCTTCAACCTCTGGCATGAGTGGAAGAACAAGACTAAGCCATTGATTGACCTTGGGATACCTTGCACGCCTCAAGACATCAATCTTTTTGCGGCCGCTACACAAGTAAACATAGGAGATGGAAAGAAAGCTCTCTTTTTGGAAGCTCCATGTCTCAATAAAAATGGCGTCCTAAAGAAATTGCCTCACTCATTTTAAATGCTGCAAGAAGGGAAAAACACCGTTAGCAAAGAAATGGAAGGGAGCTAGATGGTCTCTCCTTAGATCACATTGTGCTATTCTGCAACCTTTGGTAGTTCTTGCAACCGGTGCACTTAGATGCCAACAACCCGGATTCTATCTCTTCGAAGCTCGCCATTGATGATGCTACTCGTCAAAGTCTGCTTACATAATGCAATTTTTGGGACAAGTTAGTTCAACTATGCCAAATTTGGTTTGGAAACCATGGGCACCTCCAAAGTGCCAGATGTTTCCTCGGTTGGTTATTTAAAATAGAGTTTGGACGGCGGATAGGTTTGAGATAAGAGGGTGGTGAATTGTGGATAATGAGAAAATCCCAAAAAACCACCACATTTCAGTGGGAAATACGCAAAACCACCGATATTGCGTGAAATTGCAAAAAAACACCAGTTTTGAGGAGATTCGTTCCAATGTGCACTGATTCTCGTTTTTACCCGGCTTAACACGATTTCTGACATCGGGCCCCATTGTCAGGCTCACGTGGTACGCTGAATCGGTCAAAGGAAGAGACATAATTTAAGGTAGGGTGTTTTTTTGTAATTTTTCCTATTTTAATTTTTTTCTCATTCTTCTGTTCATCTTCTCCGGCCACTCCCAGCACCTCCTCCCATCTCCGGCCGTCCCCGACCTACCGCCAGCGGGATCGGCGCGGGCAAGCTCTCGCAGGCCCGACACGGGCGAGCTCTCCCCAACGCGGGCGAGCTCTAGCAGGCCCGACGCGGGCGAGCACCGGCAGGGGGCGGTGCTGGCGAGCTCCGATAGGGGCGCGACGGCGGCGAGCTCTGGTAGGGGCGACGGGGTAAGCTCGGGTAGGGGCGAGCTCGGGTAGGGCACATCGGGGCAAGCTTGGGTAGGGCACGACGGCCGCGAGCTCTAGCAGGGGTGGTAGGACGAGCTCGGGTAGGGGTGGCGACGCTCAGCAGGGGAGGGGCGGCGGCGATCAGCAGGGGAGGCCGACGGTGGCCCGTAGCAGAGGAGGTGCGGTGGCGCTCAGCAGGGGAGGCCGCCAGCGGCCCACAGCAGGGGAGGGGCGGTGCCCGAGTGGGGAGGGGCGGCTGGAGTGGGGAGGGGCGATCGGAGTGGGGAGGGATGGGGAGGGTGGCCGAAGTGGGGAGGGATGAGCAGGTGGTGGTGGGATTTTAGGTTATAAAATCAAAGAAAAGAAGAAAAATAAATTACTGACTAGTGGGTCCCATAAAAAATTTACAAATAAACCCAAAGTAGATATGTCCGAGCTCCGACTTGCCACGTCAACACTGATAGTGGGCCCCATCGGTGAGAAATCGTGTAATCGGCCTCAATTTCACAATCAATGCACATTGGAACGAATCTCCTCAAACCGGTGGTTTTTTGCAATTTTGCGCAATATCGGTGGTTTTGCCTATTTCCCACTGAAATGTGGTGGTTTTTTGGAATTTTCTCATGGACAATGCAAGAGCTTTATAATCGCGCTCAAGAATCCGCTTTAGACCTCCTCTTAAAAGAAAGAAGTCTAGATAACCCCCCTAACTATCAGGTTTGGGTCAATTAACCCCCCTAACTTTAAACTGGGTCAATTAACCCCCCTAACTATGGAATACCAGGTAATTAGCCCCCTGACCGTGGTGATGGCTGTTTAGAGAGCGGTTTTTGACAGCGTGGACAATGGTTTTAGCCAGCTAGACAACGTTCTGTTTCATTAGTGCCACGCTCACGGCCTCACGGGCTCTCCTGTGCAATCAACACCATAGCAGAGGATGTGCCACCGCCGTACTCCCCACCCTCCCCAAATCCCCACTCTCCCCAGCGCCGCCGCCCATACTCCTCCATCGAGCTCTCACTACCGCAGGCGATGAAGATGAGGACTGCCAGGTGTTCTGGCGCACAAGTTCCACGAGATCGAGGACGGCAGCGACGGGGTCAATTCCGGCGAAGTTGCAGGTATGCTGGCGCACATCAGAGGCGGAGAGGGGAGCGGCCACAGAGTCGACGTAGGTGCCGGCAGCCGCGGAGGCGACGCAGATGGCGGCGGCCGCTTGATTGCTTCGTGATTTAGGTGAGGCACCGGTGTCCCCGTCTTCAGTCAACATCGGCGGGAATAGGAAGAAACAGGTGTGTGTTGGTCCACTTCAAGAGGCTGGATGGAGAAGTTGGGGATGGAGAAGAAGCAGTAATAGGAATCACACTGAATTTACTATGTAGTCTAGTGTATTCTGTAATCAGTGAAGAAGAAGAAACACGAAGATCATCTTGTTCTCTGTCAAACACTAGGCTAGACGTAGCAGATGATCTTTTTCTCTGTACTGTACTGTACTGTGTAGTTTAGGATGAAATGTACGAAAAGCTTGTATGAATTGGTTGCATAATGCAGTCAACATTATTATTGAATTTGTTTCAACTGTAGCATTATTTTGGCAGCATGTTTGCATTACTTTGGCAACATATTGGCTGTTTTTATGCCTCAATATTTGACAGTGGCAAACGAATCTTAAACACCAGAAATCTTAAATGAATCTGAAGTACTAGAAATATATGCAGATATGGTTAACTTTCATCACTTAACAGAAACGAGAAGATCATCTTGTTCTCTGTCAAACAAACTAAGAAAATTCATTTAACTAGAAGGAGCAAAAGAGTACAGAAATTAATTTGCACTTTGTTCACTCTCATTTCAACACACGAAAGAGTATAGAAAATTCATTTAACTAAAAGGAACAAAATTGATTATTCTTGGACATGTCCACCACTTCAAGTATCTCTTCCTTTCTTCTTACTGCCCCCCAAATACCAATTAAGTCTCCCAGATTTTGGTACAGGCTCTGTCACAACCTGAGACATTGGAACTGTTTCAGTTCTTGCAAAATTTATTCCATTAGTAGTTGTTTGACTTGTTGGAACAACAGAAGGTTGAGAACAAGATAGTTCAGGTGTTCGAGCCATTTTCTTTTGCCTTTTATTTGCTGGTTGACTTCTTGGATCAGTAGAAACTTGGTGCAGGGCAGGCGCATGCTGCTGAGAAGGAACTTGCTGATGGGTAGTATCTTGTCATTGGGTAGTAGCTTGGTTCTTGGCATTTTTCTTCTGACCAGGTAGGTTCTTCTCATAATAAAGTTTATGTTTTTCTTGTTCTTGGGCACTAGAACTTGCTTGCTGTAAAAAAAATTGTAGATGTAATTAATTAGCAGAAAGAAACAAGTTATTATGATATAGCAGTACCAAACTTGAATACTCAATTATGTCATGATTGCAAGCATAGTACTATGATTTTTTAGGAGAAAAATTCCCAAACCTGAGCAGCTGCTTTATCTTGTTGATTTCTACTTCTCTTGGCTGATTTCTTCTTCAGAGCATGTTCCCTAACAACATCTGGATTACCTTTGCATTTTCTTTTATTATGATCATCCCCTCCACACATTGAGCATTTTATCTTGCAGCCTTTTCTAGATAATTTGTTGCCTTTAGGTTTCTCTTGCTCTTCCCTTCGTCTCTCTGTCTTAGGCCTTCCTGGCATTTTCCTTTTAACTGGTGGAAAAGGCCTAGGGTTTGGTGCTACTGGCCAACTCTCTTTCCCCTCTACAAGTTGCAATACATGACTGTAAACCTTGTCATACACATCTATCCTATAGCAAGGTGCAATAAAATCATCCAAATCTTTCTGGACAGTGTATATAGCACTAATAGCAACTTGTCTCCTCATCATCAGCACTACTGTCCTCACTATCGGCTTCATGGACAACATCATAATCACTATCGGAAGTTTCTTCAAAATCTTCTTGTTCAGGTGCAATATTCGGCACACTTTCCTTGCCTTTGTCATGCATTGGTAGCCTAACAATAGGCAATTTCATCATTTTTCTTTGCAATACATTCTCTGGCTCAATTACCTTCTCTGCAATTTCTATGGTAAGCTCATGCTGCACTTGAGGCTGCTCAACTCCATGTTGCATCTGAGGCTGCTCGACTCCATGTTGCACCTGAGGCTGCTCGACTCCATGCTGCACATGATGAACTCCATAATTTTGCTCTTCATTTGCAAATTCTTCCTCTGCAATTTCTTGATGCACACCTCCATTTTGTTCATCATCCGAACTGTCATCACTAGCATGCTGTGGTATTCTTGCATATATGTCAACAAAACCGTCAGCAACTCTTCTCACATGCCTAGCCATTGAGTTGACTGTTGTATTGTCATCAAGAGTACACATAAAATTGCAATTACGCTCCTTTTTGACTAGTCTCCAAGTTAGGCCTGTCTGTTCCAACGCTTCCTCTGAAATGCAAACATGATCAGCTAGGTGCCTTTTCAATGATGCGAGTGACAACTCCGAAACAAACACAGTTGACATGCCACTCTTCCCGCCAATGTATTGCCATTCCGTCCCATCGTGTCGCATCTCCCCACGATAATTAAACCGAACGCACAAACTATCCATCCTGCCAAAAACACTGAAAAAAGCAATTTTTAGCATCATAATAATAATGAGGATCAGACCAGATTTCATACAGTACGATGGTACAGTACACTCTAGTTCAAGCAGCTATTTCAGTGAGTTACAATGCTACTGTGACTTACAACAACCGATTCCACTACACCTATCAGCTTTTACAAAAATCAAGCTAATTAACTGAACAGACACTGAATTAGAAAACTTAACTGAATTTTACTATCAAAGCCACTCAGAATTCAGTCCAGCCCATTCATGCAAACACTAAATCCATGAATACTGATATAACCAACAGAAAACCATATAGAAATTACCCTAAAAACTACCTACCGAAAACTATGGGATTAACATCCCTGGATCGACCCACAGGACGAACCCCTCCTCAACCACAAACACCTCCGCCTGCCGCCCTATGTACAGAGAGAGGAAAACGAATTTCTCCTTTAGGGAATAGAATTAACGGACCTGCAGGATCGTTCTGCCGCCGTTGAATCGCTACCTCGAGCCTCCGATCATCTGCCACAGGATCGTCTTCCTCGATGCGAGATAGGCGGAGGACGGGCACGAAGATGGAGGCGGAGGATGGGGGCGCCGTGCGATCTGGCTATAGACTCTCGCCTAGTTTGGTTCGACCAGACCAGAAGCCACCTGGTAAACAACCACTATCCACGTGGACAAAACCGCCCTCCTAAAACAGCCATCACCCACAAATACCACGGTCAAGGGGCTAATTACCTGGTATTCCATAGTTAGGGGGGTTAATTGACCCAGTTTAAAGTTAGGGGGGTTAGTTGACCCAAACCTGATAGTTAGGGGGGTTATCTAGACTTCTTTCCCTCTTAAAATGTCGATTCACCATTCGTATTTGGTCTCAGACTGCATGATGTAGAGCCAAATAGTTGGCATCCCATGCGCTCCCTCAAGTATTGGTGGGGGGAGATGATCCATAAGCAAGGGTACTCAAGAAAAGCTATGGCTTCGCTTGCCATGTTGGTGTCGTGGGACATTTGGCAAGAAAGAAACGCACTTCTCTTCCTGAACAATATCTCTATCTCTAATATGATTGTTTCCAAAATTAATAGCGATGTGGTGTTGTGGAGCACCGCCGGGCAAAAGGCTTGGTTATTATAATGCCGTGAGAGTGGCCAAGCAGAAATATCACTAGTACCGTCGCGTCTTGGTGTCTTTTGGCCTCCTGAGGCTTTGAGTTTCGATTTGTAAGATCTTTAATTTTTTTTCTTAATTAGTGAAAATGAAAAATCTTTGCCTTGCACCTTGCTTAAAAAAAGTGATCATACACTTGTTACAAACGCTATTTCAGATAATTTTATACATGTAATAACCAAGAAAAAACTGTCTAGCACGAGTAGAAAAAAAACTCCCCTTTAGTAGTAAACATAATTGCCAAAGACCACAAATGCTACCTTTGGAAACACTATTTCATTTTTTAAGTCGGCAAGGACACTAATCGCTACTAGCTCCTGAGCGCCGCTGCCGCCTCCAGTTTCACCTCCGCCATAGATCTCTCGGTTCCCTCTCCTCCGGCCGGTCTCGCTGTGTCAGGAGGAGTGGGGAACCCGATCTATGAGTTGAGTTTCTAAATTCTATAAAAGTACGGTTTGAAAAAGATTAAGTTAGAGTTTTGGTTGTATTTTTCTAGCCTCCGTGTCAATTGAGATAGCATCAATAAAAGATCTTCCGGGCTTCTTTTGATGACGAGATCTCCTTCCCAGCGTCAATGGTGGTGTTGGAAGTGATAATTGTATGATTGATTGTATTGATCTAGGCTCAAGGGGCCGGTTTATATAGTGTACAAGACTTGGAGTGCAAGAATACAAAATATCTCTAATACCCCCCGCAGTGGCAACGTCAGGATAAATGACGTTGAGACTGGAGCGAATATCGATGAACGATGCGGTAGGGAGTCCCTTTTTGAATATATCAGCAAACTGTGCACTTGTAGGAACATGAAGAACACGAACTTCGCCGAGTGCCACATTTTCTCGTACAAAGTGAATATCAATGCTGGACTGGATTGGAGGCCATGTAGACTGCAGAAATATTATCACAATAGACAATGGTGGCGCGCTCAATAGGGCGATGAAGCTCGACGACAAGTTGACGAAGCCAAACCGCTTCAGCAACTGCATGTGCAACAGAGTGATACTCAACCTCAGCGGAGGACCTGGAGTCTGGAGACTGTGACCTGCCTTTTGGAAGACCATGAAACAACATTGTCACCTAAATAAACACAATAGCTGGAAGTGGATCTCCGAGTATCTGGACATCCTGCCCAGTCTGCATCAGAATAAACTGTCAAGCTTGTTGGAGAAGAAGAGTTAATTTGAAGACCGTGATCAAGTGTGCCTTTGAGATAGCAAAGAATTCTTTTAACATGAGCCAGATGAGGAGTGCGAGTGTCATGCATAAAAAGACAGGCTTGCTGAACAGAATAAGAAATATCAGGGCGAGTGTGGGTGACATACTGAAGAGCACCAGTAAGGCTACAGTAAAGACTGGGATCAGGAACAGGTTCACCGGAGGAAGACAATTTGGCACCTGTATCAGCGGGTGTACGAAATGGCTGACAATCGCTCATGCCAGCACAAGAGAGTAAATCAAGAATATATTGGCGTTGGGAAAGAAAAAGAGAATTGGTGGAACGAGTGACATTGATGCCAAGAAAATGATGCAAAGGGACAAGATCAGTCATGGAAAATTCTGAATGAAGAGAAGAAATAATTTGGTGAAGAAACGTGGAAGAAGAGGCAGTAAGAATGATGTCATCAACATAAAGTAGAAGATATGTGATGACCCATAAGTATAGGGGATCGCAACAGTCTTCGAGGGAAGTAAAACCTAAATTTATTGATTCGACACAAGGGGAGCCAAAGAATATTTATAAGCCTTAACAGAACAACGTTAGTCCGTGTTAGTTGTATTCAAAACACACAAATTAGAGGAAAAACAACAGCAAAAGGGTTCGGGAAAGTAGATATGTTTTGGATGTATCAATATGCTGTATGGTCGGTGGATTTGAAGATAAAAAGAGAGGTGCCGCTTTTAGAAGGAATAAAGCCAATGGTTTGAATAAAAGTGACGAAACGCTGAAACCATGCACGAGGCGCTTGTTTGCGACCATAGAGAGACTTGTGAAGAAGACAAACAAGGTCAGGGGAGGATGAATTCTCAAAACCAGAAGGTTGCTGACAATAGACTGTCTCATTAAGAGTACCATGGAGAAAAGTATTTTTGACATCAAGTTGATGAAAGGGCCATGCGGAGGAGACGGCAAGACTTAAAATAACACAAATAGTGCTAGGCTTGCAAACAGGAGAAAAGGTTTCATCAAAATCAACTCCTTCCTGTTGTGAAAAACCACGACATACCCAACGGGCTTTGTAGCGTGCAAGAGTACCATCCGCATGAAATTTGTGGCGAAAAACCCACTTGCCAGAGACAACATTAACACCACGTGTTATTTTGTTGAAGAGCATCAAACTCGTCGCGCATGGCGGAGAGCCAAAGAGGATCAAGAAGAGCACGCTTGTAGGAAGAGGGAATAAGTGAAATTGTGGCTGTGGTGTGGAGATTGAGACGTTGTTTGGGAATGTGAAAGCCGCGCTTACCACGAGTACACATCACGTAGTCATTTGTAGGTGGCTGATGGAAAGGGCTAGGCAATTTATTTCAATACTCACTCTACGTCTTTGCCCTTTTGCCTATTGTGACGTGTTTTGGGGAGCTGCAATATATTTCTTTTAAATTTTGCGTTGGTCAGGATATGATCCTAGGACCTCCTGCTCTGATATCAGGATAATTGTATGATTGATTGTATTGATCTAGACTCAAGGGGCCGGTTTATATAGTGTAAAAGATTTGGAGTGCAAGAATACAACTCAAATAACTAAATATCTCTAATAGAAAGATTAAGTTTCTTTAGGTTTGGTAGTCAGCTCATGTATCATTACCACGTACAATTTGGAGAGGATGGAGTTTTGGCTCCCGGGTCCAAATGAACACTATATCTGTACCATTCTTTCCTGTGTCTAGATTGACGATCCAGTCTGAAAAGACAGCTGCCTGCGCACAGGAAAAGGTGGGATACAGTATAGCCATCGCGTACAGTCAGGGAAGTGGCCCACCAAAGTGACCATAGGAGACGGAGAAGAGCCGTGATGGAGAACGGAGGGGTAACCGGGAAGATATGTTCCTACGGAACATGATGCCGGCGGCGTGCTGGACGACGGTAGCGTGCTTTGTGAACCATCTGAGAGTCTGCGCACTTCTGTCGACGAGAGGTAGCGTCTCCTAAACAAGCTGTGCACTCCGGCGAAATTAGCGGCCGTGCTGCGGCGACATCACCTGGCTTACATAGTTTGATTAGTACTAATCTTCAGTTGACTAGACAAGACGTTGCATGCATAGGCATGATTAGACACACATTCAGATAGGCTCCCACGCACTAATCTTACTCTACTGTAGGCCTAGGACTAAGAATTCAGCCAAAGATGGACGGAACAATTGGTCGAGGTGTAACTGCATACTTCATTTCGTGATTGTTGGCGGGATCAAGGTGAGGAACACAGCTAAGATAAGCGTGGCCATGGTGTTCGTCAGAGATACCATCAGGATTCAGTCGCGCGAGATCTTGATGGTTAGTGCCTCGTGGGGCGGCTTGCCGGCTTGGGCTACTCCAGCTCGTGCGGGAGCGCCCGAGCGGCGAGGGCACCAAGTTGCCCCCGACTTGCCGTGATTAGGCCGGCCAGGTCAGGTGCCTTTGTGCGCGATCTTCGTGAGGATCCTACTGCCGCATATGGGACAAGAGATGAGAGGGAGGAGGCGTTGTCTTGGGAGCCAGCATGGGAGGAGGAGGAGGAAGCCATGGATGTAGAGTTCGTGAGCATTCTGTGTAAAACCTAGGTGGCGGTGGCGGCGGCGGCGGAGAAACTGGATTTGTAGGGATGTTGAGTGCTCGACAGCTGGGCTTAATCACTATGCTGCGTGTAGTGTGAATGAGAGGCGTTGGTCTAGGACGTCCGGACCAAGTTTGTACCGACGCAGCACGTAACGGCAGGCCGCAATAAATAAGTCTGACGCTGGTTCTTGGACACTGTTCAATACTAGACGTGTATGTCTGTATACATGAGTAAATACGGGGTCAGACAGAAACATGGAAACGAGTGATTGGTCCAAGTACCGAGAGCATTTGGTCCCGGGAGCCAATTTGCATTTCCGGTACAATTTGATTCTATAAATACATATAGTACTGATTGTAAAAAAAAAAATCAGCAGGACACTAGCCATGGCTTCCAAGCTGGCAGGCGAATACTCTATGCTGATGAGAATACCAGGAATCCAGGAATATACATGAGCTTGCATTGTGCTAGCCCCCGGTTTTCCATCAGTCCCGGAATCATTCATTCCCGTGCGTAGAGAAATCATGCCGGTATGGAGGCACGCAGGCTGCTGGGTCAAGAACTTTGGAGCATCCGTCGCATCCGCCAAAAACACTCATGCAAATGATGCACCCCATGTGTCCTTTGGTCCATTCCCACAAACTATAAACAATCACGTCAGTTGCACACGACCTTCAGGTCTCTCTGCGGACCGCACCAATGGCCAGTTCGCGCACGGCTTCCGTCTCGATCTATCTGCCATTCAAATTCCCCGGACCCCGTGTAATCGTGTGGAGGTTAAAACTGTCGAGTGAAATCCATGGATCTCGCTAGGCTAGCTGACCTCAGTCATGGTTCGCGATCGTCGTCTGAATGCAACGGCGCAACGCCCATTTGTGGCAGAAGAATCCCAAGTCAAGCGTCTGGTGTTGTGTCATCCCAGAGAGTGGAGACGATCGAGCGGCAGCCATGGCCCATGGCCGGAGCTGCCTCCCGAGCTGGTCGAGGACTCACGCACCAACCAACTTCACCGTGCACATCTATCTAGCAGGTTCGATGCACTCGTACGGCCGCCTCGCGACACACTGGCCCGCCCATTCATCTCTCTGCAGACTGCAGCACTGGGATATATAGTATCCTAATTTGATTAGATCGATAAATATTCAGATTTCAGATGCGTATAGGAGCAGTGCGCTCACCATGTGCCATGTCCAGCTTAGCAACGAGAAACAGCCACACAACTAGTTGCAGCGCATGCCATACTGCCCAGATCAGCTCACCCCACACAGCTTGATTGCCTAAAGGTTCGCTCCAATATAGTACCTCCGTGCCGATCGATGCCGAGCTATAAATACGGAGCTGGCCTCGATTCCCACCATCACAGATCATTCTCCTGCATCTGAAACAACAACAAACCACCAGCTAGCTCAGTCTTTGTTCGCAGTGTGAACCGGAGGAGATCAATGGCGGGGAAGCTCTACCAGCTCATGTCGAGGCTGCACATGGCGAGGAGCCGGTCGTCGTCCGCGGCGGACGTGCCGAGGGGGCACTTCGCCGTGTACGTCGGGGAGCAACGGAAGCGGTTCGTGATCCCGACGGCGTACCTGAGGAACCCGTCGTTCCTGGTGCTCCTCAAGAGGGTGGAGGAGGAGTTTGGCTTCGACCACCGTGCCGCCGGCGGCCTCACCATCCCCTGCTCGGAGGGCGACTTTGCCGACGTCGTCGGCTCCGCGGCGGTGGATCACCACTAGCTAGCTGCAGCTCATCTGACCACACCGGCGCCGGCGCATGCATCGGCCGGTCCAGCCGTCGATATGATTAGTAGATTAGTAGATTGTTTTAGAACGAATGCATTAGTCTCTTAGCTGAGTACTGCATTTGCTTGAAGCCTGTAAATTATCATTGAATGGATAAGTAATTCCAATTTTCACATCTCATCACATTTCTATTTTCCTGAAATCCATCCTATTTTGCTTCTATCTCATTAGGCTAGCTCAAGGTTTTAAAAAGCGCAAGATGCTAAGCGAGCGGTGAGGCGCTGTTTAGAGAGGAACTGCTGCTTAAGCGAGCTTAAGCATCATTTAAGTGCTCGAGCTAAAAATCATACGAACATGAAACATAGAAGTCAAGATGGGCACATATATCCCTATAATATGCTAATTTTGTATTTTAAACATGTAATGCTACATTTTTTAGGAATACGGGGATTAATACCTTGTGTTAGACTATACGGCTCATTGTTATTTCTTGTGTCTCAAGTTAGGGTTTAGCCCGGTCTTGTAATATAAATACTCTTGTAGCCCGACCGTATCAATCTATCAATACAAGTTTTATCCTATTCTACATGGTATCAGATTCGATCTAGGGCCTATGGCGCCCCCATACCGCCGCCGCCGCCGCCCGGATACTTCGAGCGGCGCGCCGCCCGCGACGCCGCCAAAGTCAAAGTCGCCCTCGAGGCCTCCTCTTCCTCCTCCTCCTCTCTAGCCCTAATCCCTCCCATGGCCGCTGCAACCTGCGCTCCAATGGCCGCACCAATGGCCACCCCTATCTCCTTTGCTGATACAATCTCCGATGTCACCTCGCTCATACCGATGACCCTAGACCTCGCCACCCACAACTACTATCATTGGTCTCATCTTTTTGATGTCCACCTCGGCCGCTGCAACCTGCGCTCCCACGTGGCCGCCGACTCCGTTCCGTGCCCCGATGATCCCCGCTGGGTCAAAGACGATCTCGCCATCATCCAATGGATCTACTCGCGGGTGTCCACCGAGATTTTCAATCTCGTCTTCCGGGAAGCTTCTTCTGCCGCTACGCTCTGGGCTGCCCTTCGTCGCCTCTTTCAAGACAACGCCGACGCTCGGATCAACAACCTCAACACTGAGATCCGCAACACCGTTCAGGGCGCCTCTTCCCTTATCGCCTACTGCCAACGCCTCCAGCTGATGGCCGATGAACTCAGTGAGCTGGGCGACCCCGTCGGTGATCGCCAGCTCATCAAGATTCTTGTCCAAGGGCTTGGCGATGATTTCAAGACAGAAGCTGCCTTCATCCCGTTCATGCGGCCGCCCCCCTCCTTCGCCGAGGTGCGCTCCCTTCTACAGTGCTCCGCCGACGCGCTCGCTCGCAAGGAGTCGCGACCCCACGTCTTCACCGCCTCGCCACGGCCGCCTCCACCTCCTGCCGCGGCTACCCCACCAACACCAGCGCCCGGAGGGCCTCCCATGCAACCTCCTCCCGGGTGGCGCCCGAGTCCAAACTACAAAGGGAAGAACCCCATGTTCTTCCCCCCGCGGCCTGGACCGCCGCCTCGTCCTGCACCACCGCCTCTGGCTCCATTACCTGGGATCTCGACGGCACCACCAGCTCCTGCCGCGCCATCCACGTCGACTCCTCCACCATGGCGCCCTACTCATGATCCATGGACGGGTCTCGTCCAGGCCTGGCCTATGCCGTGGACCGCACCCTCTCCTGTTGGCACCCCTCCTGCATACTCCGGCGCGTGGCAGCCAGGGATGCGGCCTCATACAGGCACTCCTGGTTTTCTTGGCACTCGTCCACCTGCTCAGGCATACTATGCTGCCCCAAGCGCTCCTGCTGCCACGCCACTCCCATACGGTGCTTCGATGACCATGCCTCTCTACCACGCTGATCCAGGGGCTTACACTCAGATTACTATGCAGTACCCCATGTATGCGGCAACACCATCGGCGCCTGCTCCTGCACCACCAACGGCTCCGTCCTCTGTCCCCGCTCCGAGCTGGGACCAAGCTGCGTTTCTCCAGGCCATGAATAATTTTGCTGCCCAAGGTAACACAGGTACTGCTTGGATCTTTGACTCTGGTGCATCTAGTCACATGTCTTCATCTAATAATATGCTGTCACATTGCACTCCATCCAATTTTTCTTCCATTACCCTCGGTGATGGATCACTCATTCCTATTTCATGTGTCGGTCACACTCACCTACAATCTGCTACAAAACCCCTTCTCCTTCGAGACGTCTTAGTTGCACCCGCTCTTATTAAAAATTTAATCTCTGTTCGCCGTTTTACTACTGACAACCATGTCTCTCTCGAGTTTGACCCTTTTGGCTTGTCTGTGAAGGATTTCCCCACTAAGACGGAGATCGCCCGCTTCGACAGTTCCGGTGATCTATACTCCATCAACGGTGGTCTCGCTGCTGCTCCTCCCTCCTCCATGCTCGCCACGGTGGATCTTTGGCATCGGCGTCTCGGTCACCCCAATAGTGCCACTTTGTCCTCTCTCCTTAGTGATTTTTCCATCCCTTGTAATAAAGATTCTCATAATTCAACTCTTTGTGAGTCATGTCAACAAGGAAAACATGTTAGGTTGCCCTTTAGTTCTTCTAGTTCTGTTAGCACGTTTCCCTTTGAGCTTTTACATTGTGATTTGTGGACCTCTCCAACTTTAAGTATTTCGGGTTTCAAATATTATCTTGTTATTTTGGATGATTTTACACACTTTACATGGACCTTCCCTCTCCGAAACAAATCTGATGTGCACACAATTTTTATTAACTTTCAACGTTATGTTAACACTCACTTTCTTCTTCCTATAAGATTCATACAATGTGATAACGGTACTGAATTTAACAATCTTGCCAATCGCACCTTTTTCCTTCAACATGGCATTCTTCTTCGTTTTTCCTGTCCCTACACATCACCCCAAAATGGCAAAGCTGAACGGCTTCTCCGTACAATAAATGATATTATTAGAACACTTCTTATTCAGGCCTCCATGCCATCCAAATTTTGGGCTGAAGCACTCCACACTGCCACTTATTTACTCAACATACGACCTTCAAGTGTAAATCCCAAAACAACACCCTTTTTCTCTTTGTTTTTATCTCATCCCAATTACTCCGAGCTTCGAGTCTTTGGTTGTCTCTGTTTTCCCAATATTTCTGCTACCTCTCTCAACAAACTCTCGCCACGCTCTCTTCCCTGTGTCTTCTTAGGATATTCTGATGAACACAAAGGTTATAGGTGTCTTGATATGGTCTCCGGTCGTGTGCATATTTCTCGTCACGTCACCTTCGATGAAACAGTGTTCCCTTTCTCAACTCGATCCATCCCAGCTAGCCAGCTGATACGTCTCAAACGTATCTATAATTTTTGATGCTACATGCTTGTTTTTACACCATTTGCCTATTGTTTCGTTACACTTAGTGGCATTTTTATGCATTTTCCGGAACTAACCTATTAACAAGTGCCACAGTGCCAGTTTCCTATTTTCTGCTGTTTTTGTGTTTCAGAAGTGATACACAGGAAATATTCTCGGAATTGGACGAAACAAGTTCCTGAAGTCTTATTTTTCCCGGAAGCTTCCAGACATCCGAAGGAGAGACGGAGAGGGGCCACCAGGGCCCCACACACAGGGGTGGCGCGACCCTACCCCTGGCCGCGCCGGGCCTATGTGAGGGAGTCTGGCTCCACCTCTGACATCGCCCCTTCGCCTATAAAGACCCCCCGACGGAAAAAACCTAAGGACCCGATCAGGTTTCCAGAACACATCGCGATCCGCCGCCGCCGTCGACCTGAAGATCGGGAGGGTCCAGAAGCTCTTCCCGGCACCCTGCCGGAGAGGGGAATCGCCACCGGAGGTCTTCTTCATCGCCATGCTTGCCTCCGGAGCGATGAGTGAGTAGTCTACCTTGGACTATGGGTCCATAGCAGTAGCTAGATGGTTGTCTTCTCCACCATGTGCTTCATGTTTAGATCTCATGAGCTGCCCTACATGATTGAGATCACCGTTATGTAATTCTATGATGTTGGTTTGTTGGGATCCGATGAATATTGGTGTTTATGATTAAGTTGCTGTACTGAATTATATCTTTTGTTATCTCTATGTTGTTTATGATCTTGCATGCTCTCCGTTGTTAGTAGCTATCTTGGCCGAGTAGTTGCTAGTGACTCCAAGAGGGGGTATTTATGCTCGATAGTGGGTTCATGTCTCTATTTCACCTGGGGGAGTGACAGAAACCTCTAAGGTGGTAGATGTGCTGTTGCTACTAGGGAGAAAACAACATTCATATGCTCAAGGGCATATGCTTTGTTTACATTACACACTTTGCTTAATGCAATTATCTGTTGTTCGCAACTTAATACTTTTGGGGTGTTCGGATTGATATCCCCGAGGGTGGATTATTAGTCATAGATGCAGTTGGATGGCGGTCTATGTATTTTGTTGTAATGCCCAGAGTAAATCTCATAGTGATCTTCTTGACATATCACGTTATCTTTATTCTATCAATTGCCCAACTGTAATTTGTTTACCCAGCATGTTATTTTATCTATGGAGAGACACCACTAGTGAACTGTGGACCCCGGTCCTATTTTAATCATATTGCAATCACCTGTTTACTTTTCCCGTACTGTTTACTTTACTCGCATATTATATTGTTTTCCACTCGATACGCTCATAATCTTTGTTTCAAGCAAACCGGTGAGATTGACAACCTCATCGCAAGTTGGGAACAAAGTACTTAGTTGTGTGTGTGCAGGCTCCATATCACCTTCAGTCATCGCCGTCTCTCCTCTCCTGATCGATAAACCTTGGTTTCTTAACTGAGGGAAAACTAGCCGCTACACTCATCATACCTTCCTCTTGGGGTTCCCAACGGGCTGGTCATTCACCACGCACAAGGACTTACTGCTCCCTCGCCAATTACACGCCACCAGTCTTTTCTGGCGCCATCACCGAGTAGCAGCTTCTTTTCTGGCGCCGTTGCCGGGGAGGAAGAGAAGACTTCTGCGAGGGGAGTTTTTCGCACACACATCCTTTACTTTGTTATTGTTTTGCTTTACTTTATTTATTTTACCTACATCGTTTTATATCAAAAACCCAAAAAATTAGAATCCTTGGTAGTTGTTTTTACTTTACTTTAGTTTATCATGTTGTTCCCTAAGTTTGTTATGGAGGACCTCTCAGTAGGTAGTGGTTCGATTATTGGAAATAGAAACATTGAGGAGTTCTTTAATCACATTAGTATGCATGAGAATGTTGAGGAAAAGTCTTTGGTTGAGCTAGCTCCTAGTTATGAAGTTGATTCTGCTCATTTAGTTCACATGTTAGAAGCTAGGTTTGCTAGTCTTAATTCTTCTATGCAATACATGTTCCTTAAGCTTCACGAAATTGAGGATCCCGAAAAGAAAGCTTTTATTTTAGAAACCCTGCGCACAGAATTTAGAGATGTTGCAATTGAGGCTAGGAAAGTTTTTAAGAAGTTTAATAAGCTTGGCTCACCTGTTAAGGTTGTTGGTACGCCCAATGAAGATTCTAAGATGCCAATACCTTGTAAACTTGTAGGAATTCATGATGCCTTGGAAACAAATTTTAGTTGGATTTGCCCTAAAAATCTTTTTGATGAAAATAGTGTACCAAGGCGTGACTACAAGGGGTACTCAAAACCTCAATTGGATAGTATTCATTTCTTTGTTCCTGTGGATCCTAATGCTTCATCGCTTGATAATACTTGATTCGCAATTTTCTGCGCCTAGCTCAAAGGCGTTAAAGAAAAGCACTCTTGGGAGATAACCCAATGTTTTCTTTTCAGTACTTTTTCTTTTATTTGAGTCTTGGAAGTCATTACTACTGTAATGACCGCTCCTTATCTTGTTTATTTCGTTTTTGTGCCAAGAGAAGCCTCTAATTTGAGCGAGGTAAAGATTTGGGGTTATTGCTGTCCTGAAACTGTTTTCGGTGCTGCACCGTAAAAATTCGTAAAAATTCTCTGTTTATCTTTTGGACCTGTGATTTCTTGTGCATATGCCCCAGGTTATATCCAAACTTTCTTAGTTGAACACTTTTTGATTTGAGCAACAGAAAATCCCTCAAAAATTCGTCCTTTGTCAGCTGTTCTGTTTTGATAGATTTCTGCCAATATTTGTTTTTGCCACTTTATCGCTTTCTTTTGAGTTCTTTTTGATCATGGAACTCTTGTGGAAGTTGCTACAGTAGTATATACTTTATATGTGGTGGTTTTGAGTTGAAACCTGATGCAAATAGAGGGTTGAATATATTTTATGCTTACACTAATGTTGCTAATAGAATTGTGTTTAGTTTTGTATGAAGGAAGTTTTCAAGTGTAGGGATTGGAGAATGATGAGATGAGTTGAAGAATGGACAAAAGCTCAAGCTTGGGGATGCCCATGCATCACCCCAACAAATATCCAAGAAGTACAAGCGTCAAAGCTTGGGGATGCCCCCGAGGCACCCCTTCTTCATCGGCAAAAATCAGGTCACCTTTCAAGACACTATATTTTTATTGCTTCATGCACTATGTGTTTTTCTTGGAGCGTCAGTTGTTTTAGTTTTCTTAGTTTGTTTAGTTTGTTTGTTTGCTGCAATAAATGGTTGGACCCCAACAAATTTCCTTTGGAGGAGATGTACTCGTTTTCATTTGCAAAGAATGCTCTAGTTTTCACTCTTATCATTTATCGAGCATTCTACTTTTTCTGCTACTGCTTTTGGTTTTCGTTTTCGCCATGATATGCGTTCAGATCTTGTCATATCTTTTCATCAAGGTGTATTTTTGCCTCTGATCTTTATTGGTTTTCATCAAAAGAGGTGTTTATAAAAATTTCAAATGGTGTTGGAAAAGAGAAAAAGCTTTGTGCAAAATAGTGGTACAAGAAGGAGCTTGTGTAGACTGCGGCTTAGGCTTTTTCATGTCATGCTTGATGTCTTTTTGATAGTATGCTTAGTGGTTTTGCTGTAGCATGACTTGTCTCAAATAACTGAGATTGCTTAATGAGCCTTTGAAAAAATCATGCGTTGTTTTTATTGTATGGAAGCATTATTTTGGTTTTCTCCTTGATGCTTTATTTGGGTTGACTTGGCGCATGCTCACACATGTTAGACTCTTCCAAAGTCGCCATTAGCCTTCATGATCATTTAGTTTTTGACTTTTGATGCCATCATATGCTTCTTTTAATGTCGCTTTGTCGCTTTGCATGATTATGGCCATTACTGCTCTCTTAGTTGGTCGCTCCCAGTCTTTTGCTAGCCCTCACCTTGTACTGAGTATGAGCTCTACTCGTGCATCCAACTCCTAAAAGCCAAAGTTTTCCATTGTGTCCACCATACATACCTACTAGCAATTTGCTATTCCAAGTAAATTTGACTTGCTTTTATATTCTCTTCAAATTAAACTCTTACCAGTGTTATGCGAAATTCGGTCAGTAAAGCTCTCACGAACTGGAAGGCACACTTTACTTTTTCCTGTTCTTAAAAATTTGACATTGTGGTCTCTTATGTTGAGTTGTTATGCTTGCAAGTTGTAAGTTGGATTCTAGCCCAGCCATGCTGTCATGGGGCAAGCTTTCAACATTGCACTTCTTATTTGAGTTGATATCGTGATCTTTTGTTTATGGATGCCCGCGGTGTGAAATGAATTGGGAATCTTGTGAGGATCATGGAGTTTTTATATGTGTTAGGGAAACGCCGGGCCGCCAATCTAAGCCATGCATAATTCATGGTGGAAATTTGCAGCATACCCATGGTGAACATTCGACGACGCATCTCACAATAAAAAGCTAAACAATATAGCAAATAAAAGAGATGTCGAGGTGTTCATTGTCTGCTTGTCCTGTCATTTTGGTGTGGGCTTGTTCCATGTCATCGGGCACGGAGGTACCCCATTGGCGGTTCTCAATGATACACATATATTTACAATGACAAGAGCCTTGCTTGGGACTCTAAGTAAAGTAGCATGAGGTTTGGGTACTCGTATTCACGGGGCACTGAGGTCTTCAACTTATGATTTGTCAAGCATATGCATCATAATTGTTCTCGCATTAACTTTAACCATTCAAGATGCTTATGATGGGGGCAATGAGAGCTCAAAGCCAGTAAGTACCATAATTTTTGAAGGTTATAAAACTTGCAATCACTGCTTCCCTCTGCGAAGGGCCTTTCTTTTACTTTTATGTTGAGTCACCACCTTCTTTCTTTATGCACCATTAAGAGAGCATAGTTGTCATTCTTAGTGTGATATGCATTGTCCCAAAGTTCATTGATTGATTCATGATGATTGGTTTCACTTGTTCTTAAATTATTTGTATCTAGTCGCCCTCTTAAACTTGAAGGTGTCCTATGCATTTATGTTTTGCTCTCTTTGAAGGACAAGCTGAAAACCAATTGTATGTTTTTCCTTATGATTTGAACACACGTTTGACTTTCATTGTTTCATTATCATGATCTTTTGTTTGTGTTCATTTGCATGTTTACAACATGGTTGCTAAGTTCTTATTGTCATGATTATATCTTCATGCCCATGTTTTAAGTTCTATTGATCCCAGCTCACCAATGCTTACATATATGATCAAGATTGTGTAGGTGCATGTCACCTCAAAAATTATTCTTTTGTTATCACTTACCTACTCGAGGACGAGCAGGAGTTAAGCTTGGGGATGCTTGATACGTCTCAAACGTATCTATAATTTTTGATGCTCCATGCTTGTTTTTACACCATTTGCCTATTGTTTCGTTACACTTAGTGGCATTTTTATGCATTTTCCGGAACTAACCTATTAACAAGTGCCACAGTGCCAGTTTCCTGTTTTCTGCTGTTTTTGTGTTTCAGAAGTGATACACAGGAAATATTCTTGGAATTGGACGAAACAAGTTCCTGAAGTCTTATTTTTCCCGGAAGCTTCGAGACATCCGAAGGAGAGACGGAGAGGGGCCACCAGGGCCCCACACACAGGGGTGGCGCGACCCTACCCCTGGCCGCGCCGGGCCTGTGTGAGGGAGCCTGGCTCCACCTCTGACATCGCCCCTTCGCCTATAAAGACCCCCCGACGGAAAAAACCTAAGGACCCGATCAGATTTCCAGAACACATCGCGATCCGCCGCCGCCGTCGACCCGAAGATCGGGAGGGTCCAGAAGCTCTTTCCGGCACCCTGCTGGAGAGGGGAATCGCCACCGGAGGTCTTCTTCATCGCCATGCTTGCCTCTGGAGCGATGAGTGAGTAGTCTACCTTGGACTATGGGTCCATAGCAGTAGCTAGATGGTTGTCTTCTCCACCATGTGCTTCATGTTTAGATCTCATGAGCTGCCCTACATGATTGAGATCACCGTTATGTAATTCTATGATGTTGGTTTGTTGGGATCCGATGAATATTGGTGTTTATGATTAAGTTGCTGTACTAAATTATATCTTTTGTTATCTCTATGTTGTTTATGATCTTGCATGCTCTCCGTTGTTAGTAGCTATCTTGGCCGAGTAGTTGCTAGTGACTCCAAGAGGGGGTATTTATGCTCGATAGTGGGTTCATGTCTCTATTTCACCTGGGGGAGTGACAGAAACCTCTAAGGTGGTAGATGTGCTGTTGCTACTAGGGAGAAAACAACATTCATATGCTCAAGGGCATATGCTTTGTTTACATTACACACTTTGCTTAATGCAATTATCTGTTGTTCGCAACTTAATACTTTTGGGGTGTTCGGATTGATATCCCCGAGGGTGGATTATTAGTCATAGATGCAGTTGGATGGCGGTCTATGTATTTTGTTGTAATGCTCAGAGTAAATCTCATAGTGATCTTCTTGACATATCACGTTATCTTTATTCTATCAATTGCCCAACTGTAATTTGTTTACCCAGCATGTTATTTTATCTATGGAGAGACACCACTAGTGAACTGTGGACCCCGGTCCTATTTTAATCATATTGCAATCACCTGTTTACTTTTCCCGTACTGTTTACTTTACTCGCATATTATATTGTTTTCCACTCGATACGCTCATAATCTTTGTTTCAAGCAAACCGGTGAGATTGACAACCTCATCGCAAGTTGGGAACAAAGTACTTGGTTGTGTGTGTGCAGGCTCCATATCACCTTCAGTCATTGCCGTCTCTCCTCTCCTGATGGATAAACCTTGGTTTCTTAACTGAGGGAAAACTAGCCGCTACACTCATCATACCTTCCTCTTGGGGTTCCCAACGGGCTGGTCATTCACCACACACAAGGACTTACTGCTCCCTCGCCAATTACACGCCACCAGTCTTTTCTGGCGCCATCACCGAGTAGCACCAGCCATCATCCTTATCCCAACCATCCTCTTCTTCCCACAACAAAAATCCTTTTTTCCTGCCCACTGATCCACCACCCTCTGCCACGGCAGAGAATTCCTCGGAAATCTCTGCCACGGCAGACCAATCACCCCAATTCCCTGCCGCGACAGAGGATGCTCCTGCTACGGCGCCCACACCCTCTGCCACGGCAGAGAAATCTCCAGATTTCTCTGCCGCGGCCCAACCGCCCACACCCACACCCTCTGCCACGGCAGAGAAATCCCCAGGTTTCTCTGCCGCGGCACTGTCGCCCCAGCACATAGATGCGTCTGCCTCCTCCGCTGCGCCTGACGCCTCTCTATCTGGCATACCACCCCGTGCTGTTCCTGTTCCTCCACCGACTAACACACACACTATGCGCACTCGTGCCAAATATGGTTTTGCTAAACCTCTTCAAAAACTAAACTTGCATGTCACCCCCACACTGTCTCCCCTACCGAAATCTTACAAGTCCGCTCTTCTCGATCCTAATTGGGCTGCTGCCATGCGTGAGGAGTACCTTGCTCTCCTCTCTAACAACACCTGGCAGCTTGTCCCCCGCCCTTCCAATGCGAATATCGTTTCTGGCAAATGGGTTTTTCGACAAAAATTTCACTCCGATGGTAGTCTCTCTAGGTATAAAGCTCGTTGGGTTTGTCGTGGTTTTTCTCAACAACACGGTATAGACTATGATGAAACTTTCTCTCCTGTTGTTAAACCTGGCACTATCCGTACCATTCTCAGCATTGCGGTGTCTTCTCAATGGCCAATTCACCAACTCGATGTTAAAAATGCTTTTCTTCACGGCTCTCTTAATGAAACTGTCTACTGTCAACAACCTTTAGGCTTTGAAGATTCTACCTTGCGTACTCATGTCTGTCTCCTTCAAAAATCTCTCTACGGTCTCAAACAAGCTCCGCGTGCCTGGTTTCAGCGCTTTTCTACTTTTTTGCAGACAATCGGTTTCTCTCCTTCTCGTTCCGACTACTCTCTCTTTGTTTATCACTCTAATAATCAGGTTGCCTATCTTCTTCTTTATGTCGATGACATTGTTCTGACCGCCTCTTCTTCTGATTTCCTTCACCACATCATCTCTCTTCTCCAAAACGAATTTTCCATGACTGATTTAGGTTCTCTCCATCATTTTCTAGGCATTGCTGTTACACGTGATAATAATGGTCTTTTTCTCTCTCAGCGTCAGTATTCTCTTGATCTCCTAAATAAGGCCGATATGTTAGATTGTCAGCCCTCTCGCACTCCTGTAGACACCACATCGAAACTATCTTCCACAGGTGAAGTTTATTCTGATCCCACTCACTATCGTAGTATAACCGGCGCTCTTCAATATCTCACTCTTACTCGTCCTGAACTCACCTATGCTGTTCAACAAGCCTGCCTTTTTATACATGATCCCCGTGTTCCTCACTATAACCATGTCAAACGTATTCTTCGTTATGTTAAAGGTACTCTTGATCTTGGTCTTCATATAAACACCTCATCTCCTGCATCGTTGACAGCATATTCGGATGCCGATTGGGCTGGTTGTCCAAACACTCGTAGATCCACTTCAGGATACTGTGTTTATCTTGGTAACAATCTTATTTCTTGGTCTTCGAAGCGACAGATTACGGTCTCCCGTTCGTCTGCTGAGGCGGAGTACAGAGCTGTTGCTCATGCAGTTGCTGAAACTGTTTGGTTGCGCCAATTACTTGAGGAGCTTCATCGTCCTCTTCATCAAGCCACTGTGGTTTATTGTGATAATATTTCAGCAGTTTACATGTCTGGCAATCCAGTGCAACATCGACGTACCAAACACATTGAGATAGATATTCACTTCGTTCGAGAGAAGGTCGCTTTGGGCCAAGTTCGAGTTCTTCATGTTCCGACCACAACACAGTTTGCTGACATCTTCACTAAGGGGCTTGCAGCTGCGCCATTTATTGATATTCGATTCAGTCTCAACGTCGTCGAGCCTCCCGTTGATACTGCGGGGGGATGTTAGACTATACGGCTCATTGTTATTTCTTGTGTCTCAAGTTAGGGTTTAGCCCGGTCTTGTAATATAAATACTCTTGTAGCCCGACCGTATCAATCTATCAATACAAGTTTTATCCTATTCTACACCTTGGTTGGCCTCAGTTTTACTCCATTTTCTTATAAACACGCAAGCAACTAAGCAAACAATGTAACAAACATAAACAAGCACCTAAGCAGTAGTGGAGTAGCAAGCAGCTAAGCAAAAGACCTAATTAAATTAATATAGCATCAATGCATCGATTAAGGAACAGAGCAACACAGGCAACACACAAACAGTCGCATAGAGGAGATTCTAGCACAAAACACGATCAGGTTCCTGTCTTGCTTAATCGAACGTTTAGGCCAAAAACAAAGCGGAAGGCAACCGCTTAGCGCTTAAGCGTGCTTAAATGTACCTAGGGGTATGCTTTTTGAACTATGGGCTAGCTATAATGCTAGTATCCTAGCTAGTATCATGTGTACATTGGTAAGGAATGGAGAGGATTAGAGTATCATAGCGCATATTTCAAAAAAAATGCCAAATAAGTCTTGTACACAAATTTGCATTGAGATTCTATAAATTAATAAATATTAAAAGATTATGATAATACTATATAAAACCATATATTATAGAAATGATAATATATACTAGTATCATATGCATGATACTATTATATCATACTATCCATTATGATCAGGCTTACATTTCTCTATAGTTGAGGATTATAGATTAACTACTGTTTAGGTTACTTTTTTTTGAACCAGGAAGCGTAGCCTCTACATCAAAATTATGGATATGACTTTATTTTATTTTAATTATTCAACAATAGACAATAAAAACATTTACATCGATTATATCAACTGGAGCCACCAAAAATATCACCAAACTAATACAACACGATAGATTAAACACGAAGCCTTGTGCTTCAATAACCGCGTCGACTCCCTGGTACAATCCAGAGAAGCGCCTTGTGCGCAATCTCTATAAGTAACCTTCACCACTTTTCACAACCCATCTGCAGAGAGATAGACCAAAATGAAGCCTCTTACCAGACCAACCATCGACACTGAAAGTTAATGAACTATGATGTCTACTTGAATCGCTATAAATCATGATTCAAGCATACGGCCCTCATCTCATCAAATTGCAATCTTCTTTGGATTCATATGATACATTCGATTATTTGCTGGACACCGGAGGCCAAAGGTTTTGTTCCGGACTCCAGAGCATTGACATAACAATATCCTACTTCAGTGGGGTAATATAGAGAACCTACAGACCTACTAATCACATTCCGTGTGTGGGTGCATGACATCGGCTCAACAGAAATATGCATTGGATCTTTTGAACCGTGTGAGTATGGAGAATTGTAGAGCTACTTTTACACCCTTGGCCACCATGGAGAGCTTGAGCGTGAGTCTGGCACTCTACTTGGTACCGAGGACTCTTTTCGGTATTACAGTATTGTTGGAGGCTTGTAGTACTATTATACTCTCACTCGTCCGGATATATCATTTACAGTGAATAAATTATGTCAATTTCTCTCATAGCCCACTGATATTGATTGGGAAGTAGTGAGGCGCATTTTGCGATATGTTAGGAACATCGAGTATAGGACTAAATTTTTGTAAGTCTGCCTCTCCGGGTGTTAATATCTTCAATGGTGCAGGTTGGACATGGAGTGTTGATGATCCCCGATACACGAGAGGTTTTGTTGTCTTTGTTGGACCCTAACTCATTTCCTAGAATTCAAAGAAAATCCCACCGTCTTGAGTTCCAGTACTAAAGCAGAGTACATAGCTTTAGCTAATGTAGCCGTTGAAGCCATATGGGTAGAGTCTCTACTCAAGGAGCTAGGAGTTTCTCAGCAATGTACCCCTATATTGCGGTGTGATAACTTAGGGGCTACATACCTTACCGCTAACCCAGTCTTCCATGCACAAACCAAGCAAATTGAGATCAATTTTTATTTTGTGCATAGTGTGTTGCTTATAGAGCTCTACATGTTCTGTTTATCTTTTTTTGACCCCTATGGTATAGCTTTTTCCAATATATTACAAAAACAAGTTTAAGGTGTTACAAGACGTTACACCTTACATAAGAGAGCAAGAAAGCGAGACAAAGGGGGGAGGGGGACAGAGAGATACACTAAAGAGAGAGGACCACTTAAAAGGAGGGTCAAATACAAAAGTGACTAGTGATAACCCCCAAGTGCAGGGGAACACTGTAGCACCTCTCAATGTGGAAGTATGAGTATCGATTCACATGAGCAAGAAGGAAAAGATATTACTCTCTCGAACTAGAGTGTCACAATTCTAGTTGTTTATGCACTAAATAATTTAAAGTAACAACGGAAGTTGATTTAATGGAATAAAGTAAAAGATAATAAAATAGTAATAAAACTGTCCCAATCCTCTAAATGCAAGAGGACAAGACAAGGAGTTTGTGCTAATGGAAACAATAAACCTGGGTTCATGGTTCATTCAATCCTTTCTACTTATATGGTGATGATCATATATTAGATGATAAAAGTAAATACAAGTGTTATGCTTTAATGATAACTATATGGTGGCTATATGTCCTAAAACACATAGTTCAAAGAAGTACCCATATGTGTTCTGGTGTCACCCCAGAGCGTGGACTATCACTCCACCACGTCATATTTCTCCCTTTTACCCCCAGATAAAGGATGCTTTCTACACCGTTGTTGTCGCCCAATGCTTATGCCAGCTGTCACCTCGGACGCCACTTTACCCATATACATCATACTCTATAGGAAATACATATCCTAAGATACTAGTGCAACGATTTATAAATTTATGTGCTTTCACAACTCTCCCATCTCCCAACACTCGGTGGTGTCAAGCACCTCATTACATGATAGACAAGGCATTATGTATAGATAAATTCATTGCATGTATCATAGGTGCAATCCCGAAGTATGACAAACCATAAAGTCTCAACACAACAATAGATGCATAACAAATATCATCTCATAACACAATAACAACCATAGAAATTACATAGATAGTTCCATAATCATGCAAGGCACATCATACGGACTTCAACAATGAAAATACATAGAGAGATTGGACCAGTTTCCACCACAAACCCATAGTCCAAGGGGTGAACTAATCACCCCTCATGTTGGAGATCAAGGAGAAAGCGTTGGCAAAGATTGTTGATGAAGAGGTGCAACCCCGAGGATGAAGATGGCGATGGAGAGGCGGTGGCGGCAGCAGGGTGGCGCCGGCGGCCACCAAGGAGGGCGACGACCCTAGGAGGGCAGCGACTCCTTGGCCCTCTTCTTCCTTAGAGATGGTGATGGTTTGGACGTGTCTCTCCTCCTCCTTGGCGGCTTCCAAGGGGAGGCAAATTCGTGGCTATGGTTGGGGGCTCCAGAAAATAGGGTTCCGGTCAATATATAGTGTTGGAGGGTTCACCGAGGCCATCGGATCTAAATACTTGCATCCAAAGGCTCTTGGGCATCTCTAGAACCTTCATGATGACTCCAACAAAGGTCCACAAGTCTTACAATTGTGCCTTGGCCGAATTGATTTCATATGGCAAGAGTTTAAGTCAACCACGTCACCAACTTTCAGAATCCCGAAACTGCTTCTGTATCCTTCAGAGATCGTGATCTACCTAGCGCATATGACCTCCGTTTTGAACGAATGTTATATCAATCGGTATCATGAGAAAATTTCCAAAAACATTCATGTTGAACACTTTTCCATTTGATGTCGTATTCAGGTCGGAAATGAGGAATCTTCATAATCTTTACCGCAAAGACAGATTTAAGAAAACTCTGAATTTCACCAAATTGAGGGAATTTTCCATATTTATGCAAATTTCTACACAACAAAGTGTAAAACAAGAATTTTTGCACTTTTGCAAATATTAGTAGGTTAGTCCCAATGAATATAATAAACTTGATAAATAATAAGAAGTATGACCTAATAAACTACAAAGATCATGCATGCATTTTACATGCATTAACTAGCCAAAACATGGGGACTAAGAAAAGCTTGACTAATCTACTCCAGAAGAGGTTGAACTAGGCTTTGCTTGACTCTGAACTGATGCAATTGTAGATCACTATGAAACATAACCCCCCAACGCACCTGAGAAGACTCTTCATGCTCAAAGATAAATCCATTTCTTTCTTTCTAGATATTCCAAAGAGCACAAACCACCAATTCCACATAGCACGGACCATAAAAATTGTGTTTTGGCTGAAGGAAATTTTCTAGAACCAGCAACTTGTGCCAAACAATTCCAACACGATCCCAACACCTCGCCGCAAATGGGCACTTGAAGAATAGATGATCCCTTGTCTCTAGAACTTGGGAATCACACAAAACACAGAATGGGCCATCTTCAATATGTCAATTTTTCCTGAGCATCAAATCTTTTGTGTTTAGTTTGTCCATTAATAGTAGCCACACGAAGACTTTAAGCTTGGGCAGACATTTGGATTTCCAAATTGCATTTAGAGAGGGAATACTTGGGAGAGCTTGAAACATGAATTTACAAAATTTAGCTGAAGTATAAGCTGAGGAACCCCAAGGAAACCGCCGAGTATCAATAGTATTAGAAACCATCTGTGTTTGATTCATAATATGTTGAAGTTCAGTAAATTCCTCAAAAGCTTGCGCTAAAATAGGAGTTGCAAAGTGCACAAAGGGATCCGACGATGATAGCATGGTAAAAGCAGAGGTATCTTCATCAAGAGCAAATGAGAAGAGTCTTGGGAATGCCTCATAGAGATTCTAATTTTTCATGCAAGTAATCTCTCCAGAACAGAATGCTATTGCCATCACCAATCTTAGCAGTTGTGATACTTCTATAGGAATCAATCAAGCTGAAGACATCCCTCCACCAGAAAGAGCATCTCCTAGATTGTGCATCATGTGGCGCATCAGGAGAATAGAGAGACCAAACAAGATGGACCCAAGGTATGTCAGCCTTGCAGTAGAATTTATGTAGCTATTTCACTAGAAGAGCCCTGTTCTGAATCTCGAGATTAATGATACCTAGACCTCCATGATTTTTAGGTCTACAAACCAGATCCCATGCTGCTACGGAGTGAACAGAAGTAGCACCTTCCTCCTTAGCCCAAATACAATGTCTCCTGGAACGATCGACAATCTTGAAAATTATCTTGTGAACCTTCAACGAGCATAGATAGTGGTTAGGGAGTGTAGAGAGAACTGAATTCTCTAGTTGGAGTCTGCCCCATAATCCAAGAATCTAGCACTTGCATTTAGTCTCCTTTCCATCTGGTCAACAATTGGTGAGAGATCTTGAATTGATGGCCTAGAATCCCCAAGTGGCAACCCCAGATAGGCGAACGGGAGAGAATCAGTAGCACAGTCAAAAGTATTGGCTAAGAAGGACGGGGCCTAATATGACACATTAATCGGTAGCAGGCAGGATTTGGAGTAATTCACTTTTATACCAGTGGCAGCAGCAAAAGTTTGAAGGAGATTTTTTAGAGCAGCAAATTGAAATGGACATTCTTCAAGGATTAGAAGAGTGTCGTCCGCATATTGAACTATAGGAAATTTAGCGTTTGGAATTGGGAGTGGAGGGATCAGGACACCCGCATCCGCTAGACTATTCACCATAGATTGCAACAAATTGGCTCTGGCTACAAACAAGATTGGAGAAAATGGATCACCTTGCCTTACTCCACGTCTGCAGGGGAATATTTTACCCGGAACACCATTGAGGAGCACTCAGGAGAAAGCTGAATTAAATATAATTTACACCCATTTAATCCAACGCTCATCAAAACCCCAACAACGTAAAATATTGATAATTTCCTGATGCTCAATTGTGTCGAAAGATTTTCAAAAATTCAATTTCAAAATGAACACTTCTTTGCGAGATTGCTTGCACCGATGAATATACTCATAGGCTCACGCTACACAATACCATATTGATTAATATGCACCAAGTTCAGATTTTTGGACTGAAGCCGATTAGCTAATAGCTTGGTGATAATTTTGATATTTAGAAGTGAGATAGGCCTGTAATTCGATGGCGTTTCAGGAGAATTCACTTTAAGTATAAGGGTAATGAAGGCATCAGTTCTGCTCTGGATATTGACCTTACCCTCCCAAAAATCATGGCATAACTTATAGAAGTCATATTTTATAATTGGCCAACATTTTTTGATGAATAGACTAGAAAAACCATCTGGTCCTGGTGCTTTATCGGTCGAAGGTCTTCAATAATTTTGTCTATCTCCTCAACAGAGAAAGGAGCTGAGAGATCATCAAGATTACCGACAGGGTGAATATATTCAAAAAAAAATCAAAAGATGAGTCAATTGCAGTAGAATATCCAAGTCAATCCTTGAAAGACTACCAAAGCAATATAACCATCTGGTCTGGTCAGAGAAGCAATAAAGTTGTGCCTGAATCAGATTGTAGCCATTGAATGCAAATAAGCCGTGTTTTCATTACCAAATTTTGCAAGAACCAAATGAGACAATCTATCTTTTACAATATTTTTGAAATTCCATTCCGAGATGTGTAACGCACGTTATTCTTCCAAACCATATAGTAAAAGAATAATCATGTTGCAGTTTTCAATTACTTAATAAATAACCGAGATGCTTGTGCTCTAGTTTTGTAAAGCTTTTCTCAAAAGTTTGAATTTGCTAGAGATGACTTTGGCACTGCCACCAGCACAATTTATCTCCCAGATTCTAGCTGACAAGGGTATAGATAATAGAGCCCGTTACTTGAGTACCCCTGATGCCCGCTAAGTTAGGCCCAAGTGTAATCATAGTCGAAATACGAGTTTATGTCGTATACCGATGTTGTAATATGTATCGGACCCCTCCCGTTCCTTGAGACCTGACCACCTATATATAGGGGCCAGGAGAGGACGACGAGGGACATATTGAAAGCAAGCCAAGTTCACCACCATGTTTACTTTCGATACACACCTTATTTGACTGATTTTACCTTCGAGTTCATCCGGCACCCTATTCCCCCGATCCTAAGTCCTTCATATTGGACATTTGTCGAGTTAACCCTCGTCACTAGCCAAAACAAATGCTAGACTATTTCAAGACTAGTCTGAATCTTGTTCATAGTAGTAGTTTACATTAAGGGAGAGTGTTAATATATAACTTATGCTGATCAATATATATAGAAGAGATGACATTGCCCTACGAACTCTAAATCAAAACTCTAAGCTCACTAACCACCTCATGCTTTTCTCTACCTGCCAGCATCACTATTTCACCATGTTAACTTGGAAGGAAATAAATGTGCTACCTTACGAAATCAATCATCCACCTCAAAAGAAGACGAGGTGACACTTTGGTGTCTAGTCGGGGCTATTGAGTAATGCAATGCCGAGAGAGTGAGTTTATTTCGTCTTTGGTCGTTTTTCACCAAGCTTTGGTTTGTAAGACCTCTAGACCTTCTCCATAATCAATAAAAATGATAAGTCTTTCCCCTTGTTTTTTAATAACATGATGCTCCAGATACTACAAACTTCAGTGTAAAAGTTATCATAGGTAGAGCGGATCTTTATAACCCAGCCAATCTCATGTGAGGGTGTTTTGGGCGTTTGGCACAATGATTTTTTGAATGTCTTCTACAACAAGGTTTGCCTTCGGTCCACTCCATTGTTTATAATCGTCGTGTGATGATCTTTTTTTTCAAAAAAAGTATGTGATTTATATTGAAGAAACATATATTACAAATATGTTTTTACTAAAATCTAAAAGTGTGCTCACCAAAAACCTTTTTTCTTATTCTAAGAAGTGCATGCCGGAGTATTATTTTGGCACAAATCTCAAACAAGATTGGACAGGATCCTGAGTTCAAAAGATTTTAGGAAAAATTTCACATTTGTTGGTATATAAAATTGAAAAAGGTTATTTCCCAAGATAGACAGCGTTATTTCCCGTCTTTGGGCAGGCATGACATAGATACAAATTCATAGATTAATATGTGAGAATTCAGTATATTCTTCCCATCATTTGGCCATCCAGTACCTTGCCAAACTGATTGCTGAGCTGAAGCAAGAGCCCACGGTTTCAGAAAGCTGCAGTTGCATGAAGAATTAACGAGATAACATAATGTGCTGGCAGATGATGTAAAATATTCTACCTAGCTACCTTTGCTGTCTATTAAGCCCATAGTTTTGTCGGTAGTATCACTCATTGCAGTGGTGATCTGCTTTCTTGCAAGACACCAAGTCTCCAACTGTCAAGCGGTGCAACGAGCACAGAATCCATGATCTGCTAGCTAGGCGTATGGTCTTGATCCGGCGGCAAATAAAGCGAGGAGATTGTACCAGTTTCCAAGCCTAATCGGGTGGTCATAGGCACCAAACATTTCCCAACCCAAAATTGCAGAATATAGGTTTGAAAATATGCAACTCGGTTGAATAATAAATATAATTTTAAAAAGGACGAGTTTAAGGAGCAGACAGGCTTTGCTGTGGTGCTGTCCGAATGGCACGCAGAGAACTAAATATGCAACGTTCTTGTGTACCTGCCGATCTACTCTAGCGGTCGCAAGATTCAGACTTGACACACGAGTGATGGCTCATGTGAACTCTCCCGTCTCCGTGCATGAATACGCACAGCGATTGTCGTTTGTCAACTTGGCATTGAAGGGACAAGTAGGCATCGGCACAGTGGTCGATCGTCAGTGCAGTTCTCGTTTTGGACGGTGCCCTCCTCCGGGAAGAAATGAGCGGCAATGCGTTCATGGAGGTACTTCTGTTTTTCCTTCATAGCCACATGGCATGTCCCGTGCAGCGCAATGACCGACGCTCGTGTGCGGCTCAGCTTAACATGAAGCAGAGTAATCTTACTACTCCCTCACATTCCATAACAAGATTACTCTGCTTCGTGTTAAGTACTAAGATTATTACTACTAGCATAATACCCGTGCGTTGCTACGGAAAAAAGCTAGTAATGGCTTCAAGTACGTGGCAAGTGTTAAAGTTTATCTCTTACATCCTTCCTCCGTTGACGACTACTACCTCCATCATAAGGTTTAAGGCTTATATATTTTTTTAAAGTAAAGTTTGACTAAACTTTTGGAAGAATCTATTAAAAAATATGATATTTTGTTGATACCATATGTAAATATATTTCACTATTAATTTTGTATTTTGTATGTTGATGATTTTTTATAAAAACTTAGTCAAACTTGACATAGTTTGACTTTAAGAAAAAGCCTTGGAATGGAGGTAGTATATGATAGACCTATCCGTGAGCAGTCTTAAGTCCGAAGATCAAATGATAATATCAAATCCTGTCAAAGAGAAGTGAAGGTTTGATCACAAAGTAAACAAGAAGGGGCTTGAGTTTATAGCCAGCAAGCCTAATAATTTCTATATCAGCCGACTTGTTGGCAATAAGGGGAAATTTGAACTTTGTTCAACAACTTGATAAACATTGTAGTCATGAAGCTCATATATAGGTCTTCACTTGTAAGTTTTATTTATGCATATATCGGAAAATAGATTGCTCTAAATCCTAACAACTCATAGGTAGAACATTTCCAATAGGTAATTGTAGCCCTGAAAAAAGTTGAAGTGCTAATTGCTGCCTACCTTGTTTAAGAAAGAAAAAAAATAAGGCCATAAAAAGTCGGTGTTGCCCTTGTTCTAATTTTGCACATATTTCATGTAAAATTGGGATAATGCCATTTATTCTAGATCGCACATTATGCGCACCCAAACAAGGATTAAAATTTAGAAAAGGGAGGTCTTGCAAATGCTGACAATGTAATGTTGCAATCATTCTCTAGTAAAAAAATTCAGCGAGCACCAGCAAGTTTTGAAACAGTACAACATCACAATGCAAAATCTTATAACCTAACATGCCATAATACATCAGTATACACCACCCAGATCGACGGTGCTTTCTTCAAAGTAGCCTTGTTCAGTAGGATTATGGCGATGGTAGTATGTACATATCTTGTTGTTTAAGATTGCCATCGGTGCAACATGGCGTTTTCATCAGTAGTTACGTTATCCTGAACTTGTTCAGTATGAAAAAACAGGAGCAACAACAGCTTGTTCATACGTGTAATTCCTAAATGACGACTGCAGGCGAGTCGTTCCCCAGTCTGCTGCGCCCGGTGTCGCTTTGACCTTCCTCAAGGTTCTGCTAAACGACCTTGCCCATGTTGGTGATGGCAGCTGCCTGGTACCCGCGACCTGACCTACATCTACCACCTAATTCACGTCATCTTCCTTCCATGGGTAAGGCTATTCAGTGCCGATAGAGGAAACGATTTGAACTGTCAATCTCGTCGCTCCCTTCAGCCTGCCCTCCACACACACCCATCCCTTCCCTGCGTTATTTCACTTTTATCAGACTTTTTTTTCGACTTACCGGTGGCATTGGTGAGTAATTTTGTATTTGGATGAAAGCGTATTTTAGGTGGATTGAAAGCATATTTGTGAGCCACAGACCATACCTGTAGCAATATTATTAGTAGAGACTCTTGAGATTATCTAGTACTACTCCCTCACATTCCATAACAAGTGTCGCTGATTTAGATTTTTTACTAAATCAGTGACACATATTAGGGGATCGGACGGAGTATAAGATGGATTCAAACCCTCTACTCCGCTAGCATGCTTTTGCTAGGGCACTTATTATGGATTATATGTAATTACTTACAAAATCAGCGACACTTATTATACAACGATGGATATTGAACCGTCTTTGATGCCAATGCTCTCAGCATGGCTCTAGAATTTGGTGTTCTAAGTGCTAATCAGCCACGAAATAATTCCTAGGATCGGCATTGGAGATGCTCTAAAGGAGAAAGTTTTATTGTCATCCAGTCTTTGGATCAGACTAATTGCTTGGTCGTGGAGATGAACTCTCTCAAGCTAGACTTACGGCCCCGTTTGGAACACAGGATAGGAAAAACACAGGAATAGAAAAATCACAGGAATTTAGATGTCATGCTCAACCATTCCTATAGGATTTTAAAACACAGGAATGAAAAATAATAACCATTTGGATTGCATGAAAGGAAAATCATAGGATTTCTGTTGAATCTGAAGCAATTAGCCATTGCCTATCTTCTTCTTGCAGCCATCCCAAAGAGCATGTCAAAATTGAGTTGGCCGCTGGAGGAATCATCTTAATTATTAGAGCATGTAGGCCGGTAGGGCTGGCTGTTATGGTGCACGAGCAAGCCATTAGAGCAAGCCGGACATAGGAACGGACGGCCATGGATGCAACGTTTCTCCATGGGAAAATTTCCAAGAGATTTGAGTGGATGTTTTCTTTCCTGTGAAACATGAAGCATAGAAAATTAATCGTGTGAGATTTGTTTTCCTGTTCCTATGTTCCAAACGGTTCAAAGGAAAATTTTCCTACAAAATTCCTATCTTTCGGAATTCCTATAAAATTCCCGTGTTCCAAACGACCCCTAAAAGTTGCTCCTTCTCTCACGAAAATGTTAGTTTCGAACTCTTGCATTTGGCTATAAGATCTAGGGTCAGTAAGCTAACATTTGACCTTAATAATTCGTGGCTTCTTAAAATGTAAATCAAGTTGGCGTCTGTAGTCCAACGGTTAGGATAATTGCCTTCCAAGCAATAGACCCGGGTTCGACTCCCGGCAGACGCAATTTTTGTTCTCACTCCGGTTAGTTCGAATTCAACTTAGGCATAATGCTATCGCAGCGTTAGTTCCCGTCGTTTTTTCTTCTTTTCAATTTCCCCCTGTTCTTGCTATTTTGTCTTTGAAACAGAACAACAAAATGCACTGTAATCCGTGCAACTCGGTGACCAAAAATATCTATCCATCCACCTCTAAAGTCCAGAAGAACAATCTGCCAGAAAAGCCTGCCGGATCATGTCCTGATCTCGCCGGCACCCCGCACGTTCTTGCAGCGCGATCCCGCTCCCGGCATGGCTCGCCGCGCCTCAGCCGGGACGCACGAGCTGTTCGATCATCAGTTTCATCACCCACGCGAGGCCCGCGCGCGTGCTGCGCGATTCCTGGCCGCAGAAGCGGCTGGCCCTGGACGATGCTGTGGGCGCCATGGACGATGCCGTGGGCCGCTTCCGATCAAATTCTCGACGCCGGAGGTGTCCACTGGGGCGCGCTCCGTCGCTGTCTGAACCCCTCTCCAATGTCTCTATCCACTCGCCGGTCAATAATCTCGCTCCCCGATCGTGCTTATCCGGGCGCAAGCTCTGTTAATCCGCCATTGCTTGCTGGTGCCGAATGATTGAGTTCAAATCCACGCGCGGTCAAGCACATGAGGATGGATCGATGCCCATCCGGCGGTGTCTCCGTCCCTGGGAAATCGTACACGAGCTGAATTGGCGATGGATGAAATGGAATGCAGCTCGTGGGGACGCTTCCATTTGTATTGTCCAGTTGTCGCCGCACCTGCAAGTTGGCTCGACAACACATCGCGAGGGAGCAGGCGTTGGATCGCTGTGACGCGAACGCAAGACAGCCACCAGTTCTTAATTCTGAAGCGGGTTATCCATGTCCAGCATGACTATATCCTTCGCATCCTCGTGGAGCGCGGATGCATCTTCTGTTCATCATCAGAAACTTTCAGCAAGTCCAGCGGTGCACTGTTATATGCTTACATGAGTATTTACCACACTACTTTGCTGTCAAACAATGTAGGTTAAGAATTATGTGCTAATTGGTCTTTGCCCCGTGGTTTATGATCAAGACCGACATACATGCCCAGGTCTTCAGTTTTGAACAATGGAAAGGGGCTCAGTCTGGTTAAAGGAGATCCTCCTGTGAATTGCAAACTCAGCACTTCAAAATGCACATATAACTGCTCAACAAGAAACGATATGAGAGCTCAACTAGAGACCACTTGATCGAGTGTCCATATTAGCAGCATATGTCGTCTCAAGTGGACTCATCCTAACGAGAAAGCTACAGGTCAGAGAACACTCATGTGGCAATGTTCCTTAGTCATCAACACTCCCGAAACAGAACAAATTAATTCCATTTCAGGAGGTTTAACAACTGAAAGCACACAGAAAAATATGCTACTACTTCATACCTATATATAGCAATAGCATTGTTGAGCTGCGGCAAACCTACAACACCAAGCTAGCAACCACTTATCACGCTCACACTGACACTAGCTAGCAAACGGCACTGAAGCAAATACTGCAGAAAATACCACTTCTCATCTAGCACCAGCAACATTCGAGCTAGCTGACCAATGCCATGGGCGGGAAGCTGCAGCATCTGATGTCGAGGCTCCACCTGGCCAAGGGCGGCGGCGGGAGGGGCGGCGCCGCCGTGCCGAGGGGCCACTTCGCGGTGTACGTCGGCGACGCGAGGGCGCGGTTCGTGGTGCCGACGGCGTACCTGAGGCACCCGGCGTTCGTGGCGCTGCTGGAGAGCGTGGAGGAGGAGTTCGGCTTCGACCACCACGGGGGCTCCGGGATCACCATACCGTGCTCCGAGAGCGACTTCGTCGAGCTCGTCGGCAGCCTGGGCTCATCGTCGCCGTCGTCGTGGCGGCATTAGTTGCGTTTCTTCATCGTCAGATCTTGTTCATTTTCCTTTTTTTCGTGGCAGTGGCAGTCTGTACATAGCTGTCTATTACCGTCGTGGCAACATGCGCCACTGCTCTAAATTCAGGCATTCTGGAGCAGCTAGTGAATTACGACGGGCCATGTTTCCGACCCGATGGTCAATCTGGTCCGGTGTTCAATCCAAACGGGATACATGGATTTCAAATGATATGAATTTCATAAAAGCAGCTAATAAAGTGTCTAAAAAGGAAAACTGAATTTCAGTAAAAGTAAATAGGGAGCGTCTGGAGCTCAGGCAGTCGTCTTCCTCCTCCAGCCCCCGCCTCCAATTCCGACGAGCCCCCACACCCTAAATCCTAACACCTGCTCCGATCTTCCTCTAAACGTCCCCTAACTCCGGTGAACGAATTCCGTCAGCCCTCGCACCCTAAACCCTAAGACCCCCAGTATCTGGAACCCTAAGTTCCTTTCTTCACCTTCGCCGGCGATGCCACGGCTAGCCGCGCCGTCTCCGTTTCCAGAATGCGTGGCCGTAAGTTAGCCTCGATCATTGCCTCCTCTACGTACAATTTGCACTAGCTAAGAAAAGTATAATTACTAAAAATACAAGTACACTACTAGAAGTACACAAAAAGGCTAAATACAACAACATAGATGATCTAGTAAAAAAACACAGAAGACCAAATACAAGTACACAGAGCATAAAAAATACAGTTATGCTAAAAAAAACATCAAGTACACCCATAGTAATACCTGACTACACCAAAAGTACACTTATGCAGAAACCCTAACTATAGAATACACTTGTAGTGAAAGCTAAAGTACACCGAAAGTACAGCTCTACTAAAACTCCAAGTACCGTGTACACGCTAGAAACTCAAAGTACATCTATATTGAAACACAAGTATAGTCATGGTAGTTATGCAAGTATATAAAAAAACTTTTACGAAACCTCTTAACATGGGATCTAGTTTTGAAGATCTCGACGTGAGAATCTCAAATATAAAATTGGTTCATAATTTTGACAAATGGTTCCCGAGAAATTTCATTTTGAAAGATTTGAATCCTCAAAAAAAATTGAGACAACCCATCCCTCCCGTAGCTATCTGTCACATCACTTTGCTTCCCCTTGCGACAAGTGTCACGCACGGAAACCACTTCCCCTTAATTTTCTTACACCACGTGACGAAGGAATGACCCGTGGGTCCTCGATATTAGCCTACCTGGTCTTCGGCCCAGGAAGGACATCTACTGAAAGGATGGCAAGGCCCACAAAGATGATGGCGTGGCGCGGCCCAGGAGCAAGACTTGACGTACAAGGCAAGACTCGAGGAGATCAAGTCGAATTAGGGCTTGATTAGGGTTTACTCAAACCGATTCTATCTGTACTTTGCTTGGAGGACAATCCCGAGACCTAACCTTCGCCTATAAAAGGTTGGGAGGGAGATCCTGTAGCGGGTAGACACTTTTCGCCATCATCCACCTGAGCGCTCGAATTCTCGAGAGCTCCTCACCTTCGGCTAGATCCAATCTACGCCATCGCTGTAAACACCACCACTGTAATCACCCCATCAATAAAGTCAGGCAAGCAGGATGTAGGTCATTACCCAACAAGGGGGCCAAACCTGGGTAAAACTTGTGTCTCCCTGCGTCGTCTAATCGCCGTCGAATTCGCCGGATCCCACAAGCGCTCCATGATTCGAAAGCCCTCAAGCATGGGCATTGCCGGGGTTGAACCTCGTCGATTGGCGCCGAACATGGGGACAACGGGATCTGGATCTACGGATTCGCCGGCTCTCTCACCAACCACCATCGACATCGACATCGACGCCACATTGTCCGCCATCGACATTGATGCCACATCGTCCGCCATCGACATCGACGCAACATCGTCCGCCATCGACATCGATGCTGCATCAACAACCATCGTCAGCATCACTGCGCCGACTGTCGTCGACACCGCTTTGCCAACCACCATCGAATCCGCTCCAGTATTCGCCATCGACCCTCCAGTGACAACTGTCGTCGATCCCATCTCGTGCTTGACGGGGTCGACTTCGGAAAGAACCGGAGGTTTCGATATGACCCTCGGGTTGTTCAACTTCCATGTGGATGATGACGGAGCTGCTGAGTTGATCTTCATCATCGAACCAGTCCCGCTCATGACAAACCCGGACGCACCACTGGCGATCGGGGGCACTCCTTCGACACCAACGCCACCGACGCCATCAGAGGAAGATCCAAGGCTGGAGACATCGACCCCATCAGTCGGGTCGAACGACTTTCAAGAACAGATGCGGTCAGAATAGCCTGTCGTAGGCGCCGTGGCTTACAACGCACCACCGCCGCCACCCAATCCGCCACCAAATGCAGTGCAACATGGTTATTAGGCCGCCACGATCCAGCATCTCATCGAGCCTTGGCAGCATGTCGTCGAGGAAGAATTATTCCCCCCACCACGTGGTTTTGTGCCTATGATCTAGAGGGGGCGCCCGACAAACCGCATCCAGAGAAAGCGTGGAAGAGAAGTTTTTCACGCCGAGCATCTCCCGAGTACCTGAACTGGTCAGAGCACCCAATCGGGTTCGATCGATCAGATCACACACCAAAGATCCCGCTCCCAGGACATCACGCTCTAGTCCTCGAAGCTCAGATATGAGGTTTTACCTCCAAGAAGGTGTTCATGGACAGAGGAAGCAGCTTGAACCTCATGTACGCTGACACGCCGCGAAAGATCAAGATCCCGATGAATGACCTCCTGCCAACAGAAACCTCTTTCCATGGAATTGTCCCAGGAAAACCGACGTACCCCTTGGGAGTGATACACTTGGATGTCATCTTTGGCACCCCCGCAAACTTCGAGGTTGTTGACTAGCCCTCACAGTACCACGCTATCCTCGGGCGACCAGCGTTTGCCCGATTCATGGCAGTCCCTCATTACGCTTACCTCAAGCTGCGGATGCCCGCAAAATGAGGACCATTGACGATCAGCGGTAGCTTCGCCCGCTCTGAAAATTGTGACAAGGATTTCAACACCTTGTCCCAGACGTTCGGGATTCACGAAGAGCTTCACCACATCAGGGAGAGCAGCAACATGGACATAGATCCAGCGGCGCAGCAGAACGCCCCAGAGTTGTCATTCAACACTAGCAAGGACACACGTGAGCACCAAATCCACCCAACGGATCCTTCCAAGACTGCGTGGGTGTCGAATTCTTTTTCCCCCGCATAGGAAAGCGCGCTCATCGAGTTCCTCTGTGAGCACTGGAGGATGTTTGCCTGGTGTCCAGCAGATATGCCATGCATCCTCAGGGAACTCGCCGAGCACGAATTGAAGATCTTTCCCAATGCAAAACCCATCAAGCAATCAATGCGCCGCTACAATCCGGAGAAAGCCCGGTCAATGGGAGAAGAGATAAATCGTCTCCTCGAGGCAAAATTCATCAAGGAGATAAAAGAGGCCACATGGTTGTCACCGCCAGTCATGGTGGAAAAGAAGGACATCAAGATCTACAGGATGTGCATGGACTTCACGACATTGAACAAGCATTGCCCAAAAGACTACTTCCCGTTCCCTCGAATCGATCAGATCATCGACTCCACCGCTGGCTGCGAACGTCTTTCATTCCTCGACGCCTACTCTGGATACAATCAGATAAGGTTGAAGGTCGAAGACGAGGACATGACCGCTTTCATCACCCCGCACGGGGTGTACTGCTACACGACGATGCCCTTCGGCTTGAAGAACACAGGAGCCACCTATCAACAGTGCATGTAGGCGTGCCTAAAGGCACAGATCGGTCGCAACATCGAAGTCTACGTCGACGATATCGTTATCAAATCCACGAAGGCAGACAGCTTACTCGACGATCTACAAGAAACCTTTGCCAATCTCAATCGATACAGCATCAAGCTCAACCCAAAAAAGTGCTCCTTCGGAGTACCTACAGGCCAGCTGTTGGGATACCCCATCTCTAAGAGTGGGATCGAAGGCAACCCAGAGAAGATCGAAGCCATAATCAACATGCAGCCGCCGAAGACACTTCGACATGTCCAGCAGTTGACATGTCGTCTAGCGGCGCTCAGCCACTTCATCAGCAAGCTAGGCGAAAAGGCTTTCCCCTTCTATCGGCTTCTCAGGAAGACGGATAAATTCACCTGGACAACAGAAGCGCAAGCTGCTTTCGATGACCTTAAGCATCGCCTTTCGACATCTCCGGTACTGGTCACACCACGCGAGAAAGAGCCAATGTTACTATACATAGCTGCAACCAATCAGGTGGTCAGCTCTGCTCTAGTTGTTGAGCGCGCAGAGACCGGTCTACTACCTCAGCGAGGTACTGTCCCCGACCAAGCAAAGGTACCCTCACTATCAGAAGCTAGCATACGCTATATACATGACAGGGAAGAAATTCTCGCACTACTTCGAATGCCACTCCATCACAGTGGTGGCCTCAACCCTAGTTTCGAGCATACTCAACAACCCCGATGCCACGGGACGCGTTTCGCTTTGGGGCATTACTCTTGGACCATGGGAGATCACATACCAGCGGCAATCAGCTATCAAGTCGCAGGTCCTTCCGAACTTCATCGCCGAATGGACTGATGCACAGATGCCAGAACTCACAGACCTGTCAAACACGTGGACAATCTACGTCGATGGCTCCAAGCGCGTTTCGGGAGCAGGAGCAGGGGTAGTCCTCGTATCACCACAGGGGAACAAGATGCGCTACGTTTTACGTAAGTGATTCGCAAACCCCTCGAACAATGAAGCTGAGTATGAAGCTGTTTTGCACAGCATGCGCATGGCAAAGGCATGTGGCGCCACTCGCATCAAGATCCACGGCGATTCGAATCTCATCGCCCAGCAAGTCATGAAAGAATGCGACGCGACCTGCGCAAACATGATCGCATATCATGCTATGTACGACAAGCTGGAGGGCAATTTCGAGAGATGCGAGGTGACCCACATTGGAAGGGAAAGCAACGAAGAGGCAGACTACTTGGCCAATATCGGATCCAAATGTTTGCCGATACCACTAGGAGTTTTCTTCGAGGAGATATTCGAGCGGTCCGTCAAGATCAAGCCACCCACCGTCGACTCAGCGTTAGCAACACACTCAAGGGCTAACCACTTAGAGGACATTCCAGCAGAAGGAAAAGAAGACCTATCCACGCAAACCGCTGCCGTCATGCTAGTCGAGGCAGTCTGGACGAAGCTGTACCTTGCCTACCTGATAAGGGGCAAGCTACCAGAAGATACCATCCACCGTCGACAAGTTATGCGATGCTCCAAGGCCTTCACGATAATCCAAGGAGAGCTCTACAAGCGTACCACCACAGGAGTTCTCCAACGATGCATAGCGCCCGAAGATGGGATCGCCCTCCTGCGAGACATCCACGAGGGAACCTGCGGGCACCACGCCAGCAGCAGAACTTTAGTTGCCAAAGCCTTCCGCTCAGGGTTCTACTGGCTTTTGGCCCTTCACGACGCCAAGAATATCGTCCAGCGGTGCGACGAGTGCCAGCGTTTTGCGACAAGGCCCGATGCACCTGCATCAGAGCTACACACCATACCTGTGACCTGGCCCTTCGCGCAATGGGGGCTCGACCAAGTGGGACCTCTACCCAAGTCATCACGAGGTGGTCACACGTACCTCTTAGTCGCCGTCGGCAAGTTCTCCAAATGGATCGAAGCAGTTCCGGTCACCAACCAAGAAGAAACTACGGGGGTCAAGCTCTTCGAATCCATCACCTGCCGATACGGAGTACCCAACAGCATCATCACCGACAACGGTACTAACTTCACCTCGGGTGAATTTTAAGAATTTGCCAAAGAGCTAGGCATCAAGATCAAGTACGCATCGGTGGCGCACCCCAAGTCCAACGGGCAGGTCGAGAAAGCCAACGGGCTTGTTTGCGCCGGCCTGAAGAAGCGACTCCTTCGACCCCTCAAATGCGCGGCAGGCGCTTGGGTCGAGGAATTACCATCAGTCCTTTGGAGTTTGTGAACTACGCCCAACTCCTCCACCGGCTACACGCCGTTCTTCCTGCTCTTTGGGGTAGAAGCAGTACTCCCCATGGATGTGCGTTACTGCGCACCTCGTGTGGTAGCTTACGTCAAAGAAGACGCTCAAACGGTACTAGAAGATGCACTCGACCTACTGGACGAGGCTCGAGACGTCGCCCTCGCTCGTTCAGCAGTCTATCAGCAAAGCCTCCGCAACTACCACAGCTGACGGGTACGCGGACGGTCCTTCGAGCCAGGCAACCTTGTGCTTCAGCTCAAGCAAACAAGCACGTCGAAGCTGGAGTCACCATGGGAAGGTCCATACCTCATCCACGAAGTCATCCCAGGTGGAGCGTATCGACTACGCAACCCCAAAACAGGGGTAGACGAGAAGAACCCATGGAACGCCGCGCAGCTGTGCCGCTTCTATCCTTAGAAGAGACAGATTTCCCCCCTCTCTCTGAACTAAGCGTCGGCAGCAGTCCACGCTCAACATTGTGCCTTTGGCACCAAGCAATAAAGTATAATTCCTCACATCCTGAGTTGATGCTCACATTAACCCATGCTCGGGGGCTTCGCCTTAAAAATTATTCGACCCACGCTCGGGGGCTTTGCCTTAAAAATTATTCGAACCACGCTTGGGGGCTTTGCCTTAAAAATTATTCGACCCACGCTCGGGGGCTTCGCCTTAGAAATTATTCGACCCACGCTCGGGGGCTCCGCCTTTCGATCCATGCTCGGAGGCTCCGCCCTTCGACCTACACCCGGGGGCTCCGCCCTTAGACCTACGCTCGGGAGTTTCGCCCTAAGCATCTACTTCGACCAACTCGTATCACAAGATTCTACTTCACGGACAGTCAACGACGCGATGTATGATTTCACAGAGCATGTACAATGCATAATTACAGTCTACATCAAAGTATGGCCTAAGCTACTAAAGGATCCCGACCTGCTCTCTGCTGGTCACTCTCATTGATGATCTGCGCCGCTATACAATCAACGGCCTGCCTGCAAGCAGTGTAATGGGCGACCATGTCAGTACGGCCGCTCGGCGTTGGGGGTAATTTCTTTACCAACTCCATGTCGACCTCCGGGTAATGGACTCACACGAAGGCTAAAGAAACCAGGGCTCCACATCGAAGGTGCTCACGGACAAAGCGGTAGATGGCCTCCCCATTCTCGAATCTTCTCAACAAAAGCAGTAAGGCTATCGGGCTGGTAATTCAGAGGGAACATCGCCTGATGGAAAATTGCAAGAGCCACATGGCACATCTCAGCCAATGCTCCGGCTTGGGTATTTCGATCCTGGAGCACAGTTAACTTCTCAGCCTTCGAGCGATCTGCCCAGAAGTTATCTGCGATCGAATTGGCGTGTGTCCGGGCCGCACGCAGATGCGCATTAACCCGACGGGCCTCAGCGTCGTCATCAGGGCACGCATCTACATTCAGCAAAGCAGCGATCAGCAAGAGCAAACCAGAAGGAAATACATCGAGGATAGAAAATACTCACAATTCATTGCCTTGCCAAGACTGTCGATTTCCCCAAGAAGGAATCGCTCTGCATCCACAACTCACGTAGCCTTCGATAGAGCAACATCAACCTTTGCAGTGACACTCCTCAACTCTTGTTGGGTGCATCTTAACTGATCTCGCAAGGAACGGATCAAAGATAGCTCGCTCGCAGAAGGCGCTCGCCTTTCGACGGCATCTACAGGAGATTTCCCAGTTGAGCAACCACCAGCTATCTCATAAGAGATGGGCCAGGCATCAGACCCTGCGCGTGTACCCTGCAGACGAGGTACACAGTTACACGAAAAAGTCATAATCGCAGCACAACCAAGCATCAGGGATTTGAAAAAAGACACAAAGTTCAAAAGCGAATAAAAATGGAAACTATCCACGAGTTCATGATAGACTAAGGCCGACGATACATTATCCACTACAAGACAAAAGCTTCAGCTTCCGAAGTGCCCTAGGTGGAACTACCAGCAGCCTTACTAGACGACGCGCCCTTCGCACTACGCCTGTGCTCCCGAGCAGCCTTCTTGCTAGCATTCCTCTCCGCCAGGAAGTGTGCGAGGCGATTGGACAACTCCCGAGCCCGCTCGAGGTAGTCCTTGGGAGATAGGTCGCGGCCGTCCTTGCCCTTCGGGCATGTGCTCGTGACTTTATTGAAGTCGCATTCGACCCCATGCATCATCATCATAGAGAAGACAGACTTGGAGCCAATGGTTACTTGTCGGTGCACCGCGGCAACCAGTGGGTCTTCGCCACCTTTCCTCAGTGCCAAAGCCTCGAGGATACCCGCCATGGTGGTGCTCGTCGACTCCGGCGCAGATACATCACAGACGCGTTCAAGCGTCGAATGCACCTTTGCCAAGAGATCTCACACCTCTTGGCAGATGCGCTCTGCATTTTCGACGCTGGCATCCAACCCAGCGGGCTCCATCGACGTCTCGTTGGCACCCAGCTCAGCAGCAACTTCAAGAAGATAAAAAGCACGATCAGTAAAGAGGAGTACTCTGGTATGCTACAGTTCCAACAAGGTATAAACTTACCGAGCAACGAGTCGATGGTAGCCTGGAGGCGCTGCTGAAGACTTTTCTCCTTCGACTGGACTTCGGCCTAGTGCTTGTCAAGTAGCTCTTGAGCTTTCGCTCGATCGACTTTAAGTTGGGCTACTTCAGTGGCCAGGTCGTTGATTTTGGTCTTCAACGACGAGTTATCGGCAGTGAGGTTGTCAACCTGGGCCTTTAGCGACGACTTGTCGATAGCGGCTTGAGCAGCGACCTCTGATTACCTCGAAGACAAGTCAATGAGCAAGCAAAGAAATTTTTCGAGCAAAAGAATCTAGGCTATATAAAGAGAAAGCGCTTACGGTGAACGTCGGCCAGCGCAGTAGACAGATGCTGGTTTTCTTTCTCCATCGCAAGGTAGTTTTTGCATACATTGGAGAGACTTTCAACAACAGGATAAATCAGAGGCAACGAGAGAATCAGCATTAAAACTTTGGATTAGAGGGCAAGCCCAAGTGTAAACACTTAGACTCACCCTCGGGGGCTACTAATGGGTAATATTCGATAAGTAAAAAACAAAATTTCGAACTCACATGCTGATTGGGCTCGGAAGGCCCACCGGAGGAAGTAACAAGAATAAAATCCTTCTTGACTGTGCCCTTTTTCGGAGGGGGCGACGGCTTTGGGAGCTCCTTCAGCGTCGCGTCCTCGTTACTCCTTTCCTGTGACTCAGCAGTCTGTTCGAGGGTGGCGTCGTGAGGCCGAATCTAGAAGCAGTCTCGATCGGCTAGACTTCCAGAGGTATCGTCATTCGAAGACCTGAATGTTACAAAGAAGCTAAGAGCGATGCAGTCATATAGGAAAATATTCGAGATCAGTTAAAAGCATAACTCACGAAGCATTGACACCAAAGTTTGGAAGCTCGAGGAGGAGGACGACGGTCGAGAGGCTTGGCAGGAATGGCTTGATCGTCATCTTCATCAGAAGAAAGGCCATGTTCGTCAAAATCCTCTGAGTCTTCGACCCTGTCAACATCCACAATATTCTTGCGCTTCGTTGAAGCGCGCAATGTCGTGGGAGCAACTGACGCTGATTCTTCTAGAACCTCCACAAATTCACGCCCAGGAAACTCGCCCCCTTCTAGCTGGGGCGGATAGCAGCGGGCTATGTCGAGGACCTAAGCAGAACATGTTATGTCAGTCTACAAGGAAAGGATCTAGCAAGCGTCAAAGAAATTCAATCGAAGAACAGAAGATGCATACCTCAGTGCGGGGGTGTGATTTGCTGAAGGCTTCCGTGCCGAAGTTCTTGGGCACGGCCGTCTTCTTCGTCAAAGAAGTGACGGCGCGCACTCCATCATCGATTTCGGCCTCCTTCAGCTCATCGGAGGTGAATCGGGTCGAGCCTTGACGATCGGTGTAGTCCCACATGCAGTGCGCCCGGGCGGCGAGTGGCTGAATACGGCGCTCGATGAAGGTGCAGATCAACTGGAGGCCGGACACCTCTTTTTCGGGTGTGGCTCGCAGCCGCCGAATCTTTTCCATCAGGAGCGCCGTAATTGCCATCTCCTCATCGGTCAGCTCGTGCTCCCAAGACGCTCTGGGCCGAAGGACATTGGTAGGGCGAAATTCTTCAAGCCCAAATTCCTTACCAATGGCAGGCTGGTCCTTGGCGTAAATCCATCGTGTTTTCCAACCGGGATTGTTGATGCGGGCAGGATGACCACCCAGTAGGGAACCCCAATAGGAAGGTATGATGAGCACAGTAGCAAGTTTTCCCTCAGTAAGAAACTGAGGTTTATCGATCCAATAGGAAAAAGCCAAACTTAAGAAGGTGATGCTTGCTAGCTTCGTGACACTCCACCAAGGGCGCCGTTTACGACACTTGTTGGTGCGTCTTGAACTAGTAGCAACGTGGAACCTGCATACAACACAACCAAGTACTTTGCTCCCAACTTATGATGAGGTTGTCAATCTCACCGGTTTGCTGTAAACAAAGGTATGAGCGTATCGAGTGGAAAGAAATAGTAGTATGCGAGAAAGTAAACAATGTGAGTAATAATAAAACGGTGATAGCAATATAAAGGAAATTGGACCGGGGTCCACAGTTCACTAGTGGTGTCTCTCCATAAGATAAATAACAACATGTCGGGTAAACAAATTACAGTTGGGCAATTGATAGAATAAAGATAACGTGCATATGTCACGAGGATCACTATGAGATTTACTCTGGGCATTACAACAAAATACATAGACCGCCATCCAACTGCATCTATGACTAATAATCCACCCATGGGGATATCGTCCGAACACCCCACGAGTATTAAGTTGCGAACAACAGATAACTGCATTAAGCAAAGTGTGTAATGTAAACAAAACGAATGTCCTTGGACACAAGAATGTTGTTTTCTCCCTAGTGGCAACAGCACATCTACAACCTTAGAGGTTTCTGTCACTCCCCCAGATTAAATAGAGGCATGAACCCAACTATTGAGCATAAATACCCCCTCTTGGAGTCACTAGTATCTACTTGGCCAAGATAGCTACTAACAACGAAGAGCATGCAAGATCATAAACAACATAGAGATAACATAAGATAATATTAAGCACATTACCTTAACATAACACCAATATTCATCGGATCCCAACAAACACAACATGTAGAATTAGACAAAGATGATCTCGATCATGTAAGGCAGCTCACGAGATCTAAACATGAAGCACATGGTGGAGAAGACAACCATCTAGCTACTGCTATGGACCCATAGTCCAAGGTAGACTACTCACTCATCGCGCCGGAGGCAAGCATGGCGATGGAGAAGACCTCCGGTGGCGATTCCCCTCTCCGGCAGGGTGCCAGGAAGAGCTTCTGGACCCTCCCGATCTCGGGTCGACGACGATGGCGGATCGCGATATGTTTCTGGAAAATTAATCGGGTCTTTAGGTTTTTCCTGTTGGGGGGTCTTTATAGGCGAAGGGGCGGCGCCAGAGGTGGGCCAGGGGGGCCTCACCACCAGGGGCGCGGGCCAGGGGCAGGCCGCGCCGCCCTGTGGTGTGGGCGCCCTGTGGCCCCCCTCCATCTCGTCTTCAGACTTCTGGAAGCTTCGTTAAATATCTGGATGTTCAGCTTTTGTTTCGTCCAATTCCAAGAATATTTCCTGTGTAACTTTTCTGAAACACAAAAACAGCAGAAAACAGGGAACTGGCACTGTGGCATCTTGCTAATAGGTTAGTTCCGGAAAATGCATAAAAATGCCACGAAGTGTAACAAAATATTAAGCAAATGGTGTAAGAACAAGCATGGAGCATCAAAAATTATAGATACGTTTGAGACGTATCAGCATCCCCAAGCTTAACTCCTGCTCGTCTTCGAGTAGGTAAGTGATAACAAAAGAATAATTTTTGAGGTGACATGCACCAACACAATCTTGATCATCTATGTAAGCATTGAGTGCTGGGATCAAAAGAACTTAAAACATGGGCATGAAAGATATTATCTTGATAGAAGAAACTTAGCAACCATGTTATAACATGAAAAAGAACACAAATGAAAGATCATGAAAATGAAACAATGAAAGTCAAACATGTGTTCAAATCATATGGAAAAACATAGCAAATGGTTTTCAGCTTGTCCTTTATGAGAGAGCAAAACATAAATGCATAGGACACCTTCAAGTTTAAGAGGGCGACTAGATACAAATAATTTAAGAACAAGTGAAATCAAAATCATGAATCAATCAATGATAAACTTTGGGACTATGCACATTAAACTCAGAATAACAACTATGCTCTCTTGGACAGTGCATAAAGGTAGAAGGTGGTGACTCAACATAAAAGTAAAAGAAAGGCCTTCGCGGAGGGAAGCAGTGATTAAACATGTGCTAGAGCTATTCATTTGTAAAACAGAGAGATAAAAACTGAGTTTTGAGAGGTGATTGTTTTTGTCAACGACTAGCAATGGGGTTCTTACTATCTTTCGTACAAAAATGAAGCAAGTTTTTGAGAGAGAGATTGGCACTTTTGTGCTCTTTTATAAAGCTTGGCACTCCTCCCCACCTTTTTCCTTTCTCAAACCATGGCTAACCGATTCCATCGGGTGCCCACCAACATTCACATACCATGGAGGAGTGCCTTTTTTTCTTTTCTTTTTTTTCTTTTTTTTCTTTTTGGAATAAACAATATGGAAGATAGCAAATCCGACCACAACGTCCCCATGAGCTGAAAACAGTGTCACAAAGCGAGAAGTATTTTGAAGGGTTTTTTGAAAGGTAGCACATGAAAATTTACTTGGAATGGCTTACAAATACCATGCATAGGAATTTATAGTGGACACGTTGAAATAACTTGGTTTTTTAGGAGTTGGATGCATGAGTAGAGCTCATACTCAGTACAAAATGAGGGCTAGCAAAAGACTGGGAGCGACCAACTAAGAGAGCAATAACGGCCATAATCATGCATAGCGACAAAACATCATTAAAAGAAGCATTAGATGGCATCAAAAGTCAAAAACTAAATGATCATAAAGGATTATGGTGACTTTTTATGAGTCAAACATGTTGTAAGCATGCGCCAAGTCAACCCAAATAAAGCATCAAGGAGAAAACCAAATTAATGCTTCCAAATAATAAAAACAACGCATGATTTTTTCAAAGGCTCATTAAGCAATCTCAGTCATTTGAGACAAGTCATGCTACAGCAAAACCACTAAGCATACTATCAAAATGACATCAAGCATGACATGAAAAAGTCTAAGCCGCAGTCTAAACAAGCTCCTTTTTGTACCACTTTTTTGCATGAAATTTTTTCTCTTTTGCAACACCATTGGAACCTTTTTGAAACAACTCTTTTGATGAAAACCAACATGGACCAGAGGTAAAAATACACCTTGATATAAAGACATACCAAGATCTGAACAAAAATCAAGGTGAAAAATGAAAGCTAAATGCAGTTCTAGAAAAAGAGAACACTCGTTGAACGATAAGAGTGAAAAACAGAGTGTTCTTGGCAAATGAAAAGCAAGGCAACTTCTCCAAACAAAATTTGTTGGGGTCCAACCATTTATTGCAGCAAACAAAACTAAACAAAACTGAAAACTATAGACAAGATGCTCCAAAAAAATGCATAGTGCATGAAGCAATAAAAATATAGTGTGTTGAAAGGTGACCTGATTTTTGCCGATGAAGAAGGGGTGCCTCGGGGGCATCCCCAAGCTTTGACGATTGTACCTCTTGGATATTTTTTGGGGTGCATGGGCATCCCCAAGCTTGATCTTTTGTCCATTCTTCAACTCATATCATCATTCTCCAATCCCTACACTTGAAAACTTCCTTCATACAAAACTAAACACAATTCTATTAGCAACATTAGTGTAAGCATAATAATAAATCAACCCCTTTTTGCTTCAGATTTCAACTCAAAACCACCACATATAAAGCATGTACTACTGTAGCAACTTCCCCACAAGTTCCATGATCAAAAGAACTAAAAAAGAAAGCGATCGAGAGGCAAACATAAATAGTGACAGAAATCTGTCAAAACAAAACAGCTGACAAAGGTCCATTTTTTCGAGGGTTTTCTGTTACTCAAATCAAAAAGTGTATAACTAATGAAAGTTTGGATATAACCTGGGGCATATGCACAAGAAATTGCAGGTCCAAAAGATATTCTGAGAATTTTCACGAATTTTTACGGTGCAGCACCGAAATCTGTTTCAGGACAGCAACATCCCCAAATCTTACCTCACTCAAATTAGAGGTTTCTCTTGGCACAACAGCGAAATAAAAAGGATAAGGAGCGGTTATTACAGTAGTAATAACTTCCAAGACTAAAATAAAAGAAAAAGAACTGAAAGTAAAATATTGGGTTATCTCCCAAGAGTGCTTTTCTTTAACGCCTTTGAGCTAGGCGCAGAAAGTGCAAATCAAGTAATATCAAGTGATGAAGCATCAGGGTCAACGGGTACCTTACGCCTTCCTCTCTTACCTTTGCTCTTAACTTTAGGGAACACATGATTATTGCAAGGTGGAGAGATGAATCTTATGGTGCCTTTTCCCACATCAATGATGGCGCCTAGGAGCTTTAGTACAGACCTTCCAAGTGTGATTTGTCCTTTTCCTACACATTCAATAACAAGATAATCAGTAGATACCATTTTTCCAAGGACTTTTGTATAGACTCCTTCAGCTATTCCAACGGGAAATATAGTGGCATTGTTAGTAAGAGAAATTTCTTCTCCCCCCTCAGAAAGTTTCCAAAGACTCAAAGATTCATGAACATCCTTTGGCATAAGACAAAATTCAGTCATAATATCACAACGAGCATAAAAAGTTTCACCACTAATGGTGATTATTACCGTAGGGTACCAACTCGAAGGTTCAGAATTTATTGGCACATAATCAAAATACTGGCGCAAAGTACTATAGTATTTACCCAAACGAGTAGTGCTAGTTTCAAAAGTATTAAGTCTATTAAAAATATTCACAAGAGAGGAATCAAAATCAGTTGGCATGCTATAAATTGTAATCAACTTTTTTATAATATTGAAAGCTTGATCTCCATCACAATGAAGGAAATCTCCTTCTGCTATAGCATCCAAAGCATATCTATAACGAAGAGCAAGTCCAAAGTAAAAGCAACTAAGAAGCTTCTTTGAAACTTTCCTCACTCTTTTGTTTGAAAGTGAAGATCATTTCCTCGGGCGACAAAGTAGTAGCAACTAAACTAGACATAATAAACAACTATAAAGGAAACTAATTTTTTTTGTATTTTTGATAAAAATGATGCAAGCAGAAATAAAGTAAAGCAAAACTAAAACAAAGTAAAGGATGTGCGTGCAAAACTCCCCTTGTAGAAGTCTTCTTTTTCCCCGGCAACGGCGCGAGAAAATTAGCTTGATGCGGGCAGGATGACCACCCAGTTGGGAACCCCAAGAGGAAGGTATGATGAGCACAGTAGCAAGTTTTCCCTCAGTAAGAAACCGAGGTTTATCGATCCAGTAGGAAAAAGCCAAACTTAAGAAGGTGATGCTTGCTAGCTTCGTGACACTCCAACAAGGGCGCCGTTTACGACACTTGTTGGTGCATCTTCAACTAGTAGCAACGCGAAACCTGCACACAACACAACCAAGTACTTTGCTCCCAACTTACGATGAGGTTATCAATCTCACCGGTTTGCTGTAAACAAAGGTATGAGCGTATCGAGTGGAAAGAAATAGTAGTATGTGATGGCGCGGTGATGATGATGCCAGAAAACTTGTTGGCTTGTAGTAAATGACTGGCCAGTTGGAAAACCCCAAGAGAAGGTTTTGATGAATATAGCAGCAAGTTTTCCCTCAGTTAAGAAACCAAGGTATGTCGATCAGGAGAAGAGCAGACAATACGACTAAAGGTGATGCGGACTGGCTTAGCGACAGCTTCGGACAATTTATATATAGCGCCACGTCCAAGCTTTGCTTTGCTAGCTGCAACGCGGAACCTGCACACAACACAACCAAGTACTGTGTTCCCAACTTGCGATGAGGTTGTCAATCTCACCGGTTTGCTTGAAACAAAGGGTATGAGCATATCGAGTGGAAAGTGATAATAGTATGCGAGTAAAGTAAACAGTGCGAGTAAACTAAACAGGTGATAGCAATATGATGGAAATAGGACCGGGGTCCACAGTTCACTAGTGGTGTCTCTCCATAAGATAAATAACACATGCTGGGTAAACAAATTATAGTTGGGCAATTGATAGAATAAAGATAAATGTGATATGTCAAGAAGATCACTATGCGATTTACTCTGGACATTACAACAAAATACATAGACCGCCATCCAACTGCATCTATGACTAATAATCCACTCATGGGGGTATCATCCGAACACCCCATGAGTATTAAGTTGCGAACAACAGATGATTGCATTAAGCAAAGTGTGTAATGTAAACAAAGCATATGCCCTCGAGCATATGAATGTTGTTTTATCCCTAGTAGCAATAGCACATCTACAACCTTAGAGGTTTCTCTCACTCCCCCAGATTAAATAGAGGCACGAACCCACTATCGAGCATAAATACCCCCTCTTGGAGTCACTAGCAACTACTCGGCCAAGATAGCTACTAACAATGGAGAGCATGCAAGATCATAAACAACATAGAGATAACATAAGATATATTTCAGTATAGCAACTCAATCATAACACCAATATTCATCGGATCCCAACAAACCAAACATGTAGAATTACATAACAGTGATCTCAATCATGTAGGGCAGCTCATGAGATCTAAACATGAAGCACATGGTGGAGGAGACAATCATCTAGCTACTGCTATGGACCCATAGTCCAAGGTAGACTACTCACTCATTGCTCCGGAGGCAAGCATGGCGATGAAGAAGACCTCCGGTGGTGATTCCCCTCTCCGGCAGGGTGCCGGGAAGAGCTTCTGGACCCTCCCGATCTCGGGTCGATGACGGCGGCGGATCGCGATGTGTTCTAGAAAATTGATCGGGTCTTTAGGTTTTTTCCGTCGAGGGGTCTTTATAGGCGAAGGGGCATCATCAGAGGTGGACCGAGGTGCCCTCACACATAGGGGGCGCAGCCAGGGGCTAGGCCGCGCCGCCTTGGTGTGTGGGGCCCTCGTGGCCCCCCTCCTACTCCTCTTCGGATCTCTGGAAGCTTCCGGGAAAAATAAGACTTCAGGAACTTGTTTCGTCCAATTCCGAGAATATTTCCTATGTAGCTTTTCTGAAACACAAAAACAGCAGAAAACAGGGAACTGGCACTGTGGCGACTTGTTAATAGGTTAGTTCCGAAAAATGCATAAAAGTGCCACGAAGTGTAACGAAACAGTAGGCAAATGGTGTAAAAACAAGCATGGAGCATCAAAAATTAAAGATACGTTGGAGACGTATCAGTATGCGAGAAAGTAAACAATGTGAGTAATAGTAAAACGATGATAGCAATGTAAAGGAAATTGGACCGGGTTCCACAGTTAACTAGTGGTGTCTCTCCATAAGATAAATAACAACATGCTGGGTAAACAAATTATAGTTGGGCAATTGATAGAATAAAGATAACGTGCATATGTCACGAGGATCACTATGAGATTTACTCTGGGCATTACAACAAAATACATAGACCGCCATCCAACTGCATCTATGACTAATAATCCACCCACGGGGATATCGTCCGAACACCCCACAAGTATTAAGTTGCGAACAACAGATAACTGCATTAAGCAAAGTGTGTAATGTAAACAAAACGAATGTCCTTGGACACAAGAATGTTGTTTTCTCCCTAGTGGCAACAGCATATCTACAACCTTAGAGGTTTCTGTCACTCCCCCAGATTAAATAGAGGCATGAACCCAACTATCGAGCATAAATACCCCCTCTTGGAGTCACTAGTATCTACTTGGCCAAGATAGCTACTAGCAACGGAGAGCATGCAAGATCATAAACAATATAGAGATAACATAAGATAATATTCAGCACATCAACTTAACATAACACCAATATTCATCGGATCCCAACAAACACAACATGTAGAATTACACAAAGATGATCTCGATCATGTAAGGCAGCTCACGAGATCTAAACATGAAGCACATGGTGGAGAAGACAACCATCTAGCTACTGCTATGGACCCATAGTCCAAGGTAGACTACTCACTCATCGCGCCGGAGGCAAGCATGGCGATGAAGAAGACCTCCGGTGGCGATTCCCCTCTCCGGCAGGGTGCCGGGAAGAGCTTCTGGACCCTCCCGATCTCGGGTCGACGACGACGGCGGATCGCGATGTGTTTCTGGAAAATTGATCGGGTCTTTAGGTTTTTCCCGTCGGGGGGTCTTTATAGGTGAAGTGGCGGCGCCAGAGGTGGGCCAGGTGGGCCTCACCACCAGGGGGCACGGGCTAGGGGCAGGCCACGCCGCCCTGTGGTGTGGGTGCCCTGTGGCCCCCCTCCGTCTCCTCTTCGGACTTCTGGAAGCTTCGTTAAATATCTGGATGTTCGGCTTTTGTTTCGTCCAATTTCGAGAATATTTCCTGTGTAACTTTTCTGAAACAAAAAAATAGCAGAAAACGGGGAACTGGGACTGTGGCATCTTGTTAATAGGTTAGTTCCGGAAAATGCATAAAAATGCCACGAAGTGTAACAAAACATTAAGCAAATGGTGTAAGAACAGGCATGGAGCATAAAAAATTATAGATACGTTTGAGACGTATCAATTTTTCTCCGGCGTTCGCAGCTTGAAGTACTCGATGTCGGGGCACACCGTGCAGCTGAAACCATCGGTTTGATAGTGGAGAGGGTGCCGGACGATGAAGATTCGTCTCCAGAGTGCCTAGTGGGGTTCGATCCCCAGGAAACATTCACACAGCGTGATAAAGCACGCTATGTGTAGGATGGTGTTGGGATTCAGATCGTGAAGCTGAATCCCATAAGCAAAGAGGAGCCCACGGAGGAATGGATGCGGAGGAAAAGAAAATCCTCGAAGAAGGAAGGCGAGGAAAAATACCCAGAATCCCGCAGGTGGCCGGGGAATGATCTCTGGCCCGGCGATGTGGACTTCCGTTGGGTCGTCTTTCAAGATGCCGATCTTTGCGGCATTCTTCAGGTCCTTCTCCAGGAATTTGGTCTGGACCCAATTGCCCACAGCGGGCGCGTCGGCATCGGCGGTCTTGGTCTTGGCTTTCTTCGCAATGGCGGCGGCGGTGCCGGCGGCGGAGGAGCTTCTCTTGCCCATGGCGGTGGAGCACAAGGAGGCGCTCTCGCGAAATGGGAGAAGAGATGTGCAGTAATGGCAGAGCGCAAGGACAAAGACGATGACGGCGGCGGAGTGGGGTAAATAGTTATTCCCTCTATCTTCTTTTATTCCGCCATGGAAAATCCTTGGATCATCCTAGCCGTTCGTTCCAAAGAGGGCACGGCAGGATGAATCTGGTCGTCCACGTGTCGGCACCGCGTGATTTATGGCGTCCACTATGCACGGGAATTGAGGAAGCGCGGCGGATTTTTCTCATCGAACACGCGGGACGTGCGGTCAAACGAAGTCAACAGCCGGCGTGCGCGGCACTGGGCCCACCCGGCGTCTAGTCTTGTCAATGTTAGGTTATCCCTGCGACGGGTGGCGTGACAACTCGAGGAGGTGATGCGTCATCTCTGATGTCACTATTAACAAGGCTTATTCTTTCATCTGAGGGGAGATATCATTTCGGGTCTTCGTCCTTTCGAGGTATGTTCCATCGAAACTTACTGTCCTCCTCACGACGAAGGTTTCTAGGGACCACTGTCCTCTTTACGTGATTCGAAACGCAGAGGTTGTCTTTTCGAAGCACCCTCTTTCCGTTTGAGTTTGGTTTTCGGGATCTTTGGTTCACCTTTGAGGTCCTCGATGCTGCGTACGGCGTGGCTGCCAGGCCCTCGAACCATTCCTCTGATTTTATTCGATGTTGTCTTATTATTCGAGTTGTGGATTTTGATCCCTCGAATTATTCGCCTTTGGGCCAGCAGCGCCGTCTTGTCATTCAAGTTGTGGATTTTGATCCCTCAAATTATTCTCCTTTGGGCCAGCGCCGTCTTATCATTCAAGTTGTGGATTTTGATTCCTCGAATTATTCTCCTTTGGGCCAGCAGCGCCGTCTTATTATTCGAGTTGTGGATTTCGATCCCTCGAATCATTTCTTTTGGCCAGCAGTGCCGCTGTACTATTCAAATGATGGATTTCAATCTCACGTATTATTTCTTTCGGGATTACAACATCTCTATATGTTACAAGGCTTGCAATGCCATTTCATTATTCGAGGGCGTTTTATAGCCCACCAAGTTTATTCGTTCAGGCCATCAGTGCCATTATTGTGACCAACAATGGGCATCAGTTCCCCGATTTTCTCTTACTCGGGGCCAGCAGAGCCTCAGCTTCAATGCGGGTGGAGATTCTAGCTCCTCAAAATCCTGTCCCACGCTTATACTTATTCTTGTTTACCCGAATTCTGGTGGCAATATACCAATTCGGATGTCGTATGTCAAATACGAAGATAAGTCCACCGTTAGCAACACTAGATGGCCCGTTAATCGAATCAAACGCGCTCTGCTGAGAGAATTTTCCATGCCTACGGCGTGAAGCTTTGCATCGATGGACGCATCGAGTGCCTTACACACTACTGGGCTTCGACCTGATAAGTCTGCACGCGGCTCGGGTCGAAGTGGCGCCAGTCCATGCGGGTTCGAGTCGGAGGATTCGAATCTGAGTAAGCTAACCAATGTTTTTGCGACTATGCAATTAACTGGACCCGACGTGAGTTTCAGACTGATTATGCCGATCCCTCTAGCAATAAATCTTGGTGAGACAGTCGGGGCCAATATGGCAGATCCTTTGCTGTTTGCACTCTTTTCCATTCTACATGTGTGTCATTGTCCAAGCTACAAACTTACTTGACGGTGCTAATGGTGAAATGAGTTTTGATCATAGGTTATCCCACCTCAATCTCTTGTGCTCTTGGTTTTCTTCACCAACAATACGACGAATAATGAGCTGTTAAGCGTATTTCCATGCGAAGGGATGTGTCCCGGCACATGGTTCATTCAGTGGTAGAAGATTCTCATCTATTGGGGAGGCGGATAAAGAGGCTTTTCAAAAAAATTGAGATTACTCCAACTTGTACATGTTCAATCCTACTATGTCATTTTCCATCTAAGTCAATGGTATATATACGTTCGAGATGCAGAAGGTGAAACTAGAAATGAGAATCGAAGTAACGCACAGTGCAATAATATTGATCAATAGAACTGGATTAGTCACTAACAAAAAATATCTATTTATCTGTTTGGAAGATTCCCACTTCTATCTTATCATGTTCCAAGTATCTCTACACACTACGGGAATGGTGAAAGACGTTGACGGCCAGCGTCTACGCCGACGGCCAAATATCGGTGCCGTCGGCGTAGGCTACGTTCCAGGCAGTCCATGAAGCTGGTCGTCGACGTAGAATTATCGTCGACGTAAGATAGCTACGCCGACGGCAATGCCCTCGGCATAGCTATTTTTCATTTTACCACATTAATCTTAGAAAAATCATAACTAAATCATTCTAATTCACAAAAATACAAATAATATATCAAAATTTGCAGAAAAATAAGATCTATTCATCTAAACCTTCCAAAATTTAAAACTAATTAATTTAATTAGTTAGGATTTTCAGTTTAGGGATTTAGGGTTTTGATTCAGTTGAAAGTCAAGAAAATTTGAACTAGAGCCACATCACAGTTTGCCCATGATTTTTCTAAAAAAATCATTTTCAGGTTCATAAATAGAAGTTTTATCAGAGATCCATAAATAGTTCTGTAAAATTCAACCCCTAGCTAAGAAGGTTCATGCCCGCCGTTTCGACCGTATTTTGAATCGAGCATAACAGATTTAAATAAAATCAAAAAAATATAAAACCTTCGATTGTGTCATGGTATGTGACCTAGTTATGAGGAAAAACAATAAAGTTGGACTATTGCAAATATTGTAGAAATCCCTTCTCAGAAATGACCTATCATGTACGAAGTTTCATGGCTTTCAAGCCACATGAGCTAGGTCATGATCCGAATCATAGAATAGTTTGTTCAAATGACCCCATATTGTGCACATGTGTGTATATTGGGATGGCAAACAAAGTTCATATTGGGAGTTTTCATTTTCTATGCAAAAAAAATCAATTTCCATTTTCTAAGTGTCAAAATTGGGTTTTTTGTGAAGGAAGTACTAAAAATACATTACAAAACTAGACCACCATAATTTTAAACAATATTAGGACAGATTTTATGTATGTATCACCAATTGTTTGTGTGTGTGAAGCTTTGCAATAACCTTTCACAAAAAAGACAAACTCTTCCCAATTTAGCAGGAAGCGGGGTAAATTTGAACTACAGCTCCATCATGGCTTCCTCATGATTTTTTGAAAAAATCACTTTTAGATACGCAACATGTTATTATATTAGAGATACACAGAGTTTTGCAAAATTCGACCCCTAGCTAAGATGGTTCATGCCCGTCGTTTATCAACGGGGTAAATCGAGGGTTAACGGGGTAAAGCGGGGGTATGGCATAAGAAAACTATGAAAAATTTGTTTATCATGTGGACTCATTAGTATTTGACATAAGAAGACTATGTGTGAAGGTTTTCCTTTTTTATTTTTTTATTGTTTATGATTTTTTCAATGTAAATCTCATTAGTTCGAGATATCACTGATGATACATTAAATTCAAAAATGAGCATAAGAAATTTAAAATTAAATAAAACATAAAAACATTACATATGGATGTCATATTTGGATTCCTCTCATTTTTCTTATCGATTTAGATATATAATTTGTCGAATTCCGATTTACAGATTTAAAGATATAAATTATTCAATATATCTATTAATTATTCATTGTTATTTACTTATTATATAGTTTGAAATTCAGTATATTTATTACTTATTTATTGTTGTGTACTTAATATATAGTTTGGAAACTTAAAACAAATGACGTGTGATATAGTGGTATAAGGGTTAATAGGATTGATATGGTAGTATTATCAACAAGGTATAATTTGCTTCGTGGACACTCATCCGGATGGAAGTTCGACCAAGACTTAAATTTGACTAAAGATTAAGTGCAATTAGTGTTAAAAATATTCCAATTGAGAGATTAGCGAGTCAAACAATTCAAAAAATTAAAAAAATCAATTTTTTTAACTTTAAAAAAATATATAAATAGGCTATGCCGACGACTTTACCGTCGGCATAGCCTACGCCGAGGGCAAACGCTATGTCGATGGTAAAAAAGAACTCCGCCGAGGGGCTACGCCGAGGGCAGCCCTCGGCGTATACTACGCCGACGGCAAAACATGGCTACGCCGACGGCAATTGGCCATGGGCGTATCTCTTCATTCCTGTAGTGACATTTTCTACTTTCTATATCATCCTTTCCTATACTATCATGTACGGAGTAGAATATACTATGAGGATAAGGCGCGCGTTGCTTCCCCGTTCTCTCTTACCTCTGTCATAACATGTTTTTCCCTTTGATGCTTACCATTTGTGGCTTTACATCAGGCCTTGCCGTCATATTATAAGTCTACGGTCGTTCACTGGCATGATCAATATAGTAGGATTTTTATCAATAGATAAAATCTTTACCTATAAGATTGGAGTTAGTGAAGGCACTTTTGCTATACATCTTTTGGTTTCCGAAATTACCCCTACCAAAAAAATAATCGATAGCAAACAGAGAATCGTAACATTAATTGGACCATAATTTTTGCTAATCAAGGCAATCAATCACTCTGCCGTAATTTTCGGTAATCAATACGTCTATAAGAATACACAAAACAGATCGCCGTCGACATCCGTCGAGTCCTGCCAAATCTTGTGCAACGCCCGCGGCTGCCATGACGACGCAAGGATGGCCTCAACCCACCCCGGATGTCTGGTTCTGCACAAGCTTCTCCCCTCCCCTGATGGATCCGCAGCAGGTGGACCCTGTCAGTTACCTATGCCGAGGTGATTTCTCTCTGTGTTTCTCGATTTTCAGCTAGCAGTTATTTGTATGCATGGCTTGCTTCTTTGTTCAATCTTATTTTGGTTCGATTTGTTGAACACAAACAAAAGTACAACATGCGTACGTGTGTGGCCTTGATCTGACTGGTTCTTGCTCCTGCCAAATAGGAAAAATTGTTAACTTTGCTCTCCAATGAATTTTCCAATGTTTATGCAGTACAAACAATTGGAGTTCTCCTTCATATTTTACCGAGTGTGAGGCTGTGAGCTGGTTCAGATTGCAGACTTCAGAGGGGAGAACAATTTGAAGACCGGAGATGTGATTCAGTGTCGTGAATGTGTCTACGGCATCCTGCAAGTAGCCCACGCGCCAGAGTAGGCCCAGATCAATTTATTCTCTTGATCTTTTTAAAATCTCATATTAATTCCTTGGTTTAATTTTTCTTTGGCGGCTGCCTTTTTTGCTTGCCATTTTAAATATACGGTTAACTAATCATAATGGAAATTTGACATAGCGCAATTTGGGGCGTTATACTCGATTTTAGTTTCATCGGCCATCATTCTAAAAAAAAGTATCTTCACCATCGGCCATCATCTTTGATGACCACACATCGTCTGTCATTCTAAAAAAAGTATCTTCATCATTGCCGTCATCTTTGGCTATTAAATACGCCTCATATAATTTCTATTCCTTTTGAAATTATAGATGAATAAAAACCTTTTGTTGGTGTACAAATACAATATGGACGAAGTGATCAACGAAAACTACCCACCCTATTTTAACAGAATAGATACGCTGCCGAATTACAGTTTTCTATCAAATTACTTTATAGCAAAGTAAATTATAATATTTTTTAAATATTATGTGCCTATTTTGACATAAAGTTTCATGCATATATTTATATTTACAGCAAGAAAATACTTATGTAGGCCGTAGCAACGCACGGGCATTTAGCTAGTCTTTACCTATAAGATAGGAGTTGGTGAAGGCACTTTTGCTATACATCTGTTGGTTTCCGAAATTACCCCTACCAAAAAAATAATCGATAGCAAACAGAGAATCGTAACATTAATTGGACCATAATTTTCGCTAATCAAGGCAATCAATCACTCTGCCGTAATTTTCGGTAATCAATACGTCTATAAGAATACACAAAACAGATCGCCGTCGACATCCGTCGAGTCCTGCCAAATCTTGTGCAACGCCCGCGGCTGCCATGACGACGCAAGGATGGCCTCAACCCACCCCGGATGTCTGGTTCTGCACAAGCTTCTCCCCTCCCCTGATGGATCCGCAGCAGGTGGACCCTGTCAGTTACCTATGCCGAGGTGATTTCTCTCTGTGTTTCTCGATTTTCAGCTAGCAGTTATTTGTATGTATGGCTTGCTTCTTTGTTCAATCTTATTTTGGTTCGATTTGTTGAACACAAACAAAAGTACAACATGCGTACGTGTGTGGCCTTGATCTGACTGGTTCTTGCTCCTGCCAAATAGGAAAAATTGTTAACTTTGCTCTCCAATGAATTTTCCAATGTTTATGTAGTACAAACAATTGGAGTTCTCCTTCATATTTTACCGAGTGTGAGGCTGTGAGCTGGTTCAGATTGCAGACTTCAGAGGGGAGAACAATCTGAAGACCGGAGATGTGATTCAGTGTCGTGAATGTGTCTACGGCATCCTGCAAGTAGCCCACGCGCCAGAGTAGGCCCAGATCAATTTATTCTCTTGATCTTTTTAAAATCTCATATTAATTCCTTGGTTTAATTTTTCTTTGGCGGCTGCCTTTTTTGCTTGCCATTTTAAATATACGGTTAACTAATCATAATGGAAATTTGACATAGCGCAATTTGGGGCGTTATACTCGATTTTAGTTCCATCGGCCATCATTCTAAAAAAAGTATCTTCACCATCGGCCATCATCTTTGATGACCACACATCGTCTGTCATTCTAAAAAAAGTATCTTCATCATTGCCGTCATCTTTGGCTATTAAATACGCCTCATATAATTTCTATTCCTTTTGAAATTATAGATGAATAAAAACCTTTTGTTGGTGTACAAATACAATATGGACGAAGTGATCAACGAAAACTACCCACCCTATTTTAACAGAATAGATACGCTGCCGAATTACAGTTTTCTATCAAATTACTTTATAGCAAAGTAAATTATAATATTTTTTAAATATTATGTGCCTATTTTGACATAAAGTTTCATGCATATATTTATATTTACAGCAAGAAAATACTTATGTAGGCCGTAGCAACGCACGGGCATTTAGCTAGTTATTCTAGGACCAAAGTTTCACGTGGAGTTGTGCAAACACATATGAGATATAAAAGATAAAATGAAGCATAATATATGTTAGAGCAATAGTAGAGATCCAAATATATATGTTTTTTTCGATAAAGGAAATATATTAATATCGAAAGATACCAATTACATCCAGCCTCTACAACAATGCAATACCGTAATGACTCCAAAGATATATGTGGATGATGCATCCTAATAAAACCATATCCTACCATCATAGCACTATAGATACAATTATTTAACCGTGTTTCCTCTAGCTTGTGGGGCTCTCATAGTTATTATAGTTATTAATATAAACAAATTAAAACATTAAGATCAAGACGTCATAGTGGTCTTCTAGAGAATCACTTTCAGCTTTCTTCTCTCGTCCACTCTCTCCTTTTACCTTGATGAATCTTAGGGCTCTTAAGGTACCTGACAAGTCCTAGGATTGAGGCAAAGACCAGAGAAAAATACATAGATCAAGATTACCCAATTACATAAACGATCCATAACAAATAGATGCACATCTTGCTGCGAGGCTAGACCTCATCCCTCAGCTTGTGAGAACTACTCACGCATGATTAGATTAACAATCATAAATATTGTATTGTATTGAAAATCCTTGATAGATGAATATCAAATAATCTTGCAATGTCGTTAATCACGAAGGAATCAATATTATAAGTATATGGCTATGGACATACATGGAATTGTGTGGAAATAGTGGTGATGGCGATGGTGGAGCTTTGGCATCGAGGAATGGTGGTCTATCTTTTGGTAGTGTCTTTTAATTTCCCTCTCTTTTTATAGGTTGTCGTGGACGAGATTAGATTTTTGGAGGCCTTCTGTTGTGAATAGCCCAATATTCTAGGCGGATTATCATGAAGATTGCTCGGTTTTATCGTACGGATGCACCAATATGACGTATGGTGGCGCGTACGGCGGGTGTCACCGTACCTACACTCGTTAAGTCTACATATGGTTGACTTCATGAGCCCATTGACTTAGGAAAACTTCCAGCGCATGAATCGTCCTTATTAGATTATATTTCATCATATATCAACCCATTTTAGCAAGGAAAGAAATAACCAAAGGAACTTTCACATCTATGCAAGTATTAGTGATTACTGGCAGGTCTAAAAAGAGATTCTCATCATATTGGTGAATGACTCCCGACTGAAACATGGATAAATATTAGTGTATTTTCCACTCATCAAGCTTGTCGTGGAATCGTCAGGTAGCTCTCGCTAATCTAGATAGATAAAACCCAAGTCATGGGAGTATATGGAAGATTGATGCTTAGACAAACTCAAGGTAGCGGAGAATACTCTCAAAGTTGGTGTTTGTTGTGTTTGTGTCGACTATTATGAACTAAATGGTTAAGTTTGAAGTTGGTGTTGTAATAGGCGTGGATAGGGTAAGGCTAGTGTTGGAGTTGAACACGTTGATCCTTGTCCTCCTATATAATATGGGGTAAAGGGGTACCACACGTTATAACCTATGACGACTTGGTAGCGACAGAACACATGGGAGCTGGCCGCTTGTGCTGACGGCTAGGACGGCCAGGTGCCGCGGTTTCAGGGGAGGAGCGCTCGTAATCATGCCAAGGGGAGTAGGCGAGTTCACCGAATCTCGGTACCGAATCTCAGTAGCATCATATTATTGTGATTGTTTGTTCCTTGATAGATCAACTACGTGTCTACGATGATAACATGTGGTGTTGTGGCAGAGCTTATGTACTTACTCCTCTCCTGGCAGAGGAAGTGATTATCCCTCTCATGTCGTCCTTTCTCCTTCTCGTCTTTTCCTCTTCACATCTGTTCTACTTTTGCTTCTCTCAAGTTTCCTTTCTTCTCCGGTACATTCTGACATCTACGAGCTATCAAGTTTGTTCATGGTACCCGGAGTCAGTAGTCATGATTCTGGAGATAGGTAGATCGGACGGCTCATAAGCAGTTCAAGAGATAAAGCTAGTTCTAGATTGTTCAACAACTAAAAATCTGTTTCGTTAAGGGGAGTGTTGGGCGTCTCTGGTGGATAATTTGATCAGACCCCTCACCTCTAGAGTGTGACACATGCTCCCTCCCCCAATCCCGCAATTGTTTCATTGAGGAAAAAAAAACTCGTAGCACTATTGCATCATTGAGCACATATTTGTCGCAAAGCCCGCAAATCATTGTAGCACCTCGCTCAGGTGTTTGCAACAAAATACATACCTGTTTGTAGCATTAGAAAAACACTCCTGTAGTACCCAAACAATTCTCGAAAAATGTCCGTACTCTTACCCAAACACGTCATTTACCTAAGGAGGAAACGACTGATCACATGTTTGTTGTATAATAATTCTTATATTTTCCAAAGGTGTGGCGTGCTACGCGGTGGGCGTAAACCACACCGGCAGCGGCCAGGTCCTGTGTTTCCCGAGCGCCGGCAACTTCTTCGCCTTGCCGTCCTTGAGCCTGTAGACCCCGATGCCCCGCTTACCGTTGTACCCGTCGTCGCTATCGCCGGGATAGTAGCGAAATCGTGACAAGCCACGGCCACCATTGTCGCACCGCCGCAGGGATATCGCTGACTCCCCAGAGCCCAGCTCGTCGTCGGCGTAGTAGACGCAGCCATCCTTCAGCTCCGGGTGCTCCCTCGTGGACACACAGATCGAGCTGTTCAGCCCCACCAGCACCGCCGTTTCACCGACCGAGTCCTCCTCCCACCGCCGTCCTCCCCCGTCTACGCTGTCGTCGAGCAGTACCAGCACCTTGAACCACCACTTCCTCTTGGTCCCGCCGTAGGAGCACTTGATCTTTTTCGAGCCCTTCAGCACCACCATCAGCCGCCCATCCGGCGCCGTGGCTATGTACTTGCGCGTGCCGTCCCCCTGCTGCAGCATGTAGTCCGCCGGCAGCCTGGCGGCGACCTCCGTGCTCGCGAACCTACTACTGCCCCCGTCCTCCGGCACCTCTCGGTCCCAAGCCTCCACGACGCCGGAGTAGGTGACGGTGTAGAACCTGCCGTCGTGGTGGACGGCATCCTCGACGCCATCCACTGAGGGCGCCAACCTCCACGCCGCGTCCCCCGCCACCGCGAACGCCGGTGCGCCGAACCAGCGCTCCAGGATGAGCATGGCCGCGTAGCTCCCTGTGCGCGGCGAGGCGGACATCACCACCTTGCCATAGAGCCACTCCCGCATCTCGACCGTGGTCAGCCTCGGTGCAGCGCCCTCCTCCTCGCTGTCGCCGGCGAATCGGATCCGCAAGAAGGTCTGCATGTCAATGCCCAGATGCAGTTGGTGGAGCGCGTAGACGAAGGGGACGGTGGTGATGGCCGGCAGCGGGTGGCGCTCTCCGGTGACCGGGTTGGCGGCGTGTACCCGGCCGCGCGCGCTGACGGTGACGAGCCACCCGCCCGACGAGCCCAGGACGGCGTGTTCGGGATCGCCCGGGATGCGCACGGTGGCTGCGCGATGGTCGGCGAGGGAGAAGAGCTTGGCGGTGCCCTTTGCCTCGCCGGGGAGGACGAGCCATGGCGACCCCGGCTTGAACAGGTCGCCGCGGCGGCACGAAGCGCCGAAGACGGCCGCGAAGGCGAGGCGGTCGTCGAAACTCAAGCGGTCGTGGATGTTAGCCAGTACATCCGGCGCCGGGAGGTTGGACCTGCTGGCGTTACCCGTCGACGTACTCGTCGTACCCGCCATTGTTGGCACGCCCCGATGGATCGATTCGGCGGCGGCTGAGCGTTCTTTTAGATTTGATCTCCGTCGTACTGTTCAGATCACGGTGTAAATATCAAACATCGCTGACCCTGTTCATATAGATTTTGCAGTTTTTCTTTCTTCAAACTAGCATGATGGCCCTCGTAAATGTGGCCGCATGATCTTATACTTCTATATATGAAGGTGAGCATCATATTTAGTGTTTTGATTTTTTTTGGAAATATATTTTCAAGATTCATAGAATTCGCATAATGTGATAGAAGCAAAATACGCTTATAGGAGGGTCAGTATTCTCACTGGATTTTGTAATGATATGTTGTAAGGTTGGTGTGGAAATTCTAAGTTTCTCTCGATGGATGATTCGTCCATGTAGGAGCCTACTTGCCCCCTTTTACATTTAAATTAAATTTTCCTCGAACCTTCTATCTGCATTTTGTCCGTTAATTGAAAGTAACTCATTTTAATCTTCGCCCGGTTCCACTAAGGCGAGGGATTCACTAATCAATCTTGTACGTAGTTTTACTATGGTAGGTTACTATGTGTTGTGACAATTTCTCCATGGTCAAGAGGTGTCGTTTTGCCTGAAGGCCTATTGGCTCCTTCTAAATCTTTGTGTTTTTAAGATACAGTTTTTTACGCAATAATCCAAGCTGTCCGTGATTCCTATGGCTCCTTTTTTCAATTAATTTTCTAGGCAGTTTGGCGAATTTGGTAGTCTATCATTCGAGCATGCCCTTGGCCACTCCGTGTCCGACTATCTTGCTACTTGTATAAGCCAGAGTTTCACATGATTTACATGTTAATTGTTTGATTATTATTTTGTATTCACTGATGTTTGCATATATTAACTAAACCTTTTATTTTTAGAGCCTCTTAAACATTTTTATTGACACATTATGTCCAAGTATACCTCTCTTATGTCCCGTCGCACTATCAATAACGTAATGGAAACAGTAGCGATGAGATGTGAAGGTACTTCTTTACAAAATCATCTTTGAGTTAGCTTGCAATACATTTGAGTTAGTTTTAAATTATTGTGATGCAGCCAGTTATGTGCCGGGGAAAAAATGGAGTTTCATTTTCTATCCAATACGTACTCATTTTAGACAATTGAGTGTGAAGTTACTTCTTTCAAAAATCATCTTTGAGTTAGCTTGCATTACATTTGAGTTAGTTTTAAATTATTGTGATGCAGCCAGTTATGTGCCGGGGAAAAAATAGAGTTTCATTTTCTATCCAATACATACTCGTTTTAGACAATTGAGTTGTCTAGAGGAATTGATACCGACTTGATTTATTTTTGAAGCTCCATAACCACCGTTGTGTTTTGTACGCACTTTGATATGAAAGTGGTGCCTTTTTTATTAGTATGTGTGTATAAAATTAAAACTATAACTGTCTATGCACTTTCTAGAGCTGATGCAAAAATAAGTAAGATGTTATATAATAAATCTATATATGGTTTTGACTTTCCTGGCAAAGAGAAAAAATTCAGGTGAGTTGTACACAAGCATCGCCTTTTTTCCATTTGAACATTATCATACGTTGAAAATTATCATACCTGTGCAAGTATATTTGATACGCATGCATAGACACTAAAAACAAACTGCCCACTAAGGTTGAAAAAAAACTGCCCACTGTACGTACATGTGCATGGTAGCTGTTTCCTTGTTTTGTTTATCCTTTCAGTTATAATATTTGAGGAATCTCCAGTTTGCATAATTACGTGCTCCATGCAAACTCTTTTTTCTCTTTCCATATCTATATGTGTTTGCACGAAGTCCTTTGAGGTGGACGTGACATAATTTTTTAAATCCATGGACCGTGTCAAATAGTCTTCAAATGGACTACATATATAATTACGTGATAGTTCACTGTACGTACATGTGCATGGTAGCTGTTTCCTTGTTTTGTTTATCCTTTCAGTTATAATATGTGAGGAATCTCCAGTTTGCATAATTACGTGCTCCATGCAAACTCTTTTTTCTCTTTCCATATCTATATGTGTTTGCACGAAGTCCTTTGAGGTGGACGTGACATAATTTTTTAAACCCATGGACCGTGTCAAATAGTCTTCAAATGGACTACATATATAATTACATGATAGTTAACCTGTTGGTAAATCCTAACCATAAAATTTAGATCCAACCATCAAAATAATTAAGATGATGTGGTTTAACGTGGTGTCTCTATTTTAGAACCCCGTATTGTGCTTTTAGTATATAATAGACTAGGAAGGAAATAACACAAACTAGGAAGAATATAACACAAACTAGGAAGGCAATAATATACGTAGGCTATAAGAGCATCTTTAACAATAAAAATCTGCCATATATTGCACCTTGAGCCAAAAGGCTATAAAAGGTAATGTAAACAAAAAAAAGAGCCCAAAATTTTACAACATGCCCTAAAATTTAGAGTTGGTGATGTAAATATACAACACCAACTAGCTGGCCTATCACATAAAATGGTCGCGCAACCGTTTCCTTCTTCGTCTTCCACGCCTCACTATGCAGCGCCGGGCCGCCGCCTATTACTGCCAAGCCTGTCCACATGTAGATCCAAGCCCACCGCACCTCGTCGCACCGTCCCCCTCTCCCTCCCCCATAGAAAAGAAACTAGATAAATGCCCGCGCGTTGCTGCGAATTTTCTAATCTTGTTGGCTGACTAGTCAGGTGTTGTTTTAGCTGAATAAAGCTCTCTAAGTTCCCCACAAAATAAAATAAAATATACAAGATGCTACAAGAAAATAAGTACATGAAAATAAGTAAATAAAATAAAATATACAAGATGCACCTCGTCGCACCGTCCCCCTCTCCCTCCCCCATAGAAAAGAAATAAATCCTCCAACTTGTGCCACCGCCACCGCGCCGCACCCACCGGCGCCGATATGCCGCCGCGTGAAGAGCGGCACCGGGTTCTGCAATTCGGTAGTCGCACCGCCAAGATTACCAACAACAGGGAGCGGTAGTGATGACCTGGAAGATCAAAGGTTTGTCGAAACATATATTCGTGGAAGTATTATTCCATGTCAAATCCCAATCAAGGAGCGTAAGGAAATGCTTATTATGGACATTTCTATCGCGCCCAAGGTATCACTAATCCAGCAAATTGACTGCAAGTATTAGAAATGAAAGCGGTGAGTGGAGAATGATTTGCTGGAAAAGAGTAATGAGCGTGAACTAGAAAGTAGAATAATGTAAGGAAAAGTAACAAAGCTTGTTTTGTGTTCCCTGTACAAAAGAGTTAGGCACGGAGAGACTTGTTTCAAATTGATAGTGAGTGTGCCGAATGAATAAATGATCAATGAAATAGGTATATGATTATAACCCCTCTTATTCTGATACAAGTAGGTGATCTACCTGTGCAATAATCAATCCCCTCCACGCTGGGATCGACTGATACTATTGTCTTCTTGCGTGTTATCATAGATTCATGGTCAGCGCGAATGATTAAAGTCGTGAGACTAGACCAATGCATTAAGATTCATGGTTTCTTGTTATTCTTGAATTGTTTTGCTTCTCTCCGATATATTCGTTGTCACTACGAGGTCGCAGATCACTAGAAAAACAAGTTCTTATCTATGCAATTCATTGGATCATGGTGTATGGCCCTTCAATAGACAACAAGCATTATGCAAAAACCTAGATAGTCAAACTCATAAACAATAATAAGAATGAATTTCGCAAGATTGCGGAATGGAATTAGGGCACATCACATGTCACCAATCCCCTACATCTTCCACGCCTAAGGGGATTTACTCGCACATGAGAGGAGAATAACACAAAGATATATTGATAATAAGATTAGGGATTATCTCAATACCGTAGCAAGCCACAATAAGAACAAGGATCAAACCAAACTCAAATATCAATATGAATACAGTTTACAAGGATAAATCTCTCTCTCTCTCTCTCTCTCTCTCTCTCTCTCTCTCTCTCCCATGCAAGATTTATGAAGAGGGTGATGGGTCTTGAAGAGGAAGATTGCAATAAAGATCGAAGGGTGAGTTCTTCTTGTCCGGATTACTCCTCTCCAGTCATGAGGCAAATGGCGATTGTTGTGTGTCTCTAATCTACCGCGTCCCTTAACCAAAGTCGTTCCATTTGATGAGGCAGAGTCGCCTGAGCTTGCCGCTCGCGCCTACGATGCGTTAGTGTGGCGATTCTGCCGCCCCCACGACGAGCTCAACTTCCCGGACGTGTAGAGCATCGAGGATGCCGAGTACCTTGCGCCTCTATTCTGGGTGATATCCCGCGAGGAGGTGCTGAAAAAACACAATGATTACATGCCCATGCACACTGGCTAGGCCAACGAGGAGGCCATGGCCAGGTTTCACGAAGCAAACCTGAAGTACATGCAGGTATAGCTTGACTTCTACGCCGGCAAGAACAAGAAGAAGCTAGTTGTTGCAACCGACAAGGACGAGAAGAAGCGAGCTCCGCCTTCCAAAGATCCGACATACCATGCGGAGGCCGGCCCTCCATCATCACCATTGAGTCGTCGGACAAGGAGATGGACAACGCATTTTTGGCGTCAATCGCCCAATCCTTTGATTAGAAGTAGTTTGATCTCTAGTGTCAGAGTATGTGGATGATTTCTATCAAAGTAGTGTCGATGATGTCTGTTTGAAGTATCAAAGTTGTCTAGAACTAGTGTCGAAGTGTCTATGTATCGAAGTATCCTAATGCAAATGTTTAACTATGTATCAAACTCGAACTACATTTAAAATGTTTTAGAGTTTTAAACTTTGTATGAAATCAAAATAATGCTTGTGCCCTAAAATAATCATTTGGAATGGTACTTGTGCCTATTTTACATCATCTGGATTTGCAGGAAAAAAAATTGGTGTCCTAAAGTTGCAAAACACAAAAACAAGTGCCTGAAAATGCAAAAAACCGCATGTACATCTCCACAATCATGTGTGTTTGTAAAGTTTTGAGAAAAATGACTTTTGATGGTCGATGAATAAAAGACAAAACATGTCATTTCAAATAAATATAGCAATGCACCAGGAGCCAAAAAATCACTCTTAATTGGTATTGTACTTTATATTGTATATTATTGTAAATTTTAAACCTAATACATATTTGCAGTACCGGAGGGTCCAAGCCTGAACAGATCCCAAAACCCGTACAGGATATATTATGTGGTATGGGTTTGGATCTGTTACTGCATAACGCGTTTCTATATTATTCAAGTTTATCCACCAACAACTTCTACAGAAAAGACATGTGCTGCCTTTGGTGCAATCCCGGCGTGATCTGCTACATCTATGTCCATGGCATCCAACAGGCATATTTTCCGCTGAGATGGGATCAAGTGAATCATATCTAGCCGGTAGAAAACATGATTGTGCTCTGCCAGAAAGTCATGTACTTGGTATTTGTTAGTTTTCCTGTTCAAAAGAATTTTGATTCATGCGGGACATCCTGTTCTTCTTTCAGCTTGCGACGACTTGCATTGATCCTCACGTTTATCTCTTGATCGATGACCTTCTTTTCGACATAAGAATCTTGTTGATGTCACAACACCATCCTTATTCTTATTAATATAGTGTTTTCTAGCATCAAATCCAATTTTTCCTGCATAAGAAACCCAATAATTCCATGCTTCATCTGTTGTACTGAATTCCTGATACGTCCAAAACGTATCTACTTTCCCGAACACTTTTGCTATTGTTTCTCCTCTAATTTGTGTGTTTTGAATACAACTAACACGGACTAACGCTGTTTTTAGCAGAATTGCTCTGGTGTCTCGTTTTTGTGCAGAAATCCAACTTTCAGTAAAAATTCGGGAAAAATTGGCAAAAATCATATTTCACCAGAAGACCCACGGAGCCAGAAGATGTGACGGAGGGGAGGCACGAGGCCTCCACACACACAGGGGGCGCGGCCTAGCCCTGGCCGCGCCAACCTGGTGTGAGGATGGCTCGGCCATCTCCTCGACCCCTCCTATCGCCTACATATACCCCTTTACCTAAAAATATCGGGGAGACGGCGTTTTTCCCAGATAGACTTCCGCTGCGCCGCTGCCATCAGAAACCGCGATTCGGAACCAGAAACTCCGTTCTGGCACCCCGCCGGGACGGGGATTTGGAGGAGATCTTCATCACCATCATCACCGACGTCCCTCCATCGACCATCCATGACTCCCCCGTCCATGTGTGAGTAATTCCTCCGCTGTAGGTGAGGGGATGGTAGGGATTGGTTGAGATTGTTCATGTAATTTGATATGAGATTGTTAGGGCATAGTGCCTAGTATCTTCTATTAGTGCTTATGACATTGTTGCAACTTGTTGTGCTTAATGCTTGTCACTTTGGGCCCGAGTGCCATGATTTTAGATCTGAACATGTTATTATTTCTATGATGATACTTGTTGTTTATGGTCTTACCTACAAGTTGTATACACATATTGTTGTCCGGAACCCGAGGCCCCAAAGTGACAGAAATTGGGATAACCGGAGGGGATGGCTACGATGTGAGGATCATATGTGTTCACCGAGTGTTAATGCTTTGCTCTGGTACTTTATTAAAAGGAGTACCTTAATTACCAGTAGTTTCCCTTGAGGCCCTGCTGCAACAGGCTGGTAGGACAAAAGATGTCGTGCAAGTTTCTCCTTGTGAGCACGCACGACTATATACAGAACACATGCCTATGATTGTTAGTACTAGGATGCTTTATCATTATTTATCTGCAATGCCATGTCTCATTGATTTCATGAATTATCTTATCCATGCAACGCCCGTACATCCATCTCTATGCCTACAGTATTCGTTCCTACTGTTTACTATTGGTACTATTACCGCTGTTATTTTACTACTACTGTTATTGTTTCACTACTATCACCACTATAAAACTGTTGCTACTGATAAACCACTGCGAGCAAGACTGTTTCCAGGTGCAGCTGAATTGACAACTCATCTGTTAAGGCTTACATATATTCTTTGGCTCCCCTTGTGTCGAATCAATAAATTTGGGTTTTACTTCCCTCGAAGACTGTTGCAATCCCCTATATTTGTGGGTCATCAAGACTATTTTCTGGCGCTGTTGCCAGGGAGCATAGCTTTATTTGTAAGTTCACTTGGTATTCATATTGTTCGCTGCAATCCTTTCATCATGGGTAAACCTCGTGATGGAAAAGTTCCTATATTGCCATCCACTACAAGAGGAGGTACAACTTTGAACACCTCTATTGCTCTTGATTCACCATCTGTTATGAGTAAGTTGCTTACACCACCACATGCACACGCTACTTCTACTACTTCTGCTGAGATTGAAAATGTCACTAATAATTTAGATGATGCTTCTACTGTGCTTGATGAGAGTGGTTCACTAGGTTCCTTTTTAGATGCTACTATTGCTAGAGCTAAGCTGGAAAACATCACTGTTACACCTGTTAGTTCACCTGAGTCTAGGGAATGTCCTAGTGATGATTTTGATGATGCTTATATTGAGCTTAATGATGATTTTATTGCTGAAGCACGTGCTACTCGTAATGCTGCTGAAGTTAAAGAACTTCTGCAAGACGTACTGTTAGATATAAATTGTCTCCTGATCCTAAGTTTGCTGCTTCTCCCATAAATATTAGAGACAAGGATTATGATTTCTCTTTGGATTTATCTTATATATCTATTGTTGATAAAACTCCTTTTTGTGGTACTAAAGATGAGAGTGCTATGGAGCACATGAATGAGCTTTCTACTTTGAGTAACTTGTTTTCTGATGATATTAAGCTCCGCACTTATTTTGTTGCTAAGATTTTTCCTTTCTCGTTGAAAGATGCAGCTAAAACTTGGTTTAATAGTTTGTCTCCTGGGTCTCTTAATAGTCCTATTGCTTTGGTTAATGCTTTCTTTCAGAAATATTTTCCTGCCAGTGCTCAACATGTTGCTGTGCAGAAAATCTTTGATTTTGAACAGGGAAAAGGAGAGATATTGCCTGAATCTTGGACAAGGTTTTGTTCTTTAATTAGAGCTTTGCCTAAAGAACCATTGCCTAAAAATGAACTCCTTGATATATTTTATAATGGACTAACTGATGGATCTAAGTCATATTTGGATAGTTGTGCTGGTTGTGTTTTCAGGGAAAGAACTCCGGCTGAAGCTGAAGAATTAATGGCTAAAATAAGCCGGAATCATGATGATTGGACTCTAGTTGAGCCAACACCAGCACCAACACCTGCGCCATTTATAGAGCCTACACCGAAGAAGAGAGGGATGATTGAACTAAATGATGAAGTGATGAGGGAAGCCAAGAAATCTCTAAAGGAGAAAGGTATTAAATCCGGAGATGTGAAGAATTTACCTCCTATAGAAGAATTATGTAAGCCTATCCCTCACCCATCTACAATTGAGGTACACTCTCTCCAACGCTTTGATGAAAGAGATATTCCTTATTCTAAACCTCCTGATCAATGCTTAGATGAATTTGATAATTTTATTGTTAAGCAAAATAATTTTAATAGAATGGTGCAGAATCATTTGTTGGAAAATTCTAGAGCTATTAACAAGTTGCAGGATATTGTGGAGAGAACCTCCAATGATGTGAAGATACTTGTTAAACATTTTCAAATGGTTCAAACACAAATTGATCAGCTTACCAAGGTGCAAAAAGACTTGCTAGTTAATGCCGCAAGAGAGAAGCAAGCATGTGAAATACGCACAAGAATTGGTGCTGACCCATTATATCCTGAAGGACATCCTAAGAGAGTCGAGCAAGATTCTCAACATACTTCAAGTGATGATATTCCTTCCAAGAAGAAGAAGAAGAAGCATAAAACAACTGCAGAATCCTCTGATGCAGGTAAAGATCCTAACAGTGTTTCTATTTCTGATGCTGAAACTGAACCAGGAGATGCTTCCGATAAAGAAGAAGTTGAAGAGGAACCATAAAAGATTGATAAGAATGCAAAGTACACCAAAGAAGACTTCATTGCCACCAAGCATGGTAAAGAGAGAGAACCTTGGGTACAGAAACCAATGCCTTTTCCTAGTAAGAAACACAAGTCCAAGGAAGAAGAACATTACAACAGGTTTTGTGAATGGATGAAACCTTTATCTTTGCAAATTCCTTTAACTGATGCTATTAGAATGCCTCCTTACGCAAAGTATATGAAAGATATTGTTACTAACAAAAGGAAGATTCCTAATGAGGAAATTTCCACTCTACTTGCTAATTACTCTTTTGATGGTAAAGTACCGGAGAAGCTTGGAGATCCAGGTATACCAACTATTCCTTGCTCCATAAAAAATAACTATGTTAGAACTGCTTTATGTGATTTGGGAGCTGGAGTTAGTGGCATGCCTTTTTCTCTTTATAAGAGACTTGATCTAGAAAAATTGGTATCAACTGATATATCTTTGCAAATGGTGGATAAGTCTACTACTATTCCTATTGGTATATGTGAAAATGTTCCTGTTCAAGTTGCTAACAGCTGTTTGATTTTAACTGACTTTGTCGTGTTGGAAATGCCAGAAGATAATAATATGTCTATTATTCTTGGGAGACCTTTTCTAAACACTGCAGGTGCTGTTATTAATTGCAATCAAGGAAAAGTCACTTTTAATGTCAATGATAAAGAGTACACGGTTTACTTTCCTAAGAAGATTGATAGAAAGAATGCTCTAAATTCCGTCAAGAATGTTGAGACCATCAGAGTTGGTCAAATTATTTGTTCAGAGCGAAAGCCCAAGGAAGAATATAAAATTGTTATGATTGGGACTATGCCTATCAAAGTTGAGGTAACATAAGCATTTAGTGAAGTGCAAAGTTTTGCCTCATATAAAGTTAGTTTGGTAACAAGACTTGATCAACCTTGTTAACAAAGTGATTTTATATGAACGAAACTTCGTTTTCACCGCATCCACTCCGCCTCACTTATATTTACTTTCACCAATTTTATTCCTTTAGTTTAGTTACATGATTAAGAGTACCTCAGAGCTGCTGCATACTTGGTTTTGATTTGCTTGAAATCATTTCATCTTCGTTTTTCTGAGTTTTTATCGATATGCCAATTTCTGAAAAATCCTCGAAAATAAAGTTTCTCGAAAAATTCCAGAAAAATCTTTATAAATTTTTATGTCAAAAATGGGACAGAGAGACACCTGGGAAACACCAGGAGGGGCTGCCACGCCACCTCCCACACAGGGGGCGCAGCCCAGCCCTGGCCGCGCCCACCTGGTGTGAGAGGGCCCCACCTGGCCTCTCACTTATCTCTTCCTCTCTCCTGAAAATAACGACACACCCAGCTCAAACTCGAGTTCTTGCTGTTCTTCACCGCGATTTTTCGATCTCCTTGCTCAGCCCATCATTTCTGCTGAGATTTGGAGCATTTGTTCTCCGAAAAGGGACATGGATAACTACACCTATGGAGAAGTGTTTGAAAGAGAAGCACCAAGGTTCTCAAGGCCTTCAAGATCCACTGCTCAATATAGGATATCCTACAATGAAGATCTTATGTCACCGAACCATGAGGGGGACGATGGAGATGCACATTGATGACCCACAAGTATAGGGGATCGCAACAGTCTTCGAGGGAAGTATTACCCAAATTTATTGATTCGACACAAGGGGAGCCAAAGAATATATGTAAGCCTTAACAGATGAGTTGTCAATTCAGCTGCACCTGGAAACAGTCTTGCTCGCAGTGGTTTATTAGTAACAACAGTTTTATAGTGGTGACAGTAGTGAAACAGTAACAGCAGTAGTAAAATAGCAGCAGTAATAGTAACAGTTGTAAACAGTAGGAACAAATACTGTAGGCATAGGGATGGATTACGGGCGTTGCATGGATAAGATAATTCATGAAATCAATGAGACATGGGCATTGCAGATAAATAATGATAAAGCATCCTAGTACTAACAATCATAGGCATGTGTTCCATATATAGTCGTACGTGCTCACAAGGAGAAACTTGCACGACATCTTTTGTCCTACCAGCCTGTTGCAGCAGGGCCTCAAGGGAAACTACTGGTAATTAAGGTACTCCTTTTAATAGAGTACCAGAGCAAAGCATTAGCACTCGATGAACACATGTGATCCTCACATCATAGCCATCCCCTCCGGTTATCCCAATTTTTGTCACTTTGGGGCCTCGGGTTCCGGACAACAATATGTGTATACAACTTGTAGGTAAGACCATAAACAACAAGTATCATCATAGAAATAATAACATGTTCAGATCTGAAATCATGGCACTCGGGCCCAAAGTGACAAGCATTAAGCACAACAAGTTGCAACAATGTCATAGGCACTAAATAAAGATACTAGGCACTATGCCCTATCAATCTCATATCAAATTACATGAATAATCTCATCCAATCCCTACCATCCCATCACCTACAGCGGGGGAATTACTCACACATGGATGGGGGAATCATGGAAGGTCGATGGAGGAGCGTCGGTGGTGATGGTGATGAAGATCTCCTCCGAATCCCCGTCCCGGCAGGGTGCCAGAACGGAGTTTCTGGTTCCGAATCGCGGTTTTTGATGGCGGCGGCGCAGCGGAAGTCTATCTGGGAAAAACGCCGTCTCCCTGATATTATGTCGTCCGGGGGTATATGTACGCGAGAGGGGAGGTCGAGAGGGGTGCTGGGGCTTCCTCACACAGGGGTGGCGCGGCCAGGGCTGGGCCGCGCCACCACTGTGTGACGGCCCCTCGAGCCTCCTCTCCCTCCTGTCTTCTGGCTCCGTGGGTCTTCTGGTGAAATAGGATTTTTCAAGATTTTTCCCGAATTTTTACTGGAAGTTGAATTTCTTCACAAAAACGAGACACCAGAGCAATTCTGCTGAAAACTGCGTCAGTCCGTGTTAGTTGCATTCAAAACTCACAAATTAGAGGAGAAACAATAGCAAAAGTGTTCGAGAAAGTAGATACGTTTTGGACGTATCAACTCCCCCCAAGCTTAGCTATTTGCTTGTCCTCAAGCAATTCAGTTAACAACTGAGAGCGATAAAAGAAACTTTCACGAACACATTTGCTCATATGATGTATATATACTAACTATGTGATCAAGTACTCAGGAAATTCATAATAAGAAATATGCAACTAATGTCACCTCATAGTCAAGCAAGCTATGAAAGAGTGCCAATGCACTAATAACAAGTAACATGTACATGAGAAGCTACAAGATTGTAATATGCATAAATGATATGAAAGAGTGGTATCCAGCTTGCCTTTATTTGTGGAGCAAAACATAAATGCTGAGGCACCTCTGAAGTCCAAGGGAAGACTAGAAGTAGAAATATCAAAGATACAAGCATCAAGGTTATACCACAATTAACCGTGTTCTGGGACAAGCACATTACACTAAGAATAACAGCTATGCTCTCAAAAAGTGCTTAAAAGTTAGAAGATGAAGACTCAACTTAAAAGTAAACGAATGGCCCTTCGTAGAGGGAAGCAGTGATTAAACATGTGCTAGAGCTTTTCATTTGTAAATCAGAGATAAAAGTTTCTTTTGAGAGGTGGTTGTTCTATATCAACGACTAGCAATGGGGACTTGCTATCTTCCATAATAAAAAAGTGAGAGCGGTTTCGAGTTCTTTGAAATTTTGGCACATTGGTGCTCTTTTATAAAGCTTTGGCACTCCTCCCCACCTTTTTTCCTTTCTCAAACCATGGCTAACCGATTCCATCGGGTGCCCACCAACTTTCACATTCCTTTGGAGGAGTGCCTTTTTCTTTTTTTTAGAATTAAGATTATAATGGTCTGACCAGCTCCCTTGCAAAATTAATGACGAGCAGATGAAGCTGCCTAGTCGAGGGGTACTTAATTTAATATGGAAGATAGCAATTCCGACCACTACGTCCCCATGAGCTAAAAACAGTGGCACAAAATGAGAAGTAGTTGAAAGTTTTGAAAGGTAGCACATGAAAATTTACTTGGAATGGCTTACAAATACCATGCATAGGAATTTATAATGGACTCTTTGGAAGACTTGGTTTTTGGTAATTGGATGCACGAGTAGAGCTCATACTCAGTACAAGTGAAGGCTAGCAAAAGACTGGGAAGCGACAATCGAGAGAGCAATAACTGTCATAATCATGCTTGCGACAAAACAAAATTAATATAGGCATAAAAATGATACAAGAACTCTGAGGCAATTTAGATCATCGAGGCTTGATTGACTTTTTGTTCAGTCATAAGCATGCTTGAGCATGTGCCAAGTCAATTCAAATGAAGCTTTCAGAGGTGGATACCACAATAACATACCATATTATGAATAAAACAAAGCATGCAAGCGTCTACATGACATGCTACAGGCTAATAGTAAATTGAAACTAATCATATGAAAGCAAGGACTACAAAGCATCCATTAGATAACATATACCTTACATGAACCGACTAAGCATGTCCACATGGATGAGTATATGTACAAAAATGAAAACAAACAGAGCTCATACCAGCCTCTTACCACATCTCGGATTGTCATATGTCGTCATTATTGCTCTTCACTTGTGTGGCTTGAATAATATAAAGTGAATACCAAGCTCCAATGGAGTAACGGGAGACTGAACTCTGCACCAAACTTTACAAAACCGAAGAAGAACAACAAATATTTTTGGGGTTTTCGATTTTTGAAACAAAAGCAGAAGGAAATAGCAAACAAAGCAAAATATTTTTGGGTTTTTCAAGTAGCAAACCGAAAATAGCAAGTAAAGCAAACCAAAGGTAGAGAACCAAAGAACCAAATAGAGAGAAACAACGGAAATATTTTTGGTCTTTTTGTGTTTTAGAAAGCAGAAGTAAGAACTTAGAACAATAAAGAAAGTGAAACATGAATATACAAAGGTCCGACAAAATATGATATGTAGATGAGTGAATCGTCGGCGTACCTCCCCCCAAGCTTAGGCTTTTGGCCTAAGTGGAGATCAATTCCGGCTCTGGTAGCTGCCCCAGGCTGGTGGGTCATCATAGGTGTAATCGTACCCCGGCTCCCGTGAAGATGAAGCCGATGGCGCATAATCATAATAGGGCTGCTCATAAGGGAAGTTCGCAATGTCGGAGGGCTGTCCCGACTCCTCGGCGCCTTCCTCATCGTGCACAGGCGGCAGATGCTCCCCTATGTACGCGTCAAGCTCATCTTCAGTAAGCGACCATCCATTCCTGAGATCAAGGTTAAACAAAAGAGGTGCAGGCAAACGGATTGATCGATCAGTTTTTACTACCCTCCAGGTAGTCTTCTTGAAAAAGGTCAGCTCAAATGTTAAATTAATCAAACTAGCAGGAGGAGAAATAAACTTATGTTGAATCATAGCATCAAGACCAAGTTTCTCCTCGGGGAACTGCAGATCTCGAAAATGAGGCACAACACCATGCAAAGCTAACAGGCGTGAAGCTATAAGTCCCCCACAGATTCCCCCTTTCTCACGATTAATATCAAGATGGAAAGCTATTAAGGCACCCAAATGATAAGTTCTATCACGCCTCAAAGCAGCAGCAATAAAAACTAGATCATGGAGAGACAATTTACTTGCAGATTTCCTAGCAAGAACACATTTGGTAATGAAGAAGGCAAAATATCGAATGGATGGGAAATGAATGTTTCGAGTTTTACCACCCTCTCCTGTGAAGCTTCTTCCTTGAAAAATCTCCTCGTATAGCTCTAACAATTGCCTAGGTTGTCCCCTTATCTTCTCGAGCGATCCCCACTGTGGTACTCTAATAGCTGTACAAAAAACATCAAGAGTCAAGTCCACAGATTTGTTATAAATTTTATAATGAACCATGGGGTTAGAAGTGGACCAACTAAATCTGAAATCCTGCACCATAGACATTGTTAGTTTAACATATTGGGGAGGTTCACCCTCAATAAAATATTCTAATCCTGCATTAGAATGTAAGGTTTGAAAATCCTGCAGGATTCCAGCAGCACTCAAGAATGCTGAGCATGGATAGTGTGAGGGGAAAACCTTCTCTTCACGGTGAACTTTCATAAAATCTTGCACTTCTAGTTCATGTTGAGAGAGTTGATATGCATTCCCCTCCATTTCTGAAATTTTTGACAAACCTCATAAAAAGTGATTTAAAGACAAGCTAGTGTAGGAAACTACTATAGAGGGTTACTAGAGAGCTAACATGCATCAAAATATCAATTCTAAGCAAGAGAACAAGCATGCATACTCATTTATACTGTCACCTACAATGCTAAAATACTCAAGAAATACTTTACCAAAAGAAATTCTACTTGGACAAGTGGAGGAGTTACATACCGGAGAGCAAATGATCCAAATTTCAGCAGAAATGTTGGGCTAAGCAAGGAGATCGAAAAATCGAGGTGAAGAACAGTAAGAACTCGGGTTTCAGCTGAGTGTGTCATTGTTTTCGGGAGAGAGAAAGAGTTGGGGAAGAAGAGATGAGTGGGGGGCCAGGTGGGGTCCCCTCACACCTGGGTGGCGCGGCCAGGACTGGGCTGCGCCACCTGTGTGTGAGGTGGCGTGGCTGCCCCACCTGGTGCCTCCCAGGTGTCTCTCTGCCCCATTTTTGACATAAAAATTTATAAAGAATTTTCTGGAATTTTTCGAGAAACTTATTTTTCGAGGATTTTTCAGAAACTGGCATATCGATAAAACTCAGAAAAACGAGGATAAAATGATTTCAAGCGAATCAAAACTAAGCATGCAGCAGCTCTGAGATACTCTTAATCATGCAACTAAACTGAAGGAATAAAATTTGATGAAAGTAAATACAAGTGAGGTGGAGTGGATGCGGTGAAAACGAAGTTTCTTTCATATAAAATCACTTTGTTAACAAGGTTGATCAAGTCTTGTTACCAAACTAACTTTTTATGAGGAGAAACTTTGCATCTCACTTAATGCTTATGTTACCTCAACTTTGATAGGTATAGTCCCAACCATAACAATTTGACATTCTTCCTTGGGCTTTCGCTCCGAACAAATAATTTGACCAACTTTGATGGTCTCAACATGCTTGATTGTATTTAGAGCATTCTTCCTATCAATCTTCTTGGGAAAATAAACCGTATACTCTTTGTCATTAACATTAAAAGTGACTTTTCCTTGATTGCAATTGATAACAACACCTGCAGTGTTTAGAAAAGGTCTCCCAAGAATAATAGACATATTATCATCTTCAGGCATTTCCAACACAACAAAATCAGTTAATATTAAACAACTGTTAGCAACTTGAACAGGAACATTTTCACATATACCAATAGGGATAGTAGTAGACTTATCAGCCATCTGCAAGGATATATCAGTTGATACCAATTTTTCTAGATCAAGTCTCTTATAAAGAGAAAAAAGGCATGACACTAACTCCAGCTCCCAAATCACATAAAGCAGTTCTAACATAGTTATTTTAATGGAGCAAGGAATAGTTGGTATACTTGGATCTCCAAGCTTCTCTGGAACTTTACCATCAAAAGAATAGTTAGCAAGTAGTGTGGAAATTTCCTCACTAGGAATTTTCCTTTTGTTAGTGACAATATCTTTCATATACTTTGCATAAGGAGGCATTCTAATAGCATCAGTCAAAGGAATTTGCAAAAATAAAGGTCTCATCCATTCACAAAACCTGTTGTAGTGTTCTTCTTCCTTGGACTTGTGTTTCTTACTGGGAAAAGGCATCGGCTTCTGTACCCAAGGTTCCCTCTCCTTACCATGCTTGTTGGCAATGAAGTCTTCTTTGGTGTACTTTGCATTCTTGTCGATCTTCTCTGGTTCTTCTTCAACTTCTTCTTTATCTTCTTCTTTATCGGAAGCATCTCCTGGTTCAGTTTCAGCATCAGAAATAGAAACACTGTTAGGATCTTTACCTGCATCAGAGGATTCTGAGGTTGTTTTATGCTTCTTCTTCTTCTTCTTCTTAGAAGGAATAACATCACTTGCAGTTCGTTGAGAATCTTGCTCGACCCTCTTAGGATGTCCTTCAGGATATAATGGGTCTTGAGTAACAGCACCACTTCTTGTGCGTATTTCACATGCTTGCTTCTCTCTTGCAGCATTAACTAGCAAGTCTTTTTGCACCTTGGTAAGCTGATCAATTTGTGTTTGAACCATTTGAAAATGTTTAGCAAGTATCTTCACATCATTGGCGGTTCTCTCCACAATATCCTGCAACTTGTTAATAGCTCTAGAATTTTCCAACAAATGATTATGCACCATTCTATTAAAATTTTCTTGCTTAACAATAAAATTATCAAACTCATCTAAGAATTGATCAGGAGGTTTAGTATAAGGAATATCTCTTTCATCAAAGCGTTGGAGAGAGTGTACCTCAATAGTAGATGAGCGAGGGATTGGCTTACATAATTCTTCAATAGGAGGTAAATTCTTCACATCTTCGGCCTTAATACCTTTCTCCTTAAGAGATTTCTTAGCTTCCTTCATAACTTCATCATTTAATTCAATCATCCCTCTCTTCTTCGGTGTAGGCTCTATAGATGGCGCAGGGGTTGGTGCTAGTGTTGGCTCAACTAAAGTCCAATCATCATGATTCCGGCTTATTTTAGCCATTAATTCTTCTGCTTCAGCCGGAGTCCTTTCCCTGAAAACACAACCAGCACAACTATCCAAATATGACTTAGATTCATCCGTTAGTCCATTATAAAATATATCAAGGAGTTCATTTTTAGGCAATGGTTCTTTAGGCAAAGCTCTAATTAAAGAACAAAACCTTGTCCAAGATTCAGGCAATATCTCTCCTTTTCCCTGTTCAAAATCAAAGATTTTCTGCACAGCAGCATGTTGAGCACTAGCGGGAAAATATTTCTGAAAGAAAGCATTAACCAAAGCAATAGGACGAGTAAGAGATCCAGGAGACAAGCTATTAAACCAAGTTTTAGCAGCATCTTTCAATGAAAAAGGAAAAATCTTAGCAACAAAATAAGTGCGGAGCTTAATATCATTAGAAAACAAATTACTCAAAGTAGAAAGCTCATTCATGTGCTCCATAGCACTCTCATCTTTAGCACCACAAAAAGGAGTTTTCTCAACAATAGATATGTAAGATAAATCCAAAGAGAAATCATAATCCTTGTCTCTAATATTTATGGAAGAAGCAGCAAACTTAGGATCAGGAGACAAATTATATCTAACAGAGCGTCTTGCAAGAAGTTCTTTAACATTACCTGCATTACGAGCAGCACGTGCTTCTGCAATAAAATCATCATTAAGCTCAATATAAGCATCATCATCATAATCATCACTAGGACACTCCCTAGACTCAGGTGAACTAACAGGTGTAACAGTGGTGTTTCCCAACTTAGCTCTAGCAATAGTAGCATCTAAAAAGGAACCTAGTGAACCACTCTCATCATGCACAGTAGAAGCATCATCTAAATTATCAGTGGCATTCTCAATCTCAGCAGAAGTAGTAACAGTAGCGTGTGGGTGTGGTGGTGTAAGCAACTTACTCATAACAGATGGCGAATCAAGAGCAACAGAGGTGTTGAGAGTCGTACCTCTTCTTGTAGTGGATGGCAATATAGGAACTTTTCCATCACGAGTTTTACCCATGATGAAAGGATTGCAGCGAACAATATGAATACCAAGTGAACTTACAAATAAAGCTATGCTCCCCGGCAACGGCGCCAGAAAATAGTCTTGATGACCCACAAGTATAGGGGATCGCAACAGTCTTCGACGGAAGTATTACCCAAATTTATTGATTCGACACAAGGGGAGCCAAAGAATATATGTAAGCCTTAACAGATGAGTTGTCAATTCAGCTGCACCTGGAAACAGTCTTGCTCGCAGTGGTTTATCAGTAACAACAGTTTTATAGTGGTGACAATAGTGAAACAGTAACAACAGTAGTAAAATAGCAGCAGTAATAGTAACAGTAGGAACAAATACTGTAGGCATAGGGATGGATTACGGGCGTTGCATGGATAAGATAATTCATGAAATCAATGAGACATGGGCATTGCAGATAAATAATGATAAAGCATCCTAGTACAAACAATCATAGGCATGTGTTCCATATATAGTCGTACGTGCTCACAAGGAGAAACTTGCACGACATCTTTTGTCCTACCAACCTGTTGCAGCAGGGCCTCAAGGGAAACTACTGGTAATTAAGGTACTCCTTTTAATAGAGTACCGGAGCAAAGCATTAGCACTCGGTGAACACATGTGATCCTCACATCATAGCCATCCCCTCCGGTTATCCCAATTTCTGTCACTTTGGGGCCTCGGGTTCCGGACAACAATATGTGTATACAACTTGTAGGTAAGACCATAAACAACAAGTATCATCATAGAAATAATAACATGTTCAGATCTGAAATCATGGCACTCGGGCCCAAAGTGACAAGCATTAAGCACAACAAGTTGCAACAATGTCATAGGCACTAAATAAAGATAGAGTGTGGATTTAGTACACACCTGGGTACCTACTCACCCTCTGAGCACCGTTGGATCTTGCATAGAACCGTTGGATTCTTCCGGTCACTAACAGCTAACAGACGGCGACTCCACGGCATGCGTGACATCGAAGATAGGACCTGTTTCGTAAAGAGCGAATAAAAAAAGAAAATTTTTGTCGCCAAGTGTGTTATTGGAACTAATTAGCAGCTATTTGTAATTTAGTAGCGTCAAATTATCAGCTAGTAGCGCCTAATTAGCCTACTGCCCCGCATCTGTATCATCAAAGATCCATCCAAGAATCATTCAAAAAGCAAACATGGATGTTTCTTCCGTGTAATCAGAGATCTAATCAAGAAAAAAGAACAGAGAGAGGAGGTCAGATTTTGGGGCTGGAGATCGGATCTAGGCCCAGACCAGGAGATCGACGAGCGCACGGGCTCCAAGTCGCCCAGGTCGGAGATGGAGGCGGGACGACGGCCGGAGGCGTGCCCGTGGAGCTCCGTACTTGGGTTGCCTCCAAGATCAGGCCCACTCCACGCCATGTTAAAGGCGCCGGCGGCCGGCGGCGCCCTGTGGCGCGAGGACGACGGCTGCACGGCGTGGCTCGACGGGCACGCGGTGACGCGGACCGGTCCGTCGTGTACGTGAGCCTGGGGAGCCTCGCTGTCATCTCGCTCGAGCAGTTCACCGAGTTCCTGTCCGGGCTCGTCAGCGCCGGCCACCCATTCCTGTGGGTGCTCCGCCTGAACATGGTCGGAGCGAGCCAGAACGCCGTCCTGTAGGAAGCCATCAAGGCGGCATGGAGAAGCAAGGCCTGCGTCGTGGACTGGGCGCCGCAGCGGGAGGTGCTCCGGCACCGTGCCGTGGGATTCATCAACGTGCAGCGGCATGACCTGCGCATGGCCCCGGCAGCTGGCGAGGGCGAGCACGAGCTTGAGCACCGCGGCCGCCTTGGTGGGAGAGGAGTGGTGGAGAGATGAGAGAGACAGAGAAAGGAGAGGATAAGGTGGGAGAGGAGTGGCTCGGGAGGTGAATGCAGTTTTAACGCCGTGACACACGTGTCACCAGCTAACATGGTGAGTAGCTACCACGGTGTGTAGAGTTTTGTTTTTGAATAAAGATACTAGGCACTATGCCCTATCAATCTCATATCAAATTACATGAACAATCTCATCCAATCCCTACTATCCCCTCACCTACAGCGGGGGAATTACTCACACATGGATGGGGGAATCATGGAAGGTCGATGGAGGAGCGTCGGTGGTGATGGTGATGAAGATCTCCTCCGAATCCCCGTCCCGGCAGGGTGCCAGAACGGAGTTTCTGGTTCCGAATCGCAGGTTTCTGATGGCGGCGGCGCAGCAGAAGTCTATCTGGGAAAAACACCGTCTCCCTGATATTATGTCGTCCGGGGGTATATGTACGCGAGAGGGGAGGTCGAGAGGGGTGCTGGGGCCCCCTCACGCAGGGGTGGCGCGGCCAGGGCTGGGCCGCGCCACCACTGTGTGACGGCCCCTCGAGCCTCCTCTCCCTCCTGTCTTCTGGCTCCGTGGGTCTTCTGGTGAAATAGGATTTTTCAAGATTTTTCCCAAATTTTTACTGGAAGTTGAATTTCTGCACAAAAACGAGACACCAGAGCAATTCTGCTGAAAACAGCGTCAGTCCGTGTTAGTTGCATTCAAAACTCACAAATTAGAGGAGAAACAATAGCAAAAGTGTTCGAGAAAGTAGATACGTTTTGGACGTATCACACATCCATCAACCTTCCCTTGTGCTAATTTTTTGCGTGATGTAGGGATTCTTGATGATTTCTTGCTGCTTGTTAATAGGGTTGGATTGACTACATACATGATGGATGAGAGTAATCAATATGCTATTCTTACAAAGATTTTCATTGAAAGCTTTAAATTTGCTAACTCACATTTCAATCCTTCCATTGCATTCAAGATTTATGATAAGTCTATCACCATGTCTTTGGAGAGATTTTGTAATATTCTAGGTATACCCATATTTGGGACGGCGAGGAAGATGCTACAGCAGCCCGCTGATTTGTTGGAACTCTACCGAGGAGTAACTAATGATGATGACCACACCGCACAGCGTGGCAAGATAAGAAACATTCAACTCCCAGCTATTAGATATTTTACTTACTATCTTGCCACTAGTGTACTTGGTAGAGGAAACACTAGCAATATCTCTAACTATCATTTAGCTTTTCTAGCTACCGCTCTTGATGTTAGTAGGAAGTATAAACTCGGTGCTATTATTGCTCGTCGCCTAGCCGCTAGGGGACCTATTTATGGAGGTATTATTGTTGCGCGCATTGTTGCTGCTCTTGAACTTCCTATTGCTCCTCATGATATATTGTTGACTCCACAGAGGCTCGATCTTGCTGCCATGAAGCTCCATCATTTTGTTACTGCTAACTCACGTGCAGGGAAATTAGTTTACAGGATGTTATTCACTGATGGAGAGGAAAGGGAAGTGCCTTTGCCACAACCCAGTTTGTTCAGTATTGATAACAGGCCATGGTCACGCATGAAGGAGGAGTTGGACGAGCGGCTTAGGGTGCTCGGCTTCAACGTACAGCATGGCATCATGGACCAGGAGGAAGAGGAGGAGCCGGCCTATTACTTCACCACATACCACTCCGGGGCGTCCTCGAACTCATATCAGGACGATGGTGCTTCTTCGTCGCACTACGGAGGTGCCACTTCATGGCCGAGTTGGCCGAGTTGGGATTGATCTCCACTTAGGCCAAAATCCTAAGCCTGGGGGGAGGTACGCCAATGATTCACTCATCTACATATCATATTTTGTTGGTCCTTTGTATATTCATGTTTCGCTTTCTCTATTATTCTCGTTCTTATTTCCACTTTTCCAAAACACAAAAAGACCAAAAATATTTCCGTTGTTTCTCCTTGTTCGCTTTTTAGTTTGCTACCTTTGGTTTGCTTTACTTGCTATTTTCGGTTTGCTATTTGAAAAATCCAAAAAAATATTTTGCTTGTTTGCGTTTTTCCTTTCGTTCTTGTTTCAAAAATCGAAAACCCAAAAATATTTGTTGTTCTTCTTCGGTTTTGTAAAGTTTGTTGCAGATTTCAGTCTCCCGTTACTCCATTGGATCTTGGTATTCACTTCGTATTATTCAAGCCACACAAGTGAAAAAGCAATAATGACGACATATGACAATCCGAGATGTGGTAAGAGGCTGGTATGAACTCTACTTGTTTTCATTTTTGTACATATACTCATCTATGTGGACATGCTTAGTTGGTTCATGAAAGGTATATGTTATCTAATGGATGCTTTGTAGTTCTTGCTTTCATATGATTAGTTCCAATTTACTAATAGTTTATAGCATGTCATGAAGACGCTTGCATGCATTGTTTTATTCATAATATGGTATGACATTGTGGTATCCTCCTCTGAAAGTTTCATTTGAATCGACTTGGCACATGCTCAAGCATGCACATGACTGAACAAAAAGTCAATTAGGCCTTGATGATTTACTTTGCCTCAGAGTTCTTGTATCATTTTTATGCCTATATTAATTTTGTTTTGTCGCAAGCATGATTATGACAGTTATTGCTCTCTTGATTGTCGCTTCCCAGTCTTTTGCTAGCCTTCACTTGTACTGAGAGGGAATACTTCTCGTGCATCCAATTACCAAAAACCAAGTCTTCCAAAGAGTCCACTATAAATTTCTATGCATGGTATTTCAAAGCCATTCCAAGTAAATTTTCATGTGCTACCTTTCAAAACTTTCAAATACTTCTCATTTTGTGCCACTGTTTTTAGCTCATGGGGACGTAGTGGTCAGAATTTCTATCTTCCATATTAAATTGAGTACCCCTCGACTAGGCAGCTTCATCTGCTCGTCATTAATTTTGCAAGGGAGCTGGTTAGACCATTGTAATCTGATTTCTAAAAAGAAAAGAAAAAGAGCACTCCTCCATGGTATGTGAAAGTTGGTGGGCACCCGATGGAATCGGTTAGCCATGGTTTGAGAAAGAAAAAAAAGGTTGGGAGGAGTGCCAAAGCTTTATAAAAGAGCACCAATGTGCCAAAGTTTCAAAGAACTCGGAACCGCTCTCACTTGTTTATTATGGAAGATAGCAAGTCCCCATTGACAGTCGTTGACATGAAACAATCACCTCTCAAAATAAATTTTTATCCCTGTTTTACAAATGAAAAGCTCTAGCACATGTTTAATCCCTGCTTCCCTCTACGAAGGGCTTTCTTTTACTTTTATGTTGAGTCTTCATCTTCTAACTTTAAAGCACTTCTTGAGAGCATAGCTGTTATTCTTAGTGTAATGTGCTTGTCCCAGAATACAGTTAATTGTGGTATAACTTTCATGCTTGTATCTTTGATATTTTTACTTCTAGTCTTCCTTTGGAGTTCAGAGGTGCCTCAGCATTTATGTTTTGCTCCACAAATAAAGGCAAGCTGGATACCACTCTTCCATATCATTTATGCATATCACAATCTTGTAGCTTCTTATGTTCATGTTACTTGTTATTAGTATGTTGGCGCTCTTTCATAGCTTGCTTGACTATGAGGTAGCATTAGCTGCATATTTCTTATTATTAATTGCCTGAGTACTTGATCATATAGTTAGTATATATACATCTATGAAGCAAATGTGTTCGTAAAAGTTTCTTTTATCGCTCTCAGTTGTTAACTGAATTGCTTGAGGACAAGCAAATAGCTAAGCTTGGGGGAGTTGATACGTCCAAAACGTATCTACTTTCCCGAACACTTTTGCTATTGTTTCTTCTCTAATTTGTGTGTTTTGAATACAACTAACACGGACTAACGCTGTTTTCAGCAGAATTGCTCTGGTGTCTCGTTTTTGTGCAGAAATCCAACTTTCAGTAAAAATTCGGGAAAAATTGGCAAAAATCCTATTTCACCAGAAGACCCACAGAGCCAGAAGACGAGACGGAGGGGAGGCACGAGGCCTCCACACACACAGGGGGCGCGGCCCAGCCCTGGACGCGCCCACCTGGTGTGAGGACAGCTCGGCCGTCTCCTCGACCCCTTCTTTCGACTATATATACCCCTTTACCTGAAAATATCGGGGAGACGGCGTTTTTCCCAGATAGACTTCCGCTGCACCGCCGCCATCAGAAACCGCGATTCGGAACCAGAAACTCCGTTCTGGCACCCTGCCGGGACGGGGATTTGGAGGAGATCTTCACCACCATCATAACCGACGTCCCTCCATCGACCATCCATGACTTCCCCGTCCATGTGTGAGTAATTCCTCCACTGTAGGTGATGGGATGGTAGGGATTGGATGAGATTGTTCATGTAATTTTATATGAGATTGTTAGGGCATAGTGCCTAGTATCTTCTATTAGTGCTTATGACTTTGTTGCAACTTGTTGTGCTTAATGCTTGTCACTTTGGGCCCGAGTGCCATGATTTCAGATCTGAACATGTTATTATTTTTATGATGATACTTGTTGTTTATGGTCTTACCTACAAGTTGTATACACATATTGTTGTCCGGAACCCAAGGCCCCAAAGTGACAGAAATTGGGATAACCGGAGGGGATGGCTATGATGTGAGGATCACATGTGTTCACCGAGTGTTAATGCTTTGCTCCGGTACTTTATTAAAAGGAGTACCTTAATTACCAGTAGTTTCCCTTGAGGCCCTGCTGCAACAGGCTGGTAGGACAAAAGATGTCGTGCAAATTTCTCCTTGTGAGCACGCACGACTATATACGGAACACATGCCTATGATTGTTAGTACTAGGATGCTTTATCATTATTTATCTGCAATGCCATGTCTCATTGATTTCATGAATTATCTTATCCATGCAACGCCCGTACATCCATCCCTATGCCTACAGTATTCGTTCCTACTGTTTACTATTGCTACTATTACCGTTGTTATTTTACTACTGATGTTACTGTTTCACTACTATCACCACTATAAAACTATTGCTACTGATAAACCACTGCGAGCAAGATTGTTTCTAGGTGCAGCTGAATTGACAACTCATCTGTTAAGGCTTGCATATATTCTTTGGCTCCCCTTGTGTCAAATCAATAAATTTGGGTTTTACTTCCCTCAAAAACTGTTGCGATCCCCTATACTTATGGGTCATCAATTCCATACCTAGCCTGGGAGTCCAACTTGTAGCATGATCGTGGTTGTTGTTTGATTCCACGTTGAGATTTCTGCTGAGATGCCCATTGTTGCATTCTGGTTGCATTAATGAATCACCAGCGGAGAAAAGGAGTATATATATCTGTAGGTTTCTATACAGATCAGAAGGTTTGGGGAAGAATACAGATCAGTAAAAGAAAGAAGACTCGATGTGCTAGTTTTGGTGGGAAACAATAGCAGGTTGTGTTGTTTTGGTGGGAAAAATGGGGCGACTACTTCTTTTTGGAGGGAACCATCAAAAGAAAAAAACTTTTCTCTAAATTAGTAGATAATTATAGGTAGTTACACCTGATTAAATCTAGGCCATAGAGAGAATAGGAGGGCTGGGATTTGCCCAACTCCACGCGGTGGAGTCGTGTCCAACTCCAGGGGATCCAAAGCCGTTACCACCACCGGTTACCTAAAGTTTCGGTTTTTATGATCCAAATCCACCAAGTCTTTAACTACTTTCTTCACTTGGGACAAAAAAAAAGCTATAAATGTGATGTAAACCTTAAAAAAGGGCCCAAATTTTTTACAACGTGCCCTAAAATTTGGAGTTAGCGCTGCAAATATACAACACCAACTGTCTGCCTGCAGATCTAGCCCCTTCCCAAAAAAATTCCTCCAACTTATGGCCCTCGCCACCACACCGCACCCACCCGCGCTGATATGATGCCACGTGAATAGGAGCACCAGGGTCTGTGGTGTGTGGCTACGGAAATCCGGCAGCTGGTCCACCGAGACTACCAATGACCGGGAGCGGTAGTAATGGCCTACAAGATCACATGTCCGTTAGAGCATATATTCACGGAAGTATTATTCTAGTTTTTATGGTGGATCCCAATGAAGGAGTGTAAGCAAGTGCTTATTATGTGCATTTCTATCGCACTCAAGGTGTCACTAGTCTTGAGAGAATTGACTGGAAGTATTAGAAATGGAAGTGGTGAGTGGAGAACGATTTGCTAAAAAAAGAATAATGAGAGTGAAATAGAAAGTAAAATACTGTAATAAAAAGTAACAAAGCTTGTTTTGAGTTTCCTACAGAAAAGTGTTAGACGTGGAGAGAATCAATTCAAACTGATAGTGAGTTTGCCGAATGGATAAATGGTGAATGAAACAGGTATGTGATTAAACCCCTTATTGTGATACAAGTAGGTGAGCAACCTCTAGAACAATCAATCTCTTCCATGCCGGGATCAACTGCTACTATTGTCTTCTCGTATGTTATCATAGAGTCATGGTCAACACAAATTCTTAATGTCGTGAAACCAGACCAACGCATTAAGGTTCATTGTTCTTTGTTATTCTCAAATTGTTTTCACTTCTCTCTAATATCTCCATTGTCGCTAGGAGGTCGCGACTCGCTAGACAATAAATTCTCATCTATGCAAGTCTTTGGATCATGTTGTTTGGACCCTTGATTAGACAACAAGCATTATACAAAACATAGACAGTCAAACTCATAAACAATAATGTGGATGAATTTCACAATATTATGGAACGGAATCATGGCACATCACATCTCATCAATCCCGTACATCTCCCACTCCTAAGGGGATTTACTCTACATGAGCGGAGAATAACACAAAAGATATATTGATACTAAGATCAGGGTTCATCTTGATATTACCATAGCAAGCCACAATAAGAACAAATATCAAACCAAACTCAAACAAAAAAGTTGATATGAATAAAGTTTACATGGATGAATTTATCTCTCTCTCTATGCAAGATTTATGAAGGGAAGTGATGGGTCTTGAAGAGGATGATCGCAACAAAGATCTAAGGGTGAGTTCTTCTTCTACAGATCTCTCCTCTCCAATCATGAGGTGAATGGCAGATGCTACTATGTTTCTGACCTGCTGGGCCCCTCCACAAAAGTTGTTCCATTTGATGAGGAGGAGACGGAGACATGCCGTACGGTCATCCCGTACGGGCAGTCATGACCATACTGTTGGTCATTTAAACTGTTCTAGAACACTGATGATAATTCTTCGAAATAAGGAGTTGCTTGATTTCCTCCTAATCTCCACTAAATTCATTGATTTTCTTGTAAAGGTGCTTAATTCCTAAAACTCACATGAAAATACATGGTTTCTTTTTTTTATAAAAACTTGTTAGTTAGAAAGCTAAAACCATTTAAACCAAATTAAAACTAATGAAAGGACCTCAAGAAACACTATATAAAATGGAGCTATCAGGTAGTGGCTGGGGACCTTCAAGTCGCATGAGCTCGCAGCTCGTGCCTATGACGCGTTGGTGTGGTGGTTCCTTCGCCCCCATGACACTTCCTCGACACGCAGAGCGTCAACGAGGCCAAGTTCATCGTGCCTCCATTCTGGGTGATATCCCGTGTGGAGGGGTTGCAGAACCGCAACGAGTACATGCGCATGTGCACATGCTAGGCCAAGGAGCAGGCCATGGTCTGGTTTCGCTAAATCACATCCAGAGTACGTACATGTAGATCTCGACTTTGAGGCCGACAAGGATGAGAAGAAGCTAGTTGTTGCAACCTAAAAGGATGAGAACAAGCGAGCTCCGCTTGCCGAAGCTTCGACAACCTGCGGGGAGGCTTGCCCTTCAATCATCATCATCATCAAGTCATCGGACAAGGAGATGGAGGACGCATTTTGGGCATCAATGATACGTCTCAAACGTATCTATAATTTTTGATGCTCCATGCTTGTTCTTACACCATTTTCTTAGTGTTTTGTTACACTTCGTGGCGTTTTTATGCATTTTTCGGAACTAACCTATTAACAAGATGCTACAGTGCCAGTTCCCTATTTTCTGCTATTTTTGTGTTTCAGAAAAGTTACACAGGAAATATTCTCGGAATTGGACAAAACAAAAGCCGAACGTCCCAATATTAAACAAAGCTTCCAGAAGACTGAAGAGGAGACGAAGACGAGCCAGAGGCTGGCCTCACCACCAGGGGGCGCGGCCCAGGCCCTGGTCGCGCCGCCCTATGGTGATGGCCACCTGGTCCACTTCTGATGCTGCCCCTTCGCCTATAAAGACCCCCCGACGGGAAAAACCTAAACACCTGATCACTTTTCTAGAAACACATCGCGATCTGCCGCCGTCGTCGACCCGAGATCGGGAGGGTCCAGAAGCTCTTCCCGGCACCCTGCCGGAGAGGGGAATCACCACCGAAGGTCTTCTTCGTCGTCATGCTTGCCTCCGGCGCGATGAGTGAGTAGTCTACCTTGGACTATGGGTCCATAGCAGTAGCTAGATGGTTGTCTTCTCCACCATGTGCTTCATGTTTAGATCTCGTGAGCTGCCCTACATGATCAAGACTACCGTTATGTAATTCTACATGTTGTGTTTATTGGGATCCGATGAATATTGGTGTTATGATTGAGTTGATGTGTTGAATACTAACTTATGTTATCTCTATGTTGTTTATGATCTTGCATGCTCTCTGTTGTTAGTAGCTATCTTGGCCGAGTAGATACTAGTGACTCCAAGAGGGGGTATTTATGCTCGATAGTTGGGTTCATGCCTCTATTTAATCTGGGGGAGTGACAGAAACCTCTAAGGTTGTAGATGTGTTGTTGCCACTAGGGAGAAAACAACATTCTTATGTCCAAGGACATATGCTTTGTTTACATTACACACTTTGCTTAATGTAGTTATCTGTTGTTTGCAACTTAATATTCACGGGGTCCTCGGATGATTCCCCGTGGGTGGATTATTTGTCATAGATGCAGTTGGATGGCGGTCTATGTATCTTATTGTAATCCCAGAGTAAATCTCATAGTGATCCTCTTGATATATGCACGTTATCTTTATTCTATCAATTGCCCAACTATAATTTGTTTACCCAGCATGTTGTTATTTATCTTATGGAGAGACACCACTAGTGAACTGTGGACCCCGGTCCAATTTCCTTTACATTGCTATCACTTGTTTACTTTACTCGCACTGTTTACTTTCTCACATACTACTATTGCTTTCCACTCGATACGCTCATTCCTTTGTTTACAGCAAACCGGTGAGATTAACAACCTCATCGTAAGTTGGGAGCAAAGTTCTTGATTGTGTTGTGTGCAGGTTCCGCGTTGCTACTAGTTGAAGACGCGCCAACAAGAATCGTAAACGGCGCCCTTATTGGAGTGTCACTAGGCTAGCAGGCATCACCTTCTGGAGTTTGGTTTTTTCCTACTGGATTGACATACCTTGGTTTCATAACTGAGGGAAAACTTGTTGCTGTGCTCATCACACCTTCTCTTGGGGTTTCCAACTGGCCGGTCATTTACATCATCAACACCGCTGCCACCAACAAGTTTTCTGGCGCCGTTGCCGGGGAAAAAGAAGACTTCTGCAAGGGGAGTTTCGCACGCACATCCTTTACTTTGTTTTAAGTTTTGCTTTACTTTATTTTTACTTGCATCGTTTTATCAAAAACACAAAAAATTAGTTTCCTTTATAGTTGCTTTTATTTACTTGCTTTTAGTCTTGTTAGAATGAGTAATCCTGAAGTTGAAGTTCGTACTTTTAAGCAACAAGGGGAGAGAGTTTGAAAGATGTTTGGTACCGTATTAGCAATGCTCATCATAGGTGTATGAAGAAGCATTCTACCATGATCCTCCTTAGAAATTTTTATGTTGGTATATCTAGTTGGAATAGGTATGTTCTTGATACTCTTGCAGGAGGTAATTTTCTGGGTACTCCCGCTCTTGAAGCATGCACTTTAAGTGAAAGTTTAGTGGGATTACCACCTATTCATGTTGTTAAAACTGTGGTCACTTTGGAGGAAGTTTTAGAAAAGCTTAGCTCTTTAGAAAAAAGATTGCCAAATATCCTTGACAATGCTAGCCGAGTTGATGAATTGATAGAAAGTATCGGTAAGAGAATCACCATTTTAGAGGCTAGCACTACTCTTGATTGTCAAAACCTTAGGATTGGGAAATTGGAGGAATCTATGGAAACTTTAAGTTCAATTTTCTCTTCTCTTAAGTTTAAGAAGGAGAAAGCTTTTGTTGGAAAAGAGCAAAAAATTATGTATGTTCCCAAGGTGTCTGTGCCTAAACCGCAGCATGTTTTTAAAATTGGCAAGACTTTTAGTTCAACTAAGAGTGACTTGCAGGTTGAATCATCTTCAGGAACCTCTAAAGTGCCTAGTGTGGTAAGTGGTGATCTTGAGGAAACAGTTGATCTTAATGCTTCTTCCAAAAAATACTTGATTCGCACTTTCTGCGCCTAGCTCAAAGGCCTTAAAGAAAAGCACTCTTGGGAGGTAACCCAATGTTTTATTTTCAGTTCTTTCTCTTTTATTTGAGTCTTGGAAGTTATTACTACTGTAATAACCTCTCCTTATCATTTCTATTTCGTTGTTGTGCCAAGAGAAGCCTCTAATTTGAGTGAGGTAAGATTTGGGGAAGTTGCTATCCTGAAACAGATTTCGGTGCTGCATCGCAAAAATTCGTGAAAATTCTTAGAATATCTTTTTGACCTGCGATTTCTTGTGCATATGCCCCAGATTATTTCCAAACTTTCATTAGTTTAACACTTTTGATTTGAGCAACAAAAAACCTTCTAAAAAATCGACATGTGTCTGCTGTTCTGTTTTGACAGATTTCTGCCATTATTTGTGTTTGCCTCTTGATCGCTTTCTTTTTTAGTTCTTTTGATCACGGAACTTTTGGGGAAGTTGCTACAGTAGTATATGATTTATATGTGATGGTTTTGAGTTGAAACCTGAAGCAAAAAGGGGTTGATTCATTATTATGCTTACACTAATGTTGCTAATAGAATTGTGTTGAGTTTTGTATGAAGGAAGTTTTCAAGTGTAGGGATTGGAGAATGATGAGATGAGTTAAAGAATGGACAAAAGCTCAAGCTTCAGGATGCCCATGCACCCCAAGAAATATCCAAGAGGTACAAGCGTCAAATCTTGGGGATGCCCCCGAGGCACCCCTTCTTCATCGGCAAAAATCAGGTCACCTTTCAACACACTATATTTTTATTGCTTCATGCACTATGCGTTTTTCTTAGAGCGTCAGTTGTTTTTAGTGTTCAGTTTTGTTTGCTGCAATAAATGGTTGGACCCCAACAAATTCCTTTTGGATAAGTTGCCTTGCTTTTCATTTACCAAGAACACTCTGTTTTTCACTCATATCGTTCAACGAGTGTTCTCTTTTTCTGCTACTGCGTTTAGCTTTCGTATTTCGCCTTGATTTTTGTTCAAATCTTGTTATATCTTTGCATCAAGGTGTATTTTGACCTCTGGTCAATGTTGGTATTCATCAAAAGAGTTATTTCAAAAAGGTTCGAATGGTGTTGGAAAAGAGAAAAAGTTTCATGCAAAAAAGTGGTACAAAAAGGAGCTTGTGTAGACTGCGGCTTAGGCTTTTGCATGTCGTGCTTGATGTCTTTTTGATAGTATGCTTAGTGGTTTTGCTGTAGCATGACTTGTCTCAAATGACTGAGATTGCTTAATGAGCCTTTGAAAAAATCATGCGTTGTTTTTATTATTTGGAAGCATTATTTTGGTTTTCTCCTTGATGCTTTATTTGGGTTGACTTGGCGCATGATTACACATGTTAGACTCATACAAAGTCACCATAAGCCTCTATGATCATTTAGTTTTTGACTTTTGATGCCATCTTATGCTTCTTTTAATGTTGCTTTTGTTGATTTGCATGATTATGGCCGTTATTGCTCTCTTAGTTGGTCGCTACCAGTCTTTTGCTAGCCCTCATTTTGTACTGAGTATGAGCTCTACTCGTGCATCCAACTCCTAAAAACCAAGTTATTCCAATGTGTCCACCATACATACCTATTAGCAATTTGCTATTCCAAAATACATTTGACTTACTTTTATCTATCCTTCAAATTAAACTCTTTTTGGTGTTATGCGAAAATTGGTCAGTAAAACTCTCATGAACCTGATGTCACACTTTACTTTTCTCATTCTTAATTTTTTTGACATTGTGGCTCTCTTATGTTGAGTTGTTATGCTTGCAAGTTTTAAGTTGGAAATTAGCCAAACCATGCCATCATGGGGTAAGCTTTCAACATTGCACTTCTTATTTGAGTTGATATCGTGATCTTTTGTTTATGGATACTCGCGATGTGAAACAAGTTGGGAATATTGCGGGATCATGGAGTTCTTATATGTGTTAGGGAAACACCTGGGCCGCTAATCTAAGCCATGCATTATTCATGGTGGAAATTTACAGCATGCCCATAGTGGACATTCGATGACGCATCTCAAAATAAAAAGCTATACCAATGGTAAATAAAAGAGATGTCGAGGTGTTTATTGTCTGTTTGTCTTGTCATTTTGATGTGGGCTTGTTCCATGTCATCGGGCAGGAGGTACCCCGTTGGCGGTTCTCGATGATACACATATATTTACAATGACAAGAGCTTGCTTGGGACTCTAAGTCAAGTAGCATGAGGTTTGGGTATTCATACTTCACGGGACACAAGATTTTCAACTTATGATTTGTCAAGCATATGCTTCATAATTGTACTCGCATTAACTCTAACCATTCAAGATGCTTATGATGGGGGCAATTAGAGCTCAAAGCTAGTAAGTACCATAATTTTTGAAGGTTTATAAAACTTGCAATCACTGCTTCCCTCTACAAAGGGCCTTTCTTTTTTACTTTTTTGTTGAGTCACCACCTTCTACCTTTATGCACCGTCTAAGAGAGCATAGTTGTCATTCTTAGTATAATGTGCATTGTCCCAAAGTTATCATTGATTGATTCATAATTTTGGTTTCACTTGTTCTTAAATTATTTGTATCTAGTCGCCCTCTTAAACTTGAAGGTGTCCTATGCATTTATATTTTGCTATTCCATGAAGGACAAGCTGAAAACCATTTGCTATGTTTTTCCTTATGATTTGAACACACGTTTGACTTTCATTGTTTCATTTTCATGATCTTTTGTTTGTGTTCTTTTTCATGTTATAACATGGTTGCTAAGTTTCTTCTATCAAGATTATATCTTTCATGCCCATGTTTTAAGTTCTTTTGATCCCAGCACTCAATGCTTACATAGATGATCAAGATTGTGTAGGTGCATGTCACCTCAAAAATTATTCTTTGTTATCACTTACCAACTTGAGGACGAGCAGGAGTTAAGCTTGGGGATGCTTGATACCTCTCAAACGTATCTATAATTTTTGATGCTCCATGCTTGTTCTTACACCATTTGCTTAGTGTTTTATTACACTTCGTGGCATTTTTATGCATTTTCCGGAACTAACCTATTAACAAGATGCCACAGTGCCAGTTCCCTGTTTTCTGCTGTTTTTGTGTTTCAGAAAAGTTACACAGGAAATATTCTCGGAATTGGACGAAACAAAAGCCGAACGTCCCAATATTAAACGAAGCTTCCAGAAGACCGAAGAGGAGACGAAGACGAGCCAGAGGCTGGCCTCACCACCAGGGGGCGCGGCCCAGGCCCTGGCCGCGCCGCCCTATGGTGAGGGCCACCTGGTCCACTTCTGACGCTGCCCCTTCGCCTATAAAAACCCCCCGACGGGAAAAACCTAAACACTTGATCACTTTTCCAAAAACACATCGCGATCCGCCGCCGTCGTCGACCCAAGATCGGGAGGGTCCAGAAGCTCTTCCCGGTACCCTGCCGGAGAGGGGAATCACCACCGAAGGTCTTCTTCGTCGCCATGCTTGCCTCCTGGCGCGATAAGTGAGTAGTCTACCTTGGACTATGGGTCCATAGCAGTAGCTAGATGGTTGTCTTCTCCACCATGTGCTTCATGTTTAGATCTCGTGAGCTGCCCTACATGATCGAGACTACCGTTATGTAATTCTACATGTTGTGTTTGTTGGGATCCGATGAATATTGGTGTTATCATTGAGTTGATGTGCTAAATACTATCTTATGTTATCTCTATGTTGTTTATGATCTTGCATGCTCTCTGTTGTTAGTAGCTATCTTGGCCGAGTAGATACTAGTGACTCCAAGAGGGGGTATTTATGCTCGATAGTTGGGTTCATGCCTCTATTTAATCTGGGGGAGTGACAGAAAGCTCTAAGGTTGTAGATGTGTTGTTGCCACTAGGGAGAAAACAACATTCTTATGTCCAAGGACATATGATTTGTTTACATTACACACTTTGCTTAATGCAGTTATCTGTTGTTCGCAACTTAATATTCACGGGGTCCTCGGATGATTCCCCGTGGGTGGATTATTTGTCATAGATGCAGTTGGATGGCGGTCTATGTATCTTGTTGTAATGCCCAGAGTAAATTTCATAGTGATCCTCTTGACATATGCACGTTATCTTTATTCTATCAATTGCCCAACTGTAATTTGTTTACCCAGCATGTTATTATTTATCTTATGGAGAGACACCACTAGTGAACTGTGGACCCCGGTCCAATTTCCTTTACATTGCTATCACCTGTTTACTTTACTCGCACTGTTTACTTTGTCGCATACTACTATTGCTTTCCACTTGATACGCTCATTCCTTTGTTTACCGCAAACCGGTGAGATTGACAACCTCATCGTAAGTTGGGAGCAAAGTTCTTGGTTGTGTTGTGTGCAGGTTCCGCGTTGCTACTAGTTGAAGACGCGCCAATAAGAATCATAAACGGCGCCCTTGTTGGAGTGTCACTAGGCTAGCAGGCATCACCTTCTGGAGTTTGGCTTTTTCCTACTGGATTGACATACCTTGGTTTCATAACTGAGGGAAAACTTACTGCTGTGCTCATCACACCTTCTCTTGGGGTTTCCAACTGGCCGGTCATTTACATCATCAACACCGTGATACGTCCAAAACGTATCTACTTTCTCGAACACTTTTGTTATTGTTTCTCCTCTAATTTGTGAGTTTTGAATGCAACTAACACGGACTGACGCTGTTTTCAGCAGAATTGCTCTGGTGTCTCGTTTTTGTGCAGAAATTCAACTTCCAGTAAAAATTCGGGAAAAATCTTGAAAAATCCTATTTCACCAGAAGACCCACGGAGCCAGAAGACAGGAGGGAGAGGAGGCTCGAGGGGCCGTCACACAGTGGTGGCGCGGCCCAGCCCTGGCCGCGCCACCCCTGCGTGAGGGGGCCCCAGCACCCCTCTCGACCTCCCCTCTCGCGTACATATACCCCCTGACGACATAATATCAAGGAGACGGCGTTTTTCCCAGATAGACTTCCGCTGCGCCGCCGCCATCAGAAACCGCGATTCGGAACCAGAAACTCTGTTCTGGCACCCTGCCGGGGCGGGGATTCGGAGGAGATCTTCATCACCATCACCACCGACGCTCCTCCATCGACCTTCCATGATTCCCCCATCCATGTGTGAGTAATTCCGCCGCTGTAGGTGAGGGGATGGTAGGGATTGGATGAGATTGTTCATGTAATTTGATATGAGATTGATAGGGTATAGTGCCTAGTATTTTTATTTAGTGCCTATGACATTGTTGCAACTTGTTGTGCTTAATGCTTGTCACTTTGGGCCCGAGTGCCATGATTTCAGATCTGAACATGTTATTATTTCTATGATGATACTTGTTGTTTATGGTCTTACCTACAAGTTGTATACACATATTGTTGTCCGGAACCCGAGGCCCCAAAGTGACAGAAATTGGGATAACCGGAGGGGATGGCTATGATGTGAGGATCACATGTGTTCACCGAGTGCTAATGCTTTGCTCCGGTACTCTATTAAAAGGAGTACCTTAATTACCAGTAGTTTCCCTTGAGGCCCTGCTGCAACAGGCTGGTAGTACAAAAGATGTCGTGCAAGTTTCTCCTTGTGAGCACGTACGACTATATATGGAACACATGCCTATGATTGTTTGTACTAGGATGCTTTATCATTATTTATCTGCAATGCCCATGTCTCATTGATTTCATGAATTATCTTATCCATGCAACGCCCGTAATCCATCCCTATGCCTACAGTATTTGTTCCTACTGTTACTATTACTGCTGCTATTTTACTACTGCTGTTACTGTTTCACTACTGTCACCACTATAAAACTATTGTTACTGATAAACCACTGCGAGCAAGACTGTTTCCAGGTGCAGCTGAATTGACAACTCATCTGTTAAGGCTTACATATATTCTTTGGCTCCCCTTGTGTCGAATCAATAAATTTGGGTAATACTTCCCTCGAAGACTGTTGCGATCCCCTATACTTGTGGGTCATCAAGACTATTTTCTAGCGCCGTTACCGGGGAGCATAGCTTTATTTGTAAGTTCACTTGGTATTCATATTGTTCGCTGCAATCCTTTCATCATGGGTAAACCTCGTGATGGAAAAGTTCCTATATTGCCATCCACTACAAGAAGAGGTACGACTCTCAACACCTCTGTTGCTCTTGATTCGCCATCTGTTATGAGTAAGTTGCTTACACCACCACACCCACATGCTACTGTTACTACTTCTGCTGAGATTGAGAATGCCACTGATAATTTAGATGATGCTTCTACTGTGCTTGATGAGAGTGGTTCACTAGGTTCCTTTTTAGATGCTACTATTGCTAGAGCTAAGTTGGGAAACACCACTGTTACACCTGTTAGTTCACCTGAGTCTAGGGAGTGTCCTAGTGATGATTATGATGATGATGCTTATATTGAGCTTAATGATGATTTTATTGCAGAAGCACGTGCTGCTCGTAATGCAGGTAATGTTAAACAACTTCTTGCAAGACGCTCTGTTAGATATAATTTGTCTCCTGATCCTAAGTTTGCTGCTTCTCCCATAAATATTAGAGACAAGGATTATGATTTCTCTTTGGATTTATCTTACATATCTATTGTTGAGAAAACTCCTTTTTGTGGTGCTAAAGATGAGAGTGCTATGGAGCACATGAATGAGCTTTCTACTTTGAGTAATTTGTTTTCTGATGATATTAAGCTCCGCACTTATTTTGTTGCTAAGATTTTTCCTTTTTCATTGAAAGATGCTGCTAAAACTTGGTTTAATAGCTTGTCTCCTGGATCTCTTACTAGTCCTATTGCTTTGGTTAATGCTTTCTTTCAGAAATATTTTCCCGCTAGTGCTCAACATGCTGCTGTGCAAAAAATCTTTGATTTTGAACAGGGAAAAGGAGAGATATTGCCTGAATCTTGGACAAGGTTTTATTCTTTAATTAGAGCTTTGCCTAAAGAACCATTGCCTAAAAATGAACTCCTTGATATATTTTATATTGGACTAACGAATGAATCTAAGTCATATTTGGATAGTTGTGCTGGTTGTGTTTTCAGGGAAAGGACTCCGGCTGAAGCAGAAGAATTAATGGCTAAAATAAGCCGGAATCATGATGATTGGACTTTAGTTGAGCCAACACCAGCACCAACCCCTGTGCCATCTATAGAGCCTACACCGAAGAAGAGAGGGATGATTGAATTAAATGATGAAGTTATGAAGGAAGCTAAGAAATCTCTTAAGGAGAAAGGTATTAAGGCCGAAGATGTGAAGAATTTACCTCCTATTGAAGAATTATGTAAGCCAATCCCTCGCTCATCTACTATTGAGGTACACTCTCTCCAACGCTTTGATGAAAGAGATATTCCTTATACTAAACCTCCTGATCAATGCTTAGATGAGTTTGATAATTTTATTGTTAAGCAAGAAAATTTTAATAGAATGGTGCATAATCATTTGTTGGAAAATTCTAGAGCTATTAACAAGTTGCAGGATATTGTGGAGAGAACCGCCAATGATGTGAAGATACTTGCTAAACATTTTCAAATGGTTCAAACACAAATTGATCAGCTTACCAAGGTGCAAAAAGACTTGCTAGTTAATGCTGCAAGAGAGAAGCAAGCATGTGAAATACGCACAAGAAGTGGTGCTGCTACTCAAGACCCATTATATCCTGAAGGACATCCTAAGAGGGTCGAGCAAGATTCTCAACGAACTACAAGTGATGTTATTCCGTCTAAGAAGAAGAAGAAGAAGAAGCATAAAACAACTGCAGAATCCTCTGATGCAGGTAAAGATCCTAACAGTGTTTCTATTTCTGATGTTGAAACTGAACCAGGAGATGCTTCCGATAAAGAAGAAGATAAAGAAGAAGTTGAAGAAGAACCAGAAAAGATTGATAAGAATGCAAAGTACACCAAAGAAGACTTCATTGCCAACAAGCATGGTAAAGAGAGGGAACCTTGGGTACAGAAGCCAATGCCTTTTCCCAGTAAGAAACACAAGTCCAAGGAAGAAGAACACTACAACAGGTTTTGTGAATGGATGAGACCTTTATTTTTGCAAATTCCTTTGACTGATGCTATTAGAATGCCTCCTTATGCAAAGTATATGAAAGATATTGTCACTAACAAAAGGAAAATTCCTAGTGAGGAAATTTCCACTTTACTTGCTAATTATTCTTTTGATGGTAAAGTTCCAGAGAAGCTTGGAGATCCAGGTATACCTACTATTCCTTGCTCCATTAAAAATAACTATGTTAGAACTGCTTTATGTGATTTGGGAGCTGGAGTTAGTGTCATGCCTTTTTCTCTTTATAAGAGACTTGATCTAGAAAAATTGGTATCAACTGATATATCCTTGCAGATGGCTGATAAGTCTACTACTATCCCTATTAGTATATGTGAAAATGTTCCTGTTCAAGTTGCTAACAGTTGTTTAATATTAACTGATTTTGTTGTGTTGGAAATGCCTGAAGATGATAATATGTCTATTATTCTTGGGAGACCTTTTCTAAACACTGCAGGTGCTGTTATCAATTGCAATCAAGGAAAAGTCACTTTTAATGTTAATGACAAAGAGTATATGGTTTATTTTCCCAAGAAGATTGATAGGAAGAATGCTCTAAATACAATCAAGCATGTTGAGACCATCAAAGTTGGTCAAATTATTTGTTCAGAGCGAAAGCCCAAGGAAGAATGTCAAATTGTTATGGTTGGGACTATACCTATCAAAGTTGAGGTAACATAAGCATTAAGTGAGATGCAAAGTTTCTCCTCATAAAAAGTTAGTTTGGTAACAAGACTTGATCAACCTTGTTAACAAAGTGATTTTATATGAAAGAAACTTCGTTTTCACCGCATCCACTCCACCTCACTTGTATTTACTTTCATCAAATTTTATTCCTTCAGTTTAGTTGCATGATTAAGAGTATCTCAGAGCTGCTGCATGCTTAGTTTTGATTCGCTTGAAATCATTTTATCCTCGTTTTTCTGAGTTTTATCGATATGCCAGTTTCTGAAAAATCCTCGAAAAATAAGTTTCTCGAAAAATTCCAGAAAATTCTTTATAAATTTTTATGTCAAAAATGGGGCAGAGAGACACCTGGGAGGCACCAGGTGGGGCAGCCACGCCACCTCACACACAGGTGGCGCGGCCCAGCCCTGGCCGCGCCACCCAGGTGTGAGAGGGCCCCACCTGGCCCCTCAACTTATCTCTTCTTCCCCAGCTCTTTCTCTCTCCCGAAAACAATGACACACTCAGCTGAAACCCGAGTTCTTGCTGTTCTTCACCTCGATTTTTCGATCTCCTTGCTCAGCCCAACATTTCTGCTGAAATTTGGATCATTTGCTCTCTGGTATGTAACTCCTCCACTTGTCCAAGTAGAATTTCTTTTGGTAAAGTATTTCTTGAGTATTTTAGCATTGTAGGTGACAGTATAAATGAGTATGCATGCTTGTTCTCTTGCTTAGAATTGATATTTTGATGCATGTTAGCTCTCTAGTAACCCACTATAGTAGTCTCCTACACTTGCTTGTCTTTAAACCATTTTTTTATGAGTTTGTTGAAAAATTTTAGAGAAGAGAGATGGACAACTTCACATATGGAGAAGTGTTTGAAAGTGATGCACCAAGGTCATCAAGGCCCTCAAGATCCACTGCTCAATATAGGATGTCTTATAATGAGGATCTCATGTCACCAAACCTTGAAGGGGACGATGGAGATGCACATCCATCCACCTTCCCTTGTATTAACTTTTTGAGTGATGCAGGGATTCTTGATGATTTCTTGCTCCTTATTAACAGGGTTGGGTTGACTGCTTACATGACAGATGAAAGTGACCAATATGCTATGCTTACAAAGATTTTCGTTGAAAGTTTTAAATTTACTAACGCTCATTACAATCCTTCCGTTGCATTCAAGATTTATGATAAGTCTATCACCATGCCTTTGGGGAGGTTTTGTTCTATTTTAGGGATTCCCATGTTTGGAATGGCCAAGAGGATACAAAATCACCCAGCTGATTTGGTGGAGCTTTACCGAGGGGTGACCAATGATGACGACCGCACCGCACAGCGTGGCAAGATAAGAAATATTCAGCTCCCAGCTATTAGATATTTTACTTACTATCTTGCAACTAGTGTACTTGGTAGAGAAAACACTAGCAATATCTCCAACTATCATTTAGCTTTTCTAGCTACCGCTCTTGATGTTGGTAGGAAGTATAACCTTGGTGTTGTTATTGCTCGTCGCTTAGCCGCTAGGGGACCTATTTATGGAGGTATTATTGCCGCGCGCATTGTTGCTGAGCTAGGACTTTCTATTGCTCCTAATGATGTATTGTTGGCTCCACAGAGGCTTGATCTTGCTGCTATGAAACTCCATCATTTTGTTACTGCTAACTCTTGTGCATGGAAATTAGTTTACAGGATGTTATTTATTGATGGAGAGGAAAGGGAAATTCCCTTGCCTCAGCCTAACTTGTTCAGCATTCACATGAGGCCATGGTCGCGCACGAAGGTGGAGTTGGACGATCAGCTTAGGCTGCTTGGTTTCAATATCCAACATGGCGCGGTGGTCCAGGAGGAAGAGGAGGAGCCGGCCTATCACTTCACCACGTACCACTCTGGGGCATCCTCGAACTCATATCAGGACGATGGTGCTTCTTCGTCACACTATGGAGGCGCCACCTCATGGCCGAGTTGGCCGAGTTGGGATTGATCTCCACTTAGGCCAAAAGCCTAAGCTTGGGGGGAGGTACGCCGACGATTCACTCATCTACATATCATATTTTGTCGGACCTTTGTATATTCATGTTTCACTTTCTTTATTGTTCTAAGTTCTTACTTCTGCTTTCTAAAACACAAAAAGACCAAAAATATTTCTGTTGTTTCTCTCTATTTGGTTCTTTGGTTCTCTACCTTTGGTTTGCTTGACTTGCTATTTTCGGTTTGCTACTTGAAAAACCCAAAAATATTTTGCTTTGTTTGCTATTTCCTTCTGCTTTTGTTTCAAAAATCGAAAACCCCAAAAATATTTGTTGTTCTTCTTCGGTTTTGTAAAGTTTGGTGCAGAGTTCAGTCTCCCGTTACTCCATTGGAGCTTGGTATTCACTTTATATTATTTAAGCCACACAAGTGAAGAGCAATAATGATGACATAAGACAATCCGAGATGTGGTAAGAGGCTGGTATGAGCTCTGTTTGTTTTCATTTTTGTACATATACTCATCCATGTGGACATGCTTAGTCGGTTCATGTAAGGTATATGCTATCTAATGGATGCTTTGTAGTCCTTGCTTTCATATGATTAGTTTCAATTTACTATTAGCCTGTAGCATGTCATGTAGACGCTTGCATGCTTTGTTTTATTCATAATATGGTATGTTATTGTGGTATCCACCTCTGAAAGCTTCATTTGAATTGACTTGGCACATGCTCAAGCATGCTTATGACTGAACAAAAAGTCAATTAAGCCTCGATGATCTAAATTGCCTCAGAGTTCTTGTATCATTTTTATGCCTATATTAATTTTGTTTTGTCGCAAGCATGATTATGACAGTTATTGCTCTCTCGATTGTCGCTTCCCAGTCTTTTGCTAGCATTCACTTGTACTGAGTATGAGCTCTACTCGTGCATCCAATTACCAAAAACCAAGTCTTTCAAAGAGTCCATTATAAATTCCTATGCATGGTATTTGTAAGCCATTCCAAGTAAATTTTCATGTGCTACCTTTCAAAACTTTCAACTACTTCTCATTTTGTGCCACTGTTTTTAGCTCATGGGGACGTAGTGGTCGGAATTGCTATCTTCCATATTAAATTAAGTACCCCTCGACTAGGCAGCTTCATCTGCTCATCATTAATTTTGCAAGGGAGCTGGTCAGACCATTATAATCTTAATTCTAAAAAAATAGGCACTCCTCCAAAGGAATGTGAAAGTTGGTGGGCACCCGATGGAATCGGTTAGCCATGGTTTGAGAAAGGAAAAAAGGTGGGGAGGAGTGCCAAAGCTTTATAAAAGAGCACCAATGTGCCAAAATTTCAAAGAACTCGGAACCGCTCTCACTTGTTTATTATGGAAGATAGCAAGTCCTCATTGCTAGTCGTTGACATAGAACAACCACCTCTCAAAAGAAACTTTTATCTCTGATTTACAAATGAAAAGCTCTAGCACATGTTTAATCACTGCTTCCCTCTGCGAAGGGCCATTCGTTTACTTTTATGTTGAGTCTTCATCTTCTAACTTTTAAGCACTTCTTGAGAGCATAGCTATTATTCTTAGTGTAATGTGCTTGTCCCAGAACGCGGTTAATTGTGGTATAACCTTGATGCTTGTATCTTTGATATTTCTACTTCTAGTCTTCCCTTGGACTTCAGAGGTGCCTCAGCATTTATGTTTTGCTCCACAAATAAAGGCAAGCTGGATACCACTCTTTCATATCATTTATGCATATTACAATCTTGTAGCTTCTCATGTACATGTTACTTGTTATTAGTGCATTGGCACTCTTTCATAGCTTGCTTGACTATGAGGTGACATTAGTTGCATATTTCTTATTATGAATTGTATGACCCTGCTCTGCCTAGGCCTTCTGATCAAGAGTGTATTTTATTATTGCAGATTAAAAGCCTAAATTAACTCTACTCCACCATGCAGGCAAAGAATGATCATCGGCAGCAGCAAGTTGACCATGATTCGAAGGGGATAAGATCGGCAGTAGCACGAAAAATGTGTTCACTCAGCCGACGGTAATCTTGTACCACAGTATGAACCTACGAGGATAAACTACAGAAGAAGAGGGAAGCTCGCATAGTCGCAACATGTGCATTGCTTCTTTACATAAGATGAAACGTCAGTTTACATACAGAATTGTAACTTTTCCATGATAGCTCGTAATGAAGGCATGAAGAAAATTTATTGTATTATTTCTCATGATAGCTGCTTTATATAGTGTAGTGAAGTTGGATGACTTGTAGTAATTCTGGAAGTTTTTTTCCCATGATATTATTATTTATGTTAAAACAGTAGGGATACCATGTCTATTTCATTAAGAAAATCATGTTATTATTGTTCGAAGTATTGCTGGTGTTTTTTACTGCTGGTGGTCCATTCTCAGCTGCTTAACTATGAATCATATGATGTACCTTTTCAAATTTCAATTGGATCACTCATTAATCAATAGTCATTCTATGGCATCACTCTAGGGGCTTTCAGTTTATGGTTTATATGAGTCGGTCATGCAACAAAGGCTCTCAATTCGGAATGATCACTAACAGCCATTTTCTATTTATGTTGAAAAGCGAGCTCAAGATATCGATGCATGGTATATGGTAAAGTCTAGGGATAATACGACATACGGTGTACTCTCGATGCAACAAATTTGCATAGAGGTACAAAATGGAGGTGTTTCATATGCCTCGATAAAATTTTAGGGAAAAACGTAAACAGAACATAGGGTTTAATATGGAAGAGAGGAGAAAGGATATGCTATGAAGAGATGGAGCGAGCTCTTGAGTCGTAGTCAACTTAGAAGAAGGCGGAGTTTGTCCTGATAATGATATTCCAAGTAAACACGATGTTTTTGTTTATATGTTTAGATTACTATATAGCTATCTCTTTTACACATGTGAATTTTTATGTATACTATGTACGATAAACAACGTGAGGGCCGTGGCAACACACGGGCATTCAACTAGTAATAGATAAGAAATAAGAATTCATATAACTCTCTAAAGACTTTGATCAAAAGCAAGGCATTTCATTATTTGAAAGTTGATAAAAAGATGGCATTTCATTACCGCACGTGAAGGTCCGCCTTGGTTTCCCCTTGTAAAGTTAGAGGCAGTGGTCGTTTCATGTCCATGTGTTTTTGTATCTTCCATGTTCAGCTAAGTTTCCCCTCTTTATGTTGCAAATCTTGAAGTGGCACTTGTTTTATCTTTCCATGCTTGCTACTATGTGCCTCGTTGATTTATTTTCTTACAAGATTCCTATGCATAGGAAGTGCTTTAGATATAAATGTCTGTTTCATTTGCTTTTTGATGCTCTCTATTGCTTTAAGTTCCTATATAGGCGCATTTGCCTCAAGCTCTTATATGGCGCCCACATGAGCATCTTTGCAAATTACTGCGCCTAGCTCAAAGGCGTTAAAGAAAAGCACTCTTGGGAGATAACCCATTGTTTATTTTTCAGTACTTTTTCTTTTATTTGAGTCTTGGAAGTCATTACTACTGTAATGACCGCTCCTTATCCTTTTTATTTTTTGTTTTTGTGCCAAGAGAAGCCTCTAATTTGAGTGAGGTAAAGATTTGGGGATGTTGCTGTCCTGAAACTGTTTTCGGTGCTACACCGTAAAAATTCGTGAAAATTCTCTGTTTATCTTTTGGACCTGCGATTTCTTGTGCATATGCCCCAGGTTATATCCAAACTTTTCTTAGTTGAACACTTTTTGATTTGAGCAACAGAAAATCCCTCAAAAATTCGACCTTTGTCAGCTGTTCAGTTTTGACAGATTTCTGCCAATATTTGTGTTTGCCACTTTATCGCTTTCTTTTGAGTTCTTTTGATCATGGAACTTTTTGGGGAGTTGCTACAGTAGTATTTGCTATATATGTGGTGGTTTTGAGTTGAAACCTGAAGCTAAAAGAGGTTGAATATATTTTATGCTTACACTAATGTTGCTAATAGAATTGTGTTTAGTTTTGTATGAAGGAAGTTTTCAAGTGTAGGGATTGGAGAATGATGAGATGAGTTGAAGAATGGACAAAAGCTCAAGCTTGGGGATGCCCATGCATCACCCCAAGAAATATCTAAGAAGTACAAGCGTCAAAGCTTGGGGATGCCCCTGAGGCACCCCTTCTTCATCGGTAAAAATCAGGTCACCTTTCAAAACACTATATTTTTATTGCTTCATACACTATGTGTTTTTCTTGGAGCGTCAGTTGTTTTAGTTTTCTTAGTTAGTTTAGTTTTGTTTGCTGTATTAAATGGTTTGATCACATCATGTTGTTTTGGAGGGAGATGAACCCGTTTTTCATTTGCCAAGAACACTCTGTTTTTCACTCTTATCGTTCACCGAGTGTTCTTCTTTCTCTGCTACTGCTTTTGGTTTTCGTTTTCGCCTTGATTTGCATTCAGACCTTGTCATATCTTTTCATCAAGGTGTATTTTTGCCTCTGATCTTTATTGGTTTTCATCAAAAGAGGTGTCTTTAAAAATTTGAATGGTGTTGGAAAAGAGAAAAAGCTTTATGCAAAAAAGTGGTACAAGAAGGAGCTTGTGTAGACTGTGGCTTAGGCTTTTTCATGTCATGCTTGATGTCTTTTTGATAGTATGCTTAGTGGTTTTGCTGTAGCATGACTTGTCTCAAATAACTGAGATTGCTTAATGAGCCTCTGAAAAAAAATCATGCGTTGTTTTTATTGTATGGAAGCATTATTTTGGTTTTCTCCTTGATGCTTTATTTGGGTTGACTTGGCGCATGCTCACACATGTTAGACTCTTACAAAGTCGCCATTAGCCTTCATGATCATTTAGTTTTTGACTTTTGATGCCATCGTATGCTTCTTTTAATGTCGCTTTGTCGCTTTGCATGATTATGGCCATTATTGCTCTCTTAGTTGGTCGCTCCCAGTCTTTTGCTAGCCCTCGCCTTGTACTGAGTATGAGCTCTACTCGTGCATCCAACTCCTAAAAGCCAAGTTTGCCATTGTGTCCACTATAAATTCCTATGCATGGTATTTGTAAGCCATTCCAAAGTAAAATTTTTGTGTGCTACCTTTCAAAAACCTTCAAAACACTTCTCGTTTTGTGACACTGTTTTCAGCTCATGGGGACGTAGTGGTCGGATTTGCTATCTTCCATATTGTTTATTCCAAAAAGAAAAAAAGGGAAAAAAGAAAGAAAAAAGGCACTCCTCCAAAGAATGTGAATGTTGGTGGGCACCCGATGGAATCGGTTAGCCATGGTATGTGAAAGGAAAAGGTGGGGAGGAGTGCCAAGTTTTACAAAAAGAGCACAAAGTGCCAATCTCTCTCTCAAAAACTTGCTTTATTTTTGTATGGAAGATAGTAAGAACCCCATTGCCAGTCGTTGACAAAGACAACCACCTCTCAAAACCAATTTTTTATCTCTCTGTTTTACAAATGAAAAGCTCTAGCACATGTTTAAATCACTGCTTCCCTCTGCGAAGGGCCTTTCTTTTACTTTTATGTTGAGTCACCACCTTCTTTCTTTATGCACCATTAAGAGAGCATAGTTGTCATTCTTAGTGTGATATGCATTGTCCCAAGGTTCATTGATTGACTCATATTGTTGGTTTCACTTGTTCTTAAATTATTTGTATCTAGTCGCCCTCTTAAACTTGAAGGTGTCCTATGCATTTATGTTTTGCTCTCTTTGAAGGACAAGCTGAAAACCATTTGTATGTTTTTCCTTATGATTTGAACACACGTTTGACTTTCATTGTTTCATTATCATGATCTTTTGTTTGTGTTCATTTGCATGTTTACAACATGGTTGCTAAGTTCTTATTGTCATGATTATATCTTCATGCCCATGTTTTAAGTTCTATTGATCCCAGCTCACCAATGCTTACATATATGATCAAGATTGTGTAGGTGCATGTCACCTCAAAAATTATTCTTTTGTTATCACTTACCTACTCGAGGACGAGCAGGAGTTAAGCTTGGGGATGCTTGATACGTCTCAAACGTATCTATAATTTTTGATGCTCCATGCTTGTTTTTACACCATTTGCCTATTGTTTCGTTACACTTAGTGGTACTTTTATACATTTTTCGGAACTAACCTATTAACGAAGTGCCACAGTGCCAGTTTCCTGTTTTCTGCTGTTTTTGTGTTTCAGAAGTGATACACAGGAAATATTCTCGGAATTGGACGAAACAAGTTCCTGAAGTCATATTTCACCGGGGAGCTCCCAAACATCCGAAGACCTGACGGAGGGGGGCCACGTGGCCCCCACACACAGGGGCGGCGCGGCCTGGCCCCTGGCCGCGCCACCCCCTTGTGAGGCCGCGTGGCTCCACCTCTGACAGCCTCCTTTCGCCTACATATACCCCCTGACGAGAAAAACCTAAGGATTCGATCAGATTTCCAGAAAGAGTTCCGTAGCTCCGCCGCCGCCACCGACGAATTTCGGGGGACATAAGTCTCTGTTCTGGCACCCTGCCGGGACGGGGAAGTGCCCCCGGAGCCATCTCCATCGGTCTCCATCGCCGTCTCCGCCGTCTCCATCGACCTCACCGTCATCTCCATCAACCTTGCTGTCTCCTATGATGAGGAGGGAGTAGTTCATCCCCGGGGCTGAGGGCTCTACCGGTAGCTATGTGGTTCACCTCTCTCTCCCATGATGTGATCTTTATGTGATCGTGAGCTTTGTATCATGTTGAACAAGTACATGTTATTATTCAGATATTTTGTGTACTCTAGTGATATTATTAAAGTAATCTATTCCTCCTGTTATGGTGTAACGGTGACAGTGCGTGCATCATGGTGGTACTTGGTTTAGGCTATGATTGTGATCCCTTGTGGATTATGAGAATAATTATTGCTATGATAGTTTGAGTGATTTATTCCTCCTTTCATGGTGTAAAGGTGAGAGTGTGTGCACCGTGTTAGTACTTGGTTTAAGTTGCAATGATTTCTATCTTGAGTTGTGATTTGATTTGGGTATCGCTATGAGTGGTGTTTGTCAAGTACTTGATGAACTTTAAGGGGTGCTCCCGTAGCCACTACGCAATGATTAGTGTTATTCAATAGGAGAGTAATTCAGAGTACCTTAGCAAAGAGAAGTTACTCGTTCATTCATGTTATATTGTTGGGAGTGTGTCCACTAGTGAAAGTATGATCCCTAGGCCTTGTTTCCAAGCATTGCATACCGTTTACTTGCTATTTTATTACTTGTTTGCTCGCAGCGATATTTATTTTATACCACAGTTACTACTTATAATCATCTATACCACTTGTATTTCACTATCTCTTCGCCGAACTAGCGCACCTATACATCTGACAAGTGTATTGGGTGTGTTGGGGACACAAGAGACTTTCTGTATCGTAATTGCAGGGTTGCTTGAGAGGGATAGCTTTGACCTCTAACCTCCCTGAGTTCGATAAACCTTGGGTGATCCACTTAAGGGAAACTTGCTGCTGTTCTACAAACCTCTGCACTTGGAGGCCCAACAAGTGTCTACAAGAATAGAAGTGCGTAGACATCAATAGTCAATGATCATCTTTGCATCAGCCCAGAAAATGTTTGTTATCTTTTCATCACAATCTAACTGAAAATCATATCTGAATGATGGATTCTCTGCAGCCTTGTCTTGAAAATATTTTAACATACTTCCCGCTTCACCATACTTAAGGTCTCTTTGGCGCTTAGTTCTCAGATGATTTTTGTGATCTCGACGAGTGTAGCTGAGATTAGATGATCCACCAACTCGTCGACTAGCAAACTCATGAGCAACTTTTGGTGCAATACCGGAGTCATCAGCAATTTCAATTTCATGCGCTTGCACTTCAGAGATCATTCGTTGTGATGGTAATAGGTGGGATGCTTCTGGCAATTGAAGTATGTGGTTATGATCAAGAAATAGATTAGTTATTGCCCAAGTTCCAACTTCACGATTTAGTGACAGAGTCATACAAACTGGGCATTCAGTTCTAATCTCAGCTCGTGGATTCTTAACCGTATAATCTCTTTTATCTACTGCCTTTCGACCCTCTTTAGAACAAACATACTTGAGGAGGTAAATTTACCATCAAATTTGCTTTTGTTTTTGTACCTCTGTCTAATGCTGAACCCACTTCTTCCTCCATAATACCCCCAAAATTTCCAACCATCCTCTAGTGTGCTAAATGTCATGCCAAGCTTAGGTATCCAATCCGGTGATATGTTTTCTCTGTCAAATGCACAAGTGGACAAAAAGTGGTCATTTATTTGCAAAAACAACATGCAGCAAGCACACAAGTGCAAACAAAATTAACACAAAACAAAATATCTTATTCTCACTTGTTTGAATCTGCATTGGCTTGGCTCTCCATTATTGACTGCAATAGATCTGAATAATTAACTCATATTGGCAGGAACAAGGAGCCGGGAGAAGCAAAGAGAGAGAGGAAAGGGGAAAGGGGAAAGTGCGGGAGCAGCAAAGGCAAAGGGCAACGTGTGGTGCTATTTTGGCGCCAACTGAGTAAAAGGAAGGCAGTAGTCCTGGCATTTGGTGGTCCTGTTTTGGCGCCAAACCCAGCTGGCCTCTTCCCTCCAGAATAAAGTAGCACCAAAGTAGTACTACCAGAAGTAGAGCCATTGGATCTCTTTTGTGCGGTGGATATAGGCCCAGTCAGGGTCCTGACTTTGTAAGAGCAAAGTTAGACGAGCCGGCTCCGTGGAACCCTAGGTCGGGGCTTTGGCTCGTTCGATCGGAAAAAAATTCAGAAAAACATTGTTTTTACCGACTGATGACTTGGCGGTGGCTAAGGGGTGAAATAGCTGGTTGTGTAGGGGTATTTTAGTCAATCAAATGATGTAAACACAAAGTGCCTTCACCAACTGAGAACCAATAGTAAAGATATACTAAAAGCACAATACAGAAGTCGTCAATAGAGATACCATATTAATCCACATCATCTAAATTATCTTAACAGTTAGATCTAAAATATGTGGCTATGATTTAACATGAAATTAATTGTTACGTAACTATGTAGTCGGGTTCGACACGTCTTGTGTTTGAGGCATGTACCAAATATAAACTCTCGTACAGATAGGACGTGAAGAAATTGTAAAAAAACAGCGTGGAGGCATAGGACTCTAGCTGAGCTAGATCTTCATGTTGTACCAAAAGCCACACCATATATAAATTAATTTCCCGGTTAGATATATAATATAAAAAATAATATCAAGACGTGTGTCAATAGGACTCTAGGTTTCTAGCTGCCTTTGTAAAGTAAAATGTGTTTTACGTGGTAATTGATATACGTGTATAGCATCGGCTCCATATATAACACGAATGTATGGAAAAACTTCTCCAAAATCTATAGAAAGACTAAGAATCTAAGACTCTTCCTATGTTGAATGATATGGTTTTGATTTCCTCTATATTTTCCTGTTGAGCTCTTATTTATTGTATTACTACGTGCATACACGTGTATACATCTTTGATAGGTAATTAGCCTATATATGTACCTTAGTTGTAGATTAGAAATATTGTGAACATGAGAAACAAATTGACATGCAGGAATTATATGTCTAGCCAAAGAACTTCACTAGGAGGTGTAAATGGTCGAAAAATCACTAGGCTATTAAATTTTATTAAAAAATCTAAAAGATATCAGTAATTATTTTGTGGACCTTTTACTCCAAGTGCAAATTTCTCAGTATATGTTAATTATGTCAATACATGAATAATATTATTGGGTCAATTAAATATTTTGGATAAAGTGCAACTTAGAACACATATTTTAGTTATTGCAATTTGTGAATAATATTATTAAGAAATAAGGTTCAGTAAATATTCAGAATTATACCAAATACGACGATCATGCAATTATTAAATGTTGTACATAAAATAAAAATTTAAAAGAGAGTTATTTTAAGAAAGTCTAGAATAAACACCTGGTCCCTTATTTAGTAAACCGATTTTTATCTGGTAAGCATGTAAAATATTCCTTCACAAATATAAACTTCTCGATGACCGTGTTATGCATTTCACAACAAAAAATGATGGACAATGTTGGCAAATTTTCAACAATATGACATGAGAGAGGGATTTTTGACAAATGTGCATAAGACATACCGCATGAAAGGAAAACATTTATATAAATGGATAATCATCTCACTGATAACTTGTTGGACCTTTTGATCTTAGAAAATCATAAAAAATAGATCTTCATAATCTCAATGAAAATAATGCACCTTTTATCGGATGGATACTTTTAATAATAAATCATCAAATTGTATTCCCAATTATACTTAATATAATATTTACAAATATTGTGGCATTTAGACTATGAAAATGGTGTAATTACAATCACCTGACGATGAGATTCAATAATAACTTCTTGGTTCTTAAAATATCACGCCAACTTCATTCTTAACAAAAAAAATGGATTTTATTTGACCATTAGCATTACAAAGGTTAGGACTTTGTCCTAGATCACTCTCGACGCACTTCGCAAAGGAAATATGCAATCTCAAAAATTAAATTTTTCACTAAGTAAAACCAGTATGTCAAATTATGTATAAACAAACACTATGATGTCAATTCCTCTGATTTTTAAACATTGAAGAATTTAAGAGGTTAGAAATCTCCTATATTTGTACTACTATCTTTTTTTATCATGTGAACTAGATAATGTCCCTAGAGTATTATAGGGGTATTTCATGATTCACACTGTAAAAATGATCATTGGTGTCTTCCAGCCGATGACTTCTAAGAAATTTATAATATTTTCAGGCATTGCCATCAAGTTGGTGTAATAACGACACCTCATACAAAATCATCTAGACATTCAAATGGTTCTACAAGAACTTGACTGGTATTGGAAAATCCTTCTATGTTTCTATCCATAATATTCTCATTGGACTTATATGTTGATACATATAACATGCTTAAACATTTATAATAAAATTAAAAAATATGGAGCTACATAAACTTCCGACAATCTAAAGACAACGCTCTCGCATTTGCGAGGGGCCACAATATATGGATGTTAAACAGAGACTCTACATTAATCCCCATCACCCTAATAATTTTAATAGTTAGATCTAAAATATACGGCTAGGATTTAATAAGAAATTAGTAATTACGTAACTCTGTAATTATGTTTGACACGTATCAAGTTGGACACATCGATCGTATTTGGATCCGTTTTGACACGTACTAGATTGGCCACACATATCAAATTTCAAAGGAAACAAAAAATGGTCGATAAACACGTATCCCCATGGGACTCTTGGTACGTTCCTTAAAACAAAATTCCTACACTAGCTAGCTCATACAAAATAAGAAATCAATGGCAGTCGACGTACACCCATTGGACTCTAGATAGGAACATTATAACACTAGCTAGCTAGCTAGAATGCATGGCGAATGGAAATATGATTATAGTCAGTCTGGTCTACCAATGTTTGAATTCTTGTGGCATGAGCAATAAAAATTAAACATATCACTAGCACACAAAAAAAAACATTTAGAATCAGGAAATGGAATATGACTATTGTCAGTCGGGTATCCTAATGCTTGAATTTGTGTGATCCCTATATGCAAATATGCGGCAAAGGAAATAAAAATTTAAACACGTTAGTAGCACAAAAAAAGACATTTAGAATCGGTTCTCCACCATAGTCGAGAGGCAGTTTTATTGTCCGGATCTGGGTGGTATTTGCTAATATGGAATTTTAGGGTTAGTTTTCTCAAAAGACTCCAAAATTAATTAGGTGGATTGTTGGAGAATTATGTTGACTATTACATTTGTCAATATAATTTAATTGGCTTCTCACTCGAGTTTTCTATGGTGCGGATTTTTTTATATATTTCTGGTGGAATGATGAAATGATGTCTATATAGTTATATTTTTCTGATTGTATCTTAGTCAATGATGAAATAATGTTTATATAGTTACATATTTTTCTAATTATATCTATAATTGTCTTTAGAATAGTTGTGGCTGAGGAATACTATAGCATTGAAGGTAGGCTTCAAGTTGACTTTGTTGTTTACAAATTAATTTAATTTTCTAAAAAAATGGCTTCATAGAAAATTGATATCATCGACAACAATACACTCTTGAGGACCATTACACTAAAAGTTGGGTACCCACATTATTTGAGCATTGCCATGGAAGTACGTGAGGAGCGTTGATTTTTTTAACCAAAAGCTTGAGGGTGTGTGCTGGTCAAAGTTTAGTTCACTTTTTTAAAGATAGATCCATTTTTATACGCAATAAAGAGTCTAAACGCAAGCCTACCATTTATTGTGTGGATAAATCGGAACATGCAAACCAAAATTTTAGAGATAAATACATTATGTTAGAGCTAAGTATTTTTGCAGGCGGTGCACAAAACAATAGAGCTAATGGTCATGCATATCTCGGTAATCACATAATATAAGTCCAGATAGAACCAAACAATTTTTTTAAACATTTTCGGTAGTTACCCTTGCATTTGCGAGGGCCACCATGCTAGTTCTATAAACATCACACATAAAAAATCCGCTGCAACACGCGAGGTATCATCTAGTATGTATTAACGATAGTCAATTTTTATATGCCAGCCATCCATACCATGCATTATTTGAGCCATCTATTTATGAGGTGTTTTGTGGTACCCTCAAATGAATAATAACTCTCTATTTTGGTCCATCCAAAGGTCTATAAGATTTGATACTGATGTAAAAAACATGACAAGTACTCCCTCCGTTTCAAAATATAAGATGTTTTAGTTTTGTGAAGCAAATGTATTTAGACATCTTTTAGTGTGTAGGTTCACTCGAATATACACACTAAAACATATCTAGATACATTCGCTTCACAAACCTAAAACATCTTATATTTTAAAACGAGGGAGTACCATTTATATTTGTGCCAATTTTTCACCGCACCAGAAAAACGCCCCGGCCCAACACGTGTGACCTCGCTCCGAGGGAGTCAACAGCGCAGACAGACAACCCTATTGGTGACCTTGCTGCATGAGGGGCCGTCGCATGCCCAACTCCGGCGGCACCGCCGCCTCATCCCTTCCCGCTAGAAAAAATCCACCGGCAAGATCCACCGGCATCCCTTACCCCACCACAGAGGGCCTGAAGGTGAGGTTCCGACACAGAGGCTGTCGTCATTACTCCTTCTCCATAGCGCAGCAACGGCGGAGGTCGGCACCGCCCCGCGCGCTCCTTACCCTTAAGGCGGCCGTGCCGAAGGCCGGCGGCGCCCGGAGGGCTCCTTCCCAAGAATGAGGCAGCGGCGGAGGCCGGCGGCGCCCCGCGCGCTCCTTCCCCAGAAGGCGGCTGTGGCGGAGGCTGAAAGTGGGGGTCGGCCAACGGGCGGCTGCCGGTTATGGCGGCGGACCGAGCTGTGTTGGCGAGAGCTCGACCGGCTTTGGCCGGAGCTCATGCTGGAGGAGAGGGAGAGCAGGGAGGAGGGAAGCACAGAGGGGAAGTGGAGCTCGGTATGGTGTCCTGATGGTGAGGTACCCAGGCCGAGTAGTCATCGTCCAGGCAGTCAACTGTGAGGTTCCTGCGACGCCCAGGTCTGTAGTATTTGCTAGTGCAATTCATATCATTTTAGCTCATTACAATTATCAATCTGAAGAACTAGGATTCATATAGGAAATAATGAGTAAATTGTAGACTTAATGTGTTCAGGATTTCTTCAGTGTCTAGTTTCAGAGATCGGTTCTTTTTCGTCATTGTCTCCTGTCCAAAATTCAGTTTCTCAATTAAGTAGAACCCAACTTGTTGGTGTGTAATTCTGTCCTGATTTATATTGTCTAGTATTTTAGATGAAAATGTGTACTGTTTGGTGAAGTTCACATGCAATCTGTCAAATGATAATAAGCACTTATGTTAGCCCATTGTTCCTTTAGCTCCATGTTCCCTTAACTACATTGGAGATGTGTGATTGATCTTTCTCTTTTTCTGTTGGGTGCTGATAAGGATGCTTCAAAGAATAAAGAAAATGCAATATAGCGTTATAAGAAGATCAGCCAATACATCTTTCCTTCAATATTGCTGAAATACCCATAGTTGATGAAAATGCTAATGTGTAATCATTACCATTTGGGCTTTCTGCTGTTCATTTTGGGCATTTCTGAACTATTAGCTGTGGTCAGTGAATAATTCATGTGTCGAGGTTGATATTGGACGCACAAACAAAGAAGCAAGCATTGCTCTAGTTTTCCGAGGTTGGTATTATGCGCACATACAAAGAAGCATGCAAGGCTATGCTACTGTATATTCAATCTTACTCAGCTGCATGTAATTTCTATCACTTAAGTCACTCATAAAGGCTATTGGTTCCTTCTTACATGCTTTTTTTAAGTAAAGTTCCTTCTTACATGTTAATCTGCTGTATTCCTTGAACTTTGTTACATGTTATCTTTTTCAGCTAGCTCTTTTCCTCTACGAGCCGACACACACAGCCGGTTCGGAGCCATTCATTCACTGATGCCAGGATGATGCCAGGACGCAGTGGCTACAATGGTGAGGGTGGGGACTTTATCATGTTTTAGCCCCATGACAATTCTTCGAGCACTTCCATGGACATGGTTAGTGTACTCAACTTGGGAGATTGAAATTCTAATTTTGAGCTTCCATGTGATGTTGAGAAAATTGACATGGAGGAGGAAAATACAGTTGGAGGTAACAAGACAACGCCTTTTGTTAGATGATTCGGAAGAGCAGTTTTGGGACGAAAAGAAGATTGCAACAATTACGTAACAGGAAGATTCAACATGAAATCTGTCTAGCATTTCTGGATGTGGTGATACAAGAGCTGGAAGCGAATCTTTAAGAAAATAGTAAAAAATATGTTGCACAACAAGAGAATATAAAGGATCTCGAGGTTCTTATAGAGAAATTGATTAGATTTTCATGGCAACCGTTAGTGTAGCCATCACATTAGCTACTGTCTTGACTTACAATTGTATTAAGTTGGGATTTATGAGTGACATGTAAATATCGTTGAATTCACAATATTTTGGCCAGAAATTTTTATCTGTAGGATGTGAGCGAAGTGCATTCTGTGCTTACAGTTCTCACTCGAGAAAGGAATACATGTAAAGTGAACAATTTTGGTGTTATTCATGACCAAGACGAGACAACCTGCGACTTGGACAATGTTTCTGACAATATCCTGATGCCTATATACTCAAAGAATTTTAGAAAAATAACCCTCTCATTCATTGCTTCATCAGAATGGAAGAAATTTCAGCAAGATAACCCTCTCATTCATTGCGTCATCAGAATCAAAATCAGCAAACCAGAAAACTTTCTGTACTTTCGCTCAAAGAACTGGTAGTTTACACAGCTAACTTCCTGGGCTCATAATAGTGGCAAAATTAACAAAAAATTTGCAGATTTTTTGTCATTCATGACAACAATATGCACAACTTTGCACAACATATTCTGCCTCTTCTTGGGAGCATATTCCAAATGTAAAGGATGAAGTCTTTGAGGAGACACAATCATGTCAAAATGAAGAAAGGATATTGTTTTTACAAACTTGATCACACAGCAGAAACACACCACGGGTGGATATTCAATAGAAAGCCTACTTGAGTAGGTCAAACAGCGGGGATCTCTCAGTTCCAATGGCTGGATCTCAGAATCGTTAAAACACGTGTAAAGCCGCCTGAAACGCGTGCTAGTTCTCGGTAAGTATTTCACATCTTCTTTTCTAACACTGAACCCTTTGACCTTTGCATATTCATTGTAGAACTGGTATCTTTTCTCATTACTCATCAGCTCCTCCATGCCGGCGCCACAATCCATGTCTGAAAATTGCCATCATCGGAGTAAGATCGATGCACAACAAATATAAAACAATTAAAAATTAATATATAAACCACCAATTAGAGTGAAATATACCCACCCATTATGCCCATGACTTCTTACAGTGAAGAGAAGTATGCATAAGTTCCCCTTAAGCACCTTTCTGTGCAAAAATATACCGTATCATAGATGCTATTTTCCTTTCTTTTAAGCTAACAGATAGTGTCATAGTTCAGCACTAGTATGTTCTAATCTCAAATCTTGTAGCTACCTTGTGTACTGTCAGACCTTAAGTGCTTTACGTTGCTTCATTTAGTTATAACTTCTGAATTCTAAATAGAACAAATTTGCAGTCACTATAAGGTAAAACAAAAGACAGTTAATTGAAATACTTGAGCAGATTGGGAAACTAGCTACCAGGTTAAACTGAATTAACTATCATCTATCTTGCTAGAAATTAGGCTTGCGGCAATCAGGCTTGCAAGAGTTATGACACGAGTGAGGTTTCAGTACTGAGCACATTATTTGATTGTAGCGAGGGGGCCTTATATGAGCGGGCTGCAACAAATTCTTTTCGTCTATTTTTTTGTGATTTCAATTGCAGCATGTATCCTTTCAGAGTTTTTATGAATCGAGTACGGGAAGAATATGTGCGGTAGTAGCGTACTGGACGCAGCAGCGGGTTAGCAAACTGTAGGTTGGTGTGCTGATCCCTGCCAATACTTGATAACTATCGCTTATGAATCAACTGCTAGGGCAAGAAAATTACCTGCTAGGCGAGGTGGCGTCGGGGCAGCTCCATGTAGGCAGTCCGCGTCGGAGGTGGCGGCGACAGCGGCCCTCCTGTGGGCGCGTGGGGTGTGGAGGAGGCTGCGACGTCTACGATGTGTAAGGCGGCGGCGGCGTCTATGAGGGGAACGCGGCGGCGGCGCCGTCGTCCGTCCTGTCGACGCGTGGAGGTGGAAGACGCGATGACGTATTCGGCGGCGGCGGACCTCCTCTGTGGGCGCTTGAGATGTGAATGATGCGGCGTCGGCGGCGACGGCGGCGGCGCCACAAGTTGAATGCGGCGGCGGCGGCGCAGGCGTTTGTGTCGTAGGCGCGGGGAGGTCGAAGAGGAATCTATCACATCGATCACATTTTTTTCTATCTACTACTTACTAATTGCATATAATGGGCCGGCTGGGCCTGCCTAATAGATAGATATATAAATTTGGTCGGCTTTCTCGCGCTGTTAGCGATCCTGTTACTATTCATCAACCGTTCCAGCCAACCAGAAGTTGCTTTTGGTGCCCGTGTTTTTCCCCTTTGTTAGCTTTCCGGTTCCTTCGCGATGACATACTTATCTCTACCAGATACGTGTGTCCTGCCGCTTTTTTTCCGGTCAAAGCGGTGGAGTGGCCCACCACTACACAAACACAGACCAACTTCTTCTCCCATAAGGCCACGACCCAATCCTCATCTCGGTGACTCCTCCCCAGTCGAGTTGTTAGCATAAAACCGCGACATTTGAGGCTAAATCACGGAAAACCACGACTTTACGTTTCAATTCCAAAAAACCGCAGGTATTCAGCTAATTTTTTGCAATGTCCACTGATTGTTGATTTCTGGCCGATTAACAGCGTTTCCGACATGCGGGTCCCACTTGTAAGACCGACGTGGCACAGCTGGTGAACCTTCCGTCGACATTTGAGGCTAAATTGCGAAAAACCACGACTTTACGTTTCAATCGCAAAAAACCACGAGTTTTCAGCTAATTATTTGCAATTCGCACTGATCGCGAATTGAGAGCGAATTGACACCGAATCTGATGGGTGGGACCCAACTATAAGCGCTGATGTGGCATTATTTGCTGAGGTGGACTAGGTCCCACATGTCAGCTCCATTAAAATATCCGAAATAATTTTTTAAAAAAACTGCATCTTCTTCCCCAACCACCCCACCACCACGGCAGCTACCTCCACTTCCATCGCCGGAGCTCTCCAAGCCCTGGCCGAAGCCGCCGGTGCCGCCCAGCCCCCCGGGCCCGCCGACCCTGCCCCCGCACCTAGCCGCCCTGGTGGAGCTCGTCGTGGCCTCGTGGAGCTCGCTGCCTGCCCTCGTGGAGCTCGCGTGGCCTCGTGGAGCTCGCCGCCCGCCCTCTACGGAGCTCGCCGCCCGCCCTCTACGGAGCTCGCCGCCCGCCCTCTACGGAGCTCGCCGCCCGCGCTCGACAAAGCTCGCCGCCCGCGCTCGACGAAGCTCGCCGCCCACCCTCGACGGAGCTCGCCGGCGGCTTCGTGGAGCTCGCCGCCCGCCCTAGGGGAGCTCGCCCACGTTCGGCCTGACCGGAGCCACCGTGTCCGGCCGCTCCCCCCCGCGCCCGCACCCGGCCTGGCCGGAGCCGCCGCTCTCGCCCTCACCGGAGCTCGCCGCCGGGCATGCCGGAGTGGAAGAAGATGACGCCGGCGCCCAGACCTCGACCTTGCCCACCCGACAGCGAATCTGACAAGTGGGCCCTTTTATCCATGTCAGCAAGCCTATTTTTTTCTTAGCCAACTCAGCGCTTACAGTTGGGTCCCACCCATCAGATTCGGTGTCAATTCGCTCTCAATTCGCGATCAGTGCGAATTGCAAATAATTAGCTGAAAACTCGTGGTTTTTTGCGATTGAAACGTAAAGTCGTGGTTTTTCGCAATTTAGCCTCAAATGTCGCGGTTTTATGCTAACAAGGTTCACCAGCTGTGCCACGTCGGTCTTACAAGTGGGACCCGCATGTCGGAAACGCTGTTAATCGGCCAGAAATCAACAATCAGTGGACATTGCAAAAAATTAGCTGAATACTCGCGGTTTTTTGGAATTGAAACGTAAAGTCGTGGTTTTCCGTGATTTAGCCTCAAATGTCGCGGTTTTATGCTAACAACTCTCCCCAGTCCTAATCGCTCTTCCTCTCCCAGATTCGTTGATTGAGGGAAGGATCCTCCAACCACCTCGCCCTCCCTCTGCAGGCGCCTTAGGGAGTTCCTCCGGATTGCTAGCACAGCCCTCCGCATAAGCGATGGCGGTAGCACCACCGCCGGGCGTTGGATGCTAGAGTCGGACGTGTTCGTCGCTGGAGGCAGCAGCCGGATGGAGGAGTTTGAGGGACAACGGTTTATGGTGAGCGCCGGCCGCCGCATCTGGTTGCAAGCAGGCGATGTCTCTTTTTTCCTCTCCCCTCTCATCCCAGTTGCCCACTCCCCTTCTTTGGCCTAAAAAAATCTTGATGCGACGCAGCGAGCGGGACTATGGCGCGTGTGGCTGCAGCTTCCGGTGGCGCTTGGCGAAAGACTCCTCCCTGTCCTCAAAGACTCATCCCTTTCGACGATGGTGGCGACGGCGGGGACGGGGACGTTGCTACAACAATGGATGGATTGGATTGCTGCAACATCCAGCAAATGGTCTAGCCATCCAACTTCTTATTTGCACTAATTTTATTTGGTTTCTTTGATGTCTCTACTTCCTACAGATGGACGACGTTGGTACTGCTCCGCGTGGCAAGCGTGGTAGGCTGCCAGGCCGTCCTGACCGAGGCATAAGCCAGGTTATCTTTCCGGTCAGCGGGTGGAGGCCGCCTCTATATCTCTTGTGTGCCTGATGTGGTAGAGCACCATGCGAGGCTGTGCTGATTTGTCGGTTTTGCCTACTGGTATGCCTCCTCCTTTGTGTACTTGTGTTTCTTGCAATATAGGTTCGACCTCATTGAACATAAGGGATTATGTGGCTGATTTGCAAGCACACCAAGAAGCCAAGAAGCCAAGAACCCTTCATACCGATGATGCTAAGGGGAATTTGAAATTTTTACTATGAGTGCACGTCGCATGAGGTAAAAAACATGCAGTTTTGTCATCCTGCAGTTCTCTGGGAATGTTTATAGTCTGACTTTGTTCCTACTCCAGGATGGTGATCCAGGTCGTTTCATTACAGGGTGATGATGTGTGCTGCTTTTTTAAGTGGCTGGATGTAGAATGGAAGGGTAGGAGTAGGATCAGGATGAACAACAGAATTCTGAGACTGGAAATTTATATATTTCCAGAACATTTGTTACATGCTTATAGTACTGAATGAGACTATATAGCATTTTTGGAGCATCTTCATGTCAACGCTTTATTCTAAGTATGCCTAAAATATTCTGATTCTAACAATGGAATGCGTTAATAAAGTAATTCACACGTCTACTAAGTTAGGATAATAAATTAGTTCAGATTTTTATGTTACCAAAGCTGATGCTCTTAATATGTGTTATGATATACTACTTTACCATATATCAAGATTTTTGTGTGTTGATTGAGCTAACATAACAAATATTTAAGGTTTTCAAAACATGGTCTACGATTTGTTTGAGAGTTCTACCCATATTTTGAGCTTGATCACATCTACTAATATCTTCATGTAGCTTCTAAATTGGTAAATACTTCCATGCATCTGTAGTGCTATCACTATGTACGTATTTGCTCATTTCCAAATCCCATGAGCCATGCTACTGCTTAGAGCTTCTCATTCTTTTTCATTGGTCACAGCTCCAGGAGTTCTCCTTTGCCTGCAAAGTACCTCATCCTACCTAGCAGAAGGTTTGTAACTAAGTTACTGGAATTTAGTTAGTTTTCGTCATGCGATATGTCGGAAGTGCGTCAAGAAGATACTACATAAGTTCCTTTTCACTTGAAAATTATTAGATGGTTGGCTACGTTTTATATTTTCCCATGGATGATGTCATCTTATTCATGTCTTACATAATCAAGTTTCTAGAAATTGTGCTTGAATATCTTTTTGGCTACTACTATAGTCGGATGTATATTGGTGTTGTCCATGAAAAGCAGGCACTTGCTTGAATATTTTTTTACCATAAATAGAAATTAGCTTTATCTGAATGTTTCCTTCTATCAGCTGAACAAATTTTATTACAAGTATTAAAAGAGGTTGATGCATCTAAAATAAAGGATCATGTTTAGTTTATCGGTTTACTTGGCACTGCTCTATAGTCTCTATATAATTGCTTTTTTTTCTTGCCTCTCCAGTATTTTGTTTATTTGTCAGTCTACCAAGGATCCACAAAGACAATCATCAGTGAAGTAAGCTAACTAAGTATGAAATATGGAATATTGTGGATATTCTTTCCTGTGACTTTTACTCTTAGTTTCCTTCAATGTACCAATGTCAGTGGGTGTGTGCTACTGGTTTTGGTAGTGAAAGCAGCCAATGCGGATAAACAACAACACAAAACCACCAAAACCTTGCGAGAACAACAAAAAAATTATGCATCTTTCTTTCCAAAGTTTATTATGCATCTTTATTTCCAAAGTTTATCTCCTTTGAAGACAAGAATGCACCAGAGAATTGCTTTCAGTATACTGGCTGAAAATAAATAGTCAGGGAAGAAGAACATACCAAGAACTGATGCACCAATTAGCATTTGCTCGAGTAGCACTGAAGATTGTTTGCCCTTGATTCATTCTTTGTGGCTCTCCATCTGCCAGCACCTACTGCCACTGAGCCATTCCTCTTCATTCTATAACAAGGTGTTGTTCTCTAGAAAAGAAGATGTGCAGGGGCTACTTCACATTTGTGTCCTTCACTGGCAGGTGAGGTGTCTCTCCTGTCTCCCAGTGCCCGTGTGTTCGTTTTACATGTGTGACATCCACTGCCAGAAGGCCGGCAATATTCTGTAGAATCCAAGATACACAAGATATTTTTCCTTTTTGTCAATAAGTTTAATGTCTGGTGTCTAATCAAGAAAAAAAAAATAGTACAATTTCTTGGAATGTACTTAGTTTAGGGTCATAGTTTAACGCTTTGCTAGAGACTAAAACGACCAAAATTCACCTTTCCAACCATGAATCTTCTACATACACTGCTTATAGCAACTCTTTTTGGGTTTTGTCCTTGCTAATCTGATATTTTTGAACCTTACAATGAGTATATATATTTTCTCATATTTGCTTTCAGTAGTGATTTAATATCTTTTCATGGAGTTTGGTTGTTTAGTTCAAAAAAACTAATTCATGACAGACAAAGTTTTTAAATTAATTCTATTTATGAATGGCATGGTTGACAAGTTGGCATCTTGGATGAATTTATGACGAGTTTAAAAAAAGAACTAGCACATTTACATATGATTCTTCAGATTGATTCCTTTGTGCCACAGGTTGCTTCATCATCTCGGCGTGGATCTTTTTCAGAACGTCAATAATCTCTGGGCAAAGAGAATAAAGAGTTCAAACGGAGAGAAAAGAATCAAACTTCGTAGGTATGCTAGACAAGCATAAATTCCAGTAAATAAGCCAAGTTTTTTTTTTTTGAACAAAGGATGGGTCCGGAAGGACCCAGAGAGCTGCATTAATTATAAGCGGTGCTGATACAGATTACACAGAGACCCTCTAAGAAATAAAAGTTACAATCAAGTCCCTGCACTTTACAAGAAAGACCTTTGACAAACTGAAGAAGATGCAATCGAGTCCACCGCTTGGAATCACCGACGAGAGACTTCAAGGCACGACCAGCAGCACCGCCACCGGGGACATGGCCACTTGGGACGCTGCCGCTGCCGGACGCCGCACCGAAGCTCGAACTGCCTCCGTCATGGCAACTTGGCCTGGAGGTAAGAGACGCCACCGCATGGCTTTGGAGGGCCGCCATTCGGCCGTAAGAGGCAGAGGCAAGACGGCGAAGGCCGTCGCAAGTCCCCTGCTGAGAAGCTCCGAGGAAACCTGCAGCTTGATGCAGCGACTCGCTCCCCAAATCAACATCATAGAGGGGGGAATCCTTGGGCACCGTCGCTGATTTATTGCAGAACAGAAGGGGCGGGGTAACTGTGGGAGCAAAGGCTGCCGAAGCATCACCTTGCCATGGACTCGGCCAAGGGGTGCCGGCATGGGATCTGCCTCTAATCGTCCTCCAATCTTCCAGCCCATAGCCATGGCCATGGAAAAGAAGGATTGAAAGAGGAATCGAACCAAATCTTGATCCGGCCGCCGCCTGTTTATTCGCCGGGGAGAAGAAAAACCAAAGTAAACCTACAACTACTAGGTGCCAGACCTCCCTCCCACTAATCACCGGCCACCATGGCCGCCGACGGCGAGGGGGAGAGAGGCCGGCAAGGAGATCTGGAGTCAGGGGCAAGGAAGAGACAGCACTTGGCTGAAGTCGCCACAGGGGCAGAACGAAGCCTTCCGGATCGAGTCAACTTTTGTAAATAAGCCAAGTTAGCAAATGAGATAAGTATGAGTGAAGAATATGACCTCTGGTTTTTGTCCAGCGAGGAGAACAAGCACATAGGCAAAAACAAAAGCAACACGCCAACGTGACATGATTCTGTTATCTCTTCCTCGCTCAACAAAATGGTTGGTGCTACGGTCATGGCACCTAAAGAAGCAGCGCCGGCTACACAGACGCTTTGGTCGCCTTAGCCGAGTAGCTACAGGACGCACAGGGGCGCGGCTACCATCACCAAAGATGTCGCTGTGGCGCATTCATGGCTCCGGCGATCAGAATTGAGGAGCAGAACCAGTGGCCGTAGCATCACAGAAGAACTTTAAGCTTTTTCTCAAGCTATAGTGACAGAGGAAGGACCAGGACACAAAACTATTATCATCCGAACAAGAAAAGAGTAAGACAAGAGACTCCACACTCGGTTCTAATAAAGTTTTCAACAAAGTTAGGTACTACTGGAATTGTTCTGAACCTTATTTTAGCAATCACATGGAAAGAGGATGTGGAGCGATACCAACCTGACACCGCTCTGCTGCAGCCGGTCTCGGGCCTTGCTTCCCGACTGAAAGAGGTCGCCAAGACCAGTCTATGGGTTAAGCATTGGCGGCGAGGTCATCCGCCATGGGGAAAAAGCACAACACCTAGGATTCACTGAACCATGGGTTGTGCCACAACGACCCACCACGGCGCCTACCCGAGCAACAAGACCTAAGTACAAGAGCGTGCCTGCTATGTGGAAGCAACAGATGGAATGGAGCCACACGACCAGGGGTGCTATGGTTGCTATGTCAACTGGCGGCAGCGGCAGCTGGAATGGAGCAACGAGCAGCAGACACGACATGAATTTTGGCGATGCTAGGTGGGGAAAAGGGGGATCATGGGAGCAAGCCGAGGGAAGCAAAGAGCGTAGTCCGAGGCATCGATTCGCGGCGGCGATGGCTGGAATGAAGCTGTGGCAGTGGCGGTGGCTGGGGTAAGCCGCTAGGCGACCTGATCTGGGTTTCGCTGGAGAGGAGCTGGAAAGGGGATCAGGCCTGAGGACGACTAAGCAGGAGGAAGGTGTGTCACCGTGTAATGAGAAGTGCGTGCATGCTGCGTCTGCTCGCTGGGACCGGGAGGCGTGATTTTTTTTTTCTCATTACCTACTGAGTGCGTGCCTTATGTACAGCCGTGTAGGAATTCAATATTAGGCCGAACGAGTTGATTATTCTGTTTGCGTCAGTGTTCCATTTGTGTTTAGTTTAACCTTCCAAACTAGGAATGGCATACAATATGAAGCAGAGAGCAATTTAATATATATATAACTATAGTTAACTCGACACATTTGGTCCGTGGCCACATGTTGTCAACCTCACCACACGTCTAGCAACTTACTCGCTAGGCTACTCTTTGTTTCTATGGGAAATAAATAGAGTCCAAGATTTCTTACCATTGTCCAACGTACTCAAAAGTATGATGAAAAGGTACGTTTCCCATAAACAAATATTATGAGAGCATGTCATTTTGAAACTGTAAATTTTATGCGTACTCTATACGCATAGATTTTTTATTTTATGTTTCTTCGGTTGAAGTCATATTAAATGAGTGCATAATTACAAATTAAATAATATTTACCTATAAAGCTATAATGTCTTCATGCGCTCCTAAAATTAAAATATTTAACTTTATAGCACATAGGCAAGGCAAACAATTAACATTTATTAGTAATGTATTTTTGTTGTTGTAATCTGAGATTTTTCTTCCAAATATAAGATGCGTAACTTCACAGCGCATTTATAAAAAAACAGCAATCAGCATGGACTCCCAGGTGTCATATATGAGAGACCTGGGAGTACTGTGTCAAAATACATTCGATCAACATAAAATAATATGGATCAAAGAGAGTATTGCATTTCTGCTTACGACTATCCATAGATAACAACTACATGATAATTAATCTTTACTCAACGTCTATATAAGTTTCAGAACAGACAGTATATCAATCAGACACCATGTAACAAAAAATGTTCTCTCAAAAACATAAATAAAAATATTAAAAACACACCGAAAGTATAGAAATAAATTTACCCACCAAAGACAACAAAAGTCCAGAGAACACCTGGCACAACCAAGTACACTGATCCTCAAATATACATAACAGACCACTTATACTTTGCTGATACATCTTTAGTAACACTCTACGCACAGCACCAATACCTCGCAGTGCATACAACACGCATAGGGACACGCCGCTTCTTACCAAATCATCAAAGCAACTAGCCCATACCACTATCCATTTGCAACCCACCATACATTTATGTGTAGTCATCGCCCACCGCCACGCCACGGGCGCGGCGTGCCGCCGCGCAGCTGTTCCTAGTCTATATCTAACAATCACAGCCATTCAATTATTTGATACTTGTCCCTCTCCCATGACAAATAAAAGGTACTGTAAAACAAGTCCTATTTATTCATATGTATCTGTATATACAAGCTATGTACTTCATCAATTATCTCATCCTACAGCAATCCAGTTCTCCATTTCATCGATTATTAGCCAACAAATACACAAATATTTCACATCAATTAAATTTAGCTTCTCAACTTTTATGATCAATCAAAATTCGCCTATCTCGGTAGAGAAGCCCTATATTCGTTTGTTCACATAACAGTAATATTAAATAGACTAGTTGAATGCCCGTGCGTTGCCACGGGTCCCTAAGTATTATAAGCATTACCATGGTGTAAATTTGTAACAAAATCTACTCGATAGCCAACTGACATATTTGATTATCACTTCAGAAAAATGTGAGGCGCCACACTTAGTATGCTCAAGTATGGTTTTTCAACTGCTTCTTTGTAAACAGATACAAAGACTATAATTCTATGAAATCGTTAGATTAAATAAATCTGGCACAAAAAGAATTGATGTCATCTATGTACCAGCAGCAAAGCATAACTGCCACTGATCCCCTTAGTACCTGCAGTTAAGGATTGGGCAAGTAATGAATATATTGTGGTAGGTATTACCACAAATATGAAGGAATCACCAGAGAGAAAAACTGGTATGTAAAATAATTACCCTGGATATAGGAAATGTTCCCACGAGCAGACCAATAACACGTTCTGTATCACCCGGAGCCCAAAATTCTTCAGCAATAAATTCAACTGCGTGATCATCCCAGAGAACCAGCCTAATTTGATAAAGCATAAGCTAATCCAAATTATTGATAAAATTTATAAACCAGTAGCTAAGAATTGAAATAAACAGCACTCATATCAGTTGCACAAATTATCGTCTACAGATACAAACATGAGCTGAAATAAAATATTTTTCTACAACTACAGTAACACTCCCGCATATAGAGATGGTCCTGCATGGCATTGAGTTCGTACTGCCATCAGACACTCTCACTCGTAAACACCAACAAGAAGAATGTCTTATAGAATTGTGGAGTTCTCATGTCGTATAGGATCGTGGAGTTCCCACGAATGTTGTAATCTCCTGTTAAGATAGGTGCACAATAAGAATTCATGCTAGTTCAGGTCCGTATGCCAAAATCAGAGTTATCATCAGCTTGTGCTTCCCACCTGCAAGCAGTACCGAGCAGACGCATCACACATTCAAGCAGCACATATATAGGGATTATTTGGCAGTACAACAATGCTTGTAGTGTTGATCGAGTTAATTTCATAGTTCTGAAAGTACTAATGAGCATGGGTGGGATGCCGCCGCCAACGATCCCCTGCTGAAGCCCTTGAGGGATCTTTAAGCGAACACAGGGTTTAAGCCCATATCAGCAATCATAGTCTTCCCATAAAACTCTGCATGCTTGCAACACATTGTATTTTACAGTGAACGAATGCTTGACACCTTTGTCTGCATCGATGCTAAGAAGTATTCTCGTTAAAACTGAATACTCAGATAGTCTTATGGGGAGACTCCATGGGCATACAATGCTCTCCCGCCAGCACCATCTACGCCTGAAAAATCTTTAAATCACGGAAGAGCAAAGGATGGCATAAGTATATCCTCACGAAAGATTTTGAGAGCATAACCCAATCCAACTCAATTGCCCCTTTCTCCCATGTTTGGAACAAGGACCGGAAGAACCCTAGCTTGTCGCTGTGGCTGCCGCCGCTCGCCGGTCCACCTTGCCCTACACTGCACCACTGCACCTTCGCTGCTCGCTGCTGCTTCTGCATTTACATTGAGATGGTCTGTTAGTGGATATGAGGATAACGTGTAGAATGGAGGTTGTGTAGAAGTTCTGAAGATAACGTGTATGAAATATCAGTTCCTTCTCATCAGATATATATTCTTCTATATACTTTGCTGTTGTAGCCATTTTGATATGCTGGATACTGGCAGGAGGGACGAATCAAAAGGGGGGAATGGAGTGGCGACCAGCCAGCTCGTCGCCGACGACCAGAGCCCCTAAATCATAACCCTAGCTCTCAGAATATGGGGTCGTACCTAGCATCGCGGAGGAGAGTTCGTCTTTTGCCATGGAATCCCCCCGCTGACCGCCGTAAAGGTTGCCATCGACATTCTGCTCGAGGCGGCTGATGGATGGCTATGGAGACAGGCCATGGGAGCGTGTCGCTGGAGGTGGATTCCTCCGATGCCTGCGCTCCCTACCCCGACCTTGAAATTGCGATCTGGGGCAGCGTCCCGTCGGGCCGTGGACTATACGGAAGCGAGCAATCGGAGGTCGAACAGAGGGCGGCGGGAGATCTCGTGCTGGCATGGTGGAGCGACTTGGCGGCGCTGGCTTCGTGATGGAGGAAGGTGCGACTGTGCGAGGATGGATATGCGTGGGCTGGGCCGACGAATTAGAATCTTTATTTTCATCAGAACGCAAATAAGCGGTGGTAGAGGTTGTAGTATATCTGGTTTTATAGGGGTAGAATGGGAAATCAAATGATGTAGATGAAAAGTGCCTTCACCAACTCAAAACCAATAGTAAAGATTCCCGCTGAATCACATGTGGGCTATTCTATTTTTTCAATTCTTTGGTAATAAATATGCATAAAAATGTATGTAAATTACTAATACATATAACTTTGATTATTCATGCATAGATACATACATTGTAGTACGACAAAGTACACGACCAGATACATACATAAGCGCACTGAAAGTGTGTTCATAAAGTACACACACAACTAGAACTTGCACTACTAGAATTAAGCTGATCCAGAACGCGGGTCCACCACGGGAGAGAGTTACGCTAGGGCGATCGGGAGGCGATCGTGGGAGGCTAGGGTTTCTCGCTCGTAGGGTGGTTGTTCTTCGGTTCCGGAGGGATTGCAACGGCGCGATCCCATCGGAGATCAGATCTCTCAAGCATCTCGACTTTCCTCGTCTAGGGCGAGGTGCAGAGTGAGTTGGCTTGTTGTGGTGTCCTGGTTCCCGGAGCATGGCTGGTAGAGAGGCGGCCCGTTCGCGAGCGGCTTCAATCTCGCCGGCGAAGGGAGATGAGGAGGTTTTGGCCGGGCTCTCTACAATTCTCGGTGATCTAGTTCTGACGGAAAAGGAGGTTACGGGGATCGTCATCAGAGATCGAGAACAGTTGCAGGTGCCCAAACCCCGATGGGCGGTCATTGGTAAGGCCTTTACCCCGAGGAAAATTTCCATTGATGCGCTCGAAAGGGCGATGCAGAGGGCTTGGGGCCTCCATGGACCTGCTCAGTTTAGGGAGATCGGAGAGAACAGGTTTGTAGTGAGATTCAGTTCAGAGGGACATTGGAAGCATGCTGCAAAGAATGGCCCATGGCAATTTGATTTCTATCCGCTTCTTCTGAAGGAGTATGATGGCTCCGTTCGCCCGTCTGACATGGTGTTTGACAAGATGGATATCTGGGTTAGAGTACTGGATACTATTGGATATGATGAATGTTGCTTATGGTGAACTTATAGGTGGTTGGATCGGTGATTACATTTCAGCAGATGTGGATGAAGATGCTACTGCTTGGGGTGAGGAACTCCAAATTAGAGTTGCCATCAGGGTTGATCAACCATTGGTCCGAGGGGTGCGGATACGTGAATCTGAGGATCAAGAGGTGGGAAGCTGGTTTGATATCAAATATGAAAAGGTTCCTCATTTTTGCTTCAGTTGTGGAATGTTAATTCACCAAGAGGACCGATGCAAAAATGAGAACTCTGAAGACAAACAGTGGGGTGAGTGGTTGAGGGTCTCCCCGGGAAAGAAGAAGAAAGTGGCTCCGGCGCAAAGACCATCAGTTTCGTCTAGCAGCTTCTCGAGCAGGTCTGTGGAAGCGGAGACAGACTTCTTTCCTCAAGCTAGGGTTCGTGATCTTCCTCCTAGAAGGAGTCTTTTCAGAGACTATACTATGTCTGGTTCATCTCGCACTGGCGGGAGGGACCAAAGGAGGGAATCGGAGGAAGTCAGAAGCCCGGAGAAGATTCGCAGGGATGTTGAGAATCATAGGAAAGAGAAGGACCCGGACTATGGTGCACCGACACGTAATACTAGAAGGGGTACTTATGTGAGAAGAGCAAGAAAGCCAGTTGAGGAAGGCCCCAACAAAGAAAAGGCTCCTTCTTCTCCTAAGAGCAAGAAGAGGAGGACTAAACAAGTCTGGAGGGTAAAGGAGGGGCATGGAGCTCTGGACAATCAAGAAGAAAGCGAAGGCAAGCGACAGCGCACTGCCTCAGCCTTTGATCGACTTGAAGTGAGCCCGGGAAAGGGAGGAGAGCGGGTTGAGTCAGTTTTTGACAGATTAGAAGAAAATAATGCCACATCGGCGGACCCTGCGCGGCATGGCCGCCGGGGCCAATGAATCTCTTGGCCCTTAACAGCCGGGGTTTAGGGTTGGCTGCGGCTGTGGGCGAGCTTAGAGACCTTATTAGGTCTTACAACCCTGGGGTAGTCTTCTTGTGCGAAATGAAACAGAAAAAGAAGACTATGGAGAGGCTGCAATGGAGCTTGGGCTTTAGGCATGGTATTTGTGTGGACGGGAGAGGCAAAGGTGGTGGGCTGGCTTTGTGGTGGAGAGATGGGATAGATGTTTCAGTGCGCCCGTGGTGCCAGTATTTCATTGATGCAAAAATCACTACTGACCATGGCGCATGGAGATTCACAAGGATCTATGGTGAACCACAGACGGATTTGAGGTTTAAAACCTGGGAGGCTCTGAGATATATACAGGCTCAGGACGATCTGCCATGGATTTGTGCGGGCGATTTTAATGAAATTACAGTTCAGGAAGAACAGGTGGGTCAAAATGAGAGGAGTGATGGACAGATGCAGCTGTTTAGGGACTGTCTGGCGGACTGCCGTCTGACGGACCTTGGGTTCACTGGTTATCCGTTTACTTGGGACAATAGAAGAGATGGCCCAGCTAATGTGCAAGCTAGATTGGATAGGGCAGTGGGCAATGAAGCGTTTCTGGATATGTTTGCTTTTACTATGGTTGACCATATTCCTACGGAGGAATCGGACCACATGGCGCTCCTCATTCGAGTAAAAGCTGAGGTAACGGCCAGTGCCCAATATAAGCAGAGAGGATTCATGTTTGAGGAGATGTGGACAAGACATGAGACTTATGATGACACAGTTTCTTTGGCATGGCAAAACACTGGTTTCCATGGCCGAGGAATTGGGGCTCTCTGGCAGCGGCTGAAGGACGTTTCGGGTAACCTGAGGAGCTGGAGTTATCATACTTTTGGGTCATTTCAGAGAGAAATAAAGAGGCTGAGATCTTGCTTGGACGAGGCAAAAAATAAAAGCTTTAGCTTCTGGCTCTGTGGATGAGGTGCGTGGCATTGAGAAAAATCTGCATGAGCTGTTTGAGAGAGAAGAGATCATGTATAGGCAACGGTCGAGGCAAGAGTGGCTGAAGGCGGGGGACCGCAACACGAAATATTTCCAAAACTGAGCAACTCACAGGAGACGGAAGAATATGGTCAGGTTTCTAAAGCGGGAAGATGGAAGCCGGTGTGATACTGATGAAGGTATGCGTTCCTTGGCACAGGCCTTTTACCAAAACCTTTATACCTCAGAGGGTGCTTCTCAGATGGATAGAATTCTAGATAAAATCGAGGCTTTTGTCACCCCAGAAATGAACAAGAAGTTGACTGCAACGATCTCGAATCAAGAAATACAAAAGGCTTTATTCCAAATGGGTGCGACAAAGGCTCCTGGGCCAGATGGGCTCCCGGCCTTGTTCTATTAGCGGCACTGGCCACTGATTCAAACAGAGGTCTGCGATGCAGTCCGAGAATTTTTGGCGGGAGGGGACATCCCCTTTGATTTTAATGATACAGTACTGGTTTTGATTCCAAAGGTTAACTCGCCAGAATTGTTGACGCAATTTCGTCCGATAAGCCTATGTAATGTGCTTTACAAGTTGGCCTCTAAGGTGGTGGCGAATCATTTGAAATTGATCCTCCCCATTCTGATCTCGGAGGAGCAAAGTGCATTCGTGCCTGGCAGACTGATCACGGATAACGTGTTTGTGGCATATGAGTGTACCCATGCAATCAGAATAAGGAAGAGAAAAACGCCGTTGTGTGCGGTCAAGCTTGACATGATGAAGGCGTATGATAGGGTAGAATGGATTTTTCTTGAGAGGATGTTGTTAAAACTGGGTTTTGCACAAGTCTGGGTGGACATGATTATGAGGTGTATCTCGTCAGTGAGGTTCTCGGTCAAGTTAAATGGGGGGCTGTCTAACTCCTTTAATCCGTCGAGGGGGCTTTGTCAGGGTGATCCGATAAGTCCTTACCTCTTCCTCTTATGTGCAGAGGGCTTCTCTGCTCTTCTGAAGGAGGCGAGGGTGGAGAATGAGATCAGAGGTGTGAGGTTTGGTGCTGGGGGACCTTGTATTACCCACCTCCTATTTGCGGATGACAGTGTTGTGTTCCTTGAAGCCTCCAAGCAAAACCTACTTGTCCTAAAAAATATTCTGAAAGATTACGAAGTCAGCTCAGGCCAACGGGTGAATCTTCAGAAGTCGTCTATATATTTTAGTCCGGGCTGTAACGAGACCCTCAAGAATGAGTTGAAACAAGATATTGGTATTTCCTCTGAAGCTTTGTCTGAACGCTACCTGGGACTGCCTACGGTAGTGGGCCGATCAAAAGATGGCACCTTTAAATATATAAGTGATAGAGCTTGGGGAAAGGTAAAAGGGCTGAAGGGCCAGGGGATGTCGAAGGAAGGGCGAAGTACACTGGTCAAATCTATACTTCAGGCAGTACCAGCTTATGCCATGAGCTATTTTCAGCTAAATAAGAAACAATGCAAAAAACTCAGCTCGGTATCCTCTAATTTCTGGTGGGGCGATACAGAGGAAAAGAAGAAGGTTCATTGGATCGGGTGGGATCGTATGCGTAAAAGCAAGAGCAATGGAGGCTTGGGATTTAGAGATTTCGAATGTTTCAACCAAGCTTTTCTTGCCAAACAGGGCTGGCGTTTGCTAGTGGATCCGGACTCGTTATGTGTGCAGGTTTTGAAGGCAAGATACCATAAAAACTCGTCTTTTCTTGATGTAGATTGCCCGAAGAGAGCTTCTTTCACTTGGAGGAACATTGTTTATGGGCGTGATCTGCTGAAAGCGGGGTTAATCTGGAGGATTGGTGACGGATCGGAGATCAAAGTATGGGAGGAAAATTGGATTCCACGCCCTAGCGCCCAGCAGCCGCTCGGGTGGCTGATGGAGGAACCACCTGACTGGGTGTGTGATTTCATGCTCCCTGATGGACAAGGCTGGGATGAAGACAAGCTCCGACAGTTCTTACCTGAACCAGATGTTTCTGATATTCTGTGTATTCCTACTAGTCGGTTGGGGTAACAGGACGTCCCAGCTTGGAATTATACAAAGTCGGGGATCTTCTCAGTCAAATTGGCCTATCACCTTGCTGTGGAGAGGAAAAAGCTTAAGAAGGGCAATGCAGAATCATCTACCTCGTGTGATGATCACCGTGGAAGATTAGCACTCTGGGATGTGCATGTCCCTGGGAAGGTTAAGATTCATATGTGGAGACTAGTGGAGAATGGTTTAGCGGTCGGCACCGAACTCTCGCGTAGGAGTATAAAGGACGGAGTTATCTGTCTTGTGTGCGGCAAAACTGAAAACTTGGTGCACCACTTCTGGACTTGTTCCCACTCGGTTTCTACTTGGGCTTTCCTGGCTGATCTCACAGGTTTTCATGCTCCAACACCGCCAAAACGGTTAAAGTGCCACTCGGAGCTCAAAGGCTGGCTTCTGGACTGGATAGGTAAGGCACCGGCTGACAAACTATCGTGGTTTTTCATGATGATCTACAAGCTTTGGCTAGCGCCCAATGAGGCCAGAGAGCCAAAGCAAATCGAAGATCCAAGGGCCATTGCGGAGAAGGCGAGAGCTGCTGTCGAAGAATGGGCCGCAGTGCAAGTGAAGACGCCTTCCTCCAATATCCGATCAGTAGAGCACTGGCTCTGCCCGGAGCCTGGATGGGTCAAGGTAAATGCGGATGGATCTTTTCGTACAGCTGATAGTAGTGGAGGGAGCGGCGTGGTCCTTCGGGATCGTCATGGTGACTTCATTTGTGGAGCGAGCCATTTTTTCTCCCATGTTGCAGACGCTGAAGGTGCGGAGCTCCTAGCTTGCCGTCGAGGCGTTCTTCTTGCGCGTGAGTCCCAGGTTCAGAAGCTGGTGCTAGAAACAGATAGCACGGGAGTGACGACGAAACTGGTTAAGGTTGATCTGGATCGGTCTTTTCATGGACCTCTGGTGGAAGAAATAAAATTTCTTTTAAGGGGTTTTGGTGAGCACGCAGTGCGTGCTGTGCGGCGTTCTGTGAATGAGGCGGCACATTTGTTAGCTAAGTTGGGCTGCGAAAATAATGCTTGTAATGTGTGGTTTGGAGATGCTCCAGCCAGTATTGTGAACCAACTTGTTCTGGACTCGTCGTTTTAATATATTGCAGCCGTTAATTCTAAAAAAACAACTAGAACTTGCATACCTGTAGAAAGTAACGTTTCAGAAAACATAACAAGGTATATTAGCCATAGATATATAACTAGCAACAAGCCTTACAATACACCAAAAACTAGCTAGGTTGACACATGGCTCGCCACTTGATTCTTTTTGCTCAGACCTTTACTTCTACATACGCTCGTCCATACGAGCTGTGTGGTTGAAGTTCTTGTTGGATAATTAGGCACAATTTTCATGAGTAATTCTAGAATATTAGACATGATAACATCAGCTACTACCATATGTAACTCGAACATACTAGATGTACTAAACAACAAGATGAACGGAGACAAGTAGCAGCTAAACATGTACTCGCAGAACATGATAAATAACCAAACAGGGACACGTCACACGTACCGTTCGCTTGCAGATGTAGTCGCAGCAGTAACGTTATTGATGATAACGTTGGAGAAGACCGGTCGAAGCAGATGGCAATGAAGACGGCGGTAGGCTGCACCGCCCGACTTTGATGGAAGACGACCCATGATGAAGAGCTTGAGCAGTCGAGCAGAGCGCTTCCCAAAAACCTAATTCGCCCTCTCCCGTACAGGATCGCAAAGGCGAGTGGTTCCAGAGACCTGCTCTCCCATTTGCCGGTGCACGCCGGCGCTCGGGATGGAGTAGACTACGGAGGCGGTGCAAGCAGCGAGAGGTGGCAAAACCCTAGATCGGTTTTAGGTATATGCGGCGGTATCCGGGCAAGACTTTATATGGGCGGCGCGCAAAGGAAAACCCTAGGCAACGTTGGCCACGCCCACGTCGCATGCCCGAGTCGGTTACAACAGCCCACGATCCGGGAGCGACCCGAACCAGCTAGCTGTGACGTGTCCGTCAAGGACTCGGTCAAACGCTCGGTTTTCCTGTGTAGCAAAAAGATAAGCTTGGCTCCGAGGCTCAATTCCGCAAATCGCGGCGCGCGCGTGCGTCGTGACGTATCGTGTCGAGATGAGACGAGCGAGCGAGCGAGGAGGAGGAGGAGCGCGCGTGTGGCACTTCTCTTCTCACTCACTTACCAAGTGGTGCAACACCCCACCTTATATGTTGGTCTACATCTCTCCCAACTTTCCATGTGGGACTAAACTTAGCTCCCACCCCATGCCTTTGTGCAGCCAAAAACTTGGGTTGCATGTCACATGGGCTTACACACATGAGCTTTGAGATTTCTTAGGAATTTCTGAAATCTAATATGGGCCACTAGTATTGGGCCCAATATTTCAACAATCCCCCACCAGATCTCAAATGCTTATTTAGAGATTTGCCAAACCTTACTACTTGTTTGTATACCAGTGTTTCAGCAGAGACTGTTAAGTTGAACTTCCGCCTAGAACCTTAAAGTACGTCTATCAACAACTTGAACAATGGACTACGCCTTGAATTGCAAGTTTGGTGCGTCAAGATTTCACTCAAAGTCATAACCAGTACATGGCTGCAAGTAGCCTACCCCGCGGGTTGGAGCATATGCGTCGTACTCCATGGTCTCTTCATGAGTTTACTAGAGATCACCCAAATCTCATAGACTGCGACGTTTAACAGTCGAACTCATATAGGTGTGTTCTTTCAAGAATGCTTTGTAGGACAGCGTCTTTGCTAATCATAGCCAACAGAAACACATTCAGGCATGTTGCCAACCTGCCTTACAGATTTTGAGAGTTTTGCATCTTCACATAGAGAGGGTTACAAAATACTCTCCTCAGTTAAACCCCTAGCTTGTTTTTCCCAGGTCCTAATTCACAGAATCTTCGATCACAAAGGTTGGGTTACGACTATGGCATAACATCTATGGGTCTCAAACCCATCTCCCTCGATGCACTGTCTATCACATTGCGTGATAGTCCCTTTGTAAAGGGATCTGCCATGTTTTTGTCTGTTTGAATATATGTAACAATTATTACTCCGGAGTTTCGCAATTTCCTGACAGACTTCAAACGTCTTTTGACGTGTCTTGATGACTTCGCGTTATCCTTAGAATTGTTCACTTTGACAATAACTATTTGGTTGTCACAATTCAAGAGGATGGCCGGCACAGATTTTTTAACCACCGGCAAGTCCATCAAGAGCTCACGCAGCCATTCTGACTCTACAATGGTTGTGTCTAAAGCAGTAAGTTCTGCTTTCATAGTTGACCTCGTCAATATGGTTTGCCTACATGATCTCCATGATACGGTGCCACCTCCAAAGGTAAACACATACCCACTAGTGGCTTTGATATCATCTACATCAGAGATCCAATTTGCGTCATTATATCCTTCAAGCACAGCAGGGTGCCCTGAATAGTGAATCCCGTAACTCATTGTACCACATAGATAGTGCATGACCCTTTCAAGTGCATGCCAATGATCAATACCCGGGTTTGACATAAACCTACTCAACTTGCTCATAGCAAAAGAGATGTTAGGTCTTATCGCGCTCGCTAAGTACATGAGTGAATCAATGATCTAAGAATATCTCAGTTGATATGTTGGTTCGTTCTTGTTCTTACGTAATATCACACTGGGATCATAAGGTGTTGGAGAAGACTTTCCATCAATAAAGCCAAACCGGCTCAAGATCTTCTCAACATAGTGGGATTGCGATAAAGTAATCCCACTCTCGTTCTTATTCAGCTTGATGTTTAGAATCACATCAGCTTCTCCCAGATCTTTCATATCAAAGCTCTTTGACAAGAAAGACTTGACCTCAAGTATTACTTTCATGTTTGTACCAAAGATGAGAATATCATCAACGTACAAACACAATATAACACCTTCGCCCCCACCATGGCGATAGTAAACACACTTGTCAGCCTCATTAATGACAAAGCCAATAGAAGTTAAAGTTCTGTCAAACTTCTCATACCATTGCTTAGGTGCTTGTTTCAGGCCATATAAAGATTTTAACAACTTGCACACCTTTCTCTCTTCACCTTTTACCACAAATCCATCAGGCTGATCCATATAGATTTCCTCTTCCAACTCTCCATTGAGGAAAGTTGTCTTTACGTCCATTTGATGAACGATAAGACCATAAGAGGCAGCCATGGAAATTAGTACTCGAATGGTGGTTAGTCTAGCGATAGGTGAATAGGTGTCAAAGTAATCTTCGCCTTCTCTCTGTGTGTAGCCTTTCGCTACAAGTCTCGCCTTGTACTTCTCAATAGTACCATCATGCCTTAGCTTCTTCTTGAACACCCACTTGCAGCCCACGGGCTTACAACCATGGGGGCGCTCTGATAATTCCCATGTTCCATTAGAAAGAATCGAGTCCATCTCATTTTGGATAGCTTATTTTCAATCATCTGCATCTGGTGATGCATATGCCTCAGCAATAGACGTGGGAGTATCATCCACAAGGTACACAATGAAATCGTCACCGGAGGACTTTGCAGTCCTTCGTCTCTTGCTCCTTGTAGGAGCTTCATTGTCATCCTTCTCACGAACGTTCTCAAAAATGTTCTCATGTGGTTGCTCAAAATAATCATCAGATGTACTAGATTCAGGAATTATCTTAGAAGAAAATCTAGCAGTGCTATGCATATCTTTCATAGGAAACATATTCACAAAAAATGTTGCATCGCGAGATTCCATTATAGTGTCAACATGCATATCAGGTACCTCAGATTTAACTACTAAAAATCTATAGCCAATGCTCCGTTGAGCATAACCTAGAAAGATGCAATCCACAGTCTTTGGTCCGAGTTTGCGTTTCTTTGGGATGGGAATGTTGACCTTTGCCAAGCATCCCCAAGTGCGCAAATATGAAAGTTATGGCTTTCTCCCAACCCACTCCTCATAAGGGGTTTTATCTTTATTCTTGTTAGGAAGTCTATTCAGGACATGACATGCAGTCAACAAAGCCTTCCCCCACCATGCCTTCGATAAACTAGTAGTGTCGAGCATGGAATTCACCAAGTCAGACAGCGTGCGATTTTTCCTCTCGGCCACCCCATTAGATTGGGGCGAGTAGGGAGGCGTCCTCTCATGAATAATACCGTGTTCCTCACATAATTTGTCAAAGATTTTAGGAAAATACTCTCCACCACGATCCAACCTAAGACGCTTGATCTTTCTCTCTAGTTGATTTTCAACTTCGGCCTTATAAATTTTAAAGTAGTCTAAAGCTTCATCTTTAGTTCGCAACAAGCAAACATAGCAAAATCTAGTTGCATCATCAATCAATGTCATGAAATATCTCTTTTCACCTTTTGTCAACACACCATTCATCTCGCATAGATCAGAATGTATGAGTTCTAGAGGTGCCAAGTTTCTCTCCTCGGCCGCCGTATGAGGCTTACGAGGTTTCTTCGATTGCACACAACTATGGCACTTAGAACCTTTGGCAATAGTGAATTTCGGAATTAAACTCATACTAGATAACTGATTCATCAAACCAAAATTAATGTGACATAAACGAGAATGCCAAACACTGGTATCATCACTAACACCACCACCCTGGTCGCCTCCTGACGACGCCCCTTCGCCTATAAAAAGCCTCGGGACGGAAAACCCTAAAACAATCGGCGTTTTTCCCAGAACAGTTCCGCAGCGCCGCCGCCATCGAAGACAAATTGCGGGGGACAGAAGTCTCTATTCCGGCACCCTGCCGGGACAGAGAAGTGCCCCCGGAGCCATCTCCATCGGTCTCCATCACCGTCTCCGCCGTCTCCATCGACCTCACTGATACGTCTCTAACGTATCTATAATTTTTTATGCTTCATGCTTGTTTTTACACCATTTGCTTAGTGTTTCGTTACACTTCGTGGCACTTTTATGCATTTTCCGGAACTAACCTATTAACAAGTCGCCACAGTACTAGTTCCCTATTTTCTGCTGTTTTTGTGTTTCAGAAAAGTTACACAGGAAATATTCTCGGAATTGGACGAAACAAAAGCCGAACGTCCAGAAATTCACTGAAGCTTCCAGAGAACTGAAGAGGAGACGGAGTGGGGCCACGAGGGCCCCACACAACAGGGCGGCACGGCCTGGCCCCTGGCCGCGCCCCCTATGTGTGAGGTCGCCTCGGCCCACTCCTGACGATGCCCCTTCGCCTATAAAGACCCCCCGACGGAAAAAACCTGAGGACCCCATCACTTTTCTAGAACACATCGCGATCCGCCGCCGCCGTCGACCCAAAGATCGGGATGGTCCAGAAGCTCTTCCCGGCACCCTGCCGGAGAGGGGAATCGCCACCGGAGGTCTTCTTCATCGCCATGCTTGCCTCCGGCGCGATGAGTGAGTAGTCTACCTTGGACTATGGGTCCATAGCAGTAGCTAGATGGTTGTATTCTCCACCATGTGCTTCATGTTTAGATCTCATGAGCTGCCCTACATGATCGAGATCACCGTTATGTAATTCTACATGTTGTGTTTGTTGGGATCCGATGAATATTGGTGTTATGCTTGAGTTGATGTACTGAATATTATCTTATATTATCTATATGGTGTTTATGATCTTGCATGCCCTCCGTTGTTAGTAGCTATCTTGGCCAAGTAGTTGCTAGTGACTCCAAGAGGGGGTATTTATGCTCGATAGTGGGTTCATGCCTCTATTTAATCTGGGGGAGTGACAGAAACCTCTAAGGTTGTAGATGTGCTATTGCTACTAGGGGAAAACAACATTCATATGCTCGAGGGCATACGCTTTGTTTACATTACACACTTTGCTTAATGCAATTATCTGTTGTTCGCAACTTAATACTTGTGGAGTTCTCGGATTGATTCACCACAAGTGGATTATTAGTCATAGATGCAGTTGGATGGCGGTCTATGTATCTTGTTGTAATGCCCAGAGTAAACCTTATAGTGATCCTCTCATCATATGCATGTCGTCTTTATTCTATCAATTGCCCAACTGTAATTTGTTTACCCAGCATGTATTATTTTATCTTATGGAGAGACACCACTAGTGAACTGTGGACCCCGGTCCTATTTCCTTTATATTGCTATCATCTGTTTACTTTACTCGTACTATTTACTTTACTCGCATATTACTATTGCTTTCCACTCGATACGCTCATACCCTTTGTTTCAAGCAAACCGGTGAGATTGACAACCTCATCGTAAGTTGGGAACAAAGTATTTGGTTGTGTTGTGTGCAGGTTCCACGTTGCCGCTCGCAAAGCAAAGCTTGGACGAGGCGCCCTATAAATTGTCCGGAGCTGTCGCAAGCTAGCGGGCATCACCTTCAGTCGTATTTCGTCCTCCTACTGGATTGATAACCTTGGTTTCTTACTGAGAGAAAAACTTGCTGCTATATTCATCACACCTTGCTCTTGGGGTTTCCAACTGGCCGGTCATTTACTACACACAATCAAGTTTTCTGACATCATCATCACCGCGCCATCAACAAGTTTTTCTGGCGCCGTTGCCGGGGAGGAATAAGACTTCTGCGAGGGGAGTTTTCCCACGCACATCCTTTACTTTGATTTAAGTTTTGCTTTACTTTATTTTTACTTGCATCGTTTTATCAAAAACCCAAATAAATTAGTATCCTTTATAGTTGTTATTTCTTTACTTTAGTTCATTATGTTGTTCCCTAAGTACGTTCTGCAGGACCTCTCAGTATGTAGTGGTTCAATTATTGGGAAAGATAACATTGAGGAGTTCTTTAATCATATTAGTATGCATAAAGATGTTGAGGAAAAGTCTTTGGTTGAGCTTGCTCCTAGTATTGAAGTTGCTTCTGCTTATTTGATTCACATGTTAGAAGCTAGGTTTGCTAGCCTTAATCCTTTTATGCAATACATGTACCTTAAGCTTCATGAAATTGAGGATCCTGAAAAGAAAGCTTTTATCTTGGAAACTTTGCGCATAGAATTTAGAGATGTTGCCATTGAGGCTAGGGAAGTTTTTAAGAAATTTAATAAGCTTGGCTCACCTGTAGCAGTTGTTGGTACACCCAATGAAGATTTTAGAGTACCAATACCTTGTAAGCTTGTAGGAATTCATGATGCTTGGGAAAAGAATTCTAGTTGGATTTGTCCTGAAAATTCTTTTGATGAAAGTAGTGTACCAAAGTGTGATCATAAAGGATCTTTAAAAACTCATTTGGACACAATTCAATTTATTATTGAAAATACTCCTATAGTGGATCCTAATGCTTCTTTCATAATTACTTGATTCGCAATTTTCTGCGCCTAGCTCAAAGGCGTTAAAGAAAAGCACTCTTGGGAGATAACCCAATGTTTTTACTTTTAGTTCTTTTTCTTTTATTTGAGTCTTGGAAGTTATTACTACTGTAATGACCTCTCCTTATCATTTTTATTTTGTTGTTGTGCCAATAGAAGCCTCTAATTTGAGCGAGGTAAGATTTGGGGATGTTGCTGTCCTGAAACAGTTTTCGGTGCTGCACCGTAAACATTTGTGAAAATTCTCTGTATATCTTTTGCACCTGCGATTTCTTGTGCATATGCCCCAGGTTATATCCAAACTTTCATTAGTTGAACACTTTTTGATTTGAGCAACAGAAAGCACCTTAAAAATTCGACCTTTGTCAGCTGTTCTGTTTTGACAGATTTCTTCCAATATTTGTGTTTGCCGCTCGATCGCTTTCTTTTTGAGTTCTTTTGATCACGGAACTTTTGGGTAAGTTGCTACAGTAGTATATACTTTATATGTGGTGGTTTTGAGTTGAAACCTGAAGCAAAAAGGGTTGATTCTATATTATGCTTACACTAATGTTGCTAATAGATTTGTGTTTAGTTTTGTATGAAGGAAGTTTTCAAGTGTAGGGATCGGAGAATGATGAGATGAGTTGAAGAATGGACAAAAGCTCAAGCTTGGGGATGCCCATGCATCACCCCAAGAAATATCTAAGAACTACAAGCGTCAAAGCTTGGGATGCCCCCGAGGCACCCCTTCTTCATCGGCAAAAATCAGGTCACCTTTCAATACGCTATATTTTTATTGCTTCATGCATTATGCGTTTTTCTTGGAGCGTCAGTTGTTTTTAGTTTTCAGTTTTGTTTAGTTTTGTTTGCTGCAATAAATGGTTGGACCCCAACAAATTCCTTTTGGAGAAGTTTCCTTGCTTTTCATTTGCCAAGAACACTCCGTTTTTCATTCTTATAATTTCAATGAGTGTTCTCTTTTTCTTGAACTGCGTTTAGTTTTCGATTTTTGCCTTGATTTGTGTTCAGATCTTGTTATATCTTTTCATCAAGGTGTATTTTTTCCTCTGGTCTATATTGGTTTTCATCAAAAGAGGTGGTTATAAAAAGTTCGAATGGTGTTGGAAAAGAGAAAAAGCTTTGTGCAAAATAGTGGTACAAGTAGGAGCTTGTGTAGACTGCGGCTTAGGCTTTTTCATGTCATGCTTGATGTCTTTTTGATAGTATGCTTAGTGGTTTTTCTGTAGCATGACTTGTCTCAAATAACTGAGATTGCTTAATGAGCCTTTGAAAAAATCATGCGTTGTTTTTATTGTATGGAAGCATTATTTTGGTTTTCTCCTTGATGCTTTATTTGGGTTGACTTGACGCATTCTCACACATGTTAGACTCATACAAAGTCGCCAATAGCCTCTATGATCATTTAGTTTTTGACTTTTGATGCCATATTATGCTTCTTTTAATGTCGCTTTGCATGATTATGGCCATTATTGCTCTCTTAGTTGGTCGCTCCCAGTCTTTTGCTAGCCCTCGTTTTGTACTGAGTATGAGCTCTACTCGTGCATCCAACTCCTAAAAACCAAGTTTTCCATTGTGTCCACTATAAATTCCTATGCATGGTGTTTGTAAGCCATTCCGTGTAAATTTTCATGTGCTACCTTTCAAAAACCTTCAAAACACTTCTCGTTTTATGACACTGTTTTCAGCTCATGGGGACGTAGTGGTCGGATTTGCTATCTTCCATATTGCTTATTCCAAAAAGAAAAAAAAGGCACTCCTCCATGGTATGTGAATGTTGGTGGGCACCCGATGGAATCGGTTAGCCATGGTTTGAGAAAGGAAAAAAGGTGGGGAGGAGTGCCTAGTTATATAAAAAGAGCACAAAAAGTGCCAATCTCTCTCTCAAAAACTTGCTTCATTTTTGTATGGAAGATAGTAAGAACCCCATTGCAAGTCGTTGACAAAAGCAACCACCTCTCAAAACTCAAGTTTTATCCCTCTGTTTTACAAATGAAAAGCTCTAGAACATGTTTAATAACTGCTTCCCTCTGCGAAGGGCCTTTCTTTTACTTTTATGTTGAGTCACCACCTTCTACCTTTATGCACCATTAAGAGAGCATAGTTGTCATTCTGAGTATAATGTGCATTGTCCCAAAGTTTTCATTGATTGATTCATGATCATGGTTTCAATTGTTCTTAAATTATTTGTATCTAGTCGCCCTCTTAAACTTGAAGGTATCCTATGCATTTATGTTTTGCTCTTTCTCCATGAAGGACAAGCTGAAAACCATTTGCTATGTTTTTCCTTATGATTTGAACACACGTTTGACTTTCATTGTTTCATTTTCATGATCTTTTGTTTGTGTTCATTTTCATGTTATAACATGGTTGCTAAGTTTCTTGTATCAACATTATGTCTTTCATGCCCATGTTTTAAGTTCTTTTGATCCCAGCACACAACGCTTACATACATGATCAAGATTGTGTAGGTGCATGTCACCTCAAAAATTATTTCTTTTGTTATCACTTACCTACTCGAGGACGAGCAGGAGTTAAGCTTGGGGATGCTGATACGTCTCTAACGTATCTATAATTTTTGATGCTCCATGCTTGTTTTTACACCATTTTCTTAGTGTTTCGTTACACTTTGTGGCACTTTTATGCATTTTTCGGAACTAACCTATTAACAAGTCGCCACAGTGCCAGTTCCCTGTTTTCTTCTGTTTTTGTGTTTCAGAAAAGTTACACAGGAAATATTCTCAGAATTGGACGAAACAAAAGCCGAACGTCCAGAAATTCACCGAAGCTTCAAGAGAACCAAAGAGGAGACGGAGTGGGGCCACGAGGGCCCCACACAACAGGGCGGCGCGGCCTGGCCCCTGGCCGCGCCCCCTATGTGTGAGGTCACCTCGGCCCACTCCTGACGATGCCCCTTCGCCTATAAAGACCCCCCGACGGAAAAAACCTGAGGACCCAATCACTTTTCCAGAACACATCGCGATCCGCCGCCGCCGTCGACCCGAAGATCAGGAGGGTCCAGAAGCTCTTCCCGGCACCCTGTCGGAGAGGGGAATCGCCATCGAAGGTCTTCTTCATCGCCATGCTTTCCTCCGGCGCGATGAGTGAGTAGTCTACCTTAGACTATGGGTCCATAGCAGTAGCTAGATGGTTGTCTTCTCCACCATGTGCTTCATGTTTAGATCTCGTGAGCTGCCCTACATGATCGAGATCACCGTTATGTAATTCTACATGTTGTGTTTGTTGGGATCCGGTGAATATTGATGTTATGCTTGAGTTGATGTACTGAATATTATCTTATGTTATCTCTATGTTGTTTATGATCTTGCATGCTCTCCGTTGTTAGTAGCTATCTTGGCCAAGTAGTTGCTAGTGACTCCAAGAGGGGGTATTTATGCTCGATAGTGGATTCATGCCTCTATTTAATCTGGGGGAGTGACAGAAACCTCTAAGATTGTAGATGTGTTGTTGCTACTAGGGGGAAAACAACATTCATATGTTCGAGGGCATATGCTTTGTTTACATTACACACTTTGCTTAATGCAATTATCTATTGTTCGCAACTTAATACTTGTGGAGTTCTCGGATTGATTCGCCATAAGTGGATTATTAGTAATAGATGCAGTTGGATGGCGGTCTATCTATCTTGTTGTAATGCCCAGAGTAAATCTCATAGTGATCCTCTCATCATATGCACATCGTCTTTATTCTATCAATTGCCCAACTGTAATTTGTTTACCCAGCATGTATTATTTTATCTTATAGAGAGACACCACTAGTGAACTGTGGACCCCGGTCCTATTTCCTTTATATTGCTATCACCTGTTTACTTTACTCGCACTGTTTACTTTACTCGCATATTACTATTGCTTTCCACTCGATACGCTCATACCCTTTGTTTCAAGCAAACCGGTGAGATTGACAACCTCATCGTAAGTTGGGAACAAAGTATTTGGTTGTGTTGTGTGCAGGTTCCACGTTGCCGCTCGCAAAGCAAAGCTCAGACAAGGTGCCCTATAAATTGTTCGGAGCTGTCGCAAGCTAGCGGGCATCACCTTCAGTCATATTTCGTCCTCCTACTGGATTGATAACCTTGGTTTCTTACTAAGGGAAAAACTTGCTGCTATATTCATCACACCTTGCTCTTGGGGTTTCCAACTGGCCGGTCATTTACTACACACAATCAAGTTTTTTGACATCATCATCACCACGCCATCAATCACCGCCATCTCTATCGCCGTTGCTGCCTCCGATGATGAGGAGGGAGTAGTTCTCCCCCGGGGCTAAGAGCTCTAGCGGTAGCTATGTGGTTCACCTCTCTCTCCCATGATGTGATCTTTATGTGATCGTGAGCTTTGTATCTAGTTGAATTGGTAGATGCTATTATTCAGATATTATGCTACTCCCGTGCTTTATATTTGCAATCTCCAGAGATACCTTGTATCATGGTGTGAAGGTGACTAGTGTGCGCATCATGTATATCTTTTTGGTTAATGTCTCTATGAAATGTTGGTGTTTGTTGGAACCATCTAGTGTGTTCACGGTGACAGTGTGGGACAATCTAGTTTGGGGAAATATAGACTTTGAGGAGTGCTTCGTAGCCCTATGCATTATTAGTGTTTGTTTTCCATTGGGGAATTGTTTTGAGTTGCATATTGATGATAGTATCTATTGGTTCAATTATGTTATATTTGTTGAGAGTGTGTCCACTAGTGAAAGTATGATCCCTAGGCCTTGTTTCCAAGCGTTGCACACCGTTTCCTTTTAGTTTTGTTACATGTTTGCTCACAGCGATACTTATTTCAGATTACATTTACTACTCATAATCATCACTACTACTTGTATTTCACTATCTCTTCGCCGAACTAGTGCACCTATACATCTGACAAGTGTATTGGGTGTGTTGGGGACACAAGAGATTTTCTGTATCGTAATTGCAGGGTTGCTTCAGAGGGATAGCTTTGACCTCTTCCTCCCTGAGTTCGATAAACCTTGGGTGATCCACTTAAGGGAAACTTGCTACTGTTCTACAAACCTCTGCACTTGGAGGCCCAACACTATCTACAAGAACAGACGCGTGCGTAGACATCAAGCTCTTTTCTGGCGCCGTTGCCAGGGAGGTAAGGTAAAAGGTACTCACATCCTCTGGTTACTAAGTCTTTTAGTTGCTGGTGAGTGCTCGAAGTTATTTCCTTTAGATTCTGCAATTATATCTTTTTGTTTCTTATTTTTATTTTCACTAGTTAGGCTTAATGGAAAGTAAAGAGTTCTTTAGTCTTTTTCCTGAGTTTAGATTTGAAGAGAAAATTGAAAAACCTTTGGAGCTTAATTTGCATGCTAATAGTGTTGTTACTATGAATGCTTTGAACACCGTTATTGCTAATGCTATAGAAAAGTCTAAGCTTGGGGAAGTTGGTTTTGTTAAGCATGATATTTTTAGTTCCCCAGCTTTAGTGGAGAAAGTTTGCTCTGATGATATTTTATCTCCCATATGTGATGTTTCTAATGATGCTTGTGCTCCTCATCCTTTTAAAATACCTATGAAAATTGTTCATCGTGCTATGTATAACTGCTATTTAGGAGATGGAACTGTCCATCCTGGTGATCATTTGCTTTTTATATATGAATTATGCGAGTTGTTCAAGTGTGCATGTATTTCAATGAACCGAGTTAAGAAGAAGCTATTCTCTTTATCATTGAAGGGCAGAGCTGCGGAATGGTATAAGACGCTAAAGGATGGCCGACCTATTGATTGGGAGGAAATTGTACCTCTCTTTTATTCAAAATTCTATCCTTCTAGTGAGGTTTATAAAGATAGGAATTATATTTATAATTTTCATCCGCATGAGGGAGAAAGCATTGGCCAAGCATGGGGAATATTGAAGTCACTAATGCTCAAATGTCCTATTCATGATCTTCCTCGTAATATTGTTATTAATAATTTTTATGCAAGGCTTTCAGGATATTACAAGAACTATCTAGATGCATGCTTTGATGGCTCTTTCACAAGCAAGGATGTTGACGTCAAGTGGAATTTGCTTGAAACAATTCAAAGCAATATCGAAGATTGGGATAGCGACAAAGGTAAAGGATCAGTTATAAATTATGAGTATGATTGCATTAAGTCTTTCGCTGAAACTGCTGATTTTCAAGAGCTTAGTGCTAAATATGGTCTTGATCCTCGAATTATGGTTGATTGCTTTAAAGCCTTTACTTCCCATATTAATGTTCCTAAAGGAAATGGGGACGTGTATCATGAACCTTTTAAGGACACTTGCATAGAAAGTGATATTGTTATGGATGATTGCAATAAACATGCTCAAATTTCTGAAAGTACTACTTCCTATAAGCATGTTAATTTTTGTGGAGTACATAGACCTTGTGAACAGAGTCACAACAAGGAAGATTATTGCATCACCCATGGGAATGAAGAAATCCGAATGTGGCTCAAGGCTCTAGATGAACTTGGTGAAAAGGTTTGCGAGCTTTATCCTTTTCTTTATGAATTTTGCGATGACATGGGTCATTTTAATTTTCAATGCTCAAGCCAATATCGTGACTCTTTTAATCTAATGAGTACCATAAATTTGTATTGTGATGACAAGATTACTCTCAATCAGCATGATGAGCTTACTTTATTTTTGGGGTGTGAAGAGATAGCTAGAAAGATTTCTTTGGTAGATATGAGAGTTGTTGATATTAATAGCACCCTTCGTGGTTGTCGTCTCTATTGTGTTAAAGATTGCCTCGCAAATACTTACATACAAAATCTTATAAAACATGATGTTTTGCCAAGCTATGACATGACTAATAGATGTTTCTATCTTATTAATGGAGAGGAGGAATCCTCCAAAGTTTCTTCTATTGTTTTTGTCAGTAAACCAGATTATGTGGAGAAGATGCCTTTCAAGCCTCTCCCTCTTGAAGGAGAGAGTAAGAAGAGTAAGAAGAAGAAGAAGAAGAAGAGGAGGAGTAAAAGGCGAGAGCAAACGGTATCTTCCCCTAAGCATGTTGCTCCTATTATAGGTTATGATAATTTTGATCTTTATGATGTTCCTATGCCTGTTACCTATGTTAGTGATCATGATTGGGAAAATCACTCTACTTTTGATATTGAAAATATTTTTGGTACCGATTCTAAGGTTAATAATTATTGTACCATTAGTACTATCCATGTTCCTTCCTATGATGATATGTTTGATGAGTATTCTTTGCAAAATAGATGTTCTCTCGCTTATGATGATACTAAACCTCTAGTTTATGATGGTTATGATGATGAATATAATATTTTTAGTTCACCTACTATTGAGGAGAAAATTAGTTATGATTACAATATGCCTCCTATTTTTGATGATTATGGTGATGAGAATAATTATTCTATTGAATCTGCTCCTACTATGATTGTTCATGTGTGGAGTATTAATTCTTTTATGCATGTGGCTCATGATAGGGATGCTTTATGTGATAGTTATGTTAGTTCTATTCATGATGCTACTGAAAGTTATTATGAGAGAGAGAAACATGGTTTGATGGATCTCAACAATATTATGTTTCCCCTCTCTATGTTGCAAATCTTGAAGTTGCACTTGTTTTATCTATTCATGTTTGCTACTATGTGCCTCATTGATTCATTTTCTTACAAGATTCCTATGCATAGGAAGTGGTTTAGATTTAAATGTCTTTCACATTTGCTTTTTGATGCTCTCTCTTGCTTCAAGTTCCTTTATGGCACCTTTGCCTTAAGTTTTTCTCGGGCGCCTATGTGAGCATTTTCTGAAATTACTGCGCCTAGCTCAAAGGCATTAAAGAAAAGCACTCTTGGGAGATAACCCATTGTTTTACTTTCAGTTATTTTTCTTTTATTTGAGTCTTGGAAGTTATTACTACTGTAATAACCTCTCCTTATCATTTTTATTTCGTTTTTGTGCCAAGAGAAGCCTCTAATTTGAGTGAGGTAAGATTTGGGGAAGTTGCTGTCCTAAAACAGATTTCGGTGCTGCACCGTAAAAATTCGTGAAAATTCTCAGAATATCTTTTTGACCTACGATTTCTTGTGCATATGCCCCAGGTTATTTCCAAACTTTTATTAGTTAACACTTTTTAATTTGAGCAACATAAAACCCTCGGAAAAATCGATCTTTGTCAGCTGTTTAGTTTTGACAGATTTCTGCCACTATTTGTGTTTGCCTCTCGTTCGCTTTATTTTTGAGTTCTTTTGATCACGGAACTTTTGGGGAAGTTGCTACAGTAGTATATGCTTTATATGTGGTGGGCTTGAGTTGGAACCTGAACAAAAAGGGTTGATTTACTATCATGCTTATGCTAACGTTGCTAATAGAATTGTGTTAAGTTTTGTATGAAGGAAGTTTTCAAGTGTAGGGATTGGAGAATGATGAGATGAGATGAAGAATGGACAAAAGCTCAAGCTTGGGGATGCCTACGCACCCCAAGAAATATCCAAGAGGTACAAGCGTCAAAGCTTGGGGATGCCCCCGAGGCACCCCTTCTTCATCGGCAAAAATCAGGTCACCTTTCAAGACACTATATTTTTATTGCTTCATGCACTATGCGTTTTTCTTGGAGCGTCAGTCGCTTTTGCTTTCAGTTTTCTTTTGCTTTGCTTGCTGCAATAAATGGTTGGATCACATCATGTTTGTTTTGGAGAGAGGCTTACTCCATTTTTCATTTGCCAAGAACACTCTATTTTTCACACTTATCGTTCAACGAGTGTTCTCTTTTTCTGCTACTGCGTTTAGCTTTTGTTTTTCACCTTGATTTTTGTTCAGATCTTGTTATATCTTTGTATCAAGGTGTATTTTTACCTCTGGTCCATGTTGGTTTTCATCAAAAGAGTTGTTTCAAAAAGGTTCGAATGGTGTTGGAAAAGAGAAAAAGTTTCATGCAAAAAAGTGGTACAAAAAGGAGCTTGTTTAGACTGCGGCTTAGGCTTTTGCATGTCGTGCTTGATGTCATTTTGATAGTATGCTTAGTGGTTTTGCAGTAGCATGACTTGTCTCAAATGACTGAGATTGCTTAATGAGCCTTTGAAAAAATCATGCATTGTTTTTATTGTTTGGAAGCATTAATTTGGTTTTCTCCTTTGATGCTTTATTTGGGTTGACTTGGCACATGCTTACACATGTTGATTACAAAATAAGTCTCTTATAGCCTCTATGATCATTTGGTTTTTGACTTGTGATACCACTTTATGCTTCTTTCAATGATGTTTTGTCGCTATGCATGATTATGGCCGTTATTGCTCTCTTAGTTGGTCGCTCCCAGTCTTTTGCTAGCCCTCGTTTTGTACTGAGTATGAGCTCAACTCGTGCATCTAACTCCCAAAAACTAAGTTTGCCATTGTGTCCACTATAAATTCCTATGCATGGTATTTGCAAGCCATTCCAAGTAAATTTTCATGTGCTACCTTTCAAAAAAAACAACCTTCAAAACACTTCTCGTTTTGTGACACTGTTTTTAGCTCATGGGGCCGTAGTGGTCAGATTTGCTATCTTCCATATTATCTTATTCCAAAAAGAAAAGAAAAAAGAAAAAAAGGCACTCCTCCATGGTATGTGAATGTTGGTGGGCACCCGATGGAATCGGTTAGCCATGGTTTGAGAAAGGAAAAAAGGTGGGGAGGAGTGCCAAGCTTTATAAAAGACCACCAAAGTGCCAATCCCTCTCTCAAAAACTTGCTTACTTTTTGTATGGAAGATAGTAGGAACCCCATTGCTAGTCGTTGACAAAGACAACCACCTCTCAAAATCCAGTTTTTATCTCTCTGTTTTACAAATGAAAAGCTCTAGCACATGTTTAATCATTGCTTCCCTCTGTGAATGGCCTTTCTTTTACTTTTACGTTGAGTCTCCACCTTCTACCTTTATGGACCGTCTAAGAGAGCATAGTTGTCATTCTGAGTATAATGTGCATAGTCCCAAAGTTTATTATTGATTGATTCATGATTATGGTTTTGCTTGTTCTTAAATTACTTGTATCTAGTCACCCTCTTAAACTTGAAGGTGTCCTATGCATTTATGTTTTGCTACTCCATGAGGGACAAGCTGAAAACCATTTGCTATGTTTTCCATATGGTTGAAACACACACATGACTTTTATTGTTTCATTTTCATGATCTTTCCTTTGTGTTTCTTTTCATGCTATAACATGGTTGCTAAGTTTCTATTATCAAGATTATGTCTTTCATGCCCATGTTTTAAGTTCTTTGATCTCAGCACTCAATGCTCTACCTCGTTGATCAAATTGTGATGGTGCATGTCACCTCAAAAATTATTCTTTTGTTATCACTTACCTACTTGAGGACGAGCAGGAGTTAAGCTTGGGGATGCTGATACGTCTCAAACGTATCTATAATTTTTGATGCTCCATGCTTGTTTTTACACCATTTGCCTTGTGTTTCGTTACACTTCGTGGCGTTTTTATGCGATTTCTGGAACTAACCTATTGACAAGATGCCACAGTGTCAGTCCCTGTTTTCTGCTGTTTTTGTGTTTCAGAAAAGCTATACAGGATATATTCTCGGAATTGGACAAAACAAGTTCTGGAACTCCTACTTTTCCCGGACGAATGACGAGGACCAAACGGGAGCCGGAGAGGGGCCAGGGGCTGCCCACACAATAGGGGGGGAGGGCGCGGTCCAGCCCATGGTCGTGCCCACCCATTGTGTGACCACCCTGGTCGCCTCCAGACGACGCCCCTTCGCCTATAAAAAGCCTCAGGACGGAAAACCCTATAACAATCGGCGTTTTTCCCAGAACAGTTCCGCAGCGCCGCCAGCGTCGAAGACAAATTGCGGGGGACAGAAGTCTCTGTTCCGGCACCCTGCTGAGATGGGGAAGTGCCCCCGGAGCCATCTCCATCAGTCTCCATTGCCGTCTCCACCGTCTCCATCGACCTCACCGCCATCTCCATCGCCGTTGCTGCCTCCGATGATGAGGAGGGAGTAGTTCTCCCCCGGGGCTAAGGGCTCTACCGGCAGCTATGTGGTTCACCTCTCTCTCCCATGATGTGATCTTTATATGATCGTGAGCTTTGTATCTAGTTGAATTGGTAGATGCTATTATTCAGATATTATGCTACTCCCGTGCTTTATATTTGTAATCTCCGGAGATACCTTGTATCATGGTGTGAAGGTGACTAGTGTGCGCATCATGTGTATCTTTTTGGTTAATGTCTCTATGAAATGTTGGTGTTTGTTGGAACCATCTAGTGCGTTCACGGTGACAGTGTGGGACAATCTAGTTTGGGGAAATACGGACTTTGAGGAGTGCTTCATAGCCCTACGCATGATTAGTGTTTGTTTTCCATTGGGGAATTGTTTTGAGTTGCATATTGATGATAGTATCTATTGGTTCAATTATGTTATATTTGTTGAGAGTGTGTCCACTAGTGAAAGTATGATCCCTAGGCCATGTTTCCAAGCGAATCAAGTATTACCAAGTGATGAAGTGCTAGGATCAGCACGTGCCTTACGTCTCCCTTTCTTACCTTTGCTCTTGACTCTAGGAAAGACATGGTTATTGCAAGGTGGAGAGGTGAATGTTATATTGCCTTTTCCCACATCGATAACGGCGCCCAGGAGCTTCAGAATGGATCTTCCAAGTGTGATTTGTCCTACACATTCAATAACAAGATAATCAGTAGATATCATTCTTCCTAGGATTTTTGTAAAGACTCCTTCAGCTATTCCAAGGGGAAATATGGTGGCATTATTAGTAAGAAAAATTTCTTCTCCTCCCTCAGAAAGCTTCCAAAGGCTCAAAGATTCATAAACATCCTTTGGCATGAGACAAAATTCAGACATAATATCACAACGAGTATGAAAAGTTTCACCACTAATGGTGATTTTTATGGTAGGATACCAACTCGAAGGCTCAGAATTTATTGGCACATAATCAAAATGCTGGCGCAAAGTATTGTAGCAAGAATTCAAACTAGCAGTGTGAGTCTCAAGAGTATTAAGTCTATTAAAAATGCTCACAAGAGAGGAATCAAAATAGGTTGGCATGCTATAAATTGTAATCAACTTTTTTATAGTATTGAAGGCTTGATCTCCATCACAATGAAGGAAATCTCCTTCAGAAGTAGCATCCAAAGCATATCTATAACGAAGAGAAAGTCCAAAGTAAAAACTACTAAGAAGCAAACTCAAAGCCATTTTAGGTTCAGTTTTTCCATGCCAATCATAAATCCTAGACCAAGCTTCCTTAAAACTTTCCTCATCCTTTTGCTTAAAAGTGAAAATCATGTCCTCGGGAGACATAGTAGTAGCAACGGAACTAGACATAGTGAACTAAAGTAAAGAAATAACAACTACCAAGGATTCTATTTTTTTGGGTTTTGATATAAAAAGCAATGCAGATAAAATAAATAAAGTAAAGCAAAGCAATAACAAAGTAAAGAATGTGTGTGCGAAGAACTCCCCTCGCAGAAGTCTTCTCTTCCTCCCCGGCAACGGCGCCAGAAAAGAAGCTGCTACTCGGTGATGGCGCCAGAAAAGAGCTGTGGCGTTTAGTTGACGTGGGAGCAGTAAGTCCTTGTGCGTGGTGAATGACCAGCCCGTTGGGAACCCCAAGAGGAAGGTATGATGAGTGTAGCGGCTAGTTTTCCCTCAGTTAAGATACCAAGGTATGTCGATCTTGGAGAGGAGAGACGGTGACGACTGAAGGTGATGCAGACTGGCTTAGTAACACTTCAACAAGGGCGCCGTTAACGATACTTGTTGACTCGTCTTCGGCCAGTAGCAACTCGGAACCTGCACACACACAAACAAATACCTTGTTCCCAACTTGCGATGAGGTTGTCAATCTCACCGGTTTGCTTGAAACAAAGGTTATGAGCGTATCGAGTGGAAAACAGTAATAATATGCGAATAAAGTAAACAGTGCGGGAAAAGTAAACAGGTGATTGCAATATGATTAAAATAGGACCGGGGTCCACAGTTCACTAGTGGTGTCTCTCCATAGATAAAATAACATGCTGGGTAAACAAATTACAGTTGGGCAATTGATAGAATAAAGATAACGTGATATGTCAAGAAGATCACTATGAGATTTACTCTGGGCATTACAACAAAATACATAGACCGCCATCCAACTGCATCTATGACTAATAATCCACTCCCGGGGATATCAATCCGAACACCCTAGAAGTATTAAGTTGCGAACAACAGATAATTGCATTAAGCAAAGTGTGTAATGTAAACAAAGCATATGCCCTTGAGCATATGAATGTTGTTTTCTCCCTAGTAGCAACAGCACATCTACCACCTTAGAGGTTTCTGTCACTCCCCCAGGTGAAATAGAGACATGAACCCACTATCGAGCATAAATACCCCCTCTTGGAGTCACTAGCAACTACTCGGCCAAGATAGCTACTAACAACGGAGAGCATGCAAGATCATAAACAACATAGAGATAACAAAAGATATAATTCAGTACAGCAACTTAATCATAAACACCAATATTCATCGGATCCCAACAAACCAACATCATAGTATTACATAACGGTGATCTCAATCATGTAGGGCAGCTCATGAGATCTAAACATGAAGCACATGGTGGAGAAGACAACCATCTAGCTACTGCTATGGACCCATAGTCCAAGGTAGACTACTCACTCATCGCTCCGGAGGCAAGCATGGCGATGAAGAAGACCTCCGGTGGCGATTCCCCTCTCTGGCAGGGTGCCGGGAAGAGCTTCTGGACCCTCCCGATCTTCGGGTCGACGGCGGCGGCGTATCGCGATGTGTTCTGGAACACTGATCGGGCCTTAGGTCTTTCTCGTCGGGGGGTACTTATAGGCGAAGGGGCGATGTCAGAGGTGGAGCCAGGCTCCCTCACACAGGGGTGGCGCGGCCAGGGGCCAGGCCGCGCCGCCCCCTTGTGTGGGGCCCTGGTGGCCCCTCTCCGTCTCTCCTTCGGATGTCTGGAAGCTTCCGGGAAAAATAAGACTTCAGGAACTTGTTTCGTCCAATTCCGAGAATATTTCCTGTGTATCACTTCTGAAACACAAAAACAGCAGAAAACAGGAAACTGGCACTGTGGCACTTCGTTAATAGGTTAGTTCCGGAAAATGCATAAGAGTGCCACTAAGTGTAACGAAACAATAGGCAAATGGTGTAAAAACAAGCATGGAGCATCAAAAATTATAGATACGTTTGAGACGTATCAGTGTGTTGGGGACACAAAAGACTTTCTGTATCGTAATTGCAGGGTTGCTTGAGAGGGATAGCTTTGACCTCTTCCTTCCTAAGTTCGATAAACCTTGGGTGGTCCACTTAAGGGAAACTTGCTGCTGTTCTATAAACCTCTGCACTTGGAGGCCCAACACTGTCTACAAGAACAGACACGTGCGTAGACATCAACTGTATCTCATGAGCTTGTTGAACCACAGGAAGGTCCTTAGTCATCTTAAAATCATGAAAGCTCTCCATGATATACAGTTCACTGCCAGCATCTGCAACACCAAACTTGGCGTCCAGTGCGTCCCAGAGCTCCTTTCCGTCTTTTATGTGCATAAACACATCACACAGACGGTCAGCAAGAATGCTCAAAATGCATCCCACAAAGACAGTACTGGCTTCCTCGAACTTTTTCTGATCCTCATCAGACATAGTTCCTTCAGGTTTGCCTTTACTAATCTGGAACACTTTCATCGTGGTCAGCCAAAGCTCAGCTTTGTACTGCCACCTCTTAAAGTGCACACCGGTAAACTTGTCCGGCCTCAGTGCATCGGTAAAACCAGTCATTGATAATTCAGGAAATTGCCTACAATTAGGTTTTTGGATTATTGGATAATTAAACACAATTTCCATGAGTAATTCCAGAATATTAGACATGATAACAGCAACTACTACCACATGTAACTCGAACATACTAGATGTACTAAACAACAAGATGAACGGAGACAAGTAGCAGCTAAACATGTACTCGCGGAACATGATAAATAACCAAACAGGGACACGTCGCACGTACCGTTCGCTTGCAGATGTAGTCGCAGCAGTAACATTGTTGATGACAACATTGGAGAAGACTGGTCGAAGCAGACAGTGATGAAGACGGTGGTAGGCTGCACCGCCCGACTTTGATGGAAGACGACCCGTGATGAAGAGCTTGAGCAGTCGCGCAGAGCGCTTCCCAAAAACCTAATTCGCCCTCTTCCGTACAGGATCGCAAAGGCAAGTGGTTCCGGAGACCTGCTCTCCAGTTCGCCGGTGCACGCCAGCGCTCGGGATGGAGTAGACTACGAAGGCGGCGCAAGCAGCGAGAGGCGTGCAAAGGAAAACCCTAGGCAACGTGGGCCACGCCCATGCCGCACGCCCGAGTCGGTTACAGCAGCCCACGATCCGGGAGCGACCCGAACCGGCTAGTTGTGACGCGTCCGTCAAAGACTCGGTCAAACGCTCGCTTTTCCTGTGCAGCAAAAAGATAAGCTCGGCTCCGAGGCTCAATTCCGCAAACCACGACGAGACGAGACGAGCGAGGAGGAGCGCGCGTGTGGCACTTCTCTTCTCACTCACTTACCAAGTGGTGCAACACCCCACCTTATATGTTGGTCTACATCTCTCCCAACTTTCCATGTGGGACTAAACTTAGCTCCCACCCCTTGCCTTTGTACAGCCAAAAACTTAGGCTGCATGTCACATGGGCTTACACACATGGGCTTTGAGATTTCTTAGAAATTTCTGAAATCTAATATGGACCACTAGTATTGGGCCCAATATTTCAACAGTCCTTAGACCCTTCCGCGATTGTCCTGGCAATATATTCTTCCACTCCAGCAACATGGTGCATAACTTCTATCAAAACGCCTCTTGGATCCAATAATTTAAAGGCGTGGAAAGCAGCCGAGCGAGCAGTGCCAGCCATACCTTGAACAGACCTTAGCATCGTTTGAGTAGTCGACCAACCATGTTTGAGGCAATCAATAATCTCCTTGAGCTTGCGGTTTTCCTTTCTGAGCTTCTCCATTTCCACACAGGAGCGACCTCTATCATGATCGTACTGGTTCTTCACAGCCCAGTTTATGTCATTGACCTCAAAATCGAACTTCCTTTTAAGGCATTAGATAAGCCCTTCAGCAGCATCTTCTCCCGCAAGATCTTCAGCTCTAAAATAGCCGGGCCTATCTGAATATAATTCACAGAACTTTGTGTTTCCCTTGATTCCATAAACATCAGCTTTAGCATAACCATGAAATCCAACACTTGTCCGCCTAATGACGAATGTATGAGCACCTCCTCGTAAAGACTTGAGCAAATCCGCCACAATAACTTTTCGTGATACGGGAATAGTATCAACTTCCGCTATACAAATCGAAATAGAAACAACATAAGAAAGGGGAAATAGGTTAAGCTATACAAATCAGTCTGCATATATCTACAAGTAAAAAAGAAATCATACTGCCAACGTGCTCCTGATCTTCCTCTTCTGTCTCCGGCTCCGATATCACAAGGCGACCGACCTCAGCTGTCATAGCTGTCAGGCGCCAGTTGCTGCCAACACGCTTCGCTTCCTCTTGTACCCCATACCCCCATGCCGCATGGTGGTAGAGCCCATGAGTCGCCATAGCCGTTCTCGGGACGCATTGCACCAACAAATAGGATGAGCTTTGCTACAATGGGAGAAGCTACTGAGCCTGAAAACGAGTTTATCCGGACGCTAGGGCGCCAGGACCGTATCATGAACCGTCCAAATCCATTGGAGATTCGTGTTACACACTTTTTCAGAAAAGCCCCTATACTTTTAGCTATTCAACCTGGTATAAATAGTGTCTCCAACGGTGAAACAATAGCCGATTCTCTCCACCTCCTCCATCCCGACGCCGCCCTCCACCCTCCCCCCTAGCCGTCCTCCACCACCGCCCTCTGTTGGCCCTCGTCCAGCCTGGCTGAGGTCGCCGATCTGCGGGTGGAGTGGAGTGGAGTGTCCGGGATGAGGCCAGGCTGAGGACGCCGGATCTGCGGGTGAACCTCGACGCCGACCATGTTCTCTGTGCTATCTCCGGATCTGGGCCTGGAGGCTTCAAATCTTGGATGGTTACGACGAGATCTGTTGGATCTTTTTGTAGATCTTGGCTTGTAGCTTCTTGATCTGTTGATGGCGTTCTTGTTTTTTGTTTGTTCGTGTATGGATCTTTGTGATTCGATCTATGGTCCCGTTTTAAATATTGTGAAGAACCATGTCAGTTCTTGTATGGATCCTTTGAACGAATGTGTTTTGTATCGAATTCTTGTGCATGTCTATATGGATCTCTTGAAAATCCTTCTAGGTTACTTACGAGAATGTATGAAGAACTTTACAGTTTCTACCAAAATCGATACAAAACACACTATACTTTACAGCAACATATTTCAACCCGTTCGAAAAATTGTGAAGAACTTTTTCAATTGACTATCTCACCAATCTCAATGCATTCAAAGGATTTGGACGGTTTGTGATACGGTCCTGGCGCCATAAGGTTCGAACAAAATCCGGTTATAGTGAGTCTACCTTTTATATCTCCAAGACACCGCCACATTTGATTAAAAAAACCTAAAAAACATATACCGCCATATTTTAGTGTGCTGTACAAACGACACGTATCTGCATGCAGTCCACGCGGCACAACAGTGTAATTGAGGTGGCCTGCTGCTTCCTGGCTCAGTTGCCACCTCCTATGTGCAGCTGTGTGGATTTTTTTGAACGGGGGCGGGGTCTAGAAGACCCCAGGGATTCATTCATTCCATCACACGTGGCAGGTACAAATTACAAAGAGGCCCTTTTACACCTCTCGCACTAAGAAACCTAAAATTTGAAGAAAGGGCCTCTAGAATTACAGAAAACACCCTATAACAATAAGATGAAAAGTCGTCAGATCCTTGGGTGTCACCACAACCTCTCACCGGCGATCTCAAGACGTGACCGTCGAAATCCGATGCCAAAGTGCTCGACAGCATGCATCCGACAATGCATCGCAGTCGCCGTCCGCTTCTCCTCCTCCGGGGATGAACCACTTGTTGGTGGAGAGGCGTCAAGCTTCGATGATGGTTGCGAAGAAGGGCCTCCATCCTGGAGGTTGAGTAGGGGCTACCATGCCGGCCAAAGATAACGAGATCGACAGAGGACACAGTGTGTTCTGCACGAAGGAGCCCTGGACGAGCAGATCCATAGCACCCCGAAGGCAAACGTCGATGCAGAGCTTGGGGAGTAGCCGCTCCGCTGCCGCTTCCCTCCTCGCCACCACGGCAGGCCAGGGAAGAAGGCAGCCGAGTACTCCTCCACCTCGAATAGCATCGGCAAAGAGGACAGGATCCACCTCCCAGATCCAAGACCAGAGCACCAGACCTCAACTCCCCCTCGCCACCAAGGCCGGCTAGGAGAGAAGCAGCAGGGCACCTCACTGCTCCGAATTGTCCCTCCTCCTTACCACCACGGCCGGCTAGGAGGGCTTCTTCTCCGCAATGGCATCGGGAAGGTGCAGAGCCTGAAGCCACCAATTTATTGGGGGAAGACGATGTCACCCTCACCACTACCTCCCTCCAGCCATAGGAACAGAGGCAAGGCGAGCAGCAGACCTAAGACGGCCAGGATCTGGCGACTATGATCCGAGCCACCGTCTTCTCTACGGGGCAAGCGCCCAAACGCCGTCATCTAGCCAAAAAGGAGAAGGAAACCTAAGGATCTACTTCTAAACTACTTCGGCACCAAACCTAGATCAACTCCAGCCAGCTATTCCAGTGGAGCGGCCGTTGGTGGCCTAGTCAACAGAGGCGAGGGCGCAAGGTTAATGTAGGGGAGGAGAGCAGGAAGGGCGGCATTTTGTAAGATTTTTTATTTTTAGTAAGTTAGACGTGCACGTATAGAACTCATGTCTAGTCGGCTGTCTATTTCCTAAATTATAATCTCTTAGCTTGGCAACCAAGTTTCCTTGTACTATATAATCCAAGCCATGGGATAAATCAATTAAGAGCAATAATTATATTTATCATCATGGTATCAGATTGGGATTTTTGATCCTCTTCCATGGTGCTGCAAGATTATTCCGCTACAGATCTCACCGAGGTTGCTGCCAAAACCGCTCTCTGGGCATTCGCAGCTGCGCTCCAAGTATTTGCGCGTGTCGTTCCAGTTGATTGCTGTTTTATGGTGCCAAGTTGACGGGGGAAAATATAGTTGATGTAGGAGTGTCCCCGGCAACGGCGCCAGAAAACTTGATGGGGCCGAGTGATGATGGTGCCAGAAATCTTGTTGGCGTTTGTTGATGAAGTAAAATGACCGGCCAGTTGATAAACCCCAAGAGAAGGTTTTGATGAATATAGCAGCAAGTTTTCCCTCAGTTAAGAAACCAAGGTTTGTCGATCAGGAGAAAAGCAGACAATAACGACTGAAGGTGATCGGACTAGTTTGCGACAGCTTCGGACAATTTATATATGGCGCCTCGTCCAAGCTTTGCTTGCTAGCTGCAACGCGAAACCTGCACACAACACAACCAAGTACTTTGTTCCCAACTTGCGATGAGGTTGTCAATCTCACCGGTTTGCTTAAAACAAAGGGTATGAGCGTATCAAGTGGAAAGTGATGATAGTACGCGAGTAAAGTAAACAGTGCGAGTAAAGTAAACAGTGTGAGTAAAGTAAACAGGTGATAGCAATATGATGGAAATAGGACCGGGGTCCACAGTTCACTAGTGGTGTCTCTCCATAAGATAAATAACACATGCTGGGTAAACAAATTACAGTTGGGCAATTGATAGAATAAAGATAAACGTGATATGTCAAGAAGATCACTATGAGATTTACTTTGGGCATTACAACAAAATACATAGACCGCCATCCAACTGCATCTATGACTAATAATCCACTTGTGGCGAATCAATCCGAGAACTCCAAAAGTATTAAGTTGCGAACAACAGATAATTGCATTAAGCAAAGTGTGTAATGTAAACAAAGCATATGCCCTTGAGCATATGAATGTTGTTTTCTCCCTAGTAGAAACAGCACATCTACAACCTTAGAGGTTTCTGTCACTCCCCCAGGTTAAATAGAGGCATGAACCCACTATCGAGCATAAATACCCCCTCTTGGAGTCACTAGCAACTACTCGGCCAAGATAGCTACTAACAACGGAGAGCATGCAAGATCATAAATAACATAGAGATAACATAAGATATAATTCAGCACAGCAACTCAATCATAACACCAATATTCATCGGATCCCAACAAACCAAACATGTAGAATTACATAACGGTGATCTCAATCATGTAGGGCAGCTCATGAGATCTAAACATGAAGCACATGGTGGAGAAGACAACCATCTAGCTACTGCTATGGACCCATAGTCCAAGGTAGACTACTCACTCATCGCTCCGGAGGCAAGCATGGCGATGAAGAAGACCTCCGGTGGCGATTCCCTTCTCCAGCAGGGTGCCGGGAAGAGCTTCTGGACCCTCCCGATCTTCGGGTCGACGGCGGCGGTAGATCGCGATGTGTTCTGGAAAAGTGATCGGGTGCTTAGGTTTTTCCCGTCGGGGGTCTTTATAGGCGAAGGGGCGATGTCAGAGGTGGAGCCAGGTGGCCTCACACCACGGCGGTGCGGCCAGGGCCTGGGCCGTGCCAGCCTGGTGTGTGGGGCCCCTGTGGCCCCCCCCCTCCTACTTTCCTTCGGATGACTGGAAGCTCCCGAACAAAATAAGACTTCAGGAACTTGTTTCGTCCAATTCCGAGAATATTTCCTGTGTATCACTTCTGAAACACAAAAACAGCAGAAAACAGGGAACTGGCACTGTGGCAACTTGTTAGTAGGTTAGTTCCGGAAAATGCATAAAAGTGCCACGAAGTGTAACGAAACATTAGGCAAATGGTGTAAAAACAAGCATGGAGCATCAAAAATTATAGATACGAAGCATCCCCAAGCTTAACTCCTGCTCGTCCTCGAGTAGGTAAGTGATAACAAAAGAATAATTTTTGAGGTGACATGCACCTACACAATCTTGATCATATATGTAAGCATTTGTGAGCTGGGATCATAAGAACTTAAAACATGGGCATGAAAATATAATCTTGACAATAAGAACTTAGCAACCATGTTGTAAACATGCAAATGAACACAAACAAAAGATCATGAAAATGAAACAATGAAAGTCAAACGTGTGTTCAAATCATAAGGAAAAACATACAAATGGTTTTTAGCTTGTCCTTCAAAGAGAGCAAAACATAAATGCATAGGACACCTTCAAGTTTAAGAGGGCGACTAGATACAAATAATTTGAGAACAAGTGAAACCAACAATATGAATCAATCAATGAAAACTTTGGTACAATGCATATTATACTAAGAATGACAACTATGCTCTCTTAATGGTGCATAAAGATAGAAGGTGGTGACTCAACATAAAAGTAAAAGAAAGGCCCTTCGCAGAGGGAAGCAGTGATTGCAAGTATTATAACCTTCAAAAATTATGGTACTTACCGGCTTTGAGCTCTCATTGCCCCCATCATAAGCATCTTGAATGATTAAAGTTAATGCGAGAACAATTATGATGCATATGCTTGAAAAATCATAAGTTGAAAACATCGTGTCCCATGAATACGAGTACCCAAACCTCATGCTACTTTACTTAGAGTCCCAAGCAAGGCTCTTGTCATTGTAAGTATATGCATATCATTGAGAACCGCCAATGGGGTACCTCCGTGCCCGATGACATGGAACAAGCCCACATCAAAATGACAGGACAAGCAGACAATGAACACCTCGACATCTCTTTTATTTGCCATTTGTTTAGCTTTTTATTGTGAGATGCGTCGTCGAATGTTCACCATGGGTATGCTGCAAATTTCCACCATGAATTATGCATGGCTTAGATTAGCGGCCCGGCGTTTCCCTAACACATATACAAACTCCATGATCCCCACAAGATTCCCAATTCATTTCACACCGTGGGCATCCATAAACAAAAGATCACGATATCAACTCAAATAAGAAGTGCAATGTTGAAAGCTTGCCCATGACTGCATGGCTGGGCTAGTCTCCAACTTACAACTTGCAAGCATAACAACTCAACATAAGAGACCACAATGTCAAATTTTTAAGAACAGGAAAAAGTAAAGTGTGCCTTCCGGTTCGTGAGAGCTTTACTGACCGAATTTCGCATAACACTGGTAAGAGTTTAATTTGAAGAGAAAATAAAAGCAAGTCAAATTTACTTGGAATAGCAAATTGCTAGTAGGTATGTATGGTGGATACTTTGGCAAACTTTGGCTTTTAGGATTTGGATGCACGAGTAGAGCTCATACTCAGTACAAGGCGAGGGCTAGCAAACGACTTGGAGCGACCAACTAAGAGAGCAATAATGGCCATAATCATGCAAAGCGACAAAGTGACATTAAAAGAAGCATAAGATGGCATCAAAAGTCAAAAACTAAATGATCATAGAGGCTATTGGCGACTTTGTAAGAGTCTAACATGTGTGAGCATGCGCCAAGTCAACCCAAATAAAGCATCAAGGAGAAAACCAAAATAATGCTTCCATACAATAAAAACAACGCATGATTTTTTCAAAGGCTCATTAAGCAATCTCAGTTATTTGAGACAAGTCATGCTACAGCAAAACCACTAAGCATACTATCAAAAAGACATCAAGCATGACATGAAAAAGCCTAAGCCGCAGTCTACACAAGCTCCTTCTTGTACCACTATTTTGCATAAAGCTTTTTATCTTTTCCAACACCATTTGAAATTTTTATAAACACCTCTTTTGATGAAAACCAATAAAGATCAGAGGCAAAAATACACCTTGATGAAGAGATATGACAAGGTCTGAACACATATCAAGGCGAAAACGAAAACCAAAAGCAGTAGTTGAAAAAGAAGAACACTCGATGAACGATAAGAGTGAAAAATGGAGTGTTCTTTGCAAATGAAAACGAGGCAACTTATCCAAAGGAAATTTGTTGGGGTCCAACCATTTATTACAGAAAACAAAACTAACTAACTAAGAAAACTAAAACAACTGACGCTCCAAGAAAAACACATAGTGCATGAAGCAATAAAAATATAGTGTCTTGAAAGGTGACCTGATTTTTGCCGATGAAGAAGGGGTGCCTCGGGGGCATCCCCAAGCTTTGACGCTTGTACTTCTTGGATAATTATTGGGGTGATGCATGGGCATCCCTAAGATTGAGCTTTTGTCCATTCTTCAACTCATTTCATCATTCTCCAATCCCTACACTTGAAAACTTCCTTCATACAAAACTAAACACAATTCTATTAGCAACATTAGTGCAAGCATAACATATAATCAACCTCTTTTTGCTTCAGGTTTCAACTCAAAACCACCACATATATAGCAAATACTATTGTAGCAATCTCCTAAAAAGTTCCGTGATCAAAAGAACTCAAAAGAAAGCGATAAAGTGGCAAACACAAATATTGGCAGAAATCTGTCAAAACAGAACAGCTGACAAAGGTCGAATTTTTGAGGGGTTTTCTGTTGCTCAAATCAAAAAGTGTTCAGCTAACGAAAGTTTGGATATAACCTGGGGCATATGTACAAGAAATCGTAGGTCCAAAAGATATACAGAGAATTTATACGAATTTTTATGGTGCAGCACCGAAAATAGTTTTAGGACAGCAACATCCCCAAATCTTTACCTCACTCGAATTAGAGGCTTCTCTTGGCACAAAAACAAAATAAACAAGATAAGGAGCAGTCATTACAGTAGTAATGACTTCCAAGACTCAAATAAAAGAAAAAGTACTGAAAATAAAACATTGGGTTATCTCCCAAGAGTGCTTTTCTTTAACGCCTTTGAGCTAGGCGCAGAAAATTGCGAATCAAGTAACATCAAGTGATGAAGCATCAAACTCATAATTTGCTCTAAGAATAGAGTCAAAAAGTAATTTCTTCCTTTTCCTAGGGAAGTGTTCCATACCTTTCTTGAGTGGGAATTGATATTTGATAGTGCCTTCCCTCATATCAATGATGGCACCTACAGTTCGAAGAAAGGGTCTTCCCAAAATAATAGGACATGAAGCATGACATTCAACGTCCATAACAAGAAAATCATCGGGAACAAGGTTATTGTTAACCACAATAAGAACATCATTAATCCTTCCCAAAGGTTTCTTCTTAGCAACATCAGCAATAGGAACATCAAAATAACATTTTTCAAGCGGTGGTAAATCAAGCATGTCATAAATCTTTCTAGGCATGATAGAAATACTAGCACCTAGATCACATAAAGCATGGCAATCAAAACCATTAACATGCATATCAATGATGGGTTCCCAACCATCTTCTAACTTCTTGGGAACAGAAGCCTTTTGCTTCAACTTTTCATCCCTAATTTTTATGAGAGCATTGGTAATATGCTTAGTAAAAGCAACATTTAAAGAACTAGCATTGGGAGTCAAAGCAAGCTTTTGCAAGAACAAAATAACTTCAGATATATTACAGCCATCAACATCAAAATCATTAAAAGAAGTAGAGCTATCATCTCCCACACTCCAAAAAATTTCAGCACTCTTTTGAGAAAAAGTTTTGGCAGTTTTAGCCTTTTTAACACAAGGAGTGGGAGTTTTCTCTACACCAATCAAAGTAAGAGGATTGCTAGCATTAGGAGCAACATCATTAGAGGTAGTAATGGTACATACCTTCATCTCTCTAGCCATCTCATCTTCTCTTTCCCACCTAGCATGCAATTCCGCTAACAGTCTAATATTTTCATCAATTCCAACTTGAATAGCATTAGCGGTAGCAAAAACATTGTTCTCTTTCACATCATTAGGCAACACTTTTAATTTCAGAATTTCAACATCATGAGCAAGGCTATCAACTTTAGAAGCAAGAATATCAATTTTGCCTAACATTTCCTCAACAAACTTGTTAAAAGCAGTTTGCTTACCGATGAAGTCCTTGAGCATTACCTCAAGCTCGGAGGGCGCAGCCCTAGTGTTGTTGTAGGAGTTACCATAAGAATTACCATAACCATTACCATTGGTAGAAGGATACGGCCTATAATTGTTACTAGCAAAATTGTTCCTATAAGCATTGTTGTTAAAATTATTATTTCTAATGAAATTCACATCAACATGCTCTTCTTGAGCAACCAGAGAGGCTAAAGGAACATTATTAGGATCAACATGAGTCCTATCATTAGCAAGCATAGCTATAATGGTATCAATCTTATCATTCAAGGAAGAGGTTTCCTCAACAGAATTTACCTTCTTACCTTGTGGAGCTCTCTCGGTGTGCCATTCGGAATAATTTACCATCATGTTGTCGAGTAGCTTTGTTGCGGCGCCCAAGGTTAGGGACATAAAAGTGCGTCCAGCAGCTGAATCAAGTAGATTCCTTGAAGAAAAATTTAGTCCTGCATAAAAAGTTTGGACAATCATCCAAGTAGTCAGTCCATGAGTGGGGCAATTCTTTATCATAGATTTCATTCTTTCCCAAGCTTGAGCAACATGTTCATTATCAAACTGAGTAAATTTCATAATATTGCTACGCAGAGATATAATCTTAGCAGGAGGATAATATCTACCAATAAAAGCATCCTTACACTTAGCCCATGAATCAATACTATTCTTAGTCAAAGACAACAACCAATCTTTAGCTTTTCCTCTCAAAGAAAAAGGAAACAACTTGAGCTTAATAATATCACTTTCTACATCCTTATATTTCTGTATCTCACATAGCTCAACAAAATTGTTGAGATGAGCTGCAGCATCTTCAGTACTAGCACCAGAAAATTGCTCTTTCATAACAAGGTTCAATAAAGAAGGCTTAATCTCATAAAAGTCTGCAGCAGGAGCAGGTGGTGCAATAGGAGTGCAGATAAAATCACTATTGTTCGTGCTAGTAAAGTCACACAACTTGGTGTTTTCAGGATTGGCCATTTCAGCAAAACGAAAGTAAACAAGTAAAAACAACTACCAAGGATTCTAATTTTTTTGGGTTTTTGATATAAAACGATGCAGGTAAAATAAATAAAGTAAAGCAAAACAATAACAAAGTAAAGGATGTGCGTGCGAAAAACTCCCCTCGCAGAAGTCTTCCACTCTTCCCCGGCAATGGCGCCAGAGAACTTGATTGCTGTTTTATGGTGCCAAGTTGACGGGGGAAAATATAGTTGATGTAGGAGTGTCCCCGGCAACGGTGCCAGAAAACTTGATGGGGCCGAGTGATGATGGTGCCATAAATCTTGTTGGCGTTTGTTGATGAAGTAAAATGACCGGCCAGTTGGTAAACCCCAAGAGAAGGTTTTGATGAATATAGCAGCAAGTTTTCCCTCAGTTAAGAAACCAATGTTTGTCGATCAGGAGAAAAGCAGACAATAACGACTGAAGGTGATGCAGACTAGTTTGCGATAGCTTCGGACAATTTATATATGGCGCCTCGTCCAAGCTTTGCTTGCTAGCTGCAACGCGGAACCTGCACACAACACAACCAAGTACTTTGTTCCCAACTTGCGATGAGGTTGTCAATCTCACCGGTTTGCTTAAAACAAAGGGTATGAGCGTATCGAGTGGAAAATGATGATAGTACGTGAGTAAAGTAAACAGTGCGAGTAAAGTAAACAGTGCGAGTAAAGTAAACAGGTTATAGCAATATGATGGAAATAGGACCGGGGTCCATTGTTCACTAGTGGTGTCTCTCCATAAGATAAATAACACATGCTCGGTAAACAAATTACAGTTGGGCAATTGATAGAATAAAGATAAACGTGATATGTCAAGAAGATCACTATGAGATTTACTCTAGGCATTACAACAAAATACATAGACCGCCATCCAACTGCATCTATGACTAATAATCCACTTGTGGCGAATCAATCCGAGAACTCCACAAGTATTAAGTTGCGAACAACAGATAATTGCATTAAGCAAAGTGTGTAATGTAAACAAAGCATATACCCTTGAGCATATAAATGTTGTTTCATCACATCTACAACCTTAGAGGTTTCTGTCACTCCCCCAGGTTAAATAGAGGCATGAACCCACTATCGAGCATAAATACCCCCTCTTGGAGTCACTAGCAACTACTCGGCCAAGATAGCTACTAACAACGGAGAGCATGCAAGATCATAAACAACATAGAGATAACATAAGATATAATTCAGTACAGCAACTCAATCATAACACCAATATTCATCGGATCCCAACAAACCAAACATGTAGAATTACATAACGGTGATCTCAATCATGTAGGGCAGCTCATGAGATCTAAACATGAAGGACATGGTGGAGAAGACAACCATCTAGCTACTGCTATGGACCCATAGTCCAAGGTAGACTACTCACTCATCGCTCTGGAGGCAAGCATGGCGATGAAGAAGACCTCCGGTGGTGATTCCCTTCTCCGGTAGGGTGCCGGGAAGAGCTTCTGGACCCTCCCGATCTTCGGGTCGATGGCGGTGGCGGATCGCGATGTGTTCTGGAAAAGTGATTGGGTGCTTAGGTTTTTCCCGTCGGGGGGTCTTTATAGGCGAAGGGGCGATGTCAGAGGTGGAGCCAGGTGGCCTCACACCACGGCGGCGCAGCCAGGGCCTGGGCCGTGCCAGCCTGGTGTGTGGGGCCCCTGTGCCCCCCTCCTACTCTCCTTCGGATGACTAGAAGCTCCCAGACAAAATAAGACTTCAGGAACTTGTTTCGTCCAATTCCGAGAATATTTCCTGTGTATCACTTCTGAAACACAAAAACAGCAGAAAACAAGGAACTGGCACTGTGGCAACTTGTTAGTAGGTTAGTTCCGGAAAATGCATAAAAGTGCCACGAAGTGTAATGAAACATTAGGCAAATGGTGTAAAAACAAGCATGGAGCATCAAAAATTATAGATACATTGGAGACGTATCACCAGTCACCTTCGAGCTTCCACCTCCAACTACCTGCAACAGAGCGGCATGTTCTGCAACACGGTGGAAATACGCCCTGACAATCATTTAATTGAGGATGTCTATGTGATAACCCAACATACCACTGTATGTGACGAGGGTTAATCTCGGCAATGTTCTAGATGAAGAACTTATGATTGGGGGAAGAGGGCTGATACGTCTCAAATGTATCTATAATTTTTGATACTCCATGCTTGTTTTTACACCATTTGCCTTGTGTTTCGTTACACTTCGTGACGTTTTTATGCGATTTCTAGAACTAACGTACTAACAAGATGCCACAGTACCAGTTCCCTGTTTTCTGCTGTTTTTGTGTTTCAGAAAAGCTACACAGGAAATATTCTTGGAATTGGACGAACCAAGTTCCAGAACTCCTATTTTTCTCGGAAGAGGGCCGAAGACCGAACGAGAGCTGGAGGGGTGCCAGGGGCCAGCCTCACCATGAGGGGGCGCGACCCAGCCCCTGGTCGCGCCCCCCTGTGGTGAGACCCCCCTGGTCGCCTCCTGACGATGCCCTTTCACCTATAAAAAGCCCCCCGATGGAAAACCCTAGAAGAATCGGCGTTTTTCCCAGAACAGTTCCGCAGCTCCGCCGCCACCACCGACGAATTTCGGGGGGACAGAAGTCTCTATTCCGGCACCCTGCCGGGACGGGGAAGTGCCCCCGGAGCCATCTCCATCGGTCTCCATCGCCGTCTCCGCCGTCTCCATCGACCTCACCGCCATCTCCATCAACCTTGCTGTCTCCTATGATGAGGAGGGAGTAGTTCTCCCCTGAGGCTGAGGGCTCTACCGGTAGCTATGTGGTTCACCTCTCTCTCCCATGATGTGATCTTTATGTGATCGTGAGCTTTGTATCTAGTTGAATTGGTAGATGTTATTATTCAGATATTATGCTACTCCCGTGCTTTATATTTGTAATCTCCAGAGATACCTTGTATCATGGTGTGAAGGTGACTAGTGTGTGCATCATGTGTATCTTTTTGGTTAATGTCTCTATGAATTGTTGGTGTTTGGTGGAACCATCTAGTGCGTTCACGGTGATAGTGTGGGACAATCTAGTTTGGGTACATACGGACTTTGAGGAGTGCTTCGTAGCCCTATGCATGATTAATGTTCGTTTTCCATTGGAGAATTGTTTTGAGTTGCATATTGATGATAGTATCTATTGGTTCAATTATGTTATATTTGTTGGGAGTGTGTCCACTAGTGAAAGTATGATCCCTAGGCCTTGTTTCCAAGCTTTGCACACCATTTCCTTTCAGTTTTGTTACATGTTTGCTTGCAGCGATACTTATTTCAGATTATATTTACTACTCATAATCATCACTACTACTTGTATTTCACTATCTCTTCGCCGAACTAGTGCACCTATACATCTGAAAAGTGTATTGGGTGTGTTGGGGACAAAAGAGACTTTCTGTATCGTAATTGCAGGGTTGCTTGAGAGGGATAGCTTTGACCTCCTCCTCCCTGAGTTTGATAAACCTTGGGTGATCCACTTAAGGGAAACTTGCTGCTGCTCTACAAACCTCTGCACTTGGAGGCCCAACACTATCTACAAGAATAGACGCGTGCGTAGACATCAAGCTCTTTTCTGGCGCCGTTGCCGGGGAGGTAAGGTAAAAGGTACTCACATCCTTTGGCTACTAAGTCTTTTAGTTGCTGGTGAGTGCTTGAAGTTATTTCCTTTAGATTCTGCAATTATATATTTTTGTTTCTTGTTTTTATTTTCACTAGTTAGGCTTACTGGAAAGTAAATAGTTCTTTAGTCTTTTTCCTGAGTTTAGATTTGAAGAGAAAATTGAAAAACCTTTGGAGCTTAATTTGCATGCTAATAGTGTTGTTAGTATGAATGCTTTGAACACCGTTATTCCTAATGCTACAGAAAAGTCTAAGCTTGGGGAAGTTGGTTTTGTTAAGCATGATATTTTTAGTTCCCCAGCTTTAGTGGAGAAAGTTTGCTCTGATGATATTTTATCTCCCCTATGTGATGTTTCTAATGATGCTTGTGCTCCTCATTCTTTTAAAATACCTATGAAGATTGTTGAACGTGCTATGGATAACTGCTATTTAGGAGATGGAACTGTCCATCCTGGTGATCATTTATGTTTTATATATGAATTATGCGAGTTGTTCAAGTGTGCAGGTATTTCGATGAACCGAGTTAAGAAGAAGCTATTCTCTTTTATCACTGAAGGGCAGAGCTGCGGAATGGTATAAAACACTGAAGGATGGCCGACCTGTTAACTGGGAGGAAATTGTACCTCTCTTTTATTCTAAATTCTATCCTTGTAGTGAGGTTTATAAAGATAGGAATTACATTTATAATTTTCATCCGCATGAGGGAGAAAGCATTGCCCAAGCGTGGGGAAGATTGAAGTCACTAATGCTCAAATGTCCTATTCATGATCTTCCCCATAATATTGTTATTGATAATTTTTATGCAAGGCTTTCAGGACATTACAAGGACGATCTAGATGCATGCTTGGATGGGTCTTTCACAAGGAAGGATGTTGACACCAAGTGGGATCTGCTTGAAACAATTCAAAGCAATATCGAAGATTGGGATAGCAACAAAGGTAAAGGATCATGTATAAATTACGAGCATGATTGCATTAAGTCTTTCGCTGAAACTGCTGATTTTCAAGAGCTTAGTGCTAAATATAGGCTTGATCCTCAAATTATGGTTGATTGTTTTAAAGCCTTTGCTTCTCATATTAACGTTCCCAAGGGAAATGGGGACGTGTATCATGAAACTTTTAAGGACACTTGCATAGAAAGTGATATTATTATTGATGATTGCAATAAACATGCTCAAATTTCTGAAAGTACTACTTCCTATAAGCATGTTAATTTTTGTGGAGTACATAGACCTTGTGAACAGAGTCACAACAAGGAAGATTATTGTATCCACCACGCGAATGAAGAAACCCGAATGTGGCACAAGGCTATAGGCGAGCTTGGTGAAAAGGTTTGCGAACTTTATCCTTTTCTTTGTGAGTTTTGCGATGACATAGGTCATTTTAATTTTCAATGCTCAAGCCCTAATAGTCACCTTTCTAATCGAATAAGTACCGCAAGTTTGTATTGTGATGACAAGATTACTCTCAATCAGCATGATGAGCTTACTTTGTTTTTGGGGTGTGAAGATATATCTAGAAAGATCTCTTTGGTAGATATGCGAGTTGTTGATATTAATAGCACCCTTCGTGGTTGTCGTCTCTATTGTGTTAAAGATTGCCTCGCAAATACTTACATACAAAATCTTATAAAACATGATGTTTTGCCAAGCTATGACTAGGACTGACAGATGTTTCTATCTTATTAATAGAGAGGAGGAATCCTCCAAAGTTTCTTCTGTTGTTCCTGTCAGTAAACCAGATTATGTGGAGAAGATGCCTTTCAAGTCTCTCCCTCCTAAAGGAGAGAGTAAGAAGAGTAAGAAGAAGAAGAAGAAGAAGAAGAGGAGGAGTAAAAGGCGAGAGGAAATGGTATCTTCCCCTAAGCATGTTGCTCCTATTATAGATTATGATAATTCTGATTGGAATGATGTTCCTATGCCTGTTACCTATGTTAGTGATCATGATTGGGAAAAGCACTCTACTTTTGATATTGAAAATCTTTTTGGTACCAATTCTAAGGTTAATAATTGTTATACCATTAGTACTATCCATGTTCCTTCTTATGATGATATGTTTGATGAATATGCTTTGCGAAATAGCTGTTCTCTCGCTTATGATGATACTAAACCTCTAGTTTATGATGGTTATGATGATGAGTATAATATTTTCAGTTCACCTACTTCTGAGGAGAAAATTAGTTATGATTACAATATGCCTCCTGTTTTTGATGATTATGGTGATGAGAATAATTATTCTGTTGAATCTGCTCCTACTATGATTGTTCATGTGGGGAGTATTAATTCTTTTATGCATGTGGCTCATGATAGGGATGCTTTATGTGATAGTTATATTGTTAGTTCTATTCATGATGCTACTAAAAGTTATTATGAGAGAGGGAAACATGGTTTGATGGATCTCAATAATATTGAGTTTCCCCTCTTTTTGTTGGAATTCTTGAAGTTGTACTTGTTTTGCCTTCCTATGCTTTTTGCTTTGCGCTTTCATGACTTGTCTCTTTACAAGACTATTTTTCATAGGAAGTGGTTTACATTTAAATGTGTTTCATACTTGCTTTTTGAGGCTCTCTCTTGCTTTAAGTTCCTATATAGCACCTTTGCCTTAAGCTCTTTTATGGTGCCTACATGAGCATCTTTGCAAACTACTGCGCCTAGCTCAAAGGCGTTAAAGAAAAGCACTCTTGGGAGATAACCCAATATTTTATTTTTAGTACTTTTTCTTTTATTTGAGTCTTGGAAGTTATTACTACTATAATAACCTCTCCTTATTCTTTTTTTATTTCGTTTTTGTGCCAAGAGAAGCCTCTAATTTGAGTGAGGTAAGATTTGGGAAGTTGCTGTCCTAAAACAGATTTCGGTGCTGCACCGTAAAAATTCGTGAAAATTCTCAGAAAATATTTTTGACCTGCGATTTCTTGTGCATTTGCCCCAGGATATATCCAAACTTTCATTGGTTTTGCACTTTTCGATTTGAGCAACAGAAGGTCCTCTTAAAAATCGACCTTTGTCAGCTGTTCTGTTTTGACAGATTTCTGCCAATATTTATGTTTGCCGCTCGATTGCTTTCTTTTTGAGTTCTTTTGATCATGGAACTTTTGGGGAAGTTGCTACAGTAGTAGATGCTTTAATATGTGGTGGGCTTGAGTTGAAACCTGAACCAAAAGGATTGATTTACTATCATGCTTACACTAATGTTGCTAATAGAATTGTGTTGAGTTTTGTATGAAGGAAGTTTTCAAGTGTAGGGATTGGAGAATGATGAGATGAGTTGAATAATGGACAAAAGCTCAAGCTTGGGGATGCCCATGCACCCCAAGAAATATCCAAGAAGTACAAGCGTCAAAGCTTGGGGATGCCCCGAGGCACCCCCTTCTTCATCGGCAAAAATCAGGCCACCTTTCAAAACACTATATTTTTATTGCTTCATGCACTATGCGTTTTTCTTGGAGCGTCAGTTGTTTTTGCTTTCAGTTTTCTTTTGCTTTATTTGCTGCAATAAATGGTTAGATCACATCATGTTTCTTTTGGAGGAGATGAACTCGCTTTTCATTTGCCAAGAACACTCTAGTTTTCACTCTTATCGTTCTACGAGTGTTCTCTTTTTCTGCTACTGCGTTTATTAGCTTTCGTTTTTCGCCTTGATTTTTGTTCAGATCTTGTTATATCTTTGTATCAAGGTGTATTTAGACCACTGGTCTATATTGGTTTTCATCAAAAGAGTTGTCTCAAAAAGGTTTGAATGGTGTTGGAAAAGAGAAAAAGTTTCATGCAAAAAAGTGGTACAAAAAGGAGCTTGTGTAGACTGCGGCCTAGGCTTTTGCATGTCGTGCTTGATGTCGTTTTGATAGTATGCTTAGTGGTTTTGCTGTAGCATGACTTGTCTCAAATGATTGAGATTGCTTAATGAGCCTTTGAAAAAATCATGAGTTGTTTTTATTATTTGGAAGCATTAATTTGGTTTTCTCCTTTGATGCTTTATTTGGGTTGACTTGGCACATGCTTACACATGTTGACTACAAAATAAGTCGCCTATAGCCTCTATGATCATCTGGTTTTTGACTTGTGATACCACTTTATGCTTCTTTCAATGATGTTTTGTCGCTATGCATGATTATGGTCGTTATTGCTCTCTTAGTTGGTCGCTCTCAGTCTTTTGCTAGTCTTCATTTTGTACTGAGTATGAGCTCTACTCGTGCATCCAACTCCGAATAACCAAGTTTGCCATTGTGTCCACTATAAATTCCTATGCATGGTATTTGCAAGTCATTCCAAGTAAATTTTCATGTGCTACCTTTCAGAAACCTTCAAAACACTTCTCATTTTGTGACACTGTTTTCAGCTCATGGGGACGTAGTGGTCGGATTTGCTATCTTCCATATTATTTCATTCCAAAAAGAAAAAAAAGAAAAAAAATAAAAGGCACTCCTCCATGGTATGTGAATGTTGGTGGGCACCCGATGGAATCGGTTAGCCATGGTTTGTGAAAGGAAAAAGGTGGGGAGGAGTGCCAAGCTTTATAAAAGAGCACCAAAGTGCCAATCCCTCTCTCAAAAACTTGCTTACTTTTTGTATGGAAGATAGTAAGAACCCCCATTGCCAGTCATTGACAAAGACAACCACCTCTCAAAACCCAATTTTTATCTCTCTGTTTTACAAATGAAAAGCTCTAGCACATGTTTAATCACTGCTTCCCTCTGCGAAGGATCTTTCTTTTACTTTTACGTTGAGTCTTCACCTTCTACCTTTATGCACCGTATAAGAGAGCATAGTTGTCATTCTGAGTATAATGTGCATTGTCCCAAAGTTATCATTGATTGATTCATGATTATGGTTTCGCTTGTTCTTAAATTACTTGTACCTAGTCACCCTCTTAAACTTGAAGGTGTCCTATGCATTTATGTTTTGCTACTCCATGAGGGACAAGCTGAAAACTATTTGCTATGTTTTCCATATGGTTGAAACACACACGTGACTTTCATTATTTCATTTTCATGATCTTTCCTTTGTGTTTCTTTTCATGCTATAACATGGTTGCTAAGTTTCTATTATCAAGATTATGTCTTTCATGCCCATGTTTTAAGTTCTTTGATCTTAGCACTCAATGCTCTACCTCGTTGATCAAATTGTGATGGTGCATGTCACCTCAAAAATTATTGTTTTGTTATCACTTACCTACTCGAGGACGAGCAGGAGTTAAGCTTGGGGATGCTGATACGTCTCAAACGTATCTATAATTTTTGATGCTCCATGCTTGTTTTTACACCATTTGCCTTGTGTTTCGTTACACTTCGTGGTGTTTTTATGCGATTTCCGGAACTAACCTATTGACAAGATGCCACAGTGCCAGTTCCCTGTTTTCTGCTGTTTTTGTGTTTCAAAAAAGCTACACAGGATATATTCTCGGAATTGGACGAAACAAGTTCTGGAACTCCTACTTTTCCCGGACGAAGGACGAGGACCAAACGGGAGTCGGAGAGGGGCCAGGGGCTGCCCACACAACAGGGGGGGGGTGCGGCCCAGCCCCTGGCCGCGCCCCCCTATGGTGAGACCCCCCTGGTCGCCTCCTGATGATGCCCTTTCGCCTATAAAAAGCCCCCCGACGGAAAACCCTAGAAGAATCGGCGTTTTTCCCAGAACAGTTCCGCAGCTCCGCCGTCGCCACCGACGAATTTCAGGGGACAGAAGTCTCTGTATCCGCACCCTGCCGGGATGGGGAAGTGCCCCCGGAGCCATCTCCATCGGTCTCCATCGCCGTCTCCGCCGTCTCCATCGACCTCACCGCCATCTCCATCAACCTTGTTGTCTCCTATGATGAGGAGGGAGTAGTTCTCCCCCGAGGCTGAGGGCTCTACCGGTAGCTATGTGGTTCACTTCTCTCTCCCATGATGTGATCTTTATGTGATCGTGAGCTTTGTATCTAGTTGAATTGGTAGATGTTATTATTCAGATATTATGCTACTCCCGTGCTTTATATTTGTAATCTCCGGAGATACCTTGTATCATGGTGTGAAGGTGACTAGTGTGCGCATCATGTGTATCTTTTTGGTTAATGTCTCTATGAATTGTTGGTGTTTGTTGGAACCATCTAGTGCGTTCATAGTGATAGTGTGGGACAATTTAGTTTGGGTACATACGGACTTTGAGGAGTGCTTCGTAGCCCTATGCATGATTAGTGTTCGTTTTCCATTGGAGAATTGTTTTGAGTTGCATATTGATGATAGTATCTATTGGTTCAATTATGTTATATTTGTTGGGAGTGTGTCCACTAGTGAAAGTATGATCCCTAGGCCTTGTTTTCAAGCTTTGCACACCGTTTCCTTTTAGTTTTGTTACATGTTTGCTTGCAGCAATACTTATTTTAGATTACATTTACTACTCATAATCATCACTACTACTTGTATTTCACTATCTCTTCGCCGAACTAGTGCACCTATACATCTGAAAAGTGTATTGGGTGTGTTGGGGACACAAGAGACTTTCTGTATCATAATTGCAGGGTTGCTTGAGAGGGATAGCTTTGACCTCCTCCTCCCTGAGTTCGATAAACCTTGGGTGATCCACTTAAGGGAAACTTGCTGCTGCTCTACAAACCTCTGCACTTGGAGGCCCAACACTGTCTACAAGAACAGACGCGTGCGTAGACATCAAGGGCGTTAGATGAACTTGAAGGTAAGTTCAGACAAACAAGACCAAACTTGCAATATTATTGAGACAAAGCTCGGGTTACAAGCAAAATCTCGGTGTCCCTTCCGCCGGCCCCTCCAGGACCCTTTTATAGGTGGCCAACTCTCAGGGTCCTGGTTGAGTTCGATACAAACTCATTGACTATGGCGGTTACATAGTAGTTTCGTTATTCGAATATACAATTCTTCGGCTCCTATCTTGGGCCATAATCTTCATGGACCTTACCTCGAATATAAACCAGGGGTACCAATGCCATGGGCCCTGCCAGGCGTACCCATGTCAGTAGCCTCCAAGTTTTGTATGTAAATGTGGGTGTCTTGTGTAATTTGAGATTGACCCCTCTTTTAGCTTATTTCGGGATCGACTTAAAAAGAAATGAGCTATGAAACATATATGTGATCTTATGTTATTTTCTCTGTGAACATTGTCCAAATGCTTAGAAATGTATCCAATTGCTTATCAAAATTTAAAGATTTAAATCATAAACAACAACAATAATTTAGTTAAATTCACTGATTGCCATAATTCGGTTCAATTCACTTCATAGACACCACAAATCATTCCCATGCTTCACATGCGCGCACAAGATCTTCTCTCCGATTTCTACAAGCTGGTCTAATCATTGCTTGATCTGTAGAACAAGGCCCCCCTCTTTGCTCATCAGCTTCTCTTCCATCCGCAGCTTGTTTTCCCCCATGTTTTTGCACATTACCCAGCTGAGCTTCATGTTTGTTCTGTTGTTTCCGCACTGATGGTATTGCTTGCAACTGAATTTAAGGTCACCTGCTCACTGTTGAGCAAAACAAAAAGCTCATCTAGGGCGCCACTTGGAACTTCTACTCCCTTTTCCAACAACATCTCCACATATTCTTTGATCTAGAGGTAGAACCCAAAACTCGCCTCTAGTAAGAAATCACAACTGAACTTGTAAGAAAAACAAAGAACAATAGAAGAATAATAATATGTCTTACCTTGTGATTTGAGCACTTGAAGAGCACATGGTCCAGATTCCCATGCTATTACGAAACGTGCCAGATCGCTCCCCTACAACCGCAACAGTTGCATTTCACAAACAATAGAGTTAACCCGGTGATGAGGGTTAACTCGACAAATATCCTAGATGAAGGACTTAGGATCGGGGGAATAGGGCGTCGGATGAACTCGAAGGTAAAATCAGTCAAACAAGGTGTGTCTCGAGAGTAAACGTGGTGGTCGACTTGGCTTACTTTCAATCTGTCCCTGACCGGCCTCTCCTGGCCCCTATATATAGGTGGCCAGGTCTCAAGGAACCGGTCGGGTCCGATACATATTACAACATCGGTATACGACATGAACTCGTATTTCGACTATGATTACACTTGTGCCTAGCTTAACGGGCCTCAGAGGTACTCAAGTAACGGGCTCTATTATCTATACCCTTGTCACCCGGCCACTGACGTGAACGACAACGACTTGCTGGACGACCTTGAGCTCCCGGCCATGACGAAAGAGTTGACATGAGAGAAAGAAAGAAATGAGATGGGGAAGAAGGGACATCGATCGATTCCATTTTATACAAGCATGGGGCTAGATGCAAATTAACCAAACTCTTTGGGGTGGAATTTTGCTAGCGAAACAGATCCGTCCTACGTGGCACCGGTGAGGGAGCGGTTAGACCATTTTGAAACATGTTACGAACAACTTGCTGAGAACTATGCATTTGCAAAAAAAAAACTTACTGAGAACTATGACTATTGCCATGCGAACAATTATTTTTGGAACATTTCAAAGTACAACTAAAATCGAACAAAAACAACTAAAATTCCATCATGACAAAAATATCGTTCTTAGTAGTACTCCCTCCATTTCAAAGAATAAGTCGTTATCTTTTTTCATGTTTTTTCTTTCGCAAAAAATTACTCTAAATACATAAAAATTGTCAGTATAAAATTAACATCATTAGAAAGTGTATTTTAAAATAAATCCAATGATACTAATTATATAAATATAATCAAGATTTTATAGTTCAATTCTTCCGGTCAAAGTTTCTCTTAAAATGCGGGAGCCTTATTCATCGAACGGTACTAGTACACATGAACAAAATGCGCTCACACACGATTTTCTCAGACCTGCTTGAACGTATGAATTGCACGTGATTTTGTAAGGGCATGTATAATGGGGTGATATCAGCCTTTCCTTAGACGTGCCATGTAGGATTTTTGTTTCGTTGGAGGAGAGAAAAATAAGAAAAAGAAGGTTACCTTCCCTTAGCTAAGGAATGATTCCTTAAAAAAATAAGAGAATGCTATTTTATGCATTGTACCATTTGTCTTCCCTTAGCCAATTAATTTCTTATTAAAAATAACTATTTCACATTAAATATTAAAGATGACAATAAAAGATAATATATTATAGAAATTGTACATGACCTAAGTAACCACCATTCGATCGCCACGCAAATCGAAGAGAAATCTCGCTTGTCCCTTCCGCAGTTCCATAGGCTACCCCCACCAGCACATAAACAAAAGAAGCAGCTCCCTGCAATTTCCTTCCACCTCAAAGCCAAAGGGAGCTGACGAATCGCCAACCCCACGATCTCCCCACGCGCACCCACCTGCGTGCGACCCAAGCCCCAAAACCCCACGCCGCGCAAACCCTAGCCGCCGCCGCCGCCGCCGCCGCCGCCCCCGCCTCCTCAGCAATGGCCGGCCTCCTGCGGCTCGCCGGCGCCGCCAGATCCGTCTCCCGCGCGCTGGCCCCGGCCGCGCCGCTCCACCGGAGGCTCGCGTCCTCGGCGGCCGCCCTGGCGGAGGACGAGTGCTGGTCCGAGTGGGAGGAGGAGGAGGAGGAGGCGCGGCGGCAGCGGGCCCGCGCGTCGGCGCCCGCGGCCGAGTCCTGCCCGGCCGGCGGCGGGCCCCGGGGCGTGCAGTGGGTGGTGATGGGCCGCCCCGGCCCGCAGAAGCACGCCCATGCCGCGCGCCTCGCCGAGGTGCTCGCCGTGCCCTACATCTCCATGGGCACCCTCGTCAGGCAGGAGCTCAGCCCCACGTCCTCGCTCTACAAGAAGGTTCGGCCTCGTCCTCTCCCCGAATTGTCCGATTCCTCTGCGGGTTCTCGAATGTCCTCACTGCGTTCGTCCCAATTTGACCCGCCCCTCGTGTCTTCCTCTAGCAATTTTGCGATCACGGGTCCTCCTCGCGAACTAACCTGGATCACCTGAGTCGTATTGGCGCCACAAACTCTGGAGATTTTTGTTTCGCTTTCACTAATTTTGGAGATCTTCAAGGCGTTTCCCTTAATTGAAACATTTCCACGAATCATTTGCCCAGTTGATAAAGAGCTGTGCTTTTCGTCACTTAACCCAAGCCAGATGCGAACGCTTTATGGTCAATTTCCTGTGCGCTTCTCGAAATTTCTCGTGATTTGCCGATGGACTCGTGTGGTGTTTGTGATATTTGCCCCCAGAGTTCTCCATGACCACAACTTTTATTTGGACTAGCCAAAGTCCCCCAACCTTTCCTCACGTTCCCCACACAGTACTACACAAATCAGGAGAATTTTCGTTGGCCACAATTTCCTAGTCCTTAATTAAAGGCCATGATTCGAACAATATCACACGAGTATTTTCTTCCACATTTTTTATGCTTATATCGGAACGTATGATTCTGGGAGAGGAGTGTGGCGGCCATGTCTTTCTACGCGTCCTCCTCTTGGCGGATGACTGTAGGACAGCCCCGTGATTTGCTTATGTTCACACGGCATTCTGGGGGCAATTCGGGAAATCCACATTGCTTAGGTTTCATAAGCAAGTTTGGAACACTCAATTCTGGAGTCTTGTGGAGGGCAGCCGTCTGCATAAACATGCGTCCAACTTTGCCCTGCATTTGTCCGGCCTTCTGGTTCTACCTTTCTTGAACAGCTGGAGAGTAGTTGGTAGAGCTTTTTAATCGTAGATAACGAGAACCATTTCACAGATAGACACTGTTATATAATGATTGTACTAGTATTTTCAGAATGTACCAACAATTGATTGTCGCTTTGAGGTTATTAGATTGTGCTAAACTGCTTTTGCATTGCTTGTCAACAGATAGCTAATTCGGTGAATGAAGGGAAGCTTGTGCCAGAGGATATCATATTTGGATTGCTGACAAAGCGTCTTGAGGAGGGATACAACAATGGTGAAACTGGATTCATCCTCGATGGAATCCCACGCACTCGTATGCAAGCTGTAGGTTCCTAGTTACCTTGTATGCTTGAACAAAAGAACATGATTACTGTTACCAAGTGTCTAACCAGTTAGTCTAGACAATGGAATGCCTTGGTGCTTAGATACTTTCAGCATTGTGACTAGTATCATATTTCAGGAGATTCTTGATGAGATTGTGGATATCGACTTGGTTCTGAACTTCAAATGTGCTGATAATTGTTTCATGAAGAAGCGATGTGGGGGCGACATCTGTACCCACTGTGGGCAGCTTTTTGATGTCAGCAGTTATAGAGAGCGTAACCTCTCCCTTCGAAGCTCTACATGGCATCTGCAGGCACAATCTGCTGCTCTTATGGGTCTGGACAACTCAAGGATGGAGAAGATGCGTGCTTACGCTGAGCAGGTATTTTCAGCTTCGCCAACCCTTCTGAATCCACATGGCTAGTTATGATAGATATATACTTTGATTTGCACTTACGGGACCGTACGACTTTAAATTTCATGTTATAATGCCAGTATTTTTCTTATGCTCTCTTAAACACAAGAAAAGACAAATCTTAGACATATCTGAGTTTTATGCTATTACAAGTGTACTGATGGTGTGAATGCGTGAGTAATATGGAACATTCATTGTGCAGGCCAAGCAGCTGGAAGATTACTACAAGAAACACAGAAAACTTGTGGAGTTGAAGACATCGGCTCGCCCTGGGGAAACGTGGCAGGGGGTTGTAGCTGCCCTGCACCTCCAGCATCTAGACCCATCCCCGACACCACACAAACTCACCGCGTAAATAGTGTCCACTGAGTCTAAGGATCTACATTGTGATCCTCACCTGCGAAGTACGTAGTATAACTATATGCTTGTGAGTTCTGGCCCCTGAGGAGTCAGTTGGCTATCGTGCTTTGTTCTTTTTGCTATAGATAAAATGTAAGCGATTTTGTAGACGCGCTTGCTTATATGTTTGTAACTGAGAGTATTGAACTTGCAAATGCAAGTGTGCGGTGTGCCACGCTCCGCTGTGCTGTTGTTTTGAGTACCGGTTTCGCTCAATATAGTCATTGTGCAATCACCCTAAAGCTAGTTATTGTGCATTTTCTTGTGCACGTCTACCATCTCCTGCTGTCGGTTTTTAACCCCTGAAGATACCAGGAAAGACCATGGTAAGCAGCAAAACCGACAATCTTTTCATGGTGCTCCACCAGCACCTTGCACTGGACTGTATCCTGTTTCTGTGTCCCCATGGACTTAAAACTACATATTTTTTTATAACAAACTTACCAGTTTATCCTGGAGCAGTTCAGTGTTTAAGCTTTACAATACATGTGTTGCGCTAGCGGTCAAGCTGTTTGTACTACTACTTGCCAAGGGAGCCGGTCGAGTATTACGTGAGTCTATGGGTACAGTCGTGCAGCCTGGGAGGGGATTTGATGCTAGTACGAGTGCAGTTTTTTAGAGAGAATGTTGCACTTTATTGATTAGGAAGCATCCATACACAGAGTTTGCCTGATACATTCTGGAGCAGAGTAGGAAATAACACGCCAGAGTAGGAAATAACACGCCAAACAGCAAAACTCACAGGATCTAGCTAGCATGTGTGTAACATCCAAAACGAAACTGAAGAAAAGCAAGCAACCAGAAACTTGATATCTGACACCACAGCACTCACTTCAGACCTGTCATTGGTTAATGAACTCATTCGTTGAACAAGGGAGAGACAGGGCGAGAAACACGCATGACGGAGCACCCAATCTTTTAGGTAGTTCTAGCGACACAATCCCGTTGAGTGGCTCGGTGCAACCAAGCAATCCCCATAGTGGTTTCGGATCAGGATGTCAACTCTCACCTTGTGTAGATTTGAGAAGACAGATGCGTGACTGCGTCAACATTAACTAAGACTTGAGATGCTTTGTACTGTTGGTTGTTTCTTTTAATGCCAGAGTCCTATTCGAAAAAAAAAACATTAACTACGACTGAACTAGGCTGCGGCGGAGATTTTACACTTTGTAACAACAACTACCAACAACAGAATCGTAGTTACAAAACCCCAAGTATTTTCTGGTTACTAATTTCCTGCACGCCTAATTGCAGAGAAACAAAAAAGGAACCGCACCTAATTTCATTGCACTGGCACCGAAACCATGGACTCTAGATCGCTTTCTCTATCTACTACAGTCTACAGATACACTTTTATACCACTCTACTATCTTTGCTTACATCTTGATCGCTTTCTCCATTTCATCGTGGAACGACACGACCTTCGAAGTCCTGTTGCTCGTGCTCCCGGACGGGTTAACCGAGTCCCCTTTCGACGAACGTGCTTCCTCGCAAACTCTGCAACGTGTCACACACTTCAGGATCTAAAATGTGAATCAATCGAGTGTAGGGATTTATCAGTGTGAAGAACTTAGGAAATTACGTCCAGGACGATCGGTGCACATACCTATCCTGCTGATCGCGAGATGAAGAAGAGGCTTTAAGGTTGCCCACAGCATCGTCAAGTAGGCTACCCGTTGAACTCTCTGTTTCTGCAGCTTTGGCAGTGGACGCGCTAGTAGTCCCAGGCTTCAGCGCACCGAGAGGGGACAGCTCTGTTGACGATGACAGGGACTCAAGCTGTGTGGACTGTGGCTTATAGGAGGTTTGAACGAGGCCAAAGCCGGTGTTGCGCGGGCCGCAGGCCATGAGGCACATGAGCAGGTTGGCCGGCTTCAGCCTGCCGCTGACGGAGATCGTGGCAGCTCTCTCATCCGCCTCCAGTAGACCTCTCCTCCTGCCGGCTGCTTCCGCCCTTATCAGAGACTGCAGCGTGCTGCTCCTTCTACCAGAAAGACACTCTCCTGCAGGTCGACGCTTGGAGTGGGACTCGTCGACGATTTCTCGGTTTTCTGGGGTTACTCCTCCTGCCGTGCCTTGTACCTGTTGAAGCTTCGCGTTGTCCCTTCTCGCTTTATCATCCGTTTGTGTGGCCGCATCGTGCGCTGCTGGGTCATTGTTGTGGCCAGGCGAGCTTGCGCCTGAGGATGACATGCTTGTCTTGGGGGACGAGTCGCTTGAGGAGCCTGAATGTGGCATTCTGCATTGCTCGTCGTATCCGATGGTGGAAGCTGATGGTGATGACAACAATGCTGGTTGGAGAGCTGGTGGTGGCACTGTCTCTTTGATGGCTGAAACAACAGCAACATGAGTAGGCGACGGTGGTACTGCCTCTTCTTTGATGACTGGAACAGCAGGAATGGTAGGAGGAGATGGAGATGTTGAAGGCCCCCTTTGATTTAATCTAGGAGGACGAGGCAACTCTTGTTGAGCTGGCTTGGAAAGCTGAACTTTTGCATTGTTTGTACTACTATCCTGCTGATGATCTGAAACGGTATTTACTTATCAGCGATGGGTCCAGGAACAAAATACAGTGTCTCATTATTCGTGGAATTAATACCTGGTGTCGACTGGTCAAGCTGGAGCTCAGAGTCCTTGAGGACGTACTCGTTGCCTTGTGCCGGCAGCAGCAGATCCCCCTCGGACAGATCGTGCCACACAAATCCATTCTTGTATCTCCTGCATGGCGTCGTCTCGTCATCAATATAATTTTGAAGAAACGATGTATCTTGATTCTTGAGACGGCAATTGGATCCATGGGTATGTTGTGCATACCTTTTGCAGGACCAGGAATACTTGGCTGCCATGCCCTTCCCTCTCAGGGCATCCAGTCGGCTAATCACATCTGAATTTTTTTGCAATTATGGTAAGGCACTCTACAATGACAACTAGCTATACCGATCGAGCGCCAGTGGGAACTAACCTCGCAGGTAGAGACCCTGTGGGGAGGCGAGGGGTACCTCCATGAAGTGTGGATGCTCCAGGTGGTGGTTCCGGCACAGGTAGTACACCACCGCCACCCTCGTCGTTCCTATCTCGTGCCTCTTGGTTGGGGGTGGCTCCGGCTCCACCCTGGCAAGCCTGGTACGTATCCCGGCTGGGCTGGCACGCCGTCTCGCCCTCCCCTCCATTGCGTTTAGTGGCTCCTCCGACATGTACGGGTGTATCAACCTGATCAACTAACACTGCAATCATATCAGAAACAGAAGAGTCGGAGATCAAGCAAGATATGAACAAGACAAGGCAAGTAAGCAACAAGGAGGTGGAATGTGGGTGGGCTCAGTGGGCTTGTTGTGTTAGTGCAATGGTGTGGTTCCCCAAACAAGAAATCATAAGAGAAACAAAGAACAAACCTGCTGCCTTATCTTCGCGTTTCAGGGATAGAAGAACTGGAGATGGATTATCAGGTATTTGTGCTTCCCTCTGGGTTCACAAGAAAACGAGAGCCCTTTTGTACAGGGTGTGTGGTGCGCGGCCAGGGTAGGAGGAGAGGAGTGCTGGGTAAGAAAGATATACGGGAAAGAGCTTTGTTGCTGCCCACATGGGGCACATGTAGGATGGGCAGAGTACAGTTGGACTTACTTGTTCTGCCTGCTGGGTGTTGTACGTGTGATTTGGTTAGTTTTACTTTTACTCCATGCAACGAAGTGCAGACACCTTTCTTCTTTCTTGAGCTTTGCTTTGCCTTTGCATCTCCATCTAAAGCTTTTTCCAGACCGATGCTTGCAGTGCAGCCTAGTGGAGCTCCTCCTGGCTCTGGGCCTCTTTGATTCCCCTGATCCGAAGGTGATAAGATACAAGTAAAAAATGATCCTTATATACTCAGCATTAGTAAAGTTAGATTCGGATTTTCAAACAATAAGCTGAGTTCAAATTTTAATGGAAGATAGATATTTGGATGCGCAAAGTAGACCATGTATAAGGCACGGGAGTCCAGGGATTAGGAGAGTTGATCTGAGATAAATCTCTCGGATTTACCGGAAAAAACTCACTGTTATCTCGAATAAATGAGCAAACTTTTAATGATCTACAGTGACAAAAAGCTTAACTGTTATCTCCCAGTATCTCATATTTATCCCTGGTCCTAGCATACCTGCAAAGATATGTGCTAACCACTCTAGCAGATATGAGTGACTTAGATGACAACCTCTGCAACATGATGTTCTGCAAAGAGCAGTTCAGTGGGAAGGACCTGCTGTGTTTGGTATAGCCCCTTTCAGGATTCCTAAAAAGGGAAGAATAGTTCTTGGTTATGTCACTTTATCTTTTAGCTGAATGGAATGTCAACTAAGCAGCATGTTTGGTCAACCTAATATATGTCTGCCATATTATCACAGCAACAATGTCGTTGAAGCTAGTTATTTCCTTCTTTTGTTAGACCGTCACATGCTGGACGATCTTTGTTGAAAGTTGCAGCTGAGCTATAAAGGTTCGTATATTTAAGTCCAAGTAATATGGCTGTTTCCTCAAGCAATAAGTTTTATTTCTCAGGAATTTACAAGAAGCCATACAGCAAATATGGGTATGGGCTACCATTTTAGCGAGGAATGGACATTGTTTATCTCAAAACAAAGAAGCATAACATCTGGAACATATGGTTTGTTGCAGTTACGTATTCTCTACGGCATCTACTCTATCGTGAAGATAGCGCATAGTGAAGAAACAAAAACAACATAAGCTAGTTATTATGTAAAATGTGCTTCTGCGGCTAACATAATTAACTCATACCTGGAAATAACATCAAATATTCAGATGAATTCTTGATCAGAGAAGGTCCCATAGAACTGAATGCATGTCAATATGTCACTATGTGTTGTTTCAGTCAGACCACAACAGAGATGTTCCTGGCGAGAAAGTTTACAATGGAAACCACCTTATAATGAAAACTTTGTGGAAACCATACTTATGAGTTCTAAAATATTATGAGAAAAAATGCATTATGTTGAAAAGGTAGAGTTCTACAGACACGTAAATTTGCAAGTTCCAACTTATATTCATTTCACAGTTATGTAAATGACAAATTAAGCAATCAATACTTCCTCGTTTCAAAATATATGATGTTTTAGCTTTGTGAAGCAAATGTATCTAGATATCTTTTAGTGTGTAGGTTCACTGTTTGGTACTATTCACTCGAATATACACACTAAAAGGTGTCTAGATACATTTGCTTCATAAACCTAATACATCTTATATTTTGAAACGGAGGGAGTAGTGGCATTTACTGTTTGGTACTATTCATTGCTCAATTTGGCATTTACATAGCTCCTAAGCAATTTTGAGTATCAACTTGCACATTTACTTGTCCGTTGAACTCTACCTTCCCAACATAATGCATTTTTCATGAGAAACTTTTGTACGTTTAAACATTATTTATACGTGGTTTTCACTGGTTTCCACTGAAAATTGGTTTCAACTGGATATTTTCTCGTTCCTAGCTTACCAAAGAAAAATCCGTTGCTTACCAGGACTGCAAGTCAAGCAGCAATGTTGCATGAATTAAGATAATTTTTTCCATAAAGGATAGGCTCCATAGAGTCTTACTGTTATATTTTAATTTCCAAAACCCTTAAGTAATCAAGGAAGACAGCATACTGTTGTAACTAGCAAGCAACTGCTCCTAGAGAGATCCATAATACACCTATGTGGATTGTACATATGTGCTCACTTACAGAATAGATGCCCATAACACATATGTAGATGATAGCGCTACAAATTGTGGACCACTCATACCTACCTAAGTTGAAATGCACTGCAGAAACACAAGGTCAGGAAATGAACTAAATAGACAAAAGGGTGTGACAATGTGAAATAGTACGATATTTCCATACAGGAAATGAGAATCTGTCAGTGATGCTAAGAAACCAAATTGATTGAATGGAAATGGTTCTCTTAGTAGCACCAAGCTATACACTGGTAGGCCAGAATTTCCTTGAAAGTGATACCGATTGAATAACCTAACAACAAAGTTAAGACAGAGATTGTATTCACGGACATCACTTAAAGAATAGATGTTAAGAATACCTATGTACAGAGTAGATCATAAAGCTATGAACCATGTACAAGTCATAACTATCATACATTGAAATGCACTGGAGATATGCAAAGTCATGAAAGAAACTAAATAGACAAAAGGATATGATAATGCGAATTAGTACAATATTTCCTTACAAGAAATGAGCAGTGCCTACTAGTCCTAAGAAACTAATTGATTGAGTGGAACAGGTACACTTAGCAGCACGGAGCTACACATTACTGGCTACCAAAATTTCCCTTAAAATGAAGTGATACTGACTGAATCAAGTATAGGTGAACCTAACAACAAAACTGAGACACGATCTATACAGGACTCACTTGAAAAAGCCTGTTTGTATTCTTCAACGCCTAAACATGGAGAAGAAATCAGAGCTGCACCTGGACCATTTTGTTCCCCTTGAAGAAGACCTCCTTGTCTGACCAGCTCACGACCCTCGTCAGTCGTCAGCTCCAAGAACCACTTGCTGTCTTTCCTCCAGAGCCCCTGAAACTGATCCAGGTAATGCAGGTTGTTGTGATTTGCCTTGAGCGCCTCCGGACCATGTTGACCCCCTCTCCCTCAAGATAGACCTGCTGCCCTGCATCAACCATTCAACCCTCTCCTCGATTTTCCATTTGAGGTCCTCAACAACATTGGCATCAGCATGGGCCGAATCGAAGTCTGGTTGCATACTTGAGATGATCGCATCAACGATGCTCATCAGGCTTGGCGCCCCACGCATGGTACCAGTAATTCCCTTGCTCGACGTCCCCGAATTTCCTGACGATGATCCATGGCCATGGATAACTTGGTAGGCGCAACCCTGCCCCTGGTGTTCCTGATCCTCGACGAAGCGGAGCCCGAGCTCGCCCTTCGCTCCCCACATGTCCCAGTCCTCCCATAAGTGTCGTTCCTCGATGATACCGGCGACGGAGGAGGAGCGGAGGTGGTAGACGTCGACTAGAAGGCGGGGTGCTTGTCCTCCTCGGGAATGCCGGCGGCGATGTAGGCGGCGGCGAACTGGGCGCGGGAGAGCGGCCGTGGGGGCGGGGGAGGCGTTTGAGGTGCCTGGGCGGGGCTTGCGAGCGTTGGGACCGGAGTGATGGTCGCCGATGGAGACGGCGGAGTGGACGGCAAGGAAGGCTTGGATGGCGCTGCGCATCATGAGGTGAGAGGCGCGGCCGGCGCAGACCAGCGGGGAGGAGAGGTCGCAGTCCTGCTCCAGTTTTCATGTGGGTCGGCGAGTGGGGGAGGAGGGGTGGAAAGGGAGAGGGGGAGACGGAGGAGAGCGAGGAAGGAAGACGATGAGGATGACGGCGGCGACAGCCTGTGCGGAGCGGCGGAGGAGGAGAGGAAGGCGCCGCGACACAGGAGCGGCCGGCCCAGGTCCCAAGTGGACGCAACAGGCGGCGGCGAGATCTGGTTTCTGGGTAAAAAACGGCCTCGAGAAGAACCTTAAACACACACGACCGGTATTTTTTTTTACAGGGATCAGAAAATGGCCCGAACCGGGCCTTTCAATAAATAAGTCTTGTATATTTTTTGGAAGGTCAAACAAAATAAAGTTTGATTAAATTTTTAGAAAAAACTATCAACAACTAGAATGTTATATGGATATTATATTAGAATATATTTCATTTTATATCTAATGATATACAGATTTTATAATGTACTATATGGATTTACTCTAAAAACTTGGTCCAACTTTACATAGTTTGACTTTTTAGAAAAAATATAAGCCTTATTCATCGGAATGGAGGTAGTACCGCCTTTCCCAACGTGTTTTTGGTCGTCACCTCTAGTTTTTTCCCGTTTAGATCTGTTGTCGCCTCGGCACTTTTCGCCGCTGTCGACTGCCTCACACCGTTCGACGGTGCTACTGGTTCCGTCGTATCCGCTACCGCTATAAGAGCCTTCCGAATCGACCGCATCTACCTTTTCATAGTAAGATCTACTCTCTTCGTTCTAAAATATAAGATGTTTTATCCCATTATTGCCACATATGTATCTAGATGTTTTTTAGTATCAGATTTGCTAAAAATCAGGCGCCTGATCTCTAACTAGAGATTAGTCTTCTTCCTCCTTCAGCCTTCTTCTACCTCCACTTCCAGATGTTATGGTTGATTACCTCGCCAGAGACGAAGACGACGCGGCTGGCCGCGGCGTCGTCGGCAGAGGCGAGGAAAGGAACTGAGGGTTTCGGGTGCTGGGGGTCTTAGGGTTTAGGGTGCGGGGGCTCGCCGAAGTTTGTTCACCAGAGTTAGGGAAGGTTTAGAGTAAGGTCGAGGCAGGTCTTAGGGTTTAGGATGTGGGGGCTCGCCAGAGTTGGAGGCGGGGGGCTGGAGGAGGAAAACGATTGATCTCTAGTTAGAGATCAGTCGCCTTAGCTCCAGACTCTTCCTTTTAGTATATAGGTTCACTCCTTTTGCTTTTAACCTACACACTAAAAAATGTCTACATATATATATGATAATAATGGGCTAAAACATCTTATATTTTAAAACAGAGGGAGTATTTCGCAATGTTTTTGCTCTATCTAGTCTGTCTGATTCATTTTTTTACATAAGATTTGTGTAGATAAGTTTGTTGAGGAGCACGAGCGAGCGGTTTTTTTTCTTCAAAGAAGACTCTTCGTCATCGGACGACTCGGAAGGTCGGCCTTCGGGGAGTGACACCCACAAGTGCGGGATGAGGTTTTCAGCCCATCGCAGCATTTCCCTCCCTGGCCCATGCAGCACCCACGTTTCTTTTTTTTAAGAGTACGCGAATGCGTACCTTAATTTTATAGAAGGCAGAAGATATTTACAAGAGAGGCTCAAAAACGAAAACGAAATTGAGCCAAGTGCTCCAAAAGAAAAGCTAAGGGACTACTCTCCCGGCAGTGCTCCTTCTCCTACTCCTCTATTATGAACTACCAAAATGCTATTATACTCTTCTGCAACCAAAGCTGCGAGCGTTAACGGCCGGTGTTGCCTCCGAACGTCCCCAAAGACCCATGCATTGCCGTTCTTCCAGAGAGCGTAGCTAGCCGTGCACACGAAGGTGTCAAACTCCCTCCTCTCTTTGCCGCGTAACCGGTCACGCTCCGCAATCCACCAATCCTGGATGGTGCTGTTCCTTGTGGGCTGTTCGTAATTGAGATCAAGCTTCTCCCTGCAGATGTGCCAGAACTCCCTAGCCGAAACACACTGCAGTAATAAGTGGTCGGCCGTTTCCTCCTCCTGAAGGCAAACTGTACACGGTGGGGAGTCATCCTAGAGTCCATGTCTAAATCGTCGCTCGGTGGTCTAGATCCTCCCCTGCGAAGCCAGCCAGACAAACAGCTTGGCCCTTGGCGTGGCTCTGTTCTTCCAGATGGCCTTCCCAAGCGGGTGTGTGATTCTCCCTTGGGTTAACATCCTGTATGTAGATCGGGCAGTGTATTCCCCAGATCGAGACCAAGGCCAGCGAAAACTGTCTGGGGTGTCAGCGTCTCGATCCACTCCCTGTATCGCCGTCCAAAGTCGCAGGAGCTCTCCTGCTTCCGGGCCTGTCAGAGTACCCTGAATATCCGTGATCCAACTATTGTCGATGCATCCTTGGGCGACAGTCCTCGCGTTGTACGCTCGGGTCTTCACCTTCCTTGCAATCAGCGGTGCAATATCATCTGCCCCTCTACCCTCGATCCATCTGTCGTGCCAAAAAAGAACTTTACTCCCATCACCCACTGTGATCTGGACTAAGCTGTCGAAGACGTCCCGGGCGTTGCTATCTTTCAGCATCGGCAACCCTTGCCACGGGCGATTTGGGTCCATCCTTCGAAGCCACTCCCAGCGAATTCGCAAAGCCAACCCTTGAAGGTGCATGTTTTTCACTCCGAGCCCTCCATACTCTGGCTGTAGGCAGACCTGATCCCAAGCTACTAAGCATTGGCCTCCGTTCGCTCTGTCCTTTGCGCCCCAGAAAAAACCCCTAAAACCCTTCTCAATTTCATCCAACAGCCAGCACGGCGCTTCTGCGATGAGAAGCTGATGAATCGGCCGAGCCGACAGCACAGCTTTAACCAGGACTAGCCTTCCCGGTCTTGCCATCATCCCTCGCTGCCATGCCGGCATGATCTTGAGTGTTGCATCAAGCATGGGCTGCCACTGGGCTCTCGTGAGAGGGCGCAAGGCTAGCTGTAGCCCGAGGTACTTGATAGGGAACTGCGCAAGATTGCATTGGAGCAAGTTGGACACAAGGCCTGCGTCATTCTCCCGTGCTCTTATCAAGGTTGCAGATGTTTTTCGGTAATTGACCTGCAGTCCCGAGGCCTTGCCGAAGCAAGCGAACAACTCCCTGATTGCGATCAGATCCTGTACTGACAGCTTGACAAACACAACAATGTCGTCAGCGTAAATCGAAATTCTCTGTTCAGCTGAGCAATTTCCCAGAGGAGATAGAATTCCTGAGCTCCGCCGCCTTGCTCAGAAGCAGCGTGGCAACTTCCATGGAGAGGACGAAGAGGAGGGGCGACAGTGGGTCTCCTTGGCGGAGCCCTCGCGCGTGCGCGATCTGTCTACCAGGAACTCCATTCACTGAAACTCGGGTGGTGGCTGTGTGTAGCGCGATAGCAATCCAGCGCAAGCACATCTCCGGGAACCCCATCTTGCGCAACACCTCGAGAAGGAAGGCCCAGGACACGAAGTCGAAGGCACGGGCAAGGTCGAGTTTGATCAGAACTCCTGGCTCCTTTCTGGTGTTGATTTTCCGGGCAAGCTGACGAACTAGCAGGAAGTTGTCATGGAGATTGCGCCCTTTGATGAAAGCGGACTGGTTCTTCCTAACGAGGGAATCCATCTTCGGGCGGAGGCGATTCGCAAGCAGCTTAGAGAAAAGTTTCGCGAAACTGTGTACCAGGCTGATTGGGCGGAAATTCCCCACCTCTTCCGCGCCCTGTTTCTTCGGGATCAGAGTGATGAGAGCCCGATTGAGTTTCCCAAAGGATCTCCCGTCTCCGACGTACAGCTTCAGAAGGGCCGCCATGATTTCTCCCTTGATGTGTGGCCACGCTTTCTTATAGAAGGCACCAATGAACCCGTCCGGCCCTGGTGCGCGGTCAGGTGGTAGCTCCTTAATGACTCCCCATACTTCTTCCTCTGAGAAAATCGCCCCCAGATCCTCAAGGTCATGAGCCTGCATGCCAATCATGTCGAGGTTTATGGAGTACTCCCGGTTCTAAATGGTGCCCAGCAGAGCGTTGTAACTGTCAAAGAAGATCTCCTCCTTGCGGCTTTGGTCAGTCACCAGGTTGCCTCCATGCCTGATCGCAGGGATGAAATTCTTTATTCTCCGACCGTTGGCCACGGCGTGGAACAGCTTCGTGTTTGCATCCCCGTCCTTAAGCCAGCGCATCCTTGAGCGTTGCCGCGCCATAGTCCTTTCCAGCGACGACAGGCCCAGAACCAGATGCTTTAGGGTTCTCCTGAACCAACACTCCTCAGGTGTTAGCTCCCTCATCTCCTGCGCTGCATCAAACCGGTGGATCAGAAGGTTTGCCATTGCAATCTGCAGCTTCAGGTTTCCCACCTTTCTGTCACCCCAGGCGTGGAGGTGTCGCGCCAAGTTTCGAAAGCAAGCATCCAGGCGGAGGAAGGGATCCGAAATTCGAGCATCACAACGCCACCCATCCTTAACCGCATCCTCGAAGCCATCAAATTTGAGCCAGAAAAGCTCAAATTTGAACCTTTTCTTAGGACGGTGGCTGGCGTTCATGGAGAGGTGGAGGGGGGCATGGTCCGAAACAGAGGACGACAACGCTTGCAGGAGGACATCCGGGTGTGCTAGCTCCCAATCGATCGACACAAGGGCACGATCGATTCTGGTCATAGTGGGCCGGCGCCGCTCATTGCTCCAGGTGAAAAGCCGCCCGCGCATATAGCACTCTTTCAGTTCCTGATTATTGACGAACTCACGGAAGCGCGCCATGTTGGCCCAATCCAGGTTGTCATTATTCTTTTCTGAAGCTTTGAGGATCATGTTAAAGTCTCCGATGGCCATCCAGGCCCCAGGGCAGTGGTTCCTCCTCGCCGATAATTCTGCCAGAAACTGGATTTTCTCCTCAGTACTCTGTGGCCCATACACCACCGTGATCCACCAGGGATCGCTGTCCCTGAACTGAACCTGCCCAGAAATTGCGTAAGTGTCTTTGGACACGTTAGACATAGTCACCACTGCCTTGTTCCAAGCAAGTAAGATGCCTCCTCGAGTTCCTAGCGCCGGCAAGTAATCAAAGCCATCAAAGGATGGCCCAAGGCATTGATTAACGATAAAGGGATCAATTACATCCATTTTAGTTTCCTGGAAACAAACTAAATTGACATGCAAAGAGCCCACCAGCTCCCTAACTGAATCCCGCTTGGCAGAGTCATTCAGCCCTCGTGGGTTCCAGCACAAGATTTCAGGGTTGTGATCCATAGAGAAACAGCAGAAAATCTCCATCAGGGGTCCAGGGTATGCCGAGACGCTGACCTCCACCGAGCCCATGCCCAGAATGTCCTGTCTGGCCGGCATTGTCTTTCCGAAGATTGCCGCAAGCACATGAAGCTGGCGGTCCTGAAGCGGTGAGTCGAAGAATTGCTTCAACTCCTTGATTCCGTCGTCGTCCGCCGATAGGTTATCCGGGGAAACGCCTAGTGCCTTAAGAAGCGCTGCTTCCGCCGCCGAGGCCTTCTTCGTGGATTTGCTCGCCGGCTTCGCCGGTGTTGAGAACCTGGAGCTGCGGCGTGGAGTATAGGGCTCCGCATCTGGCCGCAAAGCTGAGGCCGATTCCACATCACGCAGGAGAGGGGGGGGGCGAGGGTCTTGAGGATCCTGGCGTAGAAGTCCTTCATTCTAGCCAGGGCGTGCTTTTCCGCCGAGCTCATGTCGCCATTAGAGGTCGGGCACTTCTGAACGAGCTGTAAATCCAGGTTGTGCCCCGCATAGGATTCAAGCGGCGAGTGCGGCTTGTTTTGTAGCTCCATTTCCAGCAAATCATGGGTGGGCTCAACATCCGCCATGGGGAAGTTTCCCACGGGAAGATGGTCCACCCCCTCCGAGAGGGACACTTGGCAGTACTCCTCCACAGACCGCCGCTGCATAGAGGATCTGGACTGGCGTGTACAAACTTGATCCGGTGTGTCGCACCTCTCCGAAGACGCCACAGAGGATCCACAAATGGGGGCCCCGCCTGTCTGGGGTGCCGGTAGGGCCTGGGACTGAACTCCTGTGTCCACATCTTCCTCGGGATCCTCCGCAGATTCCTTCTGCTTTTCGAGAGCGCTAGGACAGGGGGAACGTGGGTCTCCTCCAAATCTTCCTCGGGGGCCTGCCTCAGCGGCAGACAACCCCTTATCATTGGGCTCCAATCCCGACAAGGCTTTACTCTTTGCCAAAGCAGGAGCAGCCAAAGTGGACTCGTGGACAGCAAAAGAAGCCTGGTGGGGTCCCATGGCTGCAGGTGCTGTCTCACGACCAGGGCGCGGATCCTGCCGTTGCACGGTCAAAGTGGGGCTCGACACTCCTGTGCCCACGTTTGTCGTTAGCCGCGCCGCCACCGGGCGGTGAACCGGCCCGTCGATTCGTGGCAGCCGCCACTCCTGTTGCCCAGCCGGCGCAGCAGACCGCTGGTAGCCGCCGTTGCCCCGAGCACCGCCGTGGTTGGAAGTGGAAGGGCCTCGCCGATCTTGGACTCCAGAGCGCCATTGCACGTTGTGGGAGGTCCAGAAACCATTCTCTCCTGGGCTGCCGGGGCTGGGCATCCCGCTCTGATCGCTGCCCGACGAGATGTTCGACCAAACCGGTCCCTCCATGGCCAAGAACTCCTCCACACGGGAGACGTGGATCAGCACCCTGTACTCAAGCATCCCCAGCTCATGGATGCGACGCACTGGCTGTGGCCCATCCTGCTCAATGCCCTCCAGAGGTTCCGGCACCCACAACATGCGCGCCGGCGGTATGCCCTCAACGTTGCGTGTCCACGCCGTGGCTTTGAACAGGCCAAGGTCCTCACGGTTTGCAGTCTCCGGCGCGAGCTCCTCCAGAGCGCAAGAGGTGCCGAGCAGGTGCTCGACGGTAGAACGATCCCATGTATGCGGCGGGATCCCTTCGATCGCAAGATGAACCCTTGACTGAGCGACCACCCGTTGAGCTTGAGCGAGCCTCGTCCAGCGCCGGAAGAACAGGGTGAAATGCCCGTGCGCCAACGAGGGTAGGGCCGCCACCCGGTCACGAAGCTCACTGGTGGCGAACACCACAAGGAAATCCTCCGGCCTATAGCGATGCACCGAGAAAGAGCACGGAGGGATGCGCCTCCGCAGCCTGCTGGCACGAGACCGGCGGCCGCGAGCCTCCAACGTAGGCCACCAGGGAGTGGCGGAGGCGGTTCTCCAGGTCGTTGACGGTGGCACTGCGAGGAATGATGCACGGCGGCGGATCCAGCGCCTCCAGGGGCGCCGAGGAAGCCTGGGAGGACGGCCAGCGCATTGGCTTGATGCGTGCCGAGGCCGGCAACGCGGGAGGAGGGGTCTGCCCCTGGCTCACGGCAGCAGGCCGAGAAGCAGGCGCCTGAGGCGCCAGGTTCATCGGCCGCGCCGCGGCAGGACGACCAGACCCGGACGCACCCCGACGTTGCGCCACCACCGCGAGAGCTTGACGACGTAGTTCCTCCTCCGATGCCGGACTCCGCGGTCTCTTGCAACCACGCGAGCCATGACCTTCTTCCGCGCATCTGATGCACACCTCCTCGTTGGTGCAGCCTAGCTTGGGATGCCCCTTCTCCAGGCAGCGGAAGCAGACACCTTTCCACTCCGGCGCCAGAGGCCGGCGAGAGGACCCCTCCTGGGCCCTCTGTTGTTGTTCACGGCGCCTGCGCCGCCAAGCCGCCTTGCGGGATTCCTTGGGCTGCTTCCAGACCAGGCGGTCCTGGACCCTTGGGCGCGCCTGCGCCGACGCAGCAGGGGGTCCCGACGGCGAAGGAGATCTCATGGCCGAACTAGCAGACGCCGCCGCTGAGATCCCGAGCCCCGAGACGATGGGCCTGGCCGACGAGACCGACTCCGGAGACAGGGGCTCCATGCCGGGGCGGGGGGAGGGAGCGGGGAGGGGAGGGAGACGGCGGTGGGTGGACGCCGGGGTCAGAGTAACCGGCGACGGACTAGAGGAGAGAGGGAGACATCGTCAGAGGAATTGTGAAGACCCAACTTATTCAACTAAGTTGAAAGAAACTTGAAGTACCACGTTTCTCAGAACCACGGCTGAAATGACGGGCTGATAGGTCAAACGCAAATCGCCAACGATAGCGCGCGCCAAAGCTGCTGCCCCCGCGCGAGCCCCAGTGGGAGTGTGGGACCAACGCGCCAGTTCAAATGTTTGCAGCAAAAGGGACGTCGGCGCAAACAACAGAACTGCTTCCACTAACCGATACAAAGATCCCATTCCCACCAAAGCGTCGACACGGTAACCTTTGTGCTTGCATGTGTGGCTCGTCGAACACTGTCACGGTCTGCCGGTGCCATAAGAAAATACGTCATGCGTCCGTAACATGCATGGTAGAGAAATTACGTTGCGCTAACAATTTATCGCTTTTTTCCTTGTCTTTTCTTTTCATCTAAATTCTTTCGAATTCTTGTCCTAATTCTCAAACTGTTCCTTTTGCCTTTTTTCCGTCTTCATTTTATTTTTTGGTTTTTATCGTTCCTCCGACATTCTTATGTGCATCTGATCGGAAAGAAATCATGCCACTACATCATTAGCACGGGTCGTGTTGGTATATTTTATTCCCGGGCGAAACATTGAAGTGGTTTAAACAAATAGAAATTATTATGGCAGAAAATGTGCGATATTGACACAAAGCAAACATTTGTGGTAATAGATAATTAAATTTTATCACCACAAAGTTAACAAAAGTGGTGTTGTTGATGGCATTTTCAACAATGTGATAATTATTTGCAAGAAATCTGTTGCAATAGATCAGAACCCTTGATGTGTATATATGATATGAATGTGGCAGTTAAGGATCATAATTCTGCGGTGTGAGCGACATCAAAAACCCTAACCGTGCCATATAAACGTGGACAATGTCATCTCCTCATTGTTCTCACGTTTTGGTACTCGGTCCTTGTGACAACCTACATCCCTATTAATGCACCCCGCTCTAATCAACATCGTGCAAGCATCATCAAAATTGACGAAAGTATTGCGGCAAACGGGGTTCAAACCCGTGACATGTTGCTCCAAACACAATGCTCTTACCGTTAAGCTTTGTGGTGAAGTTGGGTGGCAATTGCATTTGTTTTGTGCCTAAAGATTTGGAATCCAAAATTTATTTGAGTTAACATACCGGTGCCCTCCGATAGAAAATATGACGGCGGGAAAACTTCTTCGAACTACATTTGTGAAGTGTGAACCACCTTTCAGACGTACGCAGTGGGCCCTGTCAACGCGCGCGATACACGAGATTGAGCTAGTTAGCCTAGCTAATGGACCGAGCGATCGATGCCGATCGCACTTTGGCACAAAGAAGGAAAGGTTACAACCGCATGTTCCTCATGGGTATGCAATCTAGCTATAGCGAGTCCCGACCAACGCAAAACTGTGTATCTGGCGTACATCGGTACATGGGCATGTAGAAGCTGATCATTAGGCTGTGCATTACATGTGAGTGTGACAGCAATAGAGTAGCGAATCTATCAGGCATGCTCCACATACTTAACCCTATCTTCCATTTTTGTTGGAATACTTAAGACCTACAGCAACGGCAGCCATAGATTTCTTCCAGGTCAGTTGACGTCGTAAATAGCATGGGGAAAGAAAAAAACGGTGCTATTGGAAACGAAGGGTATGCTTTCCTGAGTTGTATATGTATAATGCTGAATTGGGCCAAACCAATAGTAAAACCTTATTAACAAGAAGTATTGCCCAAGTCTGATCAGGGTATCCTCAATGCCATGGGTAAATCAAAATGTTACACAGCTTGCATATCCAGATCGGAGCATTAAAGCAAAGCATATGGTATACATGATGTCCAATTAGATATTTACCAAGGTTAAAGTAGCAAACAAAATGAAACTAGCCAAATAAATTGTCAAGTACCCCAACACGTCATACAACGTCAGGGTACAAGTATAACAAACAGAACAGATAAAATATTTATGGCCTATCTCTTTGCCTACTGGAAAATGTGAATCAAAACCAACCAGCCATGAAGCGACCTAGCTAAATCCTTCCCTCATATAACATTTACCCGCTAACTTCAATAAACAGCCCAAGCCGTCAGATGCCCAGCTCGAGAGAGTGCAGCGCGGGTCGTCTCCAACAGACGTGGGCTTGAACGAGAGCAGCTAGCGATGCACAACATGCATAAGTAGCGACGCACAACATGTATCACCATATCAACAGCTCTATGATTATAATAATAGAACTAATTCTCCCACACTCTCACGAGCTTAGGGTTTGAGAATCGCCGCCGCCCTTCTAGGGCCCAAAGGCGAAGCTAGAACATTATTCTATTGGGTACAGTTGCTTTGTAAGATTAGGTTTAAAATATATATAAACATCACACATATAACATATAGTGATTATAAAGAGATTGAGCCAATTTCATTGGGTTCATGTGAACCCAATGGCTACATGCTAGCTCAGCCACTGCCACTGCCCCTCCCCTTCTCCTCCGGTGGCCCCGCTAGCCAGAGTGGGAGGGGGAGAGGCTATCGGGCCCATGTAGTAGCTAAGCTAGTTTGTATATTACTCTATTTTTCACCTGTTCGGTGGTGTGGCGCTATGCCGCTTCCTCATTATCCATCGAGGATGCACACGAGCTATGACCATGGCTCGGTGATGACTGTCAGAGGTCGCCTCCCATGGTGGAAGGTGAGGCTCCAAGGCGGATCCGGTGAATCCCTAAATAAGCTCAATGGCCCTCAGCATGAGGCTGAGTCCAAGCTTCCGCCTTCTGATTGACCCCTCCATGGTTGGGGAACTGAGGATACAGGTGAGTTTGCCTCATGAGATTCTCTAGATCCACGCTAAGATGGAGCTCGCATGCGTGCAGAAGCTCTGAGAACTTCGCTTTGCTGCAGAGTTCTTCAATGTTGGATTTGTGGCTCCCGTGTTATCTTCGGCTAGAGAGGCCACTCTACGCTCATATATCTTCATATTCCGAGCGTTTTCTTTCTCATGTGGAGGATCTTCGATGAATTTGGTGAGGGATTCATCACCAACGGCGCCCCAAGTGGTATCTTCCCCGACGGCGCTGTTGACGCCCAAGCCCAGAGGTCGAGTAGTTGCGGTGGACCGAAAGAAGGACCCGATAAAGTTTTCACAAATCTCTGTAGGGTCATGTGTGTAATCTTTGAGGACTTGTTGTGATTCCAATATATCTCAGGATCCTCATTGTAACATTTTCTCCACCAAGCTAATGCAATTTCTAGGCCCTTCAAGACCATTCCATATTCAAATAAAAGAGTATAATAACATGGCATCCTCGACTTTTTCTTTTCTTTTTCAAACATCATTTAGGGAGCATTTGGTAGCTCACAAGCCTCAAGACAGGGACGCATGGTGCAAATTGCTCAAATTTGGTTGTCTGGATGAGCTTCTAGTGCAGGCTGACACGTTGATTAAAGTGTACTCCGCGGCTAGTCTCACTGGAAGCGGCCAACTTGAGTTTTTTTGTGGAGCCAGGATCCACTCATGTGGGGGATGTGCATGCCACGTCTGAGCTGCTGCAGCCATGGAGATGGCACAATATAGAAAATCCGGCGAGAGAAATTCCCTCACCGCCCCACCCTTTTCAGCCCTCTATTTACACGCACCCCTCTCACTAGCCAAATCCAAACCACCACCCCCCCTTTGAGCTCGCTGGCGATGGCTATGGCGGGAGCTTCTCCACAACACTGACAAAGAAGGCGGCGGAGGTCACCGCCGGCAAGCCTAATTGTTGCTAGTACTCTCTCCCTTCTCTGTGTGCTTGAACACTTCTGGCGGATGTAAGAACTCTAACCTCTATGCTCTCATGTGTTTGTATAGATCTAAATAATTGTAAATCTTAGGTTGTTTAAATTGATCTTATCGATCACCATTTTTCTAGCTTTAAGCATGTTTGTAGATATGAAGGATTATATGGATCTAGATTAGTTTTGATCATGTTCGTAGATCTGAAGTAGTTTTGATTGATGTGAGATTCATCCATCTTAGCTTTGACCATGACCGATTGTAGGACATTGTCATGACGAGCTCTCCTTATTTGTCTGCTACCTCAGGGCTCCCTGAGATTGTAGTCCCACTTTGCACTCTTGGTCACCGGCCAAATCCAAAGGTTTACATGATATGGACACCTAATCTGTCACTATTCGTACTCAGTAGGGCTGTGAGCTTGTCAAGGTCAGGATTAAGTTCAATAATGGAATCATAGAGCACCACATAACCAGGGTGAGCAATGATGTTATTGACTTTCTATCCCATTTTTGTGACTACTAGTCATATCTACAACCATCTGAGGAAGTGGAGAACGAAATGGTTGAGGGTGTGCAAGCTAAAGTTGACTCAATGAGCAACATGGTGTCGGGATAGTACCTCCATATGGACGGAGGAGGACTAGCTCATTACACATCTAAAGGTTAGATTATATAACATCATTTCTTTGTTTCACCTATTCATCCTAATTCCAAATCATATGTGTCACACTAAACCCACTGTCTTCTGAATTAATACTATTCACCCGAAGGACCTGGAGTTCCTAAGCAAGCCCACTATGAACTATATTCAGATGAAGATAACCTTCAAGAGGAATCCAAACTCCATTCAGATGTTGTACGATCTAGTCATGATCTAGTCATACTGATCTAGGCCTTGAACCACATTGTGGACAACAAGAAAGATGGACTGACTTATGCTGCGATCACACCTGAAGCAAGGAGGACTTGGATTTGAACCTACTTGCACAAGCACTAACAGTAGTGCTAGTGCTTTGCTATGTGCTGGATATGATCTCACGCGGTGATCTTGTATTTTTGGAGGTGGTCTGTAATTGAACTCTTGCTAGGACTAGTTTAAAATTGATGCTAGGTCTGTAATATTTTGGAAGGTGGTAATATTAACCCCTCGAGTGATGCACCATGAGTTGTTGCATGTTAACTCGAGGTGCATCATGTATTAGCTTATCTGTTGTTGTGCTTGTGCTACGGTTTTAGCTATCTGCTATTTTTAGTGAGTTAGGTAAGCCCACCACTCATGATATGAGGTTAGCGCATCGAAGATGTTGCAAGCTACCAAACACTTCAACATTTGTCTTACCAGTCTAATGCAGTCTACCAAACATGCGTGTTTTGTTTCTCTTTCAATGCAAGAAAATCTGATACGGGCTATAAAAAAATATGCACAATGTGGCTTTTAAAGTGGATCATCCTAGTAATGCCCCAGGAAGCCCTAGAAGGGCTGCTGGCTACCAAACACACCCTTACTGTATCATGCTATTACCTTGGCTGTAGTGGCAAGTGTTTGTGCGGACAAGCGGTTCCTTGTTCGAATACCCAATCAACTCTCCTAATATTTTACAGCTCTTCTAAATTTTTAGTTATTACTTCAGCGACTGATAGGTGGGACCCGCAAGTAACACAGCCCCAAGGTCACAAGTGCATGCAAAAGAAAAATATACAGTGGTCCTGTCGCAAAAGATACAATACCACGTATACTTCCTCCATTTCATAATTCGCGACTCAACATTGTCTAGATTTGCATGTATCTAGACGCGTTTTAGTTCTAGATACGTGTGAAGCTAGACAAAGGTGAGTCAAAAAAAAATCATAGAAGGGAGGCAAAATTATGTTAAAGGCACGAGGAGGAGAAAATGGAGTCCTGTATGGGTTATTAACATACTAATGTACATGTAATTTTCATGCATCTTTAAAATAATTAAAAATAAATATGAGAGACATATAAAATAACTTTATATTCGTGTGAACAAACAAGTAAGTTACTTTACTTCACCTATTTCAATCATGAGTAAATTGTACAATTGTCACATATGTAATTTTTTTTGGCAAAAGACCCCCTTGATACATTATTATCTCACCAAGAAAGAAAGAGAAAAACAAAGAAAACATGAAATAGAAAAAATCAAGCCAAGTGGAGCTCGTCCCCACCGTAATCCAACCCCCTCCGCTCTGAGTGTCTGTTTGAGGTGCAGGGGTCGTATGAAATGCACGCGCGATCTCCCATCCGCTTCCTCGCCTTCCCAGTCGGCCACGTCCATTGGCTGACCCAAGCCATGATGTCTCCGTTGCCGCGACAAAGATCGACTACAACAGGATCATGAAGGAAAACAAGGTCATCGGGAGGATTTGTACTTCAAATACAATATAGCACAAGTTACACTCCAAAATCAAGAAAACATTGTCTATAGATTTCTCGCATGGGCAAATCAGGGAATCGACGATGAACTGCTCGACTATCTCCTATGGAGCACATTGTGAGCTTCATGGTTTTACTGGTGTATGTATGATGGATGACATGACACTATTGTATGTGGCTTTCCAAGTTTCCAACCTTTCTTGCGTTGATGTGGAGATGAATCCCCATGACACCGAAAACATTTTTTGTAATTATTTTGCTCTCTCTCTCTCTCATCCATAAGTAAATGGAAAATACACCTTTACGATCTCATAGTAGAAACAAAGAAAATACAAAAAGAGAGAAGAGAAAATGGTAAAATTAAACAATAAAAAACAAGGGAAAATACAAAATAAAAGAAAAGAAAAGGGGGGATTAAACAAGATAAAATGAAATAAAAATGGTGGACCCAAGGGGTTTATGGGTATGCAGGCGTATATATGATGATATATTGATATGACACAGTTGTATGTGGCTTTGCAACCTATATATGATGACATGACACAGTTGTATGTGGCTTTGCCACCTTTCTTGCGTTCACGTGGAGATGGATCCCGTGCTAATAACTACTCGCTCTGTCCATTTTTACCCTGCATTCTAGGTTTAGTCAAAGTCAAACTAGATAAAGTTTGAACAAACATATTGTTAAAAATATAAAGTCTTACAATATCAAATATATATAATGCAAAAGTATTTTCATGATGATTCTAACGATATCTATTTTATATTATAAATATTTATATTTTTTCTTGTACACGTAGTCAAAGTTAACAAAGTTTGACTTTGACTAAATCTAGAATGCAGGGTAATTTAGGACGGAGGGAGTATTTGTTCTACCTTCATTTGCTCTCTCTCTCTCTCTCATCCATAAGTAAAGGATATACAAACCTTAGTCCCTCAACACTTGCGATGTTTTCTATCTGACAAAGAAAAAATAAGGTAAATACAAAAAAGAAGTAGAGAAAATACAGAAAGGAAGAAAGGAAAAAAGGGAAATATTAAAAAAAAGGAGAAATGAAATAGAGGTGGAGATTTTAGACAACAACATGATCACTGAGCGAAAAAAAGCACAACTAGAGTCTTTGGACTTCAACTACAACATAGCATAAGTTACACCCCAACATCAAGCAACACATTACGTAGATATTCCGCGAAACATACAGGCAGATTGGAGAAAACGAACAAGAACATGGACGAACTATGCGACTGCTGTGATAGTGAAAATAATTTTGCAGGTGTATATACATGATGACATGGCACAAGTGTATGTGGCTTTGCAACCTTTCCTGTGGAGATGAATCCCATGTGTCAGTGAAAATAATTTTCCTATCGCAGTAACATTTTTTGCCCCGCGCTCTCTCCTCTCTCAGCTACTGTCTTCCGGCCGGCGTAGAGAGGCGGTTATGCTGTAACAAACTACAGCTGTCAACATCAAATCGAATCTTGCAAAATCCCAGCAGCATTGGCCGAGACCCCTCGCTTCCCTTCACAAACTGCCGGGTGCCGGCGTCTCCTACCAGCGCCACCAGTCCATTTCGATTCGCACATCCTCCTCCCTCTCCTTCCGCCACCTCCGCGTTCGAGAGACACCGACCCACCACCGCCGTCGCCATGACCGCCTGGACGCGGCTCCTCACCGGAGTCCGCGCCGGGAGCGCGAGGCTCCGGCACGCCGTCGGTTCGGGTCACCGCCCCGCCTCCATCCAGCGCCCAGGCGAGGCGGCTGCGCCGCCGAACCTTCTCGAGCCCTCCTCCTCCGCGCTTCTGCGCACGCGGGTCATCTCGGGCTTCGCCGCCCTGGGAGAGCGAGCAGCCGCCCTGCCCACGTCGCTCCCGGACATGAGCGCGCTGCTGCTCCGCGTCGGGTCTACTTCGTCCCCACTCGTGGCGCGACTGCGCTCTGGATCCTCCCGCCTCATCCGTGATCTCCGCAATGACTTCCGCTCCACCGCTGCCCTGGACGGGATCGCTGACGAAGCGAGTTCCTTAGAGGAGGACGCCCGTATCGTCTTCCCGGCGCTGATTCGCCGCCTGCGCCCACGCTGGAAGGGGGCAAAGGATGTACTGGAGGACTACAGCAAGCTCAAAAACCTAGCGAAGAAACTCAACAAGACACCGGGGAAGAAGAAGAAGCCGAGACCCGGACCCCGACCCCAGCCCGCTCCTCCCGTCCCGGACCCGGAGCCGGCGCCATCGACCGGGCGCTCCAGGTAAGCGCCTACCAAACTCCTGTTGACCTGTACTGTACTGTGTCCTTGGGTGCATTCTGAATTCTGACGCAGGTTGTGCGTCTGGTGCAGGCGTCCTGCGGTGGCCGAGACGCCCGGGACGAGCTGGATCATGCTCGCCCGTATCCCTCGCGTCTTGGAGGACAGTGATCTGCCGGCCGGCACTGACGTAGAGCTATTCTGGCACTTTCCTCTACGTGCAAGTGTGATCGCCGTGCCGAGGCGCCTGGCCCCCGGGAGGAAGACAGCCGCGAACTACCCTTACATTGCTTCCGCCGGTGACTACGGACGTGTCATCGTCTACGCTTCACAGGGAGGCAATCCGTCCATCATCGACGCTTTTCACGCCACAAGGGAGGACGACGTCGTCGGTGAGCCAGCCTACTTTCTGTGTGATCTTGCCACAGGCAATGCAACGCGCCTTCCGGACCCCGCCGGCGGCTCTCTGCGCCCAATGAACGTCGGTCTACTCTCCCACGCTTCCGAATCCGTGATCATTGGTCTGCAGCCAGGAGCAGTGGCCGGCCGCGCCACCCTCGTCTGCTTCTCCACTCTGACGAACGCGTGGAGGCAGATGGAGCTCGGGTATACTCCCGGCGGGCGAGCATGGGACGGACACGGTGTCGTCACCGTTGGCACGACCACTGTCGTCTGGGTTGACCTTTCTTTCGGTCTTCTGAGCTGGGACCTGGCCAGTCCGGAGAGGGAGCAGCTTCTCTTCACGCCGTTGCCCGATGGCCGGGAGCTGCCATCCGGCACGCTGGGCTTGGATAAGCTGCGTTTCGTGGGCGTGTGCGCTGGATTAATTCGCTACGCCGACATCACCGATGGTGGTGTCAACTACTGGACACTCATCGACCAGCACTGGAGGTGGGACTGCCGGACAACCTTCGCGGCGGCTGGATTGCCGCAGGGGGAGCTGCCAGCTATAGCCTTCATCGACCCGGAGGAAGAGGGCGTCACCTACTTTTTGCTGCGAGCACGCCTGTTTGGTGTGCACGTCCCGTCAGGCAAGGTCGTCGCGAGCGAACTTCTCGGCATGGAGCAGCCGCCGGTGCCACTCCAGAGCTCCAGGTTCTTGCTCCCCTGGCTCGTGCCCGACGCAATTCTAGGTAAGAGTAATTCCGTCACATACTGTACTTGTGCCTGCCTGCGCCGGGCGTTCCATGGAAGCTAGTTAACGTTGATCTTGCTCTCGTAGGTATTCAGCTGGATGAGATGATCGGATGCATGACGGCAGATATTATGGAGGCGGCTTTGGCCAGGACAGGATGATGCATGGTGTCTGGGCAGGACGAACGCTTACTTGTGCATTAGCATTGTCCGTCGTTACTCGTTACTGACTTTAGTCTCTGCCGTGTATGTTCATCTTGTACGCACAGTTCATTGAAAACAACATTGCATTGCTTGCCATGTCATTCTGTTTTGTGCTCGTGGATGAATTCTTTTTGTCAATATGTTGTCTGTGGTCATTTTGGGCAACCTCCTCTGCCTGGCCTGCTGCACCTAAGCCGCTGTTCCTGATGGAGAGGAGAGCCCAGCCGGGGGGCCATTCTGGCGTAGCGCACCCCTTTGACGTGACATATTAATTCCGTTACGAAACCTCCTGGTCATCGTAGAGGATGAACCACAGCAGAAACAAGCCGAGTCGCGGAGCGAGTGAATGTGTCCAGGTCGTTTGTTCAGGATTCGATTGTCAAAGGTTTGTTGCCCGCTTGATTTGGGAAAACCAGACGATCGAAAACCCAAGGTCTACAATTTTAATGCCAAGGTCAGCTCCATGACACTCCTTGATGTCATGGCACTTCTCCTTCGTGATGCACATCCCCTACAACAACATTTTTTCTAATACCAACGTGTATATACCCCCATAATGCTCCATGCACGTGTTCCTTTTATCCAAGAGACAAAATATTCACTGTACAAAACTGCTACCTCCCTTTCTCAAGTATAAGATGCTTTGAAAGTTTAAATTGAACTTCTAAAAACATCTTATGCTGAGAAATAGAGGTTGTACATTAGTTATGCAAGAGTCAAATATTTACAGAGGAGTGGCACCGTCAAACTTGTGTGAGACCTCCGCGGAGTAACATGCATGTATGTGTTAGACTCGCAAGTTCTATGGCCCTCACAAAAGTCCAAGCCATTAAAATGATGCAAACGGTCTTTTTTATTTAAATTACCATATAGAGTATTTAAAAAATACAAAGATCAACTCAAATTAATCTCACTAGCGACGACAGTTATCAACACTGAAAGTGGCTCTATCATTCGATCCAGGAGATACATATCTAGGGTACCCCCGACACATCTTAGCCGAAGATGGGAGATGGTAGCAACGACATCTTCAACAAGGAAACGACGCCACAGTTAATCCATCTCGTTACCACCACTACCGGAAAGAGAGGCGTTGCCGTGCGTGGAGCTCGCACGGCAAAGGGCAGGAAACGCACGGCAAAGCCTTTGTCGTGTGTCGACGCTCGGCAAAGAGCCCACGGCAACGTCGCGAACGGCAACGCGATCTTTGCCGTGGTCGTGCCATATACGCATGGCAAAGGCCTTTGCCGTGCCTAGCTAGCGTTGTCGTGCGCATTGCCGCTTTGCCGTGCAAGGAAACGTTGCCGTGCGCCAGAGACGTTGCCGTGCGTGGTGGCTTTGCTGTGCGCTATGGCCCTTTGCCGAGCGTCGCGGCGTTGCCGTGGGCCAAATCTTTGCCGTGCGTCGACGCTGACCCTTTACCGTGTGCCCCCGGTATAGCACGCACGGCAAAGGCCGTGACAACATACCTAGCCAGCTCCCAGGACGCACAGGTGGGTGCCACGTGGGTTCTTTGCCATGCGTATGCGCACGGCAAAGTGACCAAATGGTCCTTTGCCGTGCGCATACGCATGACAAAGAACCCACAATATTTTCTATTTTATTTGTTTTTCTTTAATTCCCTACATTTCAAAATTGCAAATACGTATATATGTATATATATAACCTCAAACACATTCAATACATGCATATATCCACAAATACAATAAACATACCAATTAGATGCATACATGCATGCATATAACACACAAATATATCAAACATACCAATTAGATGCATACATGCATGCATATAACACACAAAACATCAAACATATCAAATAGATGCATACATGCATGCATATAACATTGCTTGGTCCTTCTCCGTACTTAGAGTCGATACAATTCTATGTCCATCTTACAAGTGCATAATGTCGTCAACCTTGCTCTTCTCCATTGCTTGGTCCTTCTCCTACATTTTCAACAAGTATTAGCATTCTTAACAAGTGATGAGCATATATGCTACAAATTTGTATATTGACATAGAATTGAACATGGTGGCATGTAATGACTAAAAATTTGCATATTGACATGGAATTGAACATGGTGGCATGTAATGGCTAAAAATTTGCATATTGACATAGAATTGAACACGGTGGCATGTAATGGCTAAAAATTTGCATATTGATATGGAATTGAACACGGTGGCATGTAATGGCTAAAAATTTGCATATTGACATAGAATTGAACGTGGTAGCATGTATTGGCTAAAAATTTGCATATTGACATGGAATTGAACATGGCGGCATGTAATGGCTAAAAATTTGCATATTGATATAGAATTGAACATGGTGGCATGTAATGGCTCAAAATTTGCATATTGAACATGGTGGCATAGAATTGAACAAGTGTCATGGCATTCTACAACCTAGAAGCTCGTTGGGCACAAGTGTAGGAGAACTCACCTGGAGATGGAAACCGCGTCAGGTTCCGGATGATGTTGGGATTGTTGACGGTGTGAGGTGTCATCGGGCTCTGCTCGGGCGGTGGCGGTGGCTGGATGAGCGGCATGTTCGGCATGTTCAGCTGTTGTTGCTGCATTTGATGTATGGATTAGACCTAAGACAAGAGACAATAAGATGGAGATATTAAGTTAACCACTTACCCACGAGAAGGCGAAAGGAGGAGTAGGAAAATTCCCCGGTGGAGAAGCTAGAACGGCCTGGTTCATAAACCAGTTCATCATCTGCTGTTGCTGGGTCAGCTGCTGGGCCATCTGCTGCGTCACCTGCTGCTGCTCCCTAAGCTGCTGCTCCAGAAGCGCCTGCCGCTGCTGGGCCTCCTCTTGCCGCTGCTGGGCCTCCTCTTGTGATCTCCGGGAAGATTCTTCCATCTCCACCTACGTTGTGTTGTCGCGATGTCATTAACATTGCAATGGAAAGCATGTAAAAAAGCGTAGAGGACCGAGAAAGAACATACCCATAATCGCTCGACAGCTAGATCCGAAGCCCGTGGATGGGTCTCTACCTGAGGCTGGTCGCTCGTACACCCACGACGGATCTGGCGGAGACTTAGAATGGTCCTTGGGTCGACAAGCCCGTCACCAATCCATAGGCGTCCATGCTTCATGCCTTCTCCCGCAAGCACCCTAACCTCAACGTCAAAGTCCTCGGTCTCTGGCTGGGAGCTCTCGCCGTGCTTCTGCTTGAACTTTGAGACATACGCGTTACACTGGGTCTCGGCTTGCTCATTGATCCACATGGACCCCGTCTCAGGATGCGGCGTCTTCTTGGTCTTCATCTTTCGAATGAAGCCAAATTTGTTTGGCGTCACTCCTGTCTTTGTTTCCTGCAAAAGAGAACATGCAATTAAGTGAAGTGGGAAATCCTTGTGGAGTTAACAATGTATAACGTGAAACCAAAGAATGAAGGAACCATTTGCTCACCTCATCCTGCATGTGAAGGGAGAGGGGGAGGCTGCCTAGGATATGTGATCCACCTCACATCTCTGCCCGCGATAGCTTGCCGGCCGCGTGCTTCTTGAGGTACTAGGGGCATGTCCACCACATGACCATCGCCAGAAAGCACTCTTCGTCATTGCCGATGTACTGAGGAGGGTTCTACATACACAAGATAGACCCACGCATTATTACAACATAAACTATATGGTGATAAAGAAATCAATAACACATAAATGCAAATACCTGTCGGTACTGCCACGGCTGCATGAGCGTCACCCGAGCGTCGTCCTTAGACATCCAAACTTTGCGGTCGGCGTGCCAGTTGCGGACGCACTGCACACGTGCCTCGTAGTGCATCCCAGTCACCCTACTCGTAGCCAGCGTGTGTATGATACGATCACACGCACATTCCTGACCCTCAGCCCTCTTGAAGTATTGCTGCAACCATGCACATAGGTAAAACAAGGGACATTAGTGCAACTATTGTCAACCAAGGAGTGTTTGAATGCTAAGAAGTCAAAAGTCACATACCCAGAATTTGTGTACAACCACCTCCTGCATGTTCTCGTACTTGTGATGAGGATCTGGCATGTAGCTGTAGTGCCGCCAAGTCCAAGCTACGTCGCGGCCACCACTAGGGAGATTAACAAGCCCAGGGAAATACTTCCTAAGTAGGCCTCCAAGGATGTTTGCGTAGCCACGTCCCGGCTTCCTCGTCGGGTCGGCAAACTTGAACGACCTGCAAAATGAAAGGGCAAAATCAGAATGTATGTCATAAAAATTTCGATAATGATAAAATTGCGATAATGAAATGTCAAAAGTAGCATGTACCTCCTTCCAGCGGGCACTAGAACAACATCGCTGCTGGACCACATTTTTAGCTTGGGGAGCTGTGTTTTCCCACGCTGATACGGCTTCCTGTCACGTGGCTCTAGCCTCTCCTCACGTGCAACGTACTCCTCCTCCTCCGGCGGTTCCCAAACTAGGTTTGGGTCAGCCTCAAATGGTAAGCCCCCAAACCCCTCATCCTCCGAGAGGTCCTCCTCGTCCTTCCCACCACCGTGCTCCTCATCCTCCCCACCACCATGCTCCTCGTCCTCCCCACCACCGTGCTCCTTGTCCTCCCCACCACCGTGCTCCTCATCCTCCTCCTCGGCTGCGGGAGGGCTAGGAGGAGGGGGGTTAGCTTCCCGCATCGCATTCTTCCTACGTGCTCCACGACGCTCGAGAGGGGGGCTATCAGGTGCCTACCTCGAAGAACTCGAAGGCCTCATAGCGTCAGCCAAGTCCTAGAGCTTCTTTCAAAGACCGCCCTTTTTTTGGCATGTTTCAATCACCTGCAAACACAATGAAGAGAGTGGTTTATTAGTACACAATATAAAAAGATGAATATTAGTGAAAGCAAAATAAATTATAAGTAGATGAATATTACTGAAAGCATGGAGGACGAGATACATTAGTAAAAGCAACAAATAGCATATAGAGTTCTCACAAACATAGCATGGAGTTCTTACAAATAAACTAGCTCGACAATCACTATTACAGAGAGTTATTACAAATAGTCTAGCCTCACAATTACTACTACATAGATCAGTAGCCATCAGGCTTGACATCCATAATTGGACCACATGTTTCATCATCGCCATTAGGCTCAGCGAACCAATAATCATCAATGAAACCTGGAGGTGGTCCATTTGCACTGAGGTCAAGGCCTGCTTTGAATGCCTCGAGCAAACTCAAGTCTTCGGGGGCACAAACATCCTCAGCTTCATCTTCTGCATTGTCTTCCTCCATGCCCGCATCTTCTTGTTCATCATCTACGATCATGTCATCAACAGCCAGCAAGCCGATAGTGAAATGACCGGGGAGACCTTCTTACTGATAAAAGTCGACATTCGATGTTGAGGGGTCTACGCGGCGGTAATCGTCCTTGTTTGGTGGGGGCGGCCTATTGCGTGAAGGTACCGTCAACACAACATCCCATCCCTGTAGACATTTCGCCGGGTTTTTGCACGCGCATGGGAGATAGAATACTTGAAAGGCCCGGGTAGCCACAATATACACATCCTCTCCCTTATAAACAGAGCTTCTTTCAACCTCGACCAATCCGATTTCAGGATCCCGTCTCACCCGACGTGTGTCGAACCAATGGCATTTGAATACAACGGGATTTAGCCCTTTGTCAAACCTGTAATTCAGCTCGTATATACCCTCGACTCTTCCATAGTAATGGAGTCCATCATCACCTTGACATACCACCCCGCTATTTATTGTCTTCGCATTGGGCCGGCTTGTTGTGTATTTATGGGTCTGAAAGCAATACCCATTCACGTCATAAGAGTTGAACGTGTAGACGGAATGGTTAAAGCCCCTAGCAATTTTTCTTAGCTCTGGCTTCATCTCTTTGTCAGTTCTTGCCTACAATTTTAGCACAAGAAGTTTAGAACGAGAAATGCTCGATAAATGTCGGCGGCGCAAGGAAATTACGATAGAATGGTACCAAAGCACAGAACCAGCTACTGAAACCGAAACCGCTGCCCTTATCGAAAATATGCTTGGATTCTTCCGGGGTAGGTTCCCTGTGGGTATACCTCCAATGGATATCCGTGAGTTGTCTATACCAATGAAAAGAGGAAGAGTTAGCAACAAACATACGAGTGCATGTTCAAGGCCGTGCATGTTTGCGAATAACTAAATGGTTAGCACTTACTTGATGTACGGCTTCACTTCCACCATGGTGTTCAAGACATACGAGTGGATCAAGGCCCGCTCATGTAGGTTCATTTTGTACGGCTTCGTGCCACTTGACTTGCCACCAAGCCCTATGAAGATGCTAAGCTTGGGTACATCTTCATTGCTGGCGGCATTGTAACGGAGGACCGGGTTATGCTTTGTGGGAATGTTGGGATCATAGTGCTTAGTGGTGAAGTTTGCCACCTCCATGTTAAGGACTGCCGCGGATATGGATGCTTCGATCTTGCATTTATTGCCTGTCATTTGACGAAGCTTTTGTGTTTCCCTCTCGGGCGGATACTGCCAATGGGCCCAATTCGGCCCCCACTTTAAACATTCGGCCGCGAGGTGCAAGATCATATGTTGCATCAGATTAAAGAACCCTGGAGGAAAGATCTTCTCTAGATCGCAATGCAACACGGGTACCTCTTTATCCAGCTTCTCAATCACTTTAGTGTCTAACTCCCTAGCACAAATCTGGCGGAAGAAAAAGCTCAACCTCGATAGCACTCGCCAAGTCTGCTCAGGGACATAGCCTCGAATCATCACCGGCATTATCCGCTCAAGCCATATGTGGTAGTCATGACTCTTGAGTCCTTGTACTCGCAACGTTTCCATGTTCACACCCCTCATCTAGTTGGCTGCGAACCCATCAGGGAAAAACAAAGAGTCCTTCATCCACATGAATACCTCTCTTCTTTGGGCCTTTGTAAGGCAGAACGGAGCTTGTTGCTTAGCCCAAGTTTTTTTAGCACCATGAGGTGGCTGCATGATACGTCTCAAACGTATCTATAATTTTTGATGCTCCATGCTTATTTTACACCATTTGCCTATTGTTTCGTTACACTTAGTGGCACTTTTATGCATTTTCCGGAACTAACCTATTAACAAGCGCCACAGTGCCAGTTTCCTGTTTTCTGCTGTTTTGTGTTTCAGAAGTGATACACAGGAAATATTCTCGGAATTGGACGAAACAAGTTCCTGAAGTCTTATTTTACCCGGAAGCTTCCAGACATCCGAAGGAGAGACGGAGAGGGGCCACCAGGGCCCCACACACAGGGCCGGCGCGGCCTGGCCCCTGGCCGCGCCACCCCTGTGTGAGGGAGCCTGGCTCCACCTCTGACGACGCCCCTTCGCCTATAAAGACCCCCCGACGAGAAAAACCTAAGTACCCGATCAGTTTTCCAGAACACATCGCGATCCGCCGCCGCCGTCGACCCGAAGATCGGGAGGGTCCAGAAGCTCTTCCCGGCACCCTGCCGGAGAGGGGAATTGCCACCGGAGGTCTTCTTCATCGCCATGCTTGCCTCCGGAGCGATGAGTGAGTAGTCTACCTTGGACTATGGGTCCATAGCAGTAGCTAGATGGTTGTCTTCTCCACCATGTGCTTCATGTTTAGATCTCATGAGCTGCCATACATGATTGAGATCACCGTTATGTAATTCTATGATGTTGGTTTGTTGGGATCCGATGAATATTGGTGTTTATGATTAAGTTGATGTACTGAATTATATCTTTTGTTATCTCTATGTTGTTTATGATCTTGCATGCTCTCCGTTGTTAGTAGCTATCTTGGCCGAGTAGTTGCTAGTGACTCCAAGAGGGGGTATTTATGCTCGATAGTGGGTTCATGTCTCTATTTCACCTGGGGGAGTGACAGAAACCTCTAAGGTGGTAGATGTGCTGTTGCTACTAGGGAGAAAACAACATTCATATGCTCAAGGGCATATGCTTTGTTTACATTACACACTTTGCTTAATGCAATTATCTGTTGTTCAAAACTTAATACTTCTAGGGTGTTCGGATTGATATCCCCGGGAGTGGATTATTAGTCATAGATGCAGTTGGATAGCGGTCTATGTATTTTGTTGTAATGCCCAGAGTAAATCTCATAGTGATCTTCTTGACATATCACGTTATCTTTATTCTATCAATTGCCCAACTGTAATTTGTTTACCCAGCATGTTATTTTATCTATGGAGAGACACCACTAGTGAACTGTGGACCCCGGTCCTATTTTAATCATATTGCAATCTGATACGTCTCAAACGTATCTATAATTTTTGATGCTCCATGCTTGTTTTTACACCATTTGCCTATTGTTTCGTTACACTTAGTGGCACTTTTATGCATTTTTTGGAACTAACCTATTAACAAGTGCCACAGTGCCAGTTTCCTGTTTTCTGCTGTTTTTGTGTTTCAGAAGTGATACACAGGAAATATTCTCGGAATTGGACGAAACCACATCCTGAAGTCTTATTTTACCCGGAAGCTTCCAAAGATCCGAAGAGGAGTAGGAGGTGGGCCACAGGGGCCCCACACACCATGGTGGCGCGGCCAGGCCCCTGGCCGCGCCAGCCATGTGTGAGGGACCTGGTCCCACCGCTGACATCGCCCCTTCGCCTATAAGAAGCCTCGGGACGGAAAACCCTAGGGGAGTCGGCAATTTTCCAGAAACAGTTCCGCAGCTCCGCCGCCATCGCCGACGAATTTCGGGGGACAGAAGTCTCTGTTCCGGCACCCTGCCGGGACGGGGAAGTGCCCCCGGAGCCATCTCCATCGGTCTCCATCGCCGTCTCCGCCGTCTCCATCAACCTCACCGCCATCTCCATCAACCTTGCTGTCTCCTATGATGAGGAGGGAGTAGTTCATCCCCGGGGCTGAGGGCTCTACCCGTAGCTATGTGGTTCACCTCTCTCTCTCCCATGATGCGATCTTTATGTGATCGTGAGCTTTGTATCATGTTGAACAAGTAGATGTTATTATTCAGATATTATGCTACTCCTATGCTTAATTATTATAGTGTACTCTAGTGATGTTACTAAAGTAATCTATTCCTCTTGCCATGGTGTAACGGTGACAGTGCGTGCATCGTGGTGGTACTTGGTTTAGGCTATGATTGTGATCTCTTGTGGATTATGAGAGTAATTATTACTATGATAGTATTGAGTGATCTATTCCTCCTTTCATGGTGCAATGTTGACAGTGTGTGCACCGTGTTAGTACTTGGTCTAAGTTGCAATGATTTCTATCTTGAGTTGTGATCTGATTTGGATGTCTCTTTGAGTGGTGTTTGTCAAGTACTTGATGAACTTTAAGGGGTGCTTCTGTAGCCACTACACAATGATTAGTGTTATTCAATAGGAGAGTAATTCAGAGTACCATCATGGAGAGAAGTTGTTTATTTGTTCAATCATGTTATATTGTTGGGAGTGTGTCCACTAGTGAAAGTATGATCCCTAGGCCTTATTTCCAAGCATTGCACACCGTTTACTTGCTATTTTATTACTTGTTTGCTCGCAGCGATATTTATTTCATACCACAGTTACTACTTATAATCATCTATACCACTTGTATTTCACTATCTCTTCGCTGAACTAGTGCACCTATACATCTGACAAGTGTATTGGGTGTGTTGGGGACACAAGAGACTTTCTGTATCGTAATTGCAGGGTTGCTTGAGAGGGATAGCTTTGACCTCTAACCTCCCTGAGTTCGATAAACCTTGGGTGATCCACTTAAGGGAAACTTGCTGCTATTCTACAAACCTCTGCACTTGGAGGCCCAACAAGTGTCTACAAGAATAGAAGTGCGTAGACATCAAGCTCTTTTCTGGCGCCGTTGCCGGGGAGGTAAGGTAAAAGGTACTCGCATCCTCCTGTGTGAGTGCTCGGAGTTATTTCCTTTAGATTCTGCAATTACATCTTTTTGTTTCTTGTTTTTATTTTCACTAGTTAGGCTTAATGGAAAATAAAGAGTTCTTTAGTCTTTTTTCTGAGTTTAGATTTGATGAGAAAATTGAAAAACCTTTGGAGCTTATTTCGCATAGCAATGTTATTGTACGAATGCTTTGAATACCGTTATTGCTAATGCTATAGAAAAGTCTAAGCTTGGGGAAGCTGGTTTTGTTGAGTATGATATTTTTAGTCCCCCAGCTTTAGTGGAGAAAGTTTGCTCTGATGATATTTTATCTCCCATATGTGATGTTTCTAATGATGCTTGTGCTCCTCATCCTTTTGAAATACCTATGAAGATTGTTGAACGTGTTATGAATAACCGCTATTCAGGAGATGGAACAGTCCCTCTGGGTGATCATTTACTCTTTATACAAGAATTATGCGAGTTGTTCAAGTGTGCAGGTATTTCGTCAAACCAAGTTAAGAAGAAGCTATTCTCTTTATCATTGAAAGGCAGAGCTGAGGAATGGTATCGGCTGCTTGAAGATGGTCCATCTATTGGCTGGGAGGAAATTGTACCTCTCTTTTATTCTAAATTCTATCCTCCAAGTGAGATTCATAAAGATCGTAATCAGATATATAATTTTTGGCCTCATGAGGGAGAAAGCATTGCCCAAGCGTGGGGAAGATTGAAGTTACTAATGCATAAATGTCCTATTCATGATCTTCCCCGTAATATTGTTATTAATAATTTTTATGCAAGGCTTTCAGGATATTACAAGGACTATCTAGATGCATGCTTTGATGGGTCTTTCACAAGCAAGGATGTTGACACCAAGTGGGGTCTGCTTGAGACAATTCAAAACAATATTGAAGGTTGGGATAGCGACAAAGGTAAAGGATCAGGTATGAATTATGAGTTTGATTGCATTAAGTCTTTCGCTGAAACTGCTAATTTTCAAGAGCTTAGTGCTAAATATGGTCTTGATCCTCAAATTATGGTTGATTGCTTTAAAGCCTTTGCTTCCCATATGAATGTTCCTAAAGGAAATGGGGACGTGTATCATGAACCTTTTAAGGACACTTGCATAGAAAGTGATATTGTTATTGATGATTGCAATAAACATGCTCAAACTTCTAAAAGTACTATTTCTTATAAGCATGTTAATTTTTGCGGAATACATAGACCTTGTGAACAGAGTTACAACAAGGAAGATTATTGCATCACCCACGCAAATGAAGAAACCAGCATGTGGCTCAAGGATCTAGATGTGCTTGGTGAATGGGTTTGTGAGCTTTATCCATTTCTTTGTGAATTTTGTGGTGAAAAAGGTCACTTTAATTTTCAATGCCCAATTAATCGAACGAGTACCGCAGATTTGTATTGTGATGATAAGATTACTCTCAATCAGCATGATGAGCTTACCTTGTTTTTGAATTGTGAAGAGATATCTAGAAAGCTTTCTTTGGTTGACATGAATGATGTTGATATTAATAGCACCCTTCTTGGTTGTCATCTCTATTGTGCTAAAGATTGCCTCGCAAATACTTACTTACAAGATCTTATTAAACATGATGATTTGCCAAGCTATGATAGGACTAATAGATGTTTCGATCTTATTAATAGAGAGGAGGAATCCTCCAAAGTTTCTTCTGTTGTTTCTGTCAGCAAGCCAGATTATGTAGAGAAGATGCCTTTTCCTCCTAAAGAATATGTGGAGAAGATGCCCTTCAAGTCTTTCCCTCCTAAAGGAGAGAGTAAGAAGAGTAAGAAGAAGAAGAAGAAGAAGAGGAGTAAAAGGCGAGAGGACACGGTATCTTCCCCTAAGCGTTATGATCCTGCTATAGATTATGATAATTCTGATTGGGATGATGTTCCTATGCCTATTACCTATGTTAGTGATCATGATTGGGAAAAGCACTCTACTTTTGATATTGAAAATCTTTTTGGTACCAATTCTAAGGTTAATAAATGTTGTACCATTAGTGCTATCCATGTTCCTTCTTATGATGATATGTTTGATGAGTATGCTTTGCGACATAGTAGTTCTCTAGCTTGTGATGATGGGTATAATATTTTCAGTTCACCTACTTTTGAGGAGAAAATTAGTTATGATTGCAATATGCCTCCTGTTTTTGATGATTATGGTGATGAGAATAATTATTCTATTGATTTTGCTCCTACTACTATTGTTCATGTGGGGAGTATTAATCCTTTTATGCATGTGGCTCATGATAGGGATGCTTTATGTGATAATTACATTGTTAATTCTATTCATGATGCTACTGAAAGTTACTTTGAGAGAGGGAAACATGGTTTGATGGATCTCAACAATATTGAGTTTCCCCTCTTTATGTTGCAATTCTTGAAGTTGTACTTGTTTTGCCTTCCTATGCTTTTTGCTTTGCGCTTTCATGACTTGTCTCTTTACAAGACTATTTTTCATAGGAAGTGGTTTAGATTTAAATGTGTTCGACATTTGCTTTTTGATGCTCTCTTTTGCTTTAAGTTCCTATATGGCGCCTTTGCCTCAAGCTTTTATATGGCGCCCACATGAGCATCTTTGCAAATTACTGCGCCTAGCTCAAAGGCGTTAAAGAAAAGCACTCTTGGGAGATAACCCATTGTTTATTTTCAGTAATTTTTCTTTTATTTGAGTCTTGGAAGTTATTACTACTGTAATAACCACTCCTTATCTTGTTTATTTCGTTTTTGTGCCAAGAGAAGCCTCTAATTTGAGTGAGGTAAAGATTTGGGGATGTTGCTGTCCTGAAACTGTTTTCGGTGCTGCACCGTAAAAATTCGTGAAAATTCTCTGTTTATCTTTTGGACCTGCGATTTCTTGTGCATATGCCCCAGGTTATATCCAAACTTTTTTTAGTTGAACACCTTTTGATTTGAGCAACAAAAAACCCCTCAAAATTTTGACCTTTGTCAGCTGTTCTGTTTTGACAGATTTCTGCCAATATTTGTGTTTGCCGCTTTATCGCTTTCTTTTGAGTTCTTTTGTTCATGGAACTTTTGGGGAAGTTGCTACAGTAGTATATGCTTAATATGTGGTGGTTTTGAGTTGAAACCTGAAGCAAATAGAGGATTGATTATATGTTATGCTTGCACTAATGTTGCTAATAGATTTGTGTTTAGTTTTGTATGAAGGAAGTTTTCAAGTGTAGGGATTGGAGAATGATGAGATGAGTTGAAGAATGGACAAAAGCTCAAGCTTGGGGATGCCCATGCATCACCCCAAGAAATATCCAAGAAGTACAAGCGTCAAAGCTTGGGGATGCCCCCGAGGCACCCCTTCTTCATCGGCAAAAATCAGGTCACCTTTCAAAACACTATATTTTTATTGCTTCATGCACTATGTGTTTTTCTTGGAGCGTCAGTTGTATTAGTTTTCTTATTTGGTTAGGTTTGTTTGTTTGCTGCAATAAATGGTTAGATCACATCATGTTTCTTTTGGAGGAGATGAACTCGTTTTCATTTGCTAAGAACACTCAGTTTTTCACTCTTATCGTTCACCGAGTGTTCTTCTTTTTCTGCTACTGCTTTTGGTTTTCATTTTTACCTTGATTTGTGTTCAGATCTTGTTTTATCTTTTCATCAAGGTGTATTTTTACCTCTGATATTTATTGGTTTTCATCAAAAGAGATGTTTATAAAAATTTCAAATGGTGTTGGAAAAGAGAAAAAGCTTTGTGCAAAATAGTGGTACAAGAAGGAGCTTGTGTAGACTGCGGCTTAGGCTTTTTCATGTCATGCTTGATGTCTTTTTGATAGTATGCTTAGTGGTTTTGCTGTAGCATGACTTGTCTCAAATAACTGAGATTGCTTAATTAGCCTTTGAAAAAATCATGCGTTGTTTTTATTGTATGGAAGCATTATTTTGGTTTTCTCCTTGATGCTTTATTTGGGTTGACTTGGCGCATGCTCACACATGTTAGACTCTTACAAAGTCGCCAATATCCTTCATGATCATTTAGTTTTTGACTTTTGATGCCATCTTATGCTTCTTTTAATGTCGCTTTGTCGCTTTGCATGATTATGGCCATTATTGCTCTCTTAGTTGGTCGCTCCCAGTCTTTTGCTAGCCCTCACCTTGTATTGAGTATGAGCTCTACTCGTGCATCCAACTCCTAAAAGCTAAAGTTTTCCATTGTGTCCACCATACATACCTACTAGCAATTTGCTATTCCAAGTAAATTTGACTTGCTTTTATTTTCTCTTCAAATTAAACTCTTACCAGTGTTATGCGAAATTCGGTCAGTAAAGCTCTCACGAACCGGAAGGCACACTTTACTTTTTCCTGTTCTTAAAAATTTGACATTGTGGTCTCTTATGTTGAGTTGTTATGCTTGCAAGTTGTAAGTTGGATTCTAGCCCAGCCATGCTGTCATGGGGCAAGCTTTCAACATTGCACTTCTTTTTGAGTTGATATCGTGATCTTTTGTTTATGGATGCCCGCGGTGTGAAATGAATTGGGAATCTTGTAGGGATCATGGATTTTGTATATGTGTTAGGGAAACGCCGGGCCGCCAATCTAAGCCATGCATAATTCATGGTGGAAATTTGCAGCATACCCATGGTGAACATTCGACGACGCATCTCACAATAAAAAGCTAAACAATATAGCAAATAAAAGAGATGTCGAGGTGTTCATTGTCTGCTTGTCCTGTCATTTTGGTGTGGGCTTGTTCCATGTCATCGGGCACGGAGGTACCCCATTGGCGGTTTTCAATGATATGCATATACTTACAATGACAAGAGCCTTGCTTGGGACTCTAAGTAAAGTAGCATGAGGTTTGGGTACTCGTATTCACGGGGCACGAGGTTTTCAACTTATGATTTGTCAAGCATATGCATCATAATTGTTCTCGCATTAACTTTAACCATTCAAGATGCTTATGATGGGGGCAATGAGAGCTCAAAGCCGGTAAGTACCATAATTTTTGAAGGTTATAAAACTTGCAATCACTGCTTCCCTCTACGAAGGGCCTTTCCTTCACTTTTATGTTGAGTCACCACCTTCTTTCTTTATGCACCGTTAAGAGAGCATAGTTGTCATTCTTAGTGTGATATGCATTGTCCCAAAGTTCATTGATTGATTCATATTGTTGGTTTCACTTGCTCTTAAATTATTTGTATCTAGTCGCCCTCTTAAACTTTGAGGTGTCCTATGCATTTATGTTTTGCTCTCTTTGAAGGACAAGCTGAAAACCTTTTGTATGTTTTCCTTATGATTCGAGCACACGTTTGACTTTCATTGTTTCATTTTCATGATCTTTTGTTTGTGTTCATTTGCATGTTTACAACATGGTTGCTAAGTTCTTATTGTCATGATTATATCTTCATGCCCATGTTTTAAGTTCTATGATCCCAGCTCACCAATGCTTACATATATGATCAAGATTGTGTAGGTGCATGTCACCTCAAAAATTATTCTTTTGTTATCACTTACCTACTCGAGGACGAGCAGGAGTTAAGCTTGGGGATGCTTGATACGTCTCAAACGTATATATAATTTTTGATGCTCCATGCTTGTTTTTACACCATTTGCCTATTGTTTCGTTACACTTAGTGGCACTTTTATGCATTTTTTGGAACTAACCTATTAACAAGTGCCACAGTGCCAGTTTCCTGTTTTCTGCTGTTTTTGTGTTTCAGAAGTGATACACAGGAAATATTCTCGGAATTGGACGAAACCACATCCTGAAGTCTTATTTTACCCGGAAGCTTCCAGAGATCCGAAGAGGAGTAGGAGGTGGGCCACAGGGGCCCCACACACCATGGTGGCGCGGCCAGGCCCCTGGCCGTGCCTAGCCATGTGTGAGGGAACCTGGTCCCACCCCTGACATCGCTCCTTCGCCTATAAGAAGCCTCGGGACGGAAAACCCTAGGGGAGTCGGCAATTTTCCAGAAACAGTTCCGCAGCTCCGCCGCCATCGCCGACGAATTTCGGGGGACAGAAGTCTCTGTTCCGGCACCCTGCCAGGACGGGGAAGTGCCCCCGGAGCCATCTCCATCGGTCTCCATCGCCGTCTCCGCCGTCTCCATCAACCTCACCGCCATCTCCATCAACCTTGCTGTCTCCTATGATGAGGAGGGAGTAGTTCATCCCCGGGGCTGAGGGCTCTACCGGTAGCTATATGGTTCACCTCTCTCTCCCATGATGTGATCTTTATGTGATCGTGAGCTTTGTATCATGTTGAACAAGTAGATGTTATTATTCAGATATTATGCTACTCCTATGCTTAATTATTATAGTGTACTCTAGTGATGTTACTAAAGTAATCTATTCCTCCTGCCATGGTGTAACGGTGACAGTGCGTGCATCGTGGTGGTACTTGGTTTAGGCTATGATTGTGATCTCTTGTGGATTATGAGAGTAATTATTACTATGATAGTATTGAGTGATCTATTCCTCCTTTCATGGTGTAATGTTGACAGTGTGTGCACCGTGTTAGTACTTGGTCTAAGTTGCAATGATTTCTATCTTGAGTTGTGATCTGATTTGGATGTCTCTTTGAGTGGTGTTTGTCAAGTACTTGATGAACTTTAAGGGGTGCTTCTGTAGCCACTACACAATGATTAGTGTTATTCAATAGGAGAGTAATTCAGAGTACCATCGTGGAGAGAAGTTGTTTATTTGTTCAATCATGTTATATTGTTGGGAGTGTGTCCACTAGTGAAAGTATGATCCCTATGCCTTATTTCCAAGCATTGCACACCGTTTACTTGCTATTTTATTACTTGTTTGCTCGCAGCGATATTTATTTCATACCACAGTTACTACTTATAATCATCTACACCACTTGTATTTCACTATCTCTTCGCCGAACTAGTGCACCTATACATCTGACAAGTGTATTGGGTGTGTTGGGGACACAAGAGACTTTCTGTATCGTAATTGCAGGGTTGCTTGAGAGGGATAGCTTTGACCTCTAACCTCCCTGAGTTCGATAAACCTTGGGTGATCCACTTAAGGGAAACTTGCTGCTGTTCTACAAACCTCTGCACTTGGAGGCCCAACAAGTGTCTACAAGAATAGAAGTGCGTAGACATCACAATCACCTGTTTACTTTTCCTGCACTGTTTACTTTACTCGCATATTATTACTGTTTTCCACTCGATACACTCATAACCTTTGTTTCAAGCAAACCGGTGAGATTGACAACCTCATCGCAAGTTGGGAACAAAGTATTTGTTTGTGTGTGTGCAGGTTCCACAAACACCTTCAGTCGTCATTGTCTCTCCTCTTCAGGATCGACATTAAACCTTGGTTTCTAAACTGAGGGAAAACTAGCCGCTACACTCATCATACCTTCCTCTTGGGGTTCCCAACGGGCTGGTCATCACCACGCACAAGGTGTCGTAGGAATTTGGAGACAGTAGCCATGGGGAGGCTTATCGGAGGGGCTCGACGTTGGTGACGATGGGTCCGGCTCGGGATTGTGCCTACAGAGACACCACGATTTACCCAGGTTCAGGGCCCTCCCGGTTGGAGGTAAACCCCTACTTCCTGCCTGCTTCGGATTGATTGGATTGTAACAATTACAGTGCTCCTCGAGCTGTTCGGCTAGAGGAGGAAGAAGAAGATCCGATCCCCTATGCTAAGGGTCCAGGCCCCCTTATATAGACGGGGGCCTGGTTACAGGTTTCGGTAACGCTTCGGCCGGCTGCCGGCTCCTTGGCGGCGGCGTCCTTGGCCTGATCTCCTCTGGCCACGCTCTGGCAAAGGCACTTTATAAAGTGCCTTTTCCTCAGGCCGGTATCTGGAGAGCATATCCCCTCTCCTTTGCCTCGTATCCTGCCGTGGGGAAGGATCCTCGCCCTCTCATTGGTTGGTCGTGGTCGTGGCGCTCGTCATTCCTGTCTGCGCCTCTGTCGCTCTTGTCGGGGCCGTTCTGCTTTTGGCGAGACGGCCGTTGGAGGAGTTTTGTCTCCATCGCCCGGCTCCAGCCCTCCTCGGCACAGTCGTCAGCCGGCTGCTGGCGCTGCCGGCCCTTCGGGTGGAGCCGGCCTTCTCGTGCCGAAACCACGGGGATTCCTGGGACGCCAGCCGGCATATTGCCTGGCTTATGATGCGCCCCCTAAGTCATCCCCACGACACTAGCCCCCGAAACTGGCGAAGTCTCATGGGCTAGCATGGGGCTTCGGCGGGTTCTTCTTTTCGCCGGAGTCTTGCTCGTCCTCGTCGAAGTCCCAGGATCTTTTGTCCGGCTCGGTCGATCGAGTCATCGAGGCTAGGCCATGCGGAATTTTCCCGGCCGTCTCGGGACGAACCGGCTCCGGTGATGGTCCGGCTGACGACTGTTTCCCGGCCGCCGCTTCCTGGGAACTTGTTCCCTCGAGGGCTGGACCGAGGCTCCACCTGGCCGCCCGTTGTCGCGTCATACCCAATCGCCCCCGGCCCACGATCCTTTGCGGCTACCACGGTGGTTGCCCGACCTTTACACGATCGTGGGTCGTGACGAGAAGAGTCAGTTGCCGTCCCATCGTGGCTGAAATAAGCAACTGACTCGTCCCTTCACTTTTAAACCAGGGACCGTTCCGGAAACAGAGCATCGGTTGCCCGCTCCTCCTCTTCCTTCCGCATTCGCCCCAGTTAGAATCCTCGGCTGCCGAGCTCCGCCTTCCGGGAATTAGGGTTCCTTGTTTGCTCCGCCGCCATTCCGTTCATCCAGATCCGCACCCGGATGGCTCCCAAAGCTTCCCGGCCGAAAGGGAAGGGCTCGGCGGCGGGCAAGAGCGCCGCTCCATCCGCCTTGCCAAAGGGATCCTGGGAAGGCTCTTGGGTTAAGGATAAAGAGATCGAGCTACTGCGCCGGGGCCGAGTGCTCCCACCCGCGGATCTCGTGGGCTGCCGCTCCGCCGGCGATGAACTGGTCCCTGCTCCCGCGCCTGGGGAGACGGTGGTCTTCTATGACCATTTCCCCCGGGGTTTCGCGCTGCCCGTGAGCAGCTTCATGCGCCAATTCCTGGACTGCTTCCACTTGCAACCGCATCACATCGGAGCGAATGCGATGATGGTGCTGTCCGCGTTTGCAACCCTTTGTGAGGCGTACTTAGGCATCTGGCCCAACATCGAGCTGTTCCGCCGGCTGATCTTCTTCAAGACCCAGACGGCAGACACCGTCCCGGTGATATGCGGCACGGCCTCCTTCTACGCCCGCAAGTCTGCAAGCTTCCCCGGCATAAAGGGGAAAGAGTCCTGCAAGAAGTGGCAGCGCTCCTTCTTCTATGTGAAGAACCTGAAGGGAGGTGAGGATCATGTCAACTTGCCGCCCTTCGAGGCAGGCGGGCCTGAGCGGGAGAACTGGAGCGCCGCTCCTCCCCGCCCGTCGCCGGACATGGAGAAGATCCTTCAGCGGGTTGCCACGCTGCAAGCGGAGGGCGGCCTGGAGCCGACTGACCTTCTCCTCGCCTTCCTGGTCGCCCGCGTATCTCCGCTTCAGCGCCGCCCACACAAGATGTGCTTCCTGGGATCTGCTAGGGATCCTACTCGACATTCCTCCAAGGCGCTGTCAGCACTGGAGGTGGCTCGGAAGGCGAACCGCATCGCCGACGTGAAGCTTCAAGCCTCGTGGACATGGGGACTGGAACCTCACGACCAGGACAACCCAATTGCTGAGGTGAGCTCGTCGGTCCTAGCTTCAAACCTTTCCCTCCTTTGCAACTCTGGTCAGCTGACCTCTGGTCGCTTGGTCCGGGCAGAACTTGTTCGCTCTGCAGGCGGCGGAGAATTTGACTCAGCGCCAGGCTGGCTTCGCCGCCGATAGAGCCGAATCGGATGACAAGGTTGTCTGGGACGAAGCTGAGGAGGCAGAGGACGCAAGCTCTCTGGCCGCCGTCGAGGGTTCGAGCACCACTCACGGTGATGAAGGGAACGACGAGCCCGCGGACTCGGGCGAACCCCTCGTCCAATCTAGTGAGTTTCTCGGTCCTTCCCACCTGAGAGATTGGTCCGACGATGACGATGGTAACACAGGACCGGCTGCCACCCTCGAGGGTGTAGCTCTCCACGTAGCCGCCGCTGCCGCTGCCGGAGCTCTGGCTCTCCCAATCGTGGATCTGCCGGAGTCTCCGGAGCAAAGCTTTGCCGCCCCGGAGCCGGCAGACCTAGAAGAGGCTGGAGACGATTTAGCCAGCGCCAAGAGAAAAGCCCAGCCGGCTTCCTCCGAGCCGGCTGACAAACGCCAGAGATTGGAGCCGGCAGCGCGGGATCTGCGCTGTCCCAAGATGAAGAAGGTGGCCAAACGGCGGGCTACCGCCGTAGCCGGGTGAGCCTCCCGTTTCCTCGCTTCTTCATCCTTACTTTGCCGTTGCGGTCCCGATTGACTCAGTCGTGGGATGTTTTCTTCGCAGGTCGCCTCTTTCTGCCGATCCGGCTGCCCAAACTCCTCCCACCGTTGCTCCTGAGGAGATCGTGACCCCGGCTCCCGAGCTCTCCCGCCGCAAGAGGGCGCGCGGGGAAGAAGCGGGCGGCGACTCGGGTCGCGCTGAGGACGTTCGCCGCTCCCCGCGGTTGAAGCTTGTGGCAGGCGATGCTGGGCTAGAAGACTCAGCGCATCCGGAGGTGTCTGCGAGCGCTGCTCCCCATCCGGCCGCCGCACCTGAGGACGATTCCGCGCACGCCGCGGGGACTACTCCGGTTGGGGTTGACATGTCCCCGCTTCCTGCCGCCGAAGACACCACGGCGGGGGACGGCGCCGCTGGCCACATGGCAGGGGCCGCGGAAGAGGCTTCGGTACGCGCGAGGTCTTCGGAGCTTCCGATGCCAGCTGCCCAGACTCCTCCCAGCCTTGGGCCCGTGCCGATTGCGCGAGACGCGGTGCCAACAGCCGGGATGAGAACCAATGTGGCCGCTGGTTCCCTGCTCCTTGGGCTGGTCACCGGCTCTGGCGAAGCTTCGCGAGAGCTCCTCACCACTCTGGTGGCAAGGAGTGAACGTGGAGATGGCTTGCCGGCTCCTGCTGCGGTGGCCAAGGGCGCGCCCAGTGGGAAGGCTCTTATCGCCATGGCCGAGTCCAGCGTCGGGAGTTTGAGCTCCGCCAGCCGGCTTCAGCAGGAATGGGCAGATACCGCTTCGAGTGCTGATGTCGGAGAGAAGCTCAAGGTGCAGGGCAGCAAGCCAACTCTGGCGGAGCTGGATAGGCAGTTTACTGCTGCCAAGGGGTCGCTTTAGAACGCCGGCCTCCAACTCCTTGACGCTATACAAGCGACCAACGTGAGCACTGCGCCTTTAGCCCTGACTCCTGCTATACATCCTAGCCCCCGAGTTTCGAGGTAGCTGTAGAGACAGCTGGCTTGAAAATGAATTTTGCTAAGAGTCGTCGTCTTTCCGTTCTTCGCAGGAACTGAACGCGCTTCGTGCCAGTGTCTTTCAGAAGCTGCTGGCGAAGTATCGTGCCGGCAAGGTCCAGTACCAGGACTTGAAGAAAGAACTGGAGAAACTGTCAGGTGAGCTCGGGACCCCTTATTTCGACAACACTGCTGCCGTCCTTCCTGCTCTCATTCCTCCACTTTCAGATTCTGCCTCGCTCATCGCCTCGCTTGAGTCCCAGTTGGCCGACTCGGTGTCGGCCGCCGCTGTTGAGTCGCTCAAGCGGGAGCATGCCGAGGAGCTTCAGGGCCTGCAAACCCAGGCTGCCCGGGTTCAGGGGCTGGAAACTGATCTGGCGAAAGCTCGGGAGGCGGAGTCGTCGCTGCAGCTGGAGTTTGATCGTCGGCTGGCCGAAGAGAAGAAAATCCTCTCTGCGGAGTTTGACAGCAAGGTGAAAGAGCTTCACGCAACTTTGGGGAGCGAGGTCGAGAACCGCGACGCCCAAATCGCCGAGCTGCAGACTCTTCGGGGGCTCGACAGCGAGCGTTTTGACACGGAGATCGGCGTTTGGCGCGCCCGTGATCGCAAGGTTCAATCCGGCCTGCTGGGACTGGAGGAAGCTCTTCGTGGTATACTTCCTGTCCTCTTTCTCGGCTTTTGCCCTTTCCTGCCGTCCTCTCACCCTCTGACTGCCCTTGCAGGAGCCTTTCCTGACTCCGACGAGTCTGCCGCGGCGGCGCTGAAGGAATTTAGGGCGGAACAGGGGATCACCCCTCGCAGTGACCCTAAGGCCGAGCTTTCCTCAGGGGAGTTGGTTCCGTTGGCCAAAGGCCGGCTCCACCCGGCTGCCAAGCTGGGCAAGGATCTGCGCGAAGCCCTCGTTTCCGTCTTTGGAGCCTTGTGGCCGGGGAGGGCAGCGCCTGGCGGGATCCGGGCGCTCCTCCAGTGGGTCCTTCTCGCGTCCAACCGGCTTGAGGTCTGGAAGGAGTCCGCGGCTCGGGCCGGCGCTCAGCAGGCTCTGGAGTTCGTGCTCTCCTGGTATCCAGGCGTCAATCTGGACCAGCTGGAGAATCTTCGTGAAGGCGGACTGGCAGGCCTCGACGAAACTAAGCTTCGCCGGCGCGCCTGTGCCATTGCTGAATGCGCCGAGACTGAGGCGCTTTTCGATGCTGGGGATAGTGACGAATCCTTGGATGGCGTGGACTTCGAAGAGCCTGATTCGGCGGAAAGACCTCAGAAGGCCCCGAGGATCCCGTTGGTCACTCCATTCCGCCGTCCCCCAGCGGCGACGACTTTGTCCTGGCGTCTCGAGCTGGCGACATTTCTTCACTGGAGCCGGCTGGCTCGCCAAGCGCCCCCTGAGCGTGTCAGGGTCTTCTTATTTGTTTTTTCGTACACTGAACTCGTGTCATGCCTAGCAACATTTCGTTCATGTGTTCCAGTGACGCTTCATCCTAAATTTCTTACGCATTGATCTCCAGTTGTTTGTGAACCGAACTTAACCTGACCCCTTTCAGCTTTTTCCTTTATCCCCCCATCCTTCGGCCCTTCTACCCCCAGCCGGCAGCCTGGTGCCGGCTGGTCTCCCTTGGACCGATAGCCGAATGCCGGTCTAGGGTGGGAGCGCGCCGCGGGATGGGAAGTAGTACTTCGGCGTATAGGGGATCTGGCTTAGTCCAGCTTACGCACAACTTTTAACCAATGCGCATGGGTTAGGGGTGAGCGCTCGTTCTGTCCTCTTAGCGATTTTCCAGTGTGAATGACCTGCCGGCTCCGTCGCCCTCGACTTGGACTGGAGGTTAGGCTCGGGGTCTGGTTCGCACACGGTACTCGTTCGTCTGACAAGGGACTCGATTCGTCGGGTTGTGGGCGTTTCCTCTTAGCGGTTTTCCTAGGTGGGCGACCTGCCGGCTCCACCCCACACGGTGCAGGGCGGAGGTTAGGCTCGGGGTCCGGTCCACACACAGTACTCATCCGGCTGACGAGAGGATCGTTTCGTTAGGTTGGGGCTGCCGGCTCCCGACTGGAGGCGACTTCCAGCCCCCGTGAATAACGCTTAGAAAGGTAAAAGGTACTTCGGAGCACTTTTTCCAGGGATCGGCCGTATGCCGCCCAACTTTCTTTTATTCAACGACACTTGTTCGAGGTACAAGATTTTTGCCTTGGCTTAGCCGAAGGTCTTAAGCGGTTTTGGACTTGTCTCAGGCGAAGCTGCGAAACGCTTCCCCCTACCTCGAGGAGGAGCCAGCCCCCGAGACAAGTGCCTCTGACTTCTTGGCCGCTTCGGGCGGGACTTCCTTGGACAGGCTCGCCGGCTTGAGGAGCGGAGCCGGCAGCCCCTTCGCCCGGCTGTCCGGCTGGGCTGCTGCCGCCCTTTGCAGCAGTTGTCGCTTCTCTTCAGCAATGACCAATGCCTCCGCCAGTTTGGAGCTGGCTCTTGCGCACTCTATTGACTTCTTGTAGCATCCCGTGACAGTGATCACCCCGCGAGGGCCTGGGAGCTTCATCTTCAAGTAAGCATAGTGCGGGACTGCCATGAACTTGGCCAGGGCTGGTCGTCCAAGCAACGCGTGGTAAGGGCTATTGAGGTCTACCACCTCGAACCAGATTGGCTCGCGACGATGATTGTCCTTCTCGCCAAACAGCACCTCCAACTCAATCCTTCCCATCGGCGTACATGAGTGCCCAGGCACGATCCCATGGAAGGTGAGCTTGGTTGGCTTCAGTTGGATCTCTGGGATTCCAAGCTTCTCCATCGAAGTGCGATAGAGAAGGTTGATGCTGCTGCCTCCATCAATGAGTACGCGCGAAAATCGGCAGGTGCGCGTCTCAGAGAACACGATTGGATTCAAGACTAGCGCATAGCCCCCGGGCCTCGGCATGAGCGGCGGGTGGTCTTCACGCCCCCAGGTGATCGACGCGTCAGACCAATGCATGTACTGAGGTCCAACTTGCATGATTGCATTCACCTCGACACCAAACCACGGCTCATCCCTTGGCTCCTCCACCTGGGAAGTGAACACGTGGTATTGTTCCACATTCGCTTCCTCGGGGTAGTCTCCTGCTGCCTTGGCCGGCTGCCGATTCTTGTTTCCATGCGCTTCAGCCGGCGGTCCCGGCGGTGGCCCGGGCAGTTGGTGGTTTCCCTGCTCCAGATCCCTGGTGAAGCTGCATTGGCGTGTGGTGTGCGCTGCCGGCTTGCCAGAAACGCTATGGAACTTGCAAGGTTGATCCAGCATCACCTCGATGGTGTACTTGTCCTTGTTAAACTTGTCTCCTTTGCGCTTCTGGCTTCCGCCCGTAGCCCCCGGGCTTCCCTGAACGGCGGCTACTTGCTGGGAGCCATACTTGTTGTCACGGCGTTCGTCTTTCCTCTTGCCATGTCGATCACGGTTGTGATGTCCCCCTGAGCCGGCGGCCGGCTGAGACTGGTTTCCAGCCGGCGCGGGCTCAACACACTGCACTCTTGCTGCGGAATCAGCAGAAGCGTACTTGTCCGCTATCGCCATGAAGTCCGCCATTGACTTCGGCTCGGCTCTGTGGAGCTTGTGTTTTAGCAGGGTCCCTTCTCTGCATCCGTCCGTGAAGTAGCCAATGGCTTGCTCCTCGCCCACTCCTTCGCATGAGTTGCGCAGCTCGGACCATCTCGTGAGGTAGTCACGATCTGGCTCGTCGGGGCCTTGCTTGCAGAGGGCCAGCTGTCGTGGGCGGGGCGGACGCTTGTAGGTTCCCGTGAAGTTCTTGATGAATGCCTCTTGGAAGTCATGCCAGGAGTTGATCTGCAGAGCCGGCAGGCTGTTGAGCCACGTCCGAGCAGATCCCGTCAGCATGAGTGGTGCGTAGCGCACCGCTGTCCTCTTGTTGCCGCCTGCGATGTCGACAGCTGTGACGTAGTCCGACAGCCAATCCTCCGGCTTCACCGCCCCAGTGTATTTGGGCATGTCTCGCGGGAGCGCGAACTTGGCCGGGAAAGGCTCGTTGCGGATGCGAGGGCCGAAACAGACCGGTCCTGCCGAAGACTCTTCCTCGTCGAACTTGGAATCCGCCAGCTGGTTGAGCCGATGGCGCGCGTCGTCCTTCGGCGGGTCGACGCGCTCCCCGATCCTCTGGCTCACATGCGAGCGAGCCGGATGATGCCCCTGAGCTCCCTGGCCAGCTCCCTGAGCCGGCTGGGCCGGCGCCGCAGACTTGCCGCGCGCCGGGTCCGCCACGTCCACCCGAGGAGGGTGGCGCGGCTTGCTGGTGACTGCGGCGGGTTCTCGAGGCTGCCGACCGTGGTGGCCAGAGTGCTGGGTGCGGTGGTTTCCACCGCTTTTGCCTGGAGCTCGATTGCTCCGGCTGTGCTCCGCCGGGCCATGGTTTGGCGACGAGGCTTCTCCATGCGACTTGTTCTGGCCGGCCACGACGAGACGGTTCTCGCCTCGAGTGACGCTCACCTCTCCGCGTGGTTCCATCGCCTGCTGCTGTAGATCGGCAGCGTCCAGGAGTTCCTGGATCCGGGCTTGCTTCTCCCGCAAGTCCTCGCCTTGTAGTCCATCCAGCTCGGAGGTGATGTAGCGCGCGGCGCGGAGGTTCTTCGTAGGCGTGCTGTAGGTGGGCTTGTTGATGATCGGAGGTAGCTTTGCCGAGGGCGCCGCCTAGTTCAGCTCCGCCCCCAACTCGCGACCTCGCTGACGAACTTGACCCGCCCGGCTCGGGCCGTCTCCGGCTGGGGTGAAGCCGTGGGCGACGTTGTACTCGTTGATCGTGGAGAGGACACGCCGGCGGGTGTCGTCGACGTCGACCGCTTCCTTGAGGAGGTTGAGGCGCGTCCGCTCCAGATCCTCGGAGGCCTTGACCGGATCCGCAGAGATGTCGAGCGGAGCGCGCAGGTCCGTGATGGCCGCATCCAGCACGTCCCGCTCTGGAGGTGGAAGATCTTGTTCCGGCAGAAGTGGGCGTTCGAGCGGCGGGCGCGTGGTGCGCGGTAGGCTGCCGCCACCATCTTCCTCCAGGGCCCGCACCTCGACCATGTTGCAAAAGTCGACGCTTTCGCCGTCGTCGGAGTCTGTGTCACAGAGTGGGTCAAGCACATCGGTTACCTCTTCCGGGAAGGGCTTGGCGACGTAGAAGCGGTGGTCGCCGACGTCGAGGAAGGAGCCGCTGTTGCCGAAGCCGTTCTCGAAGTGGGCCAAGTTGTCGTCGACGAAGTCGAAGGTGCCGAACCTCCAGACGAGGCCGGAGGCGACCTTCTCGCCGGAGGGTCCCGGCCGGAACTTGACTCCGCTCGCCACCGCGCTTTGCCCCACGGTGGGCGCCAACTGTCGTAGGAATTTGGAGACAGTAGCCATGGGGAGGCTTATCGGAGGGGCTCGACGTTGGTGACGATGGGTCCGGCTCGGGATTGTGCCTACAGAGACACCACGATTTACCCAGGTTCAGGGCCCTCCCGGTTGGAGGTAAACCCCTACTTCCTGCCTGCTTCGGATTGATTGGATTGTAACAATTACAGTGCTCCTCGAGCTGTTCGGCTAGAGGAGGAAGAAGAAGATCCGATCCCCTATGCTAAGGGTCCAGGCCCCCTTATATAGACGGGGGCCTGGTTACAGGTTTCGGTAACGCTTCGGCCGGCTGCCGGCTCCTTGGCGGCGGTGTCCTTGGCCTGATCTCCTCTGGCCACGCTCTGGCAAAGGCACTTTATAAAGTGCCTTTTCCTCAGGCCGGTATCTGGAGAGCATATCCCCTCTCCTTTGCCTCGGATCCTGCCGTGGGGAAGGATCCTCGCCCTCTCATTGGTTGGTCGTGGTCGTGGCGCTCGTCATTCCTGTCTGCGCCTTTGTCGCTCTTGTCGGGGCCGTTCTGCTTTTGGCGAGACGGCCGTTGGAGGAGTTTTGTCTCCATCGCCCGGCTCCAGCCCTCCTCGGCACAGTCGTCAGCCGGCTGCTGGCGCTGCCGGCCCTTCGGGTGGAGCCGGCCTTCTCATGCCGAAACCACGGGGATTCCTGGGACGCCAGCCGGCATATTGCCTGGCTTATGATGCGCCCCCTAAGTCATCCCCACGACACAAGGACTTACTGCTCCCACGTCAACTAAACGCCACAGCTCTTTTTCTGGCGCCATCACCGAGTAGCAGCTTCTTTTCTGGCACCGTTGCCGGGGAGGAAGAGAAGACTTCTGCGAGGGGAGTTTTTCACACACACATTCTTTACTTTGTTATTTGTTTTGCTTTACTTTATTTATTTTACTTGCATTGCTTTTTTATCAAAAACCCAAAAAATTAGAATCCTTGGTAGCTGTTTTTACTTGTTTACTTTCGTTTTGCTGAAATGGCCAATCCTGAAAACACCAAGCTGTGTGACTTCACTAGCACAAACAATAGTGATTTTATCTGCACTCCTATTGCACCACCTGTTCCTGCTACCACCTTTTATGAGATTAAGCCTGCTTTATTGAACCTTGTTATGAAAGAGCAATTTTCTGGTGCTAGTACTGAAGATGCTGCAGCTCATCTCAACAATTTTGTTGAGCTATGTGAGATGCAGAAATATAAAGATGTTGATAGTGATATTATTAAGCTCAAGCTGTTTCCTTTTTCTTTGAGAGGAAAAGCTAAAGATTGGTTGCTGTCTTTAACTAAGAATAGTATTGATTCATGGGCTAAGTGTAAGGATGCTTTTATTGGTAGATACTATCCTCCTGCTAAGATTATATCTCTGCGCAGCAATATTATGAAGTTTACTCAGTTTGATAATGAACATGTTGCTCAAGCTTAGGAAAGAATGAAATCTATGATAAAGAATTGCCCCACTCATGGACTGACTACTTGGATGATTATCCAAACTTTTTATGCAGGACTGAATTTTTCTTCAAGGAATCTACTTGATTCAGCTGCTGGAGGCACTTTTATGTCCCTTACCTTGGGCGCCGCATCAAAGCTACTCGACAACATGATGGTAAATTATTCTGAATGGCATACCGAGAGAGCTCCACAAGGTAAGAAGGTAAATTCTGTGGAGGAAACCTCTTCCTTGAATGATAAGATTGATACAATTATGGCTATGCTTGCTAATGATAGGACTCATGTTGATCCTAATAATGTTCCTTTGGCCTCTCTGGTTGCTCAAGAAGAGCATGTTGATGTGAATTTTATTAGAAACAATAATTTTAACAACAATGCTTATAGAAACAATTTTGCTAGTAACAATTATAGGCCGTATCCTTCTACCAATGGTAATGGTTATGGTAATTCTTATGGTAATTCCTACAACAACACTAGGGCCGCGCCCTCCGAGCTTGAGGTAATGCTCAAGGACTTCATCGGTAAGCAAACTGCTTTTAACAAGTCTGTTGAGGAAAAGTTAGGCAAAATTGATATTCTTGCTTCTAAAGTTGATAGCCTTGCTCATGATGTTGAACTTCTGAAATTAAAAGTGTTTCCTAATAATGTGAAAGAGAGCAATATTGTTGCTGCCGCTAATGCTTTCCAAGTTGGAATTGATGAAAATATTAGATTGTTAGCGGAATTGCATGCCATGTGGGAAAGAGAAGATGAGATGGCTAGAGAGATGAAGGTATGTACTATTACTACCTCTAATGATGTTGCTCCTACTGGTAGCAATCCTCTTACTTTGATTGGTGTAGAGAAAACTCCCGCTCCTTGTGTTAAAAAGCCTAAAACTGCCAAAACTTTTTCTCAAAAGAGTGCTGAAATTTTTCGGAGTGTGGGAGATGATAGCTCTATTTCCTTTAATGATTTTGATGTTGATGGCTGCAATATATCTGAAGTTATTTTGTTCTTGCAAAAGCTTGCTTTGACTCCCAATGCTAGTTTTTAAATATTGCTTTTACTAAGCATATTACCAATGCTCTCATAAAGATTAGGGATGAAAAGTTGAAGCAAAAAGCTTCTGTTCCCAAGAAGTTAGAAGATGGTTGGGAACCCATCATTGATATGCATGTTAATGGTTATGATTGCCATGCTTTATGTGATCTAGGTGCTAGTATTTCTATCATGCCTAGAAAGATTTATGACATGTTTGATTTACCACCGCTTGAAAAATGTTATTTTGATGTTCCTATTGCTGATGTTGCTAAGAAGAAACCTTTGGGAAGGATTAATGATGTTCTTATTGTGGTTAACAATAACCTTGTTCCCATTGATTTTCTTGTTATGGACGTTGAATGTCATGCTTCATGTCCTATTATTTTGGGAAGACCCTTTCTTCGAACTGTAGGTACTATCATTGATATGACGGAAGGCACTATCAAGTATCAATTCCCGCTAAAGAAAGGTATGGAACACTTCCCTAGGAAAAGAAAGAAATTACTTTTTGACTCTATTCTTAGAGCAAATTATGATCTTGATGCTTCATCACTTGATATTACTTGATTCGCAATTTTCTGCGCCTAGCTCAAAGGCGTTAAAGAAAAGCACTCTTGGGAGATAACCCAATGTTTTCTTTTCAGTACTTTTTCTTTTATTTGAGTCTTGGAAGTCATTACTACTGTAATGACCGCTCCTTATCTTGTTTATTTCGTTTTTGTGCCAAGAGAAGCCTCTAATTTTAGTGAGGTAAAGATTTGGGGATGTTGCTGTCCTGAAACTGTTTTCGGTGCTGCACCGTAAAAATTCGTGAAAATTCTCTGTTTATCTTTTGGACCTGCGATTTCTTGTGCATATACCCCAGGTTATATCAAAACTTTTCTTAGTTGAACACTTTTTGAGTTGAGCAACAGAAAATCCCTCAAAAATTCGTCCTTTGTCAGCTGTTCAGTTTTGACAGATTTCTGCCAATATTTGTGTTTGCCACTTTATCGCTTTCTTTTGAGTTCTTTTGATCATGGAACTTTTTGGGGAGTTGCTACAGTAGTATTTGCTATATATGTGGTGGTTTTGAGTTGAAACCTGAAGCTAAAAGAGGGTTGAATATATTTTATGCTTGCACTAATGTTGCTAATAGAATTGTGTTTAGTTTTGTATGAAGGAAGTTTTCAAGTGTAGGGATTGGAGAATGATGAGATGAGTTGAAGAATGGAAAAAAGCTCAAGCTTGGGGATGCCCATGCATCACCCCAAGAAATATCCAAGAAGTACAAGCGTCAAAGCTTGGGGATGCCCCCGAGGCACCCCTTCTTCATCGGCAAAAATCAGGTCACCTTTCAAAACACTATATTTTTATTGCTTCATGCACTATGTGTTTTTCTTGGAGCGTCAGTTGTTTTAGTTTTCTTAGGTTGTTTAGTTTGTTTGTTTGCTGCAATAAATGGTTGGACCCCAACAAATTTCTTTTGGAGAAGTTAGTCGTTTTCATTTGCAAAGAACGCTCAGTTTTTTTCACTCTTATCGTTTATCGAGTGTTCTACTTTTTCCGCTACTGCTTTTGGTTTTCGTTTTCGCCTTGATTTGCGTTCAGATCTTGTCATATCTTTTCATCAAGGTGTATTTTTGCCTCTGATATTTATTGGTTTTCATCAAAAGAGGTGTTTATAAAAATTTCAAATGGTGTTGGAAAAGAGAAAAAGCTTTGTGCAAAATAGTGGTACAAGAAGGAGCTTGTGTAGACTGCGGCTTAGGCTTTTTCATGTCATGCTTGATGTCTTTTTGATAGTATGCTTAGTGATTTTGCTGTAGCATGACTTGTCTCAAATAACTGAGATTGCTTAATGAGCCTTTGAAAAAATCATGCGTTGTTTTTATTGTATGGAAGCATTATTTTGGTTTTCTCCTTGATGCTTTATTTGGGTTGACTTGGCGCATGCTCACACATGTTAGACTCTTACAAAGTCGCCAATAGCCTTCATGATCATTTTGTTTTTGACTTTTGATGCCATCTTATGCTTCTTTTAATGTCGCTTTGTCGCTTTGCATGATTATGGCCATTATTGCTCTCTTAGTTGGTCGCTCCCAGTCTTTTGCTAGCCCTCACCTTGTACTGAGTATGAGCTCTACTCGTGCATCCAACTCCTAAAAGCCAAAGTTTTCCAAAGTGTCCACCATACATACCTACTAGCAATTTGCTATTCCAAGTAAATTTGACTTGCTTTTATTTTCTCTTCAAATTAAACTCTTACCAGTGTTATGCGAAACTCGGTTAGTAAAGCTCTCACGAACCGGAAGGCACACTTTACTTTTTCCTGTTCTTAAAAATTTGACATTGTGGTCTCTTATGTTGAGTTGTTATGCTTGCAAGTTGTAAGTTGGAGACTAGCCCAGCCATGCTGTCATGGGGCAAGCTTTCAACATTGCACTCCTATTTGAGTTGATATCGTGATCTTTTGTTTATGGATGCCCGCGGTGTGAAATGAATTGGGAATCTTGTGGGGATCATGGAGTTTTTATATGTGTTAGGGAAACGCCGGGCCGCCAATCTAAGCCATGCATAATTCATGGTGGAAATTTGCAGCATACCCATGGTGAACATTCGACGACGCATCTCACAATAAAAAGCTAAACAATATAGCAAATAAAAGAGATGTCGAGGTGTTCATTGTCTGCTTGTCCTGTCATTTTGGTGTGGGCTTGTTCCATGTCATCGGGCACAGAGGTACCCCATTGGCGGTTCTCAATGATATGCATATACTTACAATGACAAGAGCCTTGCTTGGGACTCTAAGTAAAGTAGCATGAGGTTTGGGTACTCGTATTCACGGGGCACGAGGTTTTCAACTTATGATTTGTCAAGCATATGCATCATAATTGTTCTCGCATTAACTTTAACCATTCAAGATGCTTATGATGGGGGCAATGAGAGCTCAAAGCCGGTAAGTACCATAATTTTTGAAGGTTATAAAACTCTCAATCACTGCTTCCCTCTGCGAAGGGCCTTTCTTTTACTTTTATGTTGAGTCACCACCTTCTTTCTTTATGCACCATTAAGAGAGCATAGTTGTCATTCTTAGTGTGATATGCATTGTCCCAAAGTTCATTGATTGACTCATGATGATTGGTTTCACTTGTTCTTAAATTATTTGTATCTAGTCGTCCTCTTAAACTTGAAGGTGTCATATGCATTTATGTTTTGCTCTCTTTGAAGGACAAGCTGAAAACCATGTGTATGTTTTTCCTTATGATTTGAACACACGTTTGACTTTCATTGTTTCATTATCACGATCTTTTGTTTGTGTTCATTTGCATGTTTACAACATGGTTGCTAAGTTTCTTATTGTCATGATTATATCTTTCATGCCCATGTTTTAAGTTCTATTGATCCCAGGTCACCAATGCTTACATATATGATCAAGATTGTGTAGGTGCATGTCACCTCAAAAATTATTCTTTTGTTATCACTTACCTACTCGAGGACGAGCAGGAGTTAAGCTTGGGGATGCTTGATACGTCTCAAACGTATCTATAATTTTTGATGCTCCATGCTTGTTTTACACCATTTGCCTATTGTTTTGTTAAACTTAGTGGCACTTTTATGCATTTTCCGGAACTAACATATTAACAAGCGCCACAGTGCCAGTTTCCTGTTTTCTGCTGTTTTTGTGTTTCAGAAGTGATACATAGGAAATATTCTCGGAATTGGACGAAACAAGTTTCTGAAGTCTTATTTTACCCGGAAGCTTCCAGACATCCGAAGGAGAGACGGAGAGGGGCCACCAGGGCCCCACACACAGGGCCGGCGCGGCCTGGCCGCGCCACCCCTGTGTGAGGGAGCCTGGCTCCACCTCTGACGACGCCCCTTCGCCTATAAAGACCCCCCGACGAGAAAAACCTAAGTACCCGATCAGTTTTCCAGAACACATCGCGATCCGCCGCCGCCGTCGACCCGAAGATCGGGAGGGTCCAGAAGCTCTTCTCGGCACCCTGCCGGAGAGGGGAATCGCCACCGGAGGTCTTCTTCATCGCCATGCTTGCCTCCGGAGCGATGAGTGAGTAGTCTACCTTGGACTATGGGTCCAGAGCAGTAGCTAGATGGTTGTCTTCTCCACCATGTGCTTCATGTTTAGATCTCATGAGCTGCCATACATGATTGAGATCACCGTTATGTAATTCTATGATGTTGGTTTGTTGGGATCCGATGAATATTGGTGTTTATGATTAAGTTGCTGTACTGAATTATATCTTTTGTTATCTCTATGTTGTTTATGATCTTGCATGCTCTCCGTTGTTAGTAGCTATCTTGGCCGAGTAGTTGCTAGTGACTCCAAGAGGGGGTATTTATGCTCGATAGTGGGTTCATGTCTCTATTTCACCTGGGGGAGTGACAGAAACCTCTAAGGTGGTAGATGTGCTGTTGCTACTAGGGAGAAAACAACATTCATATGCTCAAGGGCATATGCTTTGTTTACATTACACACTTTGCTTAATGCAATTATCTGTTGTTCGCAACTTAATACTTCTAGGTTGTTCGGATTGATATCCCCGGGAGTGGATTATTAGTCATAGATGCAGTTGGATGGCGGTCTATGTATTTTGTTGTAATGCCCAGAGTAAATCTCATAGTGATCTTCTTGACATATGACGTTATCTTTATTCTATCAATTGCCCAACTGTAATTTGTTTACCCTGCATGTTATTTTATCTATGGAGAGACACCACTAGTGAACTGTGGACCCCGGTCCTATTTTAATCATACTAGCTAAATACCCGTGCGTTGCTACGGTATACGCAAGTACTTTCTAACCGCAAATATCATATATTATAAAAATACATGTCAAGATAGCTATGTAATACATGCGGAGGAGATTTATTTTAGGAGAAGGATAGGGCCTATTTAAATGGGATATTAATTAAGTTCTATTTGGACAAAATTTGCCCACAGCTGCATAAATGACCCAATAATCTCGGGGAGAATAAATGTCAAGATAAATAAGGAGAGAATAAATGACTACCTTTACATCCCTAATTAATCGTTAATAAATAAGGAGAGAAGACCTGTCTTTTTTCGTTAGGGGTAGAATCGGAACTCAAATGTTGTATGTCGAGTGGGTGGCTTCACCACCAACTCGAATCTTATAGGTAAGATAATTAATCGTTAATAAATAAGGAGAGAAGTCCTGTCTTTTTTCGTTAGGGGTAGAATCGGAACTCAAATGTTGTATGTCGAGTGGGTGGCTTCACCACCAACTCGAATCTTATAGGTAAGATTGCAATCACCTGTTTACTTTTCCCGCACTGTTTACTTTACTCGCATATTATTACTGTTTTCCACTCGATACACTCATAACCTTTGTTTCAAGCAAACCGGTGAGATTGACAACCTCATCGCAAGTTGGGAACAAAGTATTTGTTTGTGTGTGTGCAGGTTCCACAAACACCTTCAGTCGTCATTGTCTCTCCTCTTCAAGATCGACATTAAACCTTGGTTTCTAAACTGAGGGAAAACTAGCCGCTACACTCATCATACCTTCCTCTTGGGGTTCCCAACGGGCTGGTCATCACGACGCACAAGGACTTACTGCTCCCACGTCAACTAAACGCCACAGCTCTTTTTCTGGCGCCATCACCGAGTAGCACTGCATGTTCAAATTTGACCTATCGCACCATCTCTCTTGATCAATTCGAGCCTTTATGTTATCCTTCATCTTCTCAGTGTCCATCATGGTGCTCCTAATGGCATCGCTGATATTCTTGTTGGTGTGCATTGTATCAATGTTATGTGGGAGCTCGAAATCCTCAAAGTAAGGGAGCTTCCATAAGCACGGCTTGTGAGTCCATTGGTGTGTCTCCCCATATCCCAAGAAACCATTCCCATTAGGCCTAGGCTGAAGAGCATCTAACTCGGCCTTGATTTCCGTTCCAGACTTCATAATTGGCTTCGGGTCATGCACAACACGGCCTTTCTTGAAACTCTTTACATCACTCCTGTATTCATGACTCTGCTCAAGGAACTGTCGAGCTTCATCAAAACAGGAATACTTGCCTCCCTTGTCGAGCCAGAAGAAAGTCACAGCCTGCCTGCACTCTGGGCAAGGCCACTTCCCATGTGTACACCACCCGCAGAACAAAGCACGTGCTGGCAGGTCATGCATGGACGTGTGGTACCAAACATACATATCGAAGTACTCCTTCTTTGATGCGTCATATGTTTGGATCCTGCAACCTTCCCAGCCACGAAGCAAGTCATCCACCAGCGGTTCCAGGTACACATTCATGTTCTTACCCGGGTATTTCGGCCCTGAGATTATCATCGACACAAACATGTTCTCTGATCTCATGCAGACACCAGGGGGAGGTTCATGGAAATAACAAACACTGGCCAATAACTATATACTGCAGTCGACATGCCATATGGATTGAACCCATCGGTTGATATCGCAACTGCTACGCTCCTCGGGTCACCAGCTTTTAGCGGATATTTTGTGACAAAGTTCTTCCATGCACTACCATCCGACGGATGTATCAACTTGTCGATGTATCTGTTTCCTTCTACGGCCCACCTCATTTGCTGGGCAGTATCCTCGGTCATGAAGAGCCGCTGGATCCTCGGTAGAACTGGAAGATAGCGAGGATACTCTTGGCAATCGTGGTCTGCCTCTTCTGACCATCACCATTGGGGTCAACCTCAAAGTACCTAGAGGATTTGCATTTGATGCAATAATTTGTGTCAGCATGCTCCCCTCTAAATAGCATGCATCCCTTTGGACAAGCGTGTATCTACTGACATGACATCTTAAGGTCACTGAGCAATTTGGTCAAATAGTAGAAGTTTTGCGGCAAGAGGTGCCCTTTCGGCAGAATGCTGCCAATGACGACCAGAAGTTCATCGAACCCATCTCTGCACAAGTTCCTGTGGCACTTAAAGGCCATAAGGCGAGCGATGGCATCTAGTTGGGTAACCTCTGTATTTTCATGTAGGGGTTTCTGCGAAGCAAACAGAGCCTCATAATACTGCTTTGTGTTTTCCTTCGGCTCCTCAGCTGTCTCCGCATCCTGAGGTGTCTCCGCCTCTACATGAGGGCTTTCAGGCACATTACCATTAGCCAAGTTTTCTAAGCACCGATCAAACCCAGTATCATATTCTCCCCTGGGTTGAATCTGTCGCACCTCCTTCCTAGCATGTTTCTTTGCCTTTTCTCCATGGAAAGTCCAAGTCTTGTAGGATGATGTGAACCCAAACTTGAGCAGGTGAGTACTCATAGTTTCCTTGTCTTGTGACTTTCCGTTAGCGCACTTACTACAAGGCACCAAACTGTTCTAGGTCTGCTAGGGATGTCAAACACCCTATCGATAAACTGCTCGGTCTTTTGTCCCCATTCCTCAGTATAATCCCACTGACTGATTCTACCATCGTACATCCAGTCACGATTATCCATCCTCTAATCAGCACCAAAATAGACGAAACATAGAATTTATATCAAATCGGAATTAAACGCATCATATTTTTATTTTTTACGCATGCATCAACCGGAATCTCTACTAGGTGGGCTCCTAGCAGCCGCCAGATCCGTAGATTGAGTACGTTCTCCCTGCTCTACCCCGATCCGAGACAGAATTTTGGCAGCACCTCCCCGTTGTTCTCCTGATACACGTCTCAGCAAATAGCCGAGAGGGATGTGCATCCGGAGAACAACGGGGAGGTGCTGCCGAAATCCTGTCTTGGAACGGAGTAGAACAAGGAAAACGTACTCAACTACTCATCTGCCGGCTGTCCCGATAAATGCCGTAAGAGTTACGGTTCATAATATGCAAGACCACTAATGCATATTTATCTGCGTAACCCTTACGGTCGGGAATAGACGCCTAGGTAACGCGACATACTCGGTGATCTAGACACAAAAATAAAACCTAGGTACATGTGAGAGAAATATTTATACCCTAGACGCGTGAGAGAGTCGTCGAAGAAGCTCCGCCCCCCGCGACGCCGCCCTGTCAAACACCCCAACGACGCCGCCCCGTCAAACACCCCTGTGACGCTGCCCCCTCCGTGTCCACCTCGAAGCATCGCCTACATAGCGACAAAATCAATTAGTCATGCAAGTGAATAATTTTTTTTACAATAATGGTATAACAATATTACTTCACCATAAAGAACTAAAGTGCAAAAAAAAAGATTTAACCACTTTTACTATACTAACTAAACTAACTACACTACACTAACCTAACCTAACTACACTACACTACACTAACCTAACTAACTACACTACACTAACTAAACTAACTACACTACACAATATTACTACACTAACTAACTAAACTAACTAAACTAACTACACTACACACACTACACACTACACACTACACTCACACACTAACTTTACCTGCAGGGCGCCGGAGGAGGCCGAGCTCGGACGAGCAGGGGTGGCTCTGCGGGGCAGGCTGGCGACACGGGGCAGGCCGGGCAGGGGCAGGGCAGGGGCGCGACGCGGGGTAGGCCGGGCAGGGGCGGGGCTGGCGCGGGGCAGGGGCGGGACTGGCACGGGGCAGGGGCGGGGCAGGGGCGCGACGTGGGGCAGGGGTGAGGCTGGCGGCGGGCGAGGTGCCGGGCGGTGGGAGCTGGGCGGCGGCGAGCTGGGCGGGCGAGGTGGCAGGCGGCGGCATCGGCCGGGCGCGGGCAGGAGCTAGAGCGGGCGGGGCGCGCAGGGGAAGAGGATAAGGAGGAGGCCGGGTGGGTGGCTGGGAGGAAGAGCACGTGCATGGGCTCAATTATTGAGCCTTTGCCGTGCATGGCAACCTTTGCCGTGCGTTAAAGGGCTTTGCTGTGCGTCTCCGGCCTTTGCCGTGCGCTAGTGCACGGCAAAGGCTCTTTGCCGTGCCACTAGGCCTTTGCCGTGCGCCAAGGCACAACAAAGATCCTTTGCCATGTGCTGTTGCACGGCAAAGCCCTTTAATTATACGGCGGTGAATCCGTTCCCTCTGCGCCTTCATTTCATGCTACCGAAACGCGATATCGAAGCTGGGAAAAACACCCCACATAAATAGAAGACACCATGGGATACACATATCAGCTCTCTTTACGTTGCGATAGCCTTCAGAGATACTTTTTGAATTTTGCGCAAGTTCCTGCCGATTTCGCTGGAACCAGGGTGGTTTTGCACTTAAGCGCTAAAAAGTAAACTCCTGATTTTTTGTAAAAATCATTTTTGGAACCGCAACATGTCATTTCTTCACTAAACATCAGAGAAAAAAGAGGGACTCCGCACCGCCTGGCCGCGAGCGGGAGTTTTCGTGCGCCGTCATTTTATGCGGGTCCCGAATCGGGCGTAACTAATTCAAAAAAAATTGAAAAAATGCAAAACCTTTGTGTGACGTCATTTTATGTGACCTACAAGCGGGAAAAAAAATTCAAACCGAGAGAAAAATTGTTTACCAGAAAGTCCCTTCACAAAAATGACCTATCATGTTCGAGGTTGCATGACTTCTAGGTTAAATGAGCTAGATTCGGCCATGAGCATGGCATAGTTTGTCAGAACGAGGCCATATCGGACACATGCGTGTCCCTTAGGATGTAAAGGAACCCCACCGAGACCGATTTTCTTTTCGTCCCACAAAAAGTGCTTTTTCTATTTTCAGAGTGCCAAAATAGGGTTTTTTTGTGAAGCAGCTACCGAAACGTGATATCGAAAGCTGGGAAAAACACCCCACATAAATAGTAGACACCATGGGGATACACATATCAGCTCTCGTTTTGTTGTGCAGCCTTCACAGATATTATTTGAATTTTGCGCAAGTTCCTCCCAATTTCAATGGAACCGGGGTGGTTTTGCACTTTAGCGCTAAAAAGTAAACCTCCTGATTTTTTGTAAAAATCATCTTTGGATCCGCAACATGTCATTTCTTCATGAAACATCAGGGAAAAAAGGGGAACTCCGCACCGCCTGGCCACGAGCGGGAGTTTTCGTGCGCCGTCATTTTATGCGGGTCCCGAATCGGGCGTAACTAATTCAAACAAATCAGAAAAATGCAAAACCTTCACGTGACGTCATTTTATGTGACCTAAAAGTGGGGAAAAAATTCAACCCTAGAGAAAAATTGTTTACCAAAAAGTCCCTTCACAAAAATGACCTATCATGTTCGAGGTTGCATGACTTCTAGGTTAAATGAGCTAGATTCGGCCATGAGTATGGCATAGTTTGTCGGAACGAGGCCATATAGTACACATGCGTGTCCCTTGGGATGTAAAGGAATGCCACAGAGGCCGATTTTCTTTTCGTCCCACAAAAAGTGCCTTTTCCATTTTCAGAGTGCCAAATTAGGGTTTTTTTTGTGAAGCAGCTACCGAAACGCGATATCGAAAGCTAGGGAAAACACCCCACATAAATAGTAGACACCATGGGAATACACATATCAGCTCCCGTTTTGTTGCGCAGCCTTCACAGATATTATTTGAATTTTGCGCAAGTTCCTCCCGATTTCGCTAGAACCGGGGTGGTTTTGCACTTTAGCGCTAAAAAGTAAACCTCCTGATTTTTTGTAAAAATCATTTTTGGATCCGCAACATGTCAGTTCTTCACGAAACATCAGGGAAAAAAGGGGGACTCCGCACCGCCTGGCCGCGAGCGGGAGTTTTCGTGCGCCGTCATTTTATGCGGGTCCCGAATCGGGCGTAACTAATTAAAAAAAAATCGAAAAAATGCAAAACCTTCGCGTGACATCATTTTATGTGACCTACAAGCGGGAAAAAAATGCAAACCTAGAGAAAAATTGTTTACAGAAAGTCCCTTCACAAAAATGGCCTATCATGTTCGAGGTTGCATGACTTTTAGGTTAAATGAGCTAGATTCGGCCATGAGCATGGCATAGTTTGTCAGAATGAGGCCATATCGTACATGTGCGTGTCCCTTGGGATGTAAAGGAACGCCATAGAGGCCAATTTTTTTCGTCCCACAAAAAGTGCTTTTTCCATTTTTAGAGTGCCGAAATAGGGTTTTTTTGTGAAGCAGCTACCAAAACGCGATATCGAAAGCTGGGAAAAACACCCCACATAAATAGTAGACACCATGGGGATACACATATCAACTCTCATTTTGTTGCACAACTTTCACAGATATTATTTGAATTTTGCGCAAGTTCCTCCCGATTTCGCTGGAACCGGGGTGGTTTTGCACTTTAGCGCTAAAATTGTTTACCAGAAAGGGGACTCCGCATTGTCTAGCGGCGAGCGGGAATTTTCCTGCGCCGTCATTTCATGTGGCTAGGGTTTCGCTGTACATCGCGCTTCAGAGGTAGCAACCCCCTCCATAGCTATCATGTGGACATAATATATGTAGATAGGTGTGGTAGAGCTATCTAAGAGGTGTGACCACCCCGTTGGCACACATGCGATAACACTTCGAAAAATTGAGGGGGGTAGACCGTGGCGGGCTAGGGTTTCTCCGTAACCGGGCTTCGGGGGCTATGCATGTCAAAACCTTCGGTTTACACATACATATGACCTAACCAAAACCAAAGGAACACATTAGCCCACCGACGCGATGCCGTCCAAAAAAACCTAGGGGGTAGACCGCGCGGGTGCAGCGGGCTAGGGTTTCACCGTACATCGGGCTTCAGAGGTAGTAACCCCTCCAAAGCTATCATGTGGCCATAATATATGGAGATAGGTGTGGTAGAGCTATCTGAGAGGTGTGACCACCCTGTTGGCACATATGCGATAACACTTTGAAAAATCGAGGGGGGTAGACCGCGACGGGCTAGGGTTTGTCCGTAGACCGGGCTTCGGGGGCTATGCATGTCAAAACCTTTGGTTTACACATACATATGACCTAACCAAAGCCAAAGGAACACACTAGCCCACCGACGCGATGCCGTCCCAAAAAATCTAGGGGGTAGACCACGCGGGTGTAGCGGGCTAGGGTTTCGCCATACATTGGGCTTCAGAGGTAGCAACCCCCTCCAAAGCTATCATGTGGCCATAATATATGGAGATAGGTGTGGTAGAGCTATCTCAGAGGTGTGACCACCCCGTTGGCACACATGCGATAACACTTTGAAAAATCGAGGGGGGTAGACCGCGACGGGCTAGGGTTTGTCCGTAGACCGGGCTTCAGGGGCTATGCATGTCCAAAACCTTTGGTTTACACATACATATGACATAACCAAAGTCAAAGGAACACAGTAGCCCACCGCCGCGATGCCGTCCCGAAAAATCTAGTTGGGTAGACCGCGTGGGTGCAGCGGGCTAGGGTTTCGCTGTACATCGCGCTTCAGAGGTAGCAACCCCCTCCAAAGCTATCATGTGGCCATAATATATGGAGATAGGTGTGGTAGAGCTATCTCAGAGGTGTGACCACCCCGTTGGCACACATGCGATAACACTTTGAAAAATCGAGGAGGGTAGACCGTGACGGGCTAGGGTTTCTCCGTAGACCGGGCTTCGGGGGCTATGCATGTCAAAACCTTTGGTTTACACATACACACACACACACACACACACACACACACACACACACACACACACACACACACACACACACACAATCAGTTCCTATCTCAAATAACAAAGACATAGATCAATGTTTTCGCTCTTTACTAACATGTTCTCAAGTTAAATTTTGCTCATTGCATAATTTTAGGATTCTATTAACATAAAAATTACTTCAGACTAGTTAAGTGCCCGTGCGTTGCTACGGGTGTAAAGTTTTTTATCATCGTTTCAAAATAAAGTTTTAAACTTCGTAAGTGTAAACATAATACACATGACAATTCATGTGTACAAAAAAATCCCATAGGAAATTTTTTGAAAAATTATCTATGAGAACAAATTTAATTTTTTTTCCTATTTCCAAAGTGTGTATCTTGAGCGCTCATGATAATCAATTTTCAACAACCTATTTATCATGACATGCCATTACCTCTACTCAAGTGTTGTGTGTTTTCTTATTTTCCTTCACCACCCTGTACATCACCATGTTTTACCATCTCCTCTACACAAGTATGATGGTGGATAAAATTAATCTACGATATAAAGATCAGCTATTCCGACACAGTGTAAATTTTGTTTGACAACTGATATCACACATATAAATGATCATCCTTATTGCAGCAACTGCTGCAACTCCATCATTTTTGTTCATGGCCATAATCAACAGTCCATAGGGAAAAAGAAATTGAGAGATGCTAGAATTTTATGTGAATCAATGGAACGTAGCTGGGCGTGAAGTTCAGAGCATAATTTTTTTCAAAAAAAAAAGTTCAGAGCATAATTGTGCAACTAATACATTGTAACTTTCCTGCTACAAATGAATCTGCGACTGCCACCGTATCTGACTACAGTGCTCAACGGTATCCGACTAAGAGATTGCACAGCAGTATCTGACTACAGTTCTATAGTATTATGTGGAGAAAATCAAGGTCCCTTGATCCCATCGACATGTAAAAAAAATCTACTATTAGAAGTTGATTGTACATACGCACTGAATGTGACTTTCAAATCAAAGTAACTTCACATGCTTCATTTGATATAATCAGGTAAGACCTCGCAAGAAAGAGATTATTGGTTGTTACAAGAGTGAATAATTTTTTTTTCAATCTGAGATTACTTTAATACCGCCAATATTACAGATGGGCTATAGAGGATAGACTTATTAATGTGGTCATATGTACAGTGATTCCCAAGGAGAAAAGACCACTGTGTCGTTGTTGCTTCTTCTTGTCACTCCAAAGCGAGCTTCTCTAGATGAAAGGTCAACAATTGCATCAATGCTAAGATTTATCCATCCCGAATCAGGGCTTCTCCATTTTTCTTACTCAAATATAGACAGCGTGTAGCATTTGTCATGGAAACTTCCCATTTAAGATAAAATGAATAAATGGCGAACCCAAATTCGTCGGAGATAAGCCTTTCTAGTGCATCGGGAAAAGCTTTTTCCTACTAGTGAAATTTCTTTTATATGGTAACCTTTTAGCATAATTCTCAAATCTTTTCTTTAAATAAGCAAGAACAGTAGACATGTTTTCTAATTCTTCACTCTCTTGTCCCTTATTTCTAAAAAGATTTTTAATGACTGTATAATTTTCTTCTAGAGAGGATAGAACAAAACTTCCTCCAGAGGAAAAATCTAAAGCATTCTTGTACCAAAGAAACTAACCATAATAAAAGTAGAGGTGTAATTTCTCTTTCTCATAAACATTCAAGCTCTGGTTGTTCATTTTATTTATCCTAACCCAAGCATCTTTTAATGATTCACCATAGACTTGCTTAAAATTGGGTAATAAATTGATATTATGAAGTTTCTTTGTTGGATTTGAGCTTCCCATAAATTTTCAGCAGAAGTACTTCACTATTTTTTTTTTGATTTTATGAATGTATGCAAAAACAAAAATGACAAAAACAAGAAAAAGAGAATTGCGTTGCAAATCTAAAAGAGCGAGAAGACTCACAATGGTGTTACCTCACCAAGCTTCGATGATTGCCCGGCCCGTGAAGGAGATCTTGCATCGGAGAATTGTCTTCACTCGATGAAGATAGCAGTTGTGAATTGATGCGGCACGGTGTTGATGTAATTTCACCGTTCAGTTGGGAACCCCAAGAGGAAGGTATGATGAGTACAGTAGCAAATTTTTCCTCAGTAAGAAACCAAGGTTTGTCAGTCTAGGAAAAAGCCAAACTCCAGAAGGTGATGCTTGCTAGCCTAGTGACTTCCAACAATGGTGCCGTTTACGACACTTGTTAGTGCGTCTTCAACTAGTAGCAACGTGGAACCTGCACACAACACAACCAAATACTTTGCTCCCTGATACGTCCAAAACGTATCTACTTTTCTGAACACTTTTGCCGTTGTTTCTCCTCTAATTTGTGTGTTTTGAATGCAACTAACACGGACCAACGCTGTTTTCAGCAGAATTGCTCTGGTGTCTCATTTTTGTGCAGAAATCCAACTTTCAGTAAAAATTCGGAAAAATATTGCAAAAATCCTATTTCACCAGAAGACCCACGGAGCTAGAAGACGAGACGGAGAGGGGCCGGGAGGCCACCACACAACCAGGGGGCGCGACCCAGGCCTGGCCGCGCCCACCTGTTGTGTGACCGCCTCGGCCATAGCCTCGACCCCTCCTTCCACCTACATATACCCTCTGACCTGAAAGGAGCGGGGGTTTGGTGTTTTTCCCAGATAGACTTCCACTGCGCCGCCACCACCAAAAACCGCGATTCGGAACCAGAAACTCCGTTCTGGCATCCTGTCGGGACAGGGATTTGGAGGAGATCTTCATCACCATCATCACCGACGTATCTCCATCAACCATCCATGACTCCCCCATCCATGTGTGAGTAATTCCCGCTGTAGGCGAAGGGGATGGTAGGGATTGGATGAGATCATTCATATAATTTGCTATGAGATTGTTAGGGCATAGTGCCTAGTATCTTTTATTAGTGCTTATGACATTGTTGCAACTTGTTGTGCTTAATGCTTGTCACTTTGGGCCCAAGTGCCATGATCTTAGATCTGAACTTGTTATTATTTTATGATGATACTTGTTATTTATGATCTTACCTGCAAGTTGTTTACACATATCGTTGTCCGGAACCCGAGGCCCCAAAGTGACAGAAATTGGGATAACTGGAGGGAATGGCTATGATGTGAGGATCACATGTGTTCACTGAGTGTTAAAGCTTTGCTCTGGTACTCTATTAAAAGGAGTACCTTAATTACCAGTAGTTTCCCTTGAGGCCCTGCTGCAACAGGCTGGTAGGACAAAAGATGTCGTGCAAGTTTCTCATTGCGAGCACGTACGACTATATACGGAACACATGCCTATGATTGTTAGTACTAGGATGCTTATCATTATTTATCTGCAATTGCCCATGTCTCACTGATTTAATGAATTATCTTATCCATGCAACACTCGTACATCCATCCTTATGCCTACAGTATTTTATCCTACTGTTTACTATTGCTACTATTACCACTTTTATTTTACTACTGCTGTTACTATTTCACTACTATCACCACTATAAAACTGTTGCTATTGATAAACCACTGCGAGCAAGTCTGTTTCCAGGTGCAGCTGAATTGACAACTCATCTGTTAAGACTTATAAATATTCTTTGGCTCCCCTTGTGTCGAATCAATAAATTTGGGTTTTACTTCCCTCGAAGACTGTTGCAATCCCCTATACTTGTGGGTCATCAAGACTATTTTCTGGCGCTGTTGCCGGGGAGCATAGCTTTATTTGTAAGTTCACCTGGAATTCATATTGTTCGCTGCAATCCTTTCATCATGGGTAAACCTCGTGATGGAAAAGTTCCTATATTGCCATCCACTACAAGAAGAGGTACAACTCTGAACACCTCCGTTGCTCTTGATTCGCCATCTGTTATGAGTAAGTTGCTTACACCACCACACCCACACGCTACTGCTACTTATTCTGCTAAGCTTGAAAATGCCACTAATAATTTAGATGATGCTTCTACTGTGCTTGATGAGAGTGGTTCGCTAGGTTCCTTTTTAGATGCTACAATTGCTAGAGCTAAGATGGGAAACACCACTGTTACACCTGTTAGTTCATCTGAGTCCACAGAATGTCCTAGTGATGATTTTGATGACGCTTATATTGAGCTTGACGATGATTTTATTGCTGAAGCTCAGGCTACTCGTGATGCTAAAGCTGTTAAGGAACTTCTAGCGAGACATGCTGTTAGATATAAATTATCTCCTGATCCTAAGTTTGCTGCTTCTCCCATAAATATTAGAGACAAGAATTATGATTTCTCTTTAGATTTATCTTTCATATCTATTATTGAGAAAGACCCTTTTTGTGGTACTGAAGGTGAAAGTGCTATGGCCCATATGAATGAGCTTTCTACTTTGAGTAATGTATTTTCTGAAGATATTAAGCTGCGCACTTACTTTGTTGCTAAGATTTTCCCTTTTTCATTGAAAGGTGCAGCTAAGACTTGGTTTAATAATTTGTCTCCTAGATCTCTTAATAGTCCTATTGCTTTGGTTAATTATTTCTTTTAGAAATATTTTCCTGCTAGTGCTCAACGTGCTGCTGTGCAGAAAATCTTTGACTTTGAACAGGGAAAAGGAGAGATATTGCCTGAATCTTGGGCAAGATTTTGCTCTTTAATTAGAGCATTGCCTAGGGAGCCATTGCCTAAAAATGAACTCCTTGATATATTTTATAATGGACTAAGTGATGAATCTAAGACATATCTGGATAGTTGTGCTGGTTGTGTTTTCAGGGAAAGAACTCCGGCTGAAGCTGAAGAACTAATGGTTAAAATAAGCCGGAATCATGATGATTGGACTATGGCTGAGTCGACACCAACACCAGCGCCAACTACAGAGCCAACACCCAAGAAGAGGGGAATGATTGAATTAAATGATAAGGTTATGAAGGAAGCCAAGAAATCTCTTAAGGAGAAAGGTATAAAGGCCGAAGATGTGAAGAATTTACCTCCTATAGAAGAATTATGTAAGCCAATCCATCACTCATCTACTGTTGAGGTACACTCTCTCTAACGCTTTGATGATAGAGATATTCCTTACTCTAAACTGCCTGATCAATGCTTAGATGAGTTTGATAATTTTATTGTTAAGCAAGATAATTTTAATATAATGGTGCAGAATCATTTGTTGGAAAATTCTAGAGCTATTAACAAGTTGCAGGATATTGTGGAGAGAACCTCCAATGATGTGAAGAAACTTGTTAAACATTTTTAAATGGTTCAGACTCAAATTGATCAGCTTACCAAGGTGCAAAAAGACTTGTTAGTTAATGCCGCAAGAGAAAAACAAGCGTGTGAAATACGCACAAGAGGAGGTGCTACCACTCAAGACCCCTTATATCCTGAAGGACATCCTAAGAGGTTCGAACAAGATTCTCAACGCACGTCAAGTGATGATATTCCTTCCAAGAAGAAGAAGAAGAAGCATAAAACAGTTGCAGAATCCTCTGAAGCAGGTAAAGATCCTAATAGTGTTTCTATTTCTGATACTGAAACTGAAACAGGTGATGCTTCTGACAAAGAAGAAGTTGAAGAGGAACCCGAAAAGATTGATAAGAATGCAAAGTACACTAAAGAAGACTTCATTGCCAACAAGCATGGTAATGAGAGAGAACCTTGGGTGCAGAAACCAAGGCCTTTTCATGGTAAGAAACATAAATCCAAGGAAGAAGAACACTACAACAGGTTTTGTGAATGGATGAGACCTTTATTTTTGCAAATTCCTTTGACTGATGCTATTAGAATGCCTCCTTATGCAAAGTATATGAAAGATATTCTTACTAACAAAAGGAAGATTCCTAATGAGGAAATTTCCACTTTACTTGCTAATTATTCTTTTGATGGTAAAGTTCCGGAGAAGCTTGGAGATCCAGGTATACCAACTATTCCTTGCTCCATTAAAAATAACTATGTTAGAACTGCTTTATGTGATTTGGGAGCCGGAGTTAGTGTCATGCCTTTCTCTCTCTATAAGAGAGTTGATCTAGAAAAATTGGTATCAACTGATATATCTTTGCAAATGGCTGATAAGTCTACTACTATTCCTATTGGTATATGTGAAAATGTTCTTGTTCAAGTTGCTAACAGTTGTTTGATATTAACTGACTTTGTTGTGTTAGAAATGCCTGAAGATGATAATATGTCTATTATTCTTGGGAGACCTTTTCTAAACATTGCAGGTGTGGTTATTAATTGCAATCAAGGAAAAGTAACTTTTAATGTCAATGACAAAGAGTACACGGTCTATTTTCCCAAGAAGATTGATAGAAAGAGCGCTCTAAATTCAATCTAGAATGTTGAGACCATTCGAGTTGGTCAAATTATTTGTTCAGAGCGAAAGCCCAAAGAAGAATATAAAATTGTCATGATTGGGACTATGCCTATCAAGGTCGAGGTAACATAAGCATATAGTGAAATGCAAAGTTTTGCCTCATATAAAGTTAGTTTGGTAATAAGACTTGATCAACCTTGTTAACAAAGTGATTTTATATGAATGAAACTTTGTTTTCACCGCATTTACTTTACCTCACTCATTTTTACTTTCACCATTTTTGTTCTCTTTGTTAGTTACATAACTAGAGTATCTTAGAGCTGCTGCATACTTGGTTTTGATTTGCCTGCAATCATGCCATCTTCGTTTTTCTGACTTTTTACTCTGTTGTCAATTTCTGAATAATCCTTGAAAATAAAGTTTCTCGAATTTTTTTAGAAAAATCTTTTTAAATTTTTATGTAAAAAATGGGGAAGAGAGGCACCTGGGAGACCTCAGGGGGACCTACCACGCCACCTCACAACCAGGGGGCGCGGCCCAGCCCTGGCCGCGCCCACCTGCTGTGAGGGGGCCCCCTGGCCTCTCACTTATCTCTTCCTCCCCAGCTCTTTCTTTCTCCTGAAAAACAATGACACACCAGCTCAAACTCGTGTTCTTGCTGCTCTCCATCTCGATTTTTCAATCTCCTTGCTCAGCCCATCATTGTTGCTGAGATTTGGAGCATTTATTCTCCGGTATGTGACTCCTCCGATTGTCCAAGTAGAATTTTGTTTAGTGGAGTATTTCTTGAGTATTTTAGCTCTATAGGCTACAGGAGAAATGAGTTTGCATTCTTGTTCTATTGCTTAGAAATGTTATTTTGATGCATGTTAGCCCTCTAGTAACTCCCTATAGTACCTCCCTACATGTGTTTGTTTAAAAATCACTTTTTATGAGGTTTGTTAAAAATTTTAGAAATGGAGGAGATTGCATACCAACTCTTTCAACATGAACTAGAAGTGCATGAAGTCATGAGAGTTCACCGTGAAGAGAGGGTCTTTCCCTCAATCTATCCATGCTCAGAGTTCATGAATGCTGCCGGAATCCTGCAGGACTTCCAAACTTTACTCTCTAATGCAGGATTGGAGCATATTGTTGATGGTGAACCACCCCAATTTGCTAAACTAACAATGTCTGTGGTTCAGGATTTCAAATTTAATTGGTCTACATCTAACCCCATGGTTCATTATAAAATTTACAATAAATCTGTGGACTTGCCCTTTGATGTTTTCTGTGCAGCCATTAGAGTACCACAGTGGGGATCGCGTGAAAAGATGAAGGAACGGCCTAGGCCATTGATGGACCTATATGGGGAGATTTGTCAAGGAAGAAGCTTCACGGGAGAGGATGGTAAAATTCAAAATATTCATTTCCCATCCATTCGGTATTTTGCCTACTTTATTACCAAGTGTGTTCTTGCTAGGAAAGCTGCAAGTAAGTTATCCTGCTGTGATCTTGCTTTTATTGCTGCTGCTTTGAGAGGTGATAGGACTTATAATTTGGGTGCTTTGATAGCTTTTCATCTTGATGCTAACCGTGAGAAAGGGGGAATCTGTGGAGGTCTTGTTGCTTCACGCTTATTAGCTTTGCATGGTGTAGTGCCTCATATTTTAGATCTGCAGTTCCCCATAGAGAAACTTGATCTTAATTCCATGTTGCATCATAAGTTTGTTTCTCCTCATTCCTGTTTGAATAACTTGATGTTCGAGATAACCTTCTTCAAGAAATCTACCTGGAAGGTAGTGAAGACTGATCGATCAGTCCATCTGCCTGCACCTCTTTTGTTTAACCTTGATCGCAGGAATGGATGGTCACTCACAGAGGGTGAGATCGACGCATACATGGAGGAGCACCCGCAACTCGTGCAAAATGAATAGGCGACCGAGGAGTCGGTCTAGCCTTCTAACATTACGGAGTTTCCATACCAGTAGCATTGTTATAATTATACACCATCTGCTTCATCTTCAGAAGGGCCAGGGTATGACTACACCAATAATGATCCACCGGCATGGGGCATGTATTGGAGATGAAGTTGATCTCCACTTAGGCCAAAAGCCTAAGCTTGGGGGGAGGTACGCCGACGGTTCACTCATCTACTTATCATATTTTGTCGGTCCTATGTATATTCATGTTTCGCTTTCTTTTCTTTGTTGTTCTTGTTCTTATTTCTATTTTCCAAAACACAAAAAGACCAAAAATATTTCCGTTGTTTCTCTTTGTTTGACTTTTCAATTGCTAGCTTTGGTTTGCTTTACTTGCTATTTTCGGTTTGGTATTTGAAAAAATCCAAAAATATTTTGCTTTGTTTGCTATTTCCTTCTGTTCTTGTTTCAAAAATTGAAAACCCAAAAATATTTGTTGTTCTTCTTCGGTCTTGTAAAGTTTGTTGCAGAGTTCAGTCTTTCGTGACTCCATTGGAGCTTGGTGTTCACTTCATATTATTCAAGCCACACAAGTGAAAGGCAATAATGATGACATGTGACAATCCGAGATGTGGTAAGAGGCTGGTATGAACTCTATTTGTTTTCATTTTTGTACATATACTCATCTATGTGGACATGCTTAGTCGGTTCATGTAAGGTATATGTTATCTAATGGATGCTTTGTAGTTCTTGCTCTCATATGATTAGTTCCAATTTACTAACAGTTTGTAGCATGTCATGTAGATGCTTGCTTGCATTGTTTTATTCATAATCTGGTATGTTATTGTGGTATCCACCTCTAAAAGTTTCATTTGAATCGACTTGGCACATGCTCAAGCATGCACATGACTGAACAAAAAGTCAATTAAGCCTCGATGATTTACTCTGCCTCAGAGTTCTTATATCATTTTTATGCCTATATTAATTTTGTTTTGTCGCAAGCATGATTATGACAGTTTTTGCTCTCTCGATTATCGCTTCCCAGTCTTTTGCTAGCCTTCATTTGTACTGAGAGGGAATACTTCTCGTGCATCCAACTCCTGAAAACCAAGTCTACCAAAGAGTCCACTATAAATTCCTATGCATGGTATTTGTAAGCCATTCCAAGTAAATTTTCATGTGCTACCTTTCAAAACTTTCAACTACTTCTCATTTTGTGCCACTGTCTTTAGCTCATGAGGACGTAGTGGCCGGAATTTCTATCTTCCATATTAAATTAAGTACCCCTCGACTAGGTAGCTTCATCTGCTCGTCATTAATTTTGCAAGGGAGCTGGTCAGATCACTGTAATCTATTCTAAAAAAAGAAAGAAAAAAAGGCACTCCTCCATGGTATGTGAAAGTTGGTGGGCACCCGATGGAATCGGTTAGCATGGTTTGAGAAAGGAAAAAAGGTGGGGAGGAGCGCAAAGCTTTATAAAAGAGCACCAATGTGCCAAATTTTCAAAGAACTCGGAAACGCTCTTACTTGTTTATTATGGAAGATAGTAAGTCCCCATTGCCAGTCGTCAGTGGCGGAGCCAGGAATTGAAACGAGCCGGGTCGAACATACGAAGTTCAATTTTTTTTAAGGCACGCAGAAAGTCTATATAACAAACTGCGGAGCCAATTTTTTTTAAGGCATCAATCGATGTGATGGGGGCTATTAGGCACGCCGAACCGAAAACCGCATCCAACTGCGTCCCCCAAATGAGATTTTGTTTCGGATAGGCCGCAACTGCAGCGGTGACATCGATTTTTGTGAAGCAACGGAAGCATACAACGGTGAAGTTGAAGCCGGATACGCTGGTATCATACTGTTAAGTTGTGTTCATGCTAGGAAGACGAAATTGTTTTGGTAGATGACCTCGACAGTTGGGAATGAAAATGTAGCATAATTTTTTGTCGTCAAATTTAATACATTTGTTATGTCAAATACTTCATTAACATCTGGTTGTGAAGTGCCCTGGAAAAATGAAATTGACATCTAAATTGAGTGTCTTGCAATATCAAAATAACATCTTTGCTTTGAAGCAGCCGAGCTTTCCCGAGCAAGCAGCGAGCAGCCAAGTGTTAGAGCATGCCCGCAGCGGAGTGGAGCGCTGCCTGTGCGTGCGCGCATGCTCGGTAGAGGGCAGCTACGACAGGGAAAGGTGGGGAATTGAGATGGTCTGGACACAAATGGGCTTAGTTGGGTCAGACTTTTCCATCAAAAAGTTTAGTCCAACAAAGGTTTTTTTCATAACGCTTCGGTGGGGTGCCTGATTTGCACGAGGCGAGCCGGGTCGATCGCCCCCCCTTGACCCCCTGGTAGCGCCGCCACTGCCAGTCGTTGACATGAAACAACCACCTCTCAAAATAAATTTTTATCTCTGTTTTACAAATGAAAAGCTCTAGCACATGTTAAATCACTGCTTCCCTCTGCGAAGGGCCTTTCTTTTACTTTTATGTTGAGTCTTCATCTTCTAACTTTAAGCACCTTCTTGAGAGCATAGCTGTTATTCTTAGTGTAATGTGCTTGTCCCAGAACACGGTTCATTGTGGTATAACTTTGATGCTTGTATCTTTGATATTTTTACTTCTAATCTTCCCTTGAACTTCAGAGGTGCCTCAGCATTTATGTTTTGCTCCACAAATAAAGGCAAGCCGGATACCACTCTTCCATATCATTTATGAACACTACAATCTTGCAGCTTCTTATATTTATGTTACTTGTTATTAGTGCATTGGCCCTCTTTCATAGCTTGCTTGACTATGAGGTAACATTAGTTGCATATTTATTATTATGAATTGCCTGAGTACTTGATCATATAGTGAATATATATACATCTTATGAAGCAAATGTGTTCATGAAAGTTTCTTTTATCGCTCTTAGTTGTTAACTGAATTGCTTGAGGACAAGCAAATAGCTAAGCTTGGGGGGAGTTGATACGTCCAAAACGTATCTACTTTCCCGAACACTTTTGCTGTTGTTTCTCCTCTAATTTGTGTGTTTTGAATGCAACTAACACGGACTAACGCTGTTTTCAGCAGAATTGCTCTGGTGTCTCGTTTTTTTTTGCAGAAATCCAACTTTCAGTAAAAATTCAGGAAAATATTGCAAAAATCCTATTTCACCAGAAGACCCACGGAGCCAGAAGATGAGATGGAGAGGGGCTGGGAGGCCACCACACAACCAGGGGGCGCGACCCAGGCCTGGCCGCACCCACCTGTTGTGTGACCGCCTCGGCCATCACCTCGACCCCTCCTTCCACCTACATATACCCTCTGACCTGAAAGGAGCGGGGGTTTGGTGTTTTTCCCAGATAGACTTCCACTGCGCCGCCACCACCAAAAACCGCGATTCAGAACCAGAAACTCCGTTCTGGCATCCTGTCGGGACAGGGATTTGGAGGAGATCTTCATCACCATCATCACCGATGTCTCTCCATCAACCATCCATGACTCCCCCATCCATGTGTGAGTAATTCCCGCTGTAGGCGAAGGGGATGGTAGGGATTGGATGAGATCATTCATATAATTTGCTATGAGATTGTTAGGGCATAGTGCCTAGTATCTTTTATTAGTGCTTATGATATTATTGCAACTTGTTGTGCTTAATGCTTGTCACTTTGGGCCCGAGTGCCATGATCTCAGATCTGAACTTGTTATTGTTTTATGATGATACTTATTATTTATGATCTTACCTGCAAGTTGTTTACACATATCATTGTCCGGAACCCGAGGCCCCAAAGTGATAGAAATTGGGATACCGGAGGGGATGGCTATGATGTGAGGATCACATGTGTTCACCGAGTGTAATGCTTTGCTCCGGTACTCTATTAAAAGGAGTACCTTAATTACCAGTAGTCTCCCTTGAGGCCCTGCTGCAACAGGCTGGTAGGACAAAAGATGTCGTGCAAGTTTCTCATTGCGAGCACGTATGACTATATACGGAACACATGCCTGTAATTGTTAGTACTAGGATGCTTATCATTATTTATCTGCAATTGCCCATGTCTCACTGATTTCATGAATTATCTTATCCATGCAACGCTCGTACATCCATCCTTATGCCTACAGTATTTTATCCTGCTGTTTACTATTGCTACTATTACCGCTTTTATTTTACTACTGCTGTTACTGTTTCACTACTATCACCACTATAAAACTATTGCTACTGATAAACCGCTGCGAGCAAGTCTGTTTTTAGGTGCAGCTAAATTGACAACTCATCTGTTAAGGCTTATAAATATTCTTTGGCTCCCCTTGTCTCGAATCAATAAATTTGGGTTTTACTTCCCTCGAAGACTGTTGCGATCCCCTATTCTTATGGGTCATCACTCCCAACTTACGATGAGGTTGTCAATCTCACCGGTTTGCTGTAAACAAAGGTATGAGCGTATTGAGTGGAAAGCAATAGTAATATGCGAGAAAAGAAACAATGCGAGTAAAGTAAACAGGTGATAGCAATATAAAGGAAATTGGACCGGGGTCCACAGTTCACTAGTGGTGTCTCTCCACAAGATAAATAACACATGCTGGGTAAACAAATTACAGTTGGGAAATTGATAGAATAAAGATAACGTGCATATGTCACGAGAATCACTATGAGATTTACTCTAGGCATTACAACAAAATACATAGACCACCATCCAACTGCATCTATGACTAATAATCCACTCACAGGGATATCGTCCGAACACCCCATGAGTATTAAGTTGCGAACAACAGATAACTGCATTAAGCAAAGTGTGTAATGTAAACAAAGCATATGCCCTTGGACATAAGAATGTTGTTTTCTCCCTAGTGGCAATAGCACATCTACAACCTTAGAGGTTTCTGTCACTCCCCCAGATTAAATAGAGGCATAAACCCAACTATCGAGCATAAATACCCCCTCTTGGAGTCACTAGTATCTACTTGCCCAAGATAGCTACTAACAACAGAGAGCATGAAAGATCATAAATAACATAGAGATAACATAAGATATATGATTCAGCACATCAACTCAACATAACACCAATATTCATCGGATCCTAACAAACAGAACATGTAGAATTACATAACGGTGATCTCGATAATGTAAGGCAGCTCATGAGATCTAAACATGAAGCACATGGTGGAGAAGACAACCATCTAGCTACTGCTATGGACCCATAGTCCAAGGTAGACTACTCACTCATCACGCCGGAGGCAAGCATGGCGATGAAGAAGACCTCCGGTGGTGATTTCCCTCTCCGGCAGGGTGCCGGGAAGAGCTTCTGGACCCTCCCGATCTCGGGTCGATGACGGCGGCGGATCGCGATGTGTTTCTGGAAAATTGATCGGGTTTTTAGGTTTTTCCCGTCGGGGGGTCTTTATAGGCAAAGGGGCAGTGTCAGAGGTGGACCGAGGTGGCCTCACACATAGGGGGCGCGGCCAGGGCCTGGGCCGCGCCACCCTACTGTGTGGCCGGCTCGTGGCCCCTCTCTGTCTCCTCTTTGGTTCTCTGGAAGCTTCGGTAAGTTTTTGCATGTTCGGTTTTTGTTTCATCCAATTCCAAGAATATTTCCTGTGTAACTTTTCTGAAACACAAAAACAGCAGAAAACAGGGAACTGGCACAGTGGCATCTTGTTAATAGGTTAGTTCTAGAAAATGCATAAAAACGCCACAAAGTGTAATGAAACACTAAGCAAATGGTGTAAAAATAAGCATGGAGCATCAAAAATTATAGATACGTGATACTCCTATTTGATGTGGGAAACCAAAGGTCCTTGTGCGTGGTGAATGACCAGCCCGTTGGGAACCCCAAGAGGAAGGTATGATGAGTATAGCAGCTTGTTTTCCCTCAGTTAAGAAACCAAGGTTTATCGTTCAGGAGAAAAGCAGACAATAACGACTGAAGGTGATGCAGACTGGCTTAGTAACACTCCAACAAGGGCGCACTTGTTGACTCATCTTCGGCCAGTAGCAACGCGGAACCTGCACACAACACAACCAAGTACTTTGTTCCCAACATGCGATGAGGTTGTCAATCTCACCGGTTTGCTTGAAACAAAGGTATGAGCGTATCGAGTGGAAAACAATAGAAGTATGCGAGTAAAGTAAACAGTGCGAGTAAAGTAAACAGGTGATAGCAATATGATGGAAATAGGACCGGGGTCCACAGTTCACTAGTGGTGTCTCTCCATAAGATAAATAACACATGCTGGGTAAACAAATTATAGTTGGGCAATTGATAGAATAAAGATAAACGTGATATGTCAAGAAGATCACTATGAGATTTACTCTGGGCATTACAACAAAATACATAGACCGCCATCCAACTGCATCTATGACTAATAATCCACTCCCGGCGATATCAATCCGAACACCCCATGAGTATTAAGTTGCGAACAACAGATAATTGTATTAAGCAAAGTGTGTAATGTAAATAAAGCATATGCCCTTGAGCATATGAATGTTGTTTTCTCCCTAGTAGCAACAGCACATCTACAACCTTAGAGGTTTCTGTCACTCCCCCAGGTTAAATAGAGGCATGAACCCACTATCGAGCATAAATACCCCCTCTTGGAGCCACTAGCAACTACTCGGCCAAGATAGCTACTAACAACGGAGAGCATGCAAGATCATAAACAACATAGAGATAACATAAGATAATATTCAGTACAGCAACTCAATCATAAACACCAATATTCATCGGATCCCAACAAACCAAACATGTAGAATTACATAACGGTGATCTCAATCATGTAGGGCAGCTCATGAGATCTAAACATGAAGCACATGGTGGAGAAGACAACCATCTAGCTACTGCTATGGACCCATAGTCCAAGGTAGACTACTCACTCATCGCTCCGGAGGCAAGCATGGCGATGAAGAAGGCCTCCGGTGGTGATTCCCCTCTCCGGCAGGGTGCCGGGAAGAGCTTCTGGACCCTCCCGATCTTTGGGTCGACAGCGGCGGCGGATCGCGATGTGTTCTGGAAAAGTGATCGGGTCCTTAGGTTTTTTCCGTCGGGGGGTCTTTATAGGCGAAGGGGCGATGTCAGAGGAGGGGCCAGCCGCCCTCACGCCAGGGTGGCGCGGCCCAGGGCCTGGCCACGCCAGCCCTGTGTGTGGGGCCCTGGTGGCCCCCTCCTACTCTCCTTCGGATCTCTGGAAGCTTCCGGGTAAAATAAGACTTCAGGAACTTGCTTCGTCCAATTCCGAGAATATTTCCTGTGTATCACTTCTGAAACACAAAAACAACAGAAAACAGGGAACTGGCACTGTGGCAACTCGTTAATAGGTTAGTTCCAGAAAATGCATAAAAGTGCAAGAAGTGTAACGAAACAATAGGCAAATGGTGTAAAAACAAGCATGGAGCATGAAAAATTATAGATATGTTGGAGACGTATCAAGCATCCCCAAGCTTAACTCCTGCTCGTCCTCTAGTAGGTAAGTGATAACAAAAGAATAATTTTTGAGGTGACATGCACCTACACAATCTTGATCATATATGTAAGCATTTGTGAGCTGGGATCATCAGAACTTAAAACATGGGCATGAAGATATAATCTTGACAATAAGAAACTTAGCAACCATGTTGTAAACATGCAAATGAACACAAACAAAAGATCATGAAAATGAAACAATGAAAGTCAAATGTGTGTTCAAATCATAAGGAAAAACATACAAATGGTTTTCAGCTTGTCCCTCATAGAGAGCAAAACATAAATGCATAGGACACCTTCAAGTTTAAGAGGGCGACTAGATACAAATAATTTAAGAACAAGTGAAACCAACATCATGAATCAATCAATGAAAACTTTGGGACAATGCACATTATACTAAGAATGACAACTATGCTCTCTTAGACGGTGCATAAAGAAAGAAGGTGGTGACTCAACATACAAGTAGAAGAAAGGCCCTTCGTAGAGGGAAGCAGTGATTGCAAGTTTTATAACCTTCAAAAATTATGGTACTTACCGGCTTTGAGCTCTCATTGCCCCCATCATAAGCATCTTGAATGGTTAAAGTTAATGCGAGAACAATTATGATGCATATGCTTGACAAATCATAAGTTGAAAACCTCGTGTCCCGTGAATACGAGTACCCAAACATCATGCTACTTTACTTAGAGTCCCAAGCAAGGCTCTTGTCATTGTAAATATATGCATATCATTGAGAACCGCCAATGGGGTACCTCCATGCTCGATGACATGGAACAAGCCCACACCAAAATGACAGGACAAGCAGACAATGAACAACTCGACATCTCTTTTATTTGCCATTTGTTTAGCTTTTTATTGTGAGATGCGTCGTCGAATGTTCACCATGGGTATGCTGCAAATTTCCACCATGAATTATGCATGGCTTAGATTGGTGGCCCGACATTTCCCTAACACATATAAAACCTCCATGATCCCCACAAGATTCCCAATTCATTTCACACCGCGGGCATCCATAAACAAAAGATCACGACATCAACTCAAATAGGAAGTGCAATGTTGAAAGCTTGCCCATGACTGCATGGCTGGGCTAGTCTCCAACTCACAACTTGCAAGCATAACAACTCAATATAAGAGACCACAATGTCAAATTTTTAAGAACAGGAAAAAGTAAAGTGTGCCTTCCGGTTCGTGAGAGCTTTACTGACCGAATTTCGCATAACACTGGTAAGAGTTTAATTTGAAGAGAAAATAAAAGCAAGTCAAATTTACTTGGAATAGCAAATTGCTAGTAGGTATGTATGGTGGACACTTTGTAAAACTTTGGCTTTTAGGAGTTGGATGCACGAGTAGAGCTCATACTCAGTACAAGGCGAGGGCTAGCAAAAGACTAGGAGCGACCAACTAAGAGAGCAATAATGGCCATAATCATGCAAAGCGACAAAGCGACATTAAAGAAGCATAAGATGGCATCAAAAGTTAAAAACTAAATGATCATGAAGGCTATTGGCGACTTTGTAAGAGTCTAACATGTGTGAGCATGCGCCAAGTCAACCCAAATAAAGCAGCAAGGAGAAAACCAAAATAATGCTTCCATACAATTAAAAGCAACGCATGATTTTTTTCAAAGGCTCATTAAGCAATCTCAGTTATTTGAGACAAGTCATGCTACAGCAAAACCACTAAGCATACTATCAAAAAGACATCAAGCATGACATGAAAAAGCCTAAGCCGCAGTCTACACAAGCTCCTTCTTGTACCACTATTTTGCATAAAGCTTTTTCTCCTTTCCAACACCATTTGAAACTTTTTAAAAACACCTCTTTTGATGAAAACCAATAAAGATCAGAGGCAAAAATACACCTTGATGAAAAGATACGACAAGGTCTGAACGCAAATCAAGGCGAAAATGAAAACCAAAAGCAGTAGCGGAAAAAGAAGAACACCCGGTGAAATTGTAAGAACGAAAAACGGAGTGTTCTTGGCAAATGAAAACGAGTACATCTCCTCCAAAGGAAATTTGTTGGGGTCCAACCATTTATTGCAGCAAACAAAACAAAACTAACTAAGAAAACTAAAACAACTGACGCTCCAAGAAAAACACATAGTGCATGAAGCAATAAAAATATAGTGTCTTGAAAGGTGACCTAATTTTTGCCGATGAAGAAGGGGTGCCTCGGGGGCATCCCCAAGCTTTGACGCTTGTACTTCTTGGATATTTCTTGGGGTGATGCGTGGGCATCCCCAAGCTTGAGCTTTTGTCCATTCTTCAACTCATCTCATCATTCTCCAATCCCTACACTTGAAAGCTTCCTTCATAAAAAACTAAACACAAATCTATTAGCAACATTAGTGTACGCATAACATATAATCAACCTCTTTTTGCTTCAGGTTTCAACCCAAAACCACCACATATAAAGTAAATACTACTGTAGCAACTTCCACAAGAGTTCCATGATCAAAAGAACTCGCAAAGAAAGCGATAAAGTGGCAAAAACAAATATTGGCAGAAATCTGTCAAAACAGAACAGCTGGCAAAGGCCGAATTTTTAAGGGGTTTTCTGTTGCTCAAATCAAAAAGTGTTCAACTAACAAAAGTTTGGATCTAACCTGGGGCATATGCACAAGAAATCGCAGGTCCAAAAGATATACAGAGAATTTATACGAATTTTTACGGTGAAGCACAGAAAACAGTTTCAGGACAGCAACATCCCCAAATCTTTACCTCACTCGAATTAGAGGCTTCTCTTGGCACAAAAAAGAAATAAAAAGGATAAGGAGCGGTCATTACAGTAGTAATGACTTCCAAAACTCAAATAAAAGAAAAATACTGAAAATAAAACATTGGGTTATCTCCCAAGAGTGCTTATTTTTAACGCCTTTGAGCTAGGCGCAGAAAATTGCGAATCAAGTAACATCAAGCGATGAAGCATTAAGATCAACTGCAGAGGTCTTGTCAATAAGGCATTGTATCTCATCCACATAAGTTTTAGAAGACCCTTTGTGATCACGCTTGGGTTCACTATTTTCATCAAAAAGATTTTCAGGACAAATCCATTCAAAATTATTTTCGAAAGCTTCACACAATCCCAAGAGCTTGCAAGGTATAGGTATTTCGGCCCCTTCATCATTTGTACTAATAACCTTTATAGGTGAACCGGGTTTATTAAAACGTTTAAGAACTTTCCTAGCTTCAATAACGACATCTTTAAATTCTAGGCGCAAAGTTTCCAAGATAAAAGCTTTCTTTTCGGGATCCTCAATTTCATGAAGCTTAAGGAACATGTATTGCATAAAAGGATTAAGACTAGCAAACCTAGTTTCCAACATGTGAATCAAATAAGCAGAAGCAACTTCAATACTAGGAGCTAGCTCAACCAAAGATTTTTCCTCAACTTCCTTATGCATACTAATGTGATTAAAGAACTCCTCAATGTTACTTTTTCCAATAATCGAACCACTACCTACTGAGAGGTCCTCCAGAACGAACTTAGGGAACAGCATGATGAACTAAAGTAAAGAAATAACAACTACCAAGGATTCTAATTTTTTTGGGTTTTTGATATAAAACGATGAAGGTAAAATAAATAAAGTAAAGCAAAACAATAAAACAAAGTAAAGGATGTGCGTGCAAAAACTTCCCTCGCAGAAGTCTTCCACTCTTCCCCGGCAACGGCACCAGAAAAGAGGCTGATACTCCTAGTTGATGTGGGAGACCAAAGGTCCTTGTGCGTGGTGAATGACCAGCCCGTTGGGAACCCCAAGAGGAAGGTATGATGAGTATAACAGCTTGTTTTCCCTCAGTTAAGAAACCAAGGTTTATCGTTCAGGAGAAAAGCAGACAATAACGACTGAAGGTGATGCAGACTGGCTTAGTAACACTCCAACAGGGGCGCACTTGTTGACTCGTCTTCGGCCAGTAGCAACGCGGAACCTGCACACAACACAACCAAGTACTTTGTTCCCAACTTGCGATGAGGTTGTCAATCTCACCGGTTTGCTTGAAACAAAGGTATGAGCGTATCGAGTGGAAAACAGTAGAAGTACACGAGTAAAGTAAACAGTGCGAGTAAAGTAAACAGGTGATAGCAATATGATGGAAATAGGACCGGGGTCCACAGTTCACTAGTGGTGTCTCTCCATAAGATAAATAACACATGCTGGGTAAACAAATTACAGTTGGGCAATTGATAGAATAAAGATAAACATGATATGTCAAGAAGATCACTATGAGATTTACTTTGGGCATTACAACAAAATACATAGACCGCCATCCAACTGCATCTATGACTCATAATCCACTCCCGGGGATATCAATCCGAACACCCCATGAGTATTAAGTTGCGAACAACAGAGAATTGCATTAAGCAAAGTGTGTAATGTAAACAAAGCATATGCCCTTGAGCATATGAATGTTGTTTTCTCCCAAGTAGCAACAGCACATCTACAACCTTAGAGGTTTCTGTCACTCCCCCAGGTTAAATAGAGGCATGAACCCACTATCGAGCATAAATACCCCCTCTTGGAGTCACTAGCAACTACTCGGCCAAGATAGCTACTAACAACGGAGAGCATGCAAGATCATAAACAACATAGAGATAACATAAGATAATATTCAGTACAACAACTCAATCATAAACACCGATATTCATCGGATCCCAACAAACCAAACATGTAGAATTACATAACGGTGATCTCAATCATGTAGGGCAGCTCATGAGATCTAAACATGAAGCACATGGTGGAGAAGACAACCATCTAGCTACTTCTATGGACCCATAGTCCAAGGTAGACTACTCACTCATTGCTCCAGAGGCAAGCATGGTGATGAAGAAGACCTCCGGTGGCGATTCCCCTCTCCGGCAGGGTGCTGGGAAGAGCTTCTGGACCCTCCCAATCTTTGGGTCGACGGCGGCGGTGGATCGCGATGTGTTCTGGAAAAGTGATCGGGTCCTTAGGTTTTTTCCATCGGGGGGTCTTTATAGGCGAAGGGGCGATGTCAGAGGAGGGGCCAGGCGCCCTCACGCCAGGGTGGCACGGCCCAGGGCCTGGCAACGCCAGCCCTGTGTGTGGGGCCCTGGTGGCCCCCCTCCTACTCTCCTTTGGATCTCAGGAAGCTTCCGGGTAAAATAAGACTTCAGGAACTTGTTTCATCCAATTCCGAGAATATTTCCTGTGTATCACTTCTGAAACACAAAAACAGTAGAAAACAGGGAACTGGCACTGTGGCAACTCGTTAATTGGTTAGTTCCGGAAAATGCATAAAAGTGCCACGAAGTGTAATGAAACAATAGGCAAATGGTGTAAAAACAAGCATGGAGCATCAAAAATTATAGATATGTTGGAGACGTATCAAGCATCCCCAAGCTTAACTCCTGCTCGTCCTCGAGTAGGTAAGTGATAACAAAAGAATAATTTTTGAGGGTGACATGCACCTACACAATCTTGATCATATATGTAAGCATTTGTGAGCTGGGATCATAAGAACTTAAAACATGGGCATGAAGATATAATCTTGACAATAAGAAACTTAGCAACCATGTTGTAAACATGCAAATGAACACAAACAAAAGATCATGAAAATGAAACAATGAAAGTCAAACGTGTGTTCAAATCATAAGGAAAAACATACAAATGGTTTTCAGCTTGTCCCTCATAGAGAGCAAAACATAAATGCATAGGACACCTTCAAGTTTAAGAGGGCGACTAGATACAAATAATTTAAGAACAAGTGAAACCAACATCATGAATCAATCAATGAAAACTTTGGGACAATGCACATTATACTAAGAATGACAACTATGCTCTCTTAGACGGTGCATAAAGAAAGAAGGTGGTGACTCAACATACAAGTAGAAGAAAGGCCCTTCGCAGAGGGAAGCAGTGATTGCAAGTTTTATAACCTTCAAAAATTATGGTACTTACCGGCTTTGAGCTCTCATTGCCCCCATCATAAGCATCTTGAATGGTTAAAGTTAATGCGAGAACAATTATGATGCATATGCTTGACAAATCATAAGTTGAAAACCTCGTGTCCCGTGAATACGAGTACCCAAACCTCATGCTACTTTACTTAGAGTCTCAAGCAAGGCTCTTGTCATTGTAAATATATGCATATCATTGAGAACCGCCAATGGGGTATCTCCATGCCCGATGACATGGAACAAGCCCACACCAAAATGACAGGACAAGCAGACAATGAACACCTCGACATCTCTTTTATTTGCCATTTGTTTAGCTTTATATTGTGAGATGTGTCGTCGAATGTTCACCATGGGTATGCTGCAAATTTCCACCATGAATTATGCATGGCTTAGATTGGCGGCCCGGCGTTTCACTAACACATATAAAAACTACATGATCCCCACAAGATTCCCAATTCATTTCACACCACGGGCATCCATAAACAAAAGATCACGATATCAACTCAAATAAGAAGTGCAATGTTGAAAGCTTATCCATGACTGCATGGCTGGGCTAGTCTCCAACTCACAACTTGCAAGCATAACAACTCAACATAAGAGACCACAATGTCAAATTTTTAAGAACAGAAAAAAGTAAAGTGTGCCTTCTGGTTCGTGAGAGCTTTACTGACCGAATTTCGCATAACACTGGTAAGAGTTTAATTTGAAGAGAAAATAAAAGCAAGTCAAATTTACTTGGAATAGCAAATTGCTAGAAGGTATGTATGGTGGACACTTTGGAAAACTTTGGCTTTTAGGAGTTGGATGCACGAGTAGAGCTCATACTCAGTACAAGGCGAGGGCTAGCAAAAGACTGGGAGCGACCAACTAAGAGAGCAATAATGGCCATAATCATGCAAAGCGACAAAGCGACATTAAAAGAAGCATACGATAGCATCAAAAGTCAAAAACTAAATGATCATGAAGGCTATTGGCGACTTTGTAAGAGTCTAACATGTGTGAGCATGTGCCAAGTCAACCCAAATAAAGCATCAAGGAGAAAACCAAAATAATGCTTCCATACAATTAAAAACAACGCATGATTTTTTTCAAAGGCTCATTAAGAAATCTCAGTTATTTGAGACAAGTCATGCTACAGCAAAACCACTAAGCATACTATCAAAAAGACATCAAGCATGACATGAAAAAGCCTAAGCCGCAGTCTACACAAGCTCCTTCTTGTACCACTATTTTGCATAAAGCTTTTTCTCTTTTCCAACACCATTTGAAACTTTTTAAAAACACCTCTTTTGATGAAAACCAATAAAGATCAGAGGCAAAAATACACCTTGATGAAAAGATATGATAAGGTCTGAACGCAAATCAAGGCGAAAATGAAAACCAAAAGTAGCAGCGAAAACAGAAGAACACCCGGTGAAATTGTAAGAATGAAAAACGGAGTGTTCTTGGCAAATGAAAATGAGTACATCTCCTCCAAAGGAAATTTGTTGGGGTCCAACCATTTATTTCAGCAAACAAAACAAAACTAACTAAGAAAACTAAAACAACTGACTCTCCAAGAAAAACACATAGTGTATGAAGCAATAAAAATATAGTGTCTTGAAAGGTGACCTGATTTTTGCCGATGAAGAAGGGGTGCCTCGGGGCATCCCCAAGCTTTGACGCTTGTACTTCTTGGATATTTCTTGGGGTGATGCATGGGCATCCCCAAGCTTGAGCTTTTGTCCATTCTTCAACTCATCTCATCATTCTCCAATCCCTACACTTGTAAACTTCCTTCATACAAAACTAAACACAAATCTATTAGCAACATTAGTGTAGGCATAACATATAATCAACCTCTTTTTGCTTCAGGTTTCAACCCAAAACCACACATATAAAGTGAATACTACTGTAGCAACTTCCACAAGAGTTCCATGATCAAAAGAACTCGCAAAGAAAGCGATAAAGTGGCAAAAATAAATATTGGCAGAAATCTGTCAAAACAGAACAGCTGGCAAAGACCGAATTTTTGAGGGGGTTTCTGTTGCTCAAATCAAAAAGTGTTCAACTAACAAAAGTTTGGATATAACCTGGGGCATATGCACAAGAAATCTCAGGTCCAAAAGATATACAGAGGATTTATACGAATTTTTACGGTGAAGCACAAAAAACAGTTTCAGGACAGCAACATCCCCAAATCTTTACCTCACTCGAATTAGAGGCTTCTCTTGGCACAAAAACGAAATAAAAAGGATAAGGAGCGGTCATTACAGTAGTAATGACTTCCAAGACTCAAATAAAAGAAAAAGTACTGAAAAGAAAACATTGGGTTATCTCCCAAGAGTGCTTTTCTTTAACGCCTTTGAGCTAGGCGCAGAAAATTGCGAATCAAGTAACATCAAGCGATGAAGCATTAAGATCAACTGCAGAGGTCTTGTCAATAAGGCATTGTATCTCATGCACATAAGTTTTAGAAGACCCTTTGTGATCACGCTTGGGTTCACTATTTTCATCAAAAAGATTTTCAGGACAAATCCATTCAAAATTATTTTCGAAAGCTTCACACAATCCAAGAGCTTGCAAGGTATAGGTATTTCGGCCCCTTCATCATTTGTACTAATAAACTTTATAGGTGAACCGAGTTTATTAAAAACGTTTAAGAACTTTCCTAGCTTCAATAACGACATCTTTAAATTCTAGGCGCAAAGTTTCCAAGATAAAAGCTTTCTTTTTGGGATCCTCAATTTCATGAAGCTTAAGGAACATGTATTGCATAAAAGGATTAAGACTAGAAACCTAGTTTCCAACATGTGAATCAAATAAGCAGAAGCAACTTCAATACTAGGAGCTAGCTCAACCAAAGATTTTTTCTCAACTTCCTTATGCATACTAATGTGATTAAAGAACTCCTCAATGTTACTTTTTCCAATAATCGAACCACTACCTACTGAGAGGTCCTCCAGAACAAACTTAGGGAACAGCATGATGAACTAAAGTAAAGAAATAACAACTACCAAGGATTCTAATTTTTTTGGGTTTTTGATATAAAATGATGCAGGTAAAATAAATAAAGTAAAGCAAAACAATAAAACAAAGTAAAGGATGTGCGTGCGAAAACTCCCCTCGCAGAAGTCTTCCACTCTTCCCCGGCAACGGCGCCAGAAAAGAGGCTGATACTCCTAGTTGATGTGGGAGACCAAAGGTCCTTGTGCGTGGTGAATGACCAGCCCGTTGGGAACCCCAAGAGGAAGGTATGATGAGTATAACAGCTTGTTTTCCCTCAGTTAAGAAACCAAGGTTTATCGTTCAGGAGAAAAGTAGACAATAACGACTGAAGGTGATGCAGACTGGCTTAGTAACACTCCAACAAGGGCGCACTTGTTGACTCGTCTTCGGCCAGTAGCAACGCAGAACCTGCACACAACACAACCAAGTACTTTGTTCCCAACTTGCGATGAGGTTGTCAATCTCACCGGTTTGCTTGAAACAAAGGTATGAGCGTATCGAGTGGAAAATAGTAGAAGTACGCGAGTAAAGTAAACAGTGCGAGTAAAGTAAACAGGTGATAGCAATATGATGGAAATAGGACCGGGGTCCACAGTTCACTAGTGGTGTCTCTCCATAAGATAAATAACACATGCTGGGTAAACAAATTACAGTTGGGCAATTGATAGAATAAAGATAAACGTGATATGTCAAGAAGATCACTATGAGATTTACTTTGGGCATTACAACAAAATACATAGACCGCCATCCAACTGCATCTATGACTAATAATCCACTCCCGGGGATATCAATCCGAACACCCCATGAGTATTAAGTTGCGAACAACAGAGAATTGCATTAAGCAAAGTGTGTAATGTAAAAAAAGCATATGCCCTTGAGCATATGAATGTTGTTTTCTCCCTAGTAGCAACAGCACATCTACAACCTTAGAGGTTTCTGTCACTCCCCCAGGTTAAATAAAGGCATGAACCCACTATCGAGCATAAATACCCCCTCTTGGAGTCACTAGCAACTACTCGGCCAAGATAGCTACTAACAACGGAGAGCATGCAAGATCATAAACAACATAGAGATAACATAAGATAATATTCAGTACAACAACTCAATCATAAACACCGATATTCATCGGATCCCAACAAACCAAACATGTAGAATTACATAACGGTGATCTCAATCATGTAGGGCAGCTCATGAGATCTAAACATGAAGCACATGGTGGAGAAGACAACCATCTAGCTACTGCTATGGACCCATAGTCCAAGGTAGACTACTCACTCATCGCTCCGGAGGCAAGCATGGTGATGAAGAAGACCTCCGGTGGCGATTCCCCTCTCCGGCAGGGTGCTGGGAAGAGCTTCTGGACCCTCCCGATCTTCGGGTCGACGGCGGCGGCGGATCGCGATGTGTTCTAGAAAAGTGATCGGGTCCTTAGGTTTTTTTCGTCAAGGGATCTTTATAGGCGAAGGGGCGATGTCAGAGGAGGGGCCAGGCGCCCTCACGCCAGGGTGGCACGGCCTAGGGCCTGGCCATGCCAGCCCTGTGCGTGGGGCCCTGGTGGCCCCCCTCCTACTCTCCTTTGGATCTCTGGAAGCTTCCGGGTAAAATAAGACTTCAGGAACTTGTTTCGTCCAATTCCGAGAATATTTCCTGTGTATCACTTCTGAAACACAAAAACAGCAGAAAACAGGGAACTAGCACTGTGGCAACTCGTTAATAGGTTAGTTCCGGAAAATGCATAAAGTGCCACGAAGTGTAACGAAACAATAGGCAAATGGTGTAAAAACAAGCATGGAGCATCAAAATTATAGATACGTTGAGACGTATCAAGCATCCCCAAGCTTAACTCTTGCTCTTCCTTGAGTAGGTCAGTGATAACAAAAGATAATTTTTGAGGTGACATGCACCTACACAATCTTGATCATATATGTAAGCATTTGTGAGCTGGGATCATAAGAACTTAAAACATGGGCATGAAGATATAATCTGACAATAAGAAACTTAGCAACCATATTGTAAACATGCAAATGAACACAAACAAAAGATCATGAAAATGAAACAATGAAAGTCAAACGTGTGTTCAAATCATAAGGAAAATATACAAATGGTTTTCAGCTTGTCCCTCATAGAGAGCAAAACATAAATGCATAGGACACCTTCAAGTTTAAGAGGGCGACTAGATACAAATAATTTAAGAACAAGTGAAACCAACATCATGAATCAATCATGAAAAACTTTGGGACAATGCACATATACTAAGAATGACAACTATGCTCTCTTAGACGGTGCATAAATAAAGAAGGTGGTGACTCAACATAAAACTAGAAGAAAGGCCCTTCGCAGAGGGAAGCAGTGATTGCAAGTTTTATAACCTTCAAAAATTATGGTACTTACCGGCTTTGAGCTCTCATTGCCCCCATCATAAGAATCTTGAATGGTTAAAGTTAATGCGAGAAACAATTATGATGCATATGCTTGACAATCATAAGTTGAAAACCTCGTGTCCCGTGAATACGAGTACCCAAACCTCATGCTACTTTACTTAGAGTCCCAAGCAAGGCTCTTGTCATTGTAAATATATGCATATCATTGAGAACCGCCAATGGGGTACCTCCATGCCTGATGACATGGAACAAGCCCACACCAAAATGACAGGATAAGCAGGACAATGAAACACTCGACATCTCTTTTATTTGCCATTTGTTTAGCTTTTTATTGTGAGATGTGTCGTCGAATGTTCACCATGGGTATGCTGCAAATTTCCACCATGAATTATGCATGGCTTAGATTGGCGGCCTGGCGTTTCCCTAACACATATAAAAACTCCATGATCCCCACAAGATTCCTAATTCATTCACACCCACGGGCATCCATAAACAAAAGATCACGATATCAACTCAAATAAGAAGTGCAATGTTGAAAGCTTATCCATGACTGCATGGCTGGGCTAGTCTCCAACTCACAACTTGCAAGCATAACAACTCAACATAAGAGACCACAATGTCAAATTTTTAAGAACAGAAAAAAGTAAAGTAAGGTGCCTTCCGGTTCGTGAGAGCTTACTGACCCGAATTTCGCATAACACTGGTAAGAGTTTTAATTTGAAGAGAAAATAAAAGCAAGTCAAATTTACTTGGAATAGCAAATTGCTAGTAGGTATGTATGGTGGACACTTTGGAAAACTTTGGCTTTTAGGAGTTGGATGCACGAGTAGAGCTCATACTCAGTACAAGGCGAGGGCTAGCAAAAGACTGGGAGCGACCAGCTAAGAAAGCAATAATGGCCATAATCATGCAAAGCGACAAAGCGACATTAAAAGAAGCATAAGATAGCATCAAAAGTCAAAAACTAAATGATCATGAAGGCTATTGGCGACTTTGTAAGAGTCTAACATGTGTGAGCATGTGCCAAGTCACCCCACTAAAGCATCAAGGAGAAACCAAAATAATGCTTCCATAACAATTAAAAACAACGCATGATTTTTTTCAAAGGCTCATTAAGCAATCCAGTTATTTGAGACAAGTCATGCTACACTAAAACCACTAAGCATACTATCAAAAAGACATCAAGCATGACATGAAAAGCCTAAGCACAGTCTACACAAGCTCCTTCTTGTACCAACTATTTTGCATAAAGCTTTTTCTCTTTTCCAACACCATTTGAAAACTTTTTAAAAACAACTCTTTTGATGAAAAACCAATAAAGATCAGAGGCAAACATACACCTTGATGAAAAGATATGACAAGGTCTGAACGCAAATCAAGGCGAAAATGAAAACCAAAAGCAGTAGCGGAAAAAGAAGAACACCGGTGAAAATTGTAGAAGGAAAAACGGAGTGTTCGTGGCAAATGAAACGAGTACATCTCCCTCCAAAGGAAATTGTTGGGGTCCACCATTTATTGCAGCAAACAAAACAAACTAACCTAAGAAAACTAAAACAACTGACTCTCCAAAGAAACACATAGTGTATGAAGCAATAAAAATATAGTTGTCTTGAAAGGTGACCTGATTTTGCGATGAAGAAGGGGTGCCTCGGGGGCATCCCCAAGCTTTGACGGTTGTACTTCTTGGATATTTCTTGGGTGATGCATGGGCATCCCCAAGCTTGAGCTTTTGTCCATTCTTCAACTCAGCTCATCATTCTCCAATCCCTAACTTGAAAACTTCCTTCATACAAAACTAAACACAAATCTATTAGCAATATTAGTGTAGGCAGAACATAAATCAACCTCTTTTTGCTTCAGGTTTCAACCCAAAACCCCCACATATAAAGTAAATATACTGTAGCAACTCCACAAGAGTTCCATGATCAAAAGAACTCGCAAAGAAAGCGATAAGTGGCAAAAACAAATATTGGCAGAAATCTGTCAAAACAGAACAGCTGGCGAAGAACGAATTTTTTGAGGGGTTTTCTGTGCTCAAATCAAAAAGTGTTTCAACTAACAAAAGTTTGGATATACCTGGGGCATATGCACAAGAAATCTCAGGTCCCAAAAGATATACAGAGAATTTATACGAATCTTTACGGTGAAGCACAGAAAAACAGTTTTCAGGACAGCAACATCCCAAATCTTTACCTCACTCGAATTTAGAGGCTTCTCTTGGCAAAAAAACGAAATAAAAAGGATAAGGAGCTGTCATTACAGTAGTAATGACTTCCAAGACTCAAATAAAAAGAAAAAGTACTGAAAAGAAAACATTGGGTTATCTCCCAAGAGTGCTTTTCTTTAACGCCTTTGAGCTAGGCGCAGAAAATTGCGAATCAATAACATCAAGCGATGAAGCTTAAGATCAACTGCAGAGGTCTGTCAATAAGGCATTGTATCTCATCCACATAAGTTTTAGAAGACCCTTTGTGATCACGCTTGGGTTCACTATTTCATCAAAAAGATTTTCAGGACAAATCCATTCAAAATTATTTTCGAAAGCTTCACACAATCCCAAGAGCTTGCAAGGTATAGGTATTTCGGCCCCTTCATCATTTGTACCTAATAACCTTTATAGGTGAACCGAGGTTTATTAAACGTTAAGAACTTTCCTAGCTTCAATAACGACATCTTTAAATTCTAGGTGCAAAGTTTCCAAGATAAAAGCTTTCTTTTTGGGATCCTCAATTTCATGAAGCTTAAGGAACATGTAATTGCATAAAAGGATTAAGACTAGCAAACCTAGTTTCCAAACATGTGAATCAAATAAGCAGAAGCAACTTCAATACTTAGGAGCTAGCTCAACCAAAGATTTTTTCTCAACTTCCTTATGCATACTAATGTGATTAAAGAACTCCTCAATGTTACTTTTTCCAATAATCGAACCACTACCTACTGAGGAGGTCCTCCAGAACGAACTTAGGGAACAGCATGATGAACTAAAGTAAAGAAATAACAACTACCAAGGATTCTAATTTTTGGGTTTTTGATATAAAATGATGCAGGTAAAATAAATAAGTAAAGCAAAACAATTAAAACAAAGTAAAGGATGTGCGTGCGAAAAACTCCCCTCGCAGAAGTCTTCCACTCTTCCCCGGCAACGGCGCCAGAAAGAGGCTTTACTCCTAGTTGATGGGCGAGACAAAGGTCCTTGTGCGTGGTGAATGACCAGCCCATTGGGAACCCCAAGAGGAATGTATGATGAGTGTAACAACTTGTTTTCCTCAGTTAAGAAACCAAGGTTTACGTTCAGGAGAAAAGCAGAAATAATGACTGAAGGTGATGCAGACTGGCTTAGTAAACACTCCAACAAGGGCGCACTTGTTGACTCGTCTTCGGCCAGGTAGCAACGCGGAACCTGCACACAACACAACCAAGTACTTTGTTCCCAACTTGCGATGAGGTTGTCCATCTCACCGGTTTGATGAAACAAAGGTATGAGGTATTCGAGTGGAAAACAGTTAGAAGTACGCGAGTAAAGTAAACAGTGCGAGTAAAGTAAACAGATGATAGCAATATGATGAAAATAGGACGGGGTCCATAGTTCACTAGTGGTGTCTCTCATAAGATAAATAACACATGCGGGTAAAACAAATTACAGTTGGGCAATTGATAGAATAAAGATAAACGTGATATCTCAAGAAGATCACTATAAGATTTACTCTGGGCATACAACAAAATCATAGACCGCCATCCAACTGCATCTATGACTAATAATTCACTCCGGGGATATCAATCCGAACACCCCATGAGTATTAAGTTGCGAACAAACAGATAATTGCATTAAGCAAAGTGTGTAATGTAAAAAAGCATATGCCCTTGAGCATATAATGTGTTTCGCCCTAGTAGCAAACAGCACATCTACAACCTTAGAGGTTTCTGTCACTCCCCCAGGTTAAATAGAGGCATGAACCCACTATCGAGCATAAATACCCCCTCTTGGAGTCACTAGCAACTACTCGGCCAAGATAGCTACTAACAACGGAGAGCATGCAAGATCATAAACAACATAGAGATAACATAAGATAATATTCAGTACAACAACTCAATCATAAACACCAATATTCCATCGGATCCCAAACAAACCAAAACATGTAGAATTACATAACGGTGATCTCAATCATGTAGGGGCAGCTCATGAGATCTAAAACATGAAGCACATGGTGGAGAGAGACAACCATCTAGCTACTGCTATGGACCCTAGTCCAAGGTAGACTACTCACTCATCGCTCTGGAGGCAAGCATGGCGATGAAGAAGACCTCCGGTGGCGATTCCCCTCTCCGGCAGGGTGCCGAGAAGAGCTTCTGGACCCTCCCGATCTTCGGGTTGACGGCGACGGCGGATCCGATGTGTTCTAGAAAGTGATCGGGTCCTTAGGTTTTTTCCGCCGGGGGGTCATTATAGGCGAAGGGGCGATGTCAGAGGAGGGGCCAGGCGCCCTCACGCCAGGGTGGTGCGGCCAGGGCCTGGCTTGCGCCAGCCCTGTGTGTGGGGCCTGGTGGCCCCCCCTCCTACTGTCCTTCAGATCTCTGGAAGCTCCGGGTTAAAATAGGACTTCAGGAACTTGTTTCGTCCATTCCGAGGAATATTTCCTGTGTATCAATCTGAACACAAAAAACAGCAGGAAAACAGGGACTGGTACTGTGGCAACTCGTTAATAGGTTAGTTCCAGAAAATGCATAAAAGTGCACGAAAGTTTGTAACAAAACAATAGGCAAATGGTGTAAAAATAAGCATGGAGCATGCAAAAATTATAGATACGTTGGAGACGTATCAATACGTTTGAGACGTATCAGCATCCCCAAGCTTAACTCCTACTCGTCCTCGAGTAGGTAAGTGATAACAAAAGAAAATAATTTTTTGGAGGTGACATGCACCTATATAATCTTGATCATCTACTTAAAGCATTGGAGTGCTGGGATCAAAGAACTTAAAACATGGGGCATGAAAGATATAATCTTGATAGAAAGAGAAACTTAGCAACATGTTATAACATGAAAATGAACACAAACGAAAGATCATGAAAATGAAACAATGAAAGTCAACGTGTGTTCAATTCATATGGAAAAAACATAGCAAATGGTTTTCAGCTTGTCCTTCATGAGAGAGCAAAACATAAATGCATAGGACACCTTCAAGTTAAGAGGGCGACTAGATAAAGAATTTAAGAACAAGTGAAACCAACATCATGATCAATCAATGAAAACTTTGGGACAATGCACATTATACTCAGAATGACAACTAATGCTCTCTTAGACGGTGCATAAGATAGAAGGTGGTGACTCAACATAAAAGTAAAAGAAAGGCCCTTCGCAGAGGGAAGCAGTGATTAAACATGTGCTAGAGTTTTTCATTTGTAAAACAGAGATAAAAAATTTATTTTTGAGAGGTGGTTGTTTATGTCAACGACTGGTAATGGGGACCTTGCTATCTTCCATAATAAAGAAGTGAGAGAGGTTCTGAGTCTTTGAAAATTTGGCACATGGTGCTCTTTTATAAAGCTTTGGCACTCCTCCCCACCTTTTTTCCTTTCTCAAACCATGGCTAACCGATTTCATCGGGTGCCCACCAACTTTCACATACCATGGACGAGTGCTCTTTTTTTTAGAATTAGATTACAATGGTCTGACCAGCTCCTTGCAAAAATTAATGATGAGCAGATGAAGTTGCCTAGTTGAGGGGTACTTAATTTAATATGGAAGATAGCAATTCCGACCACTACATCTCCATGAGCTAAAAAACAGTGGCACAAACGAGAAGTAGTTGAAAGTTTTGAAAGGTAGCACATGAAAATTTACTTGGAATGGCTTGTAAATACCATGCATAGGAATTTATAGTGGACACAAATGGCAAACTTGGTTTTCAGGAGTTGGATGCATGAGTAGAGCTCATACTCAGTACAAAGTGAGGGCTAGCAAAAGACTGGGAGCGACCAAACTAAGAGAGCAATAACGGCCATAATCATGCATAGCGACAAAGCAACATTAAAAGACGCATAAGTGGCATCAAAAGTCAAAAATAAATGATCATAGAGGCTTATGGCGACTTTGTATGAGTCTAACATGTGTGCGCATTCGCCAAGTCACCCAAATAAAGCATCAAAGGAGAAAACCAAATTAATGCTTCCAATAATAAAAAAATGCATATGATTTTTTAAAGGGCTCATTAAGCAATCTCAGTCATTGGGACAAGTCATGCTCTAGCAAAACACACTAAGGCATACTATCAAAATTACATCAAGCCACGGACATGCAAAATTCTAGAGCCGCAAGTCTAAAACAGATACCCCTCCTCATTTTTGGTACCACTTTTTGCATAAAAAAATTCTCTTTTCCAACACCATTCGAAACCTTTTTGAAACAACTCTTTTGATGAAAACCAACATGGACCAGAGTCAAAATACACCTTGATAAAATGATATAACAAGATCTGAACAAAAATCCAAGGCAAAAAAAACAAAAAGCTAAACGCAAGAAGGTTCGTTAAAAGTAGAAAAGAGACACTCGTTGAACGATAAGAGTGAAAAAACGGAGTGTTCTTGGCAAATGGAAAGCAAGGCAACTTCTCCAAAAGGGAATTTGTTAGGGTCCAACCATTTATTGCAGCAAACAAAACTAACCAAAACGAAAACTAAAGACAACTAACGCTCCAAGAAAAAACTCATAGTGCATGAAGCAAATAAAAATATTAGTGGTTTGAAAGGTGATCTGATTTTTGCCGATGAAGAAAGGGGTGTCTCGGGGGCATCCCCAAGCTTTGATGCTTGTACCTCTTGGATATTTCTTGGGGTGTGGACATGGAATCCCCAAGCTTGAGCTTTTGTCATTCTTCAACTCATTCATCATTCACCAATCCCTACACTTGAAAACTTTCTTCATACAAAACTAAACACAATTCTATAGCAACTTAGTGTAAGCATAATATTGAATCAACTCTTTTTGCTTCAGGTTTCAAATCAAACCACCACATATAAAGCATATACTACTGTAGCAACTTCCCCAAAAGTTCCGTGATCAAAAGAACTCAAAAAGAAAGCGATAAAGAGGCAAACACAAATAGTGGCAGAAATCTGTCAAAACAGAACAGCTGACAAAGGTCGATTTTTCGAGGGTTTTCTGTTGCTCAAATCAAAAAGTGTATAACTAATGAAAGTTTAGATATAACTGGCCATAAGCACAAAAAATCGCAGGTCAAAAAGATATTCTGAGAATTTTCACGAATTTTTACGGTGCAGCACCGAAATCTGTTTCAGGACAGCAACATCCTCAAATCTTACCTCACTCAAATTAGAGGCTTCTCTTGGCACAACAACGAAATAAAAAGGATAAAGAGTGGTTATTACAGTAGTAATAACTTCCAAGACTCAAATAAAAGAAAAAAGTACTGAAAGTAAAACAATGGGTTATCTCCCAAGAGTGCTTTTCTTTAACGCCTTTGAGCTAGGCGCAGAAAGTGCGAATCAAGTAATATCAAATGATGAAGCATTAGGGTCAACGGGTGCCTTACGTCTTACTTTCTTACCTTTCCTCTTCACTCTAGGAAAGACGTGACAATTGCAAGGTGGAGAGATGAATCTTATATTGCCTTTTCCCATATCTATAATGGCGCCCAGGAGCTTCAGTAGAGACCTTCCAAGTGTGATTTGTCCTTTTCCTACACATTCAATAATAAGATAATCAGTAGATACCATTCTTCCTAGGAATTTTGTATAAATTCCTTCAGCTATTCCAACGGGAAATATAGTGGCATTATTAGTAAGAGAATTTCTTCTCCCCCCTCAGAAAGTTTCCAAAGACTCAAAGATTCATAAACATCCTTTGGCATAAGACAAAATTCAGATATAATATCACAACGAGCATGAAAAGTTTCACCATTAATGGTGATTTTTACCGTAGGGTACCAACTCGAAGGTTCAGAATTGTTGGCACATAATCAAAATGCTGACGCAAAGTACTATAGCAAGTATTCAAACTAGCAGTGTGAGTCTCAAGAGTATTACGTCTATTAAAAATGCTCACAAGAGAGGAATCAAAATAAGTTGGCATGCTATAAATTGTAATCAACTTTTTATAATATTGAAAGCTTGATCTCCATCACAATGAAGGAAATCTCCTTCTGTAGTAGCATCCAAAGCATATCTATAACGAGAGCAAGTCCAAAGTAAAGCAACTAAGAAGCAAACTCAAAGTCATTTTCGGTTCAGTTTTTCCATGTCAATCATAAATTCTAGACCAAGCTTCTTTGAAACTTTTCTCACCCTTTTGTTTGAAAGTGAAAATCATATCCTCGGGCGACATAGTAGTGGCAACAAAACTAGACATAATAAACAACTAAAGGAAACTAATTTTTTTTGTGTTTTTTGATAAAATGATGCAAGTAAAATAAAGTAAAGCAAAACTTAAAACAAAGTAAAGGATGTGCGTACGAAACTCCCTTGCAGAAGTCTTCTTTTTCCCCGGCGACGGCGCCAAAAAATTAGCTTGATGCGGCACGGTGTTGATGTAATTTCACGTCCAGTTGGGAATCCCAAGAGGAAGGTATGATGAGTACAGCAGCAAATTTTCTCTCAGTAAGAAACCAAGGTTGGTCAGTCCAGGAAAAAGCCAAACTCTAGAAGGTGATGCTTGCTAGCCTAGTGACTTCCAACAAAGGCGCCGTTTACGACACTTGTTAGTGCGTCTTCAACTAGTAGTAACGGGAACCTGCACACAATACAACCAAATACTTCCTCCCAACTTACGACGAGGTTGTCAATCTCACCGGTTTGCTGTAAACAAAGGTATGAGTGTATCGAGTGGAAAGCAATAGTAATATGCGAGAAAAGAAACAATGCGAGTAAAGTAAATAGGTGATAGCAATAAAAAAAAATTTGGACCGGGGTTCACAGTTCACTAGTGGTGTCTCTCCATAAGATAAATAACACATGCTGGGTAAACAAATTACAGTTGGGCAATTGATATAATAAAGATAACGTGCATATGTCACGAGGATAACTATGAGATTTACTCTGGGCATTACAACAAATACATAGACCGCCATCCAACTGCATCTATGAGTAATAATCCACTCACGAGGATATCGTCCGAACACCCCATGAGTATTAAGTTGCGAACAACAGATAACTACATTAAGCAAAGTGTGTAATGTAAACAAAGCATATGCCCTTGGACATAAGAATGTTGTTTTCTCCACACAATCTACAACCTTAGAGGTTTCTGTCACTCCCCCAGATTAAATAGAGATATGAACCCAATTATCGAGCATAAATACCCCCTCTTGGAGTCACTACTATCTACTTGGCCAAAATAGCTACTAACAACGGAGAGCATACAAGATCATAACAATATAGAGATAATATAAGATATATGATTCAGCACATCAACTCAACATAACACCAATATTCATCGGATCCCAACAAACACAACATGTAGAATTACATAATGGTGATCTCGATCATGTAAGGCAGCTCATGAGATCTAAACATGAAGCACATGGTGGAGAAGACAACCATCTAGCTACTGCTATGGACCCATAGTCCAAGGTAGACTACTCACTCATCGCGCCGGAGGCAAGCATGGCGATGAAGAAGACCTCCGGTGGTGATTCCCCTCTCCGGCGGGTGCCGGGAGAGCTTCTGGACCTCCGATCTCGGATCGACGACGGCGATGGATCGCGATGTGTTTCTGGAAAATTGATCGGGTCTTTAAGTTTTTTCCATCGGGGGGTCTTTATAGGCAAAAGGGCAGCGTCAGAGGTGGACCGAGACGGCCTCACCCATAGGGGGCGCGGCCAGGGCCTGGGCCACGCCGCCCTACTTTGTGGCCGGCTCATGGCCCCTCTCCGTCTCCTCTTCGCTTCTCTGGAAGCTTCGGTAAATTTCTGGATGTTGGCTATGTTTCGTCCAATTCCAAGAATATTTCCTGTTTAACTTTTCTGAAACATAAAAATAGCAAAAACAGGGAACTGACACTATGGCATCTTGTTAATAGGTTAGTTCCGGAAAATACATAAAAAAACGCCACGAAGTATAACGAAACACTAAGCAAATGGTGTAAAAACAAGCATGGAGCATCAAAAATTAGAGATACGTTTGAGACGTATCATGAATGCTTTCTTTTGTCCCCAGCAACAACAACAGAAAATAGTCTTGATAACACTAAGCAAAGGTTCCAACTCGTCGGGACTCCAAGTGCTGAGTGTTGTAGCAAGAGTAAATTTTCCCATGAGAGAACTCGGGGGTTAATACCGAACTCTCGGGGAACCGTCGAAAAAGCTCCGCTCGTTCTTCTAGAAGCAACCTGTAAAACAATCTCCTTGTCTTGTGTCCCCAACTCCACCGAGTGGTTGTCAAGCACATGGTATAAATGTAAGTAAAATGGAATATCATAACAAATGCAATAAAATAAATATGATGCCTTAATGGTATTTTTGGATCTTGGTTGTGTGCAAGAGAAAGTAAATATTTTTTATTTTCGGAATAAAATGATACTGAAAATAAAAGAGTGCGTGAATGCATTGGAAAGGTGTTTCTTATGGTATAAATTGGATCAGGGTTCATGGGTTCACTTTCCTACTCTCTCGCGATGTTGTGGTGGCATTAAGCGCCAAAGCGGATGACTGAAATATTGACATGATTTTATTATGTTATCTTGATATATTCATATGGGAATCACATCCTAATTTAAAGATGATGCAACACATCTTACTTATACTCCACTAGAAAGGAATAAACTTCAAGCAATCTAGTATTAAGATTCACATAGTATAGCCTTAGGTACTTTGACATGATGTTGAACAACAATATGTTACGACTTGGACATATTATGCTAGAAACAGTGTCTCTGAATGTCTCTCAGGGATTCTAAGCTGTCACCTAGAAATAACACATGCATTATTTTTCTCCCTAGTGGGGTAATCGTGGAAGAAGGTAAAATACCCTAGCAGATCATGAACATTATCTTTATTCAATCACTACTACCTAGTTACTCCATCTAATACACACCATCCCCCTCTCGTGCTCTCGCATACATGTTGGATCAGAACAAGTAATAAAGAACAGGGTAATAATACGAATCTACTCATACATCAAGAACATAATAACATATCACATCTCATCAATCATCCAATAATATAAAGATCCACCATATAGGAATTACATACTATGCGTCATAATCATGTTGGGCAGCTCATATGATGTCTAAACATTGAAGCATAAGAGAAAAATAGCACAAGATATTGCCACAAACCCATAGTACAGAAGTGGACTACTCCCTTTTCATGGCGGTTATGATGGTGTTGATGTCGGAGAGGGTGGAGAAGCGTATGGGGCGATTCCGACAGCGTTTCCCCCTCCAATCTTCGCTGGGACAACCTCTGTTTCTGTGTTTCATGTTTTTCTGCCGCCCCCGATGGCGATCGTCCAGGTGGGTCTATATATAGGCGTTTTAGGTCAAGTTGATCATCTAGAGAAGAAGATGGACGACAGCGGAGGCTTGAGCCGCCAACGAGTATGGGTGGCACGGCCTGGCCTGGTGGCCGCACCAGCTGTACTCGTTCGGACCTTGGGCCTCGTCTTGTTGACTTCTTCCTCTTCAGGTGTTTCTTGTGGTAAAATATTAACGCTCCAAAAATCTCTAGTCATTTTGAGTCCGGGAAGGTCCCTGAAACTAAAAAAATACGCAAAAAAGAGTTTTTCTGTCCTGCAGAGTTGTAACCAAAATAAGGGGGATCGATGAAAATACTCATAAAATATTATAAAACATGATTATAACAACTAATAACATTATTAGGAATATAAATCAATAAACTTCAAAGGTCATGCATGTATTTTGCATGCATCAAGCATTTACTTTCTTGCAATTATATTTTTTGTATTGTTTCTTCTACACCATTATACAACAAAAACCCAAAAACACCTTTATTTATTATTTCCTATTAAATCCACTAACCAATACCTTAGCTCCTTGTGGGTTTGACAACCTTTTCTATATTAAAAGGTACTACAATTGATCTCCGCTACTTGGGAGTCATCAGACACACCCTCTGATCAGTAGAGGTCCTGATAAGATTGGCTCGTAAACTCGACCATCTCCCTATCATCCTCGGTAACCATTCCATTAGGAAGTTTTAACCGTGTGATGCAATTTCTATTCTTCCTCTCACTAGCACGCAAGTGAAAGAATCTGGTGTTTTTGTCACCCTCGGCAAGCCACTGTACCCTAGACCGCTACCGCCACATGGTTTTGTCCCGCTCATAGAGTTCTGCATGGCGTTCCTTCATTTTGATCTCCTTAAATGATGGTTCTTTCCTTGTCGCATCTCCTCTAAGAACAGTAAGACGATCGGACAGACGTTTGATCTCTTGCTTTACACTTTTGAACGTATTCCTTCCCCAATCTTCCAGGGAGCCGGTTACGTTGGTCAGCTTCTCCTGTAATTGTTGCAAGTTCGTTACTGAACCCCCCGCCTGCCACGCCTCCTCTAGGCTTGGCTTAAAGTTTTCATGCGATTCTCACATGAACTCATAACGAAAGATCTTGTCTTCAATTTGATGTCGCTCACGTGTAGTTTCCTTCCGCCTGAGAAGTATCGGACAATGGTCAGAAGTAGAGGCTGTTAGATGACGTACATTGGCTTGCGGGAAACGACCTCTCGAGCTTGCCGTCGCCAGAGCCCTTTCCAGCCACACTCTGCAAAACTGGCCACCCACAACATGCTTCTTGAAAGTCCAGCGGTTGCCTTCAAATCCCAAGTCAGCTAGCTTGCATACATCGACTGCATCACGGAAACCAGCGATCTAGGCCAAACTTCAATCAACCGCACCCACGTGCTCATGCTGATGCAAAACTTCGTTAAAATCCCCTATGCACATGCATGGGAGATCCACGGTGGACTTTATATACTTCAACATATCCCAAGTTTTGAACCTTTCCGCTACATGTTCTTCCCCATACACGCAGGTTAATCTCCAAGGATCGGCACCCCCTTCCGTAACAAATGCATCTAGATGATACTGCGAATACGGTAAAATTTCAAACTTTATTTCATTATTCCAAAACAATGCAAGCCCCCCCCCCCCCCC